>CM076578.1:1313709695-1314364779 GCA_034641835.2 Pinus albicaulis | reverse complement strand
TGCCATATATCAATGGAAACATCTCGACAAGTAGAAACCATAAAAATCATTATTGACCCAGAATATATTAATTTGGTAGGTCAAAAATCCCATTCAATATTGGGTTAGCCCCTGGTGTTGCTTGGGTTGACATTAATGACAACCGCTGATCAACAAGAATAATGCTAGAAGTTATGTTGACGTACTCTCTTGCCATCCAAAAAAGAAAAGTCATCTCGTCAGGAACAAAGTCCCATCTCAAAACCAAGAATTGAAGAAAGAGAAACTCCAAGGAAGAATGTTGGTTCAAGCTATGGATACTACAATAGGTATCAAACTATTTTTCTTGGGCATTTTTACAATTGTAAAAACGTTGGGCATCAAACTAAGAATTGCAAGGCTCATAAGAATGAAGCACCAAGATTGAATGTTCAAACAAACCTACTACATGGTCCTAAAGAGCAAGGACAGATAAAAAATTACAGTTCCTTTGATCCTTTGGCTAAGTTTGATCCGTCTTTCTCATTATGTGATAATTATGATCATAATGAAAAAAATCTCCCTCTCAAAAGGGAAAAAGCTAAAACCGTAAATCTCAAAAATGATAAATGTGGCCTAGCTCTATGTGCTCATAGTGAAGAAAATCATTGGTTCGTGGATATTGGATTCTCAAGACATATGACAGGTGACCAAAAGAAGTTTATCTCATTGAAAAAGAAAAATGGAAATGTATCCTTTGGAAGTGGATCCGCTAAAATCATTGGAAAAGGAACCGCTACCCTTTTCAATGGACAAGGAAAGACTCAAAATACCTTCCTAGTATAATGGCTCAAACACAATCTCTTAAGTGTTAGCCAGATTTGTGACCAAGGACATAATGTTGTCTTTAGTACAAAAAATTGTGAAATAAGAGACTCATCCTCAGGAGAAATTGTGGCGAAAGGAGTAAGAACAGCAGATAATGTTTACATTCTCAGTAAAATCAAAGAAGATAAATGTTACTTAAGTGAAACGGATGAAAGTTGGTTATGGCACAAGCGATTGGGGCATACAAGTTCTGATAACCTAGTCAACAACAGCAAAATTAATGCAGTAAGGGACATTCCAAAAATGTGCAAGCCAAATCAAGTTGTATGTGGCCCACGCCAACATGGAAAGCAAACCAGAACTATCAACAAAACTAAGTTGTTCTCAACATCAAAACTGAAAATTATTCATGTAGATTTGTGTGGAACAACTAGAACTCCAGCTCTTCAAGGTGAAAGGTACTTTGCTCTATTTGTTGATGACTATACTATAATGATGTGGATATATTTCATAAAATATAAATCCGGAGCATTTGAATGTTTTAAGAGTCTTAAGGCTCTCATTGAGAATGAGAATGATTCTAAGATTAAATGTCTTAGAACGGATAGAGGAGGAGAATTCACCTCAAAAGAATTTGATGAATTCTGTAAAGAGCATGGAATCAAAAGAGAACTCTCTACTGCTAGGACACCCCAGCAAAATGGAGTAGTTGAAAGAAGGAACCGAACCATTCAAGAAATGGTAAGGAAAATGCTACTAGCAGATGATTTGCAACCAAAATTTTGGAGAGAAGCAGTTGGGACCGCAATTTATACCTTAAATCGAAATCAACTAAGACTAAATAATGAAAAAAATCCTTTTGAATTATGGAAGGAAGACCTGATTTAGTAAAATATTTCAGGGTTTTTGGAAGCAAATGCTTCATAAAAATAAATGATGACTCACCAGGAAAATTTGATTCTAGAGTTAACGAAGGAAAATTTCTTGGATACTCCACTAGGAGCAAAGCTTACAAATGTTACAACAATCGTATATGAAGAATAGTGGAAAGTATTGATGTAAATATTGATGAAGGTCTTCCAGAAAAGAGAATTTAAGATCATGAAGTTGAGCCTTTCTTTGAACAAAGTGAAGAAGGAGAACCTGAAAAAGAAGAGGATAATGGAGAACCTCAAAGTGAACCTTCACAAACTCCCTCTAAGATCAATTTTATTCAAATTCATCATCCGGAAGAACAGATCATCGGAAATATAGATGAAGGAATTCAAACTCGAAGAAGGATTATAAACACCCCAAGAAAAGGTGATGTTGCTCTATTATATTTAATAGAACCTGAAAATTTTTCTCAAGCAAGAAAAGATCCTTATTGGATAAAGGCCATGCAAGAAGAAATGTCTCAAATCGAAAAAATGAGACTTGGGAACTGGTACCTCACCCAAAAGATAAAAATATAATTGGAACAAAATGGGTATTCAAAAACAAGATGAATGAATATGGACAAATCATCAGAAATAAAGCCAGACTTGTCTGCAAAGGATACTCGCAAATTGAAGGAATTGACTTCAAATAATCCTTTGCACCAGTAGCTCGAATGGAAGCCATAAGAATGTTTTTAGCATTTACTTGCTCAAAATAATTCAAGGTTTATCAAATGGATGTAAAATCAACATTCCTGAATGGAGATCTCAAGGAAGAAGTTTACATGGAGCAACAAGAAGGATTTGATCTCGCTAAAGGAAAAGACTTTGTATGCAAACTAAAAAAGGCCTTGTATGGATTAAAACAAGCCCTTAGAGCATGGTATGCAAAGTTGGATCACTATCTGCAACAAGAAGGTTTCAAAAAGGGAGTGGCAGGTAGAAATCTCTACATGAATATGGACAAGGAAAAACTTCTGATCACTCTTGTTTACGTTGATGATCTAATCTTTGCTAGCAATGATGAAGAAATGAGCCATGAATTTTCTCTAAATATGTCCAAAAAATTCGATATGTCAATGATTGGTGAGTTGTCTTACTTTCTTGGGCTACAAATATCTCAAACCTCTACAGGCATGTTTATATCTCAATCAAAATATCTTAAAGACATGCTTAAAAGATATGCGATGGAAGATTGTGCACCTATGAGCACACCATGACCACATATTGTAAATTAAGAAAAGATGATGATACCCCTCTCATAGATGAAACTCTTTATAGGTCAATAATTGGAGCTCTCTTATACTTAACTGCTACAAGAACAAATATTA
The DNA here is from genome assembly GCA_034641835.2 of Pinus albicaulis. Lineage (NCBI taxonomy): Eukaryota > Viridiplantae > Streptophyta > Pinopsida > Pinales > Pinaceae > Pinus > Pinus albicaulis. The sequence goes on along the minus strand of CM076578.1, from coordinate 1,314,361,745 downwards.
TGCAAGCAGTTGGAATGGTAGCAATATTTCAGTCAAGTCCTAAACAATCCCACCTAGCATCTGTGAAGAGAATTCTCAGATATCTGAAAGGAATGAATGATTTCGGCCTTTGGTATCCTGATAGTTCAAATCTTATTGTGAAAACTTAATCTGATTCTGATTGGGCCGGAAGGGTGGATGATCGAAAAAGTACCACTGGAAATGCATTCTTTATGGGAGATTGTATTGTATCTTGGCTCAACAAAAGGCAATCATCTATATCCCTTTCTACAGCTGAAGCCGAATATATAGCCGCTGTTGATTGTTGTACACAAATTCTATGGATGAAGGAAGCCTTGAAGAATGTCAACATAGAAACTAAGCAACCAATTACTATTTTTTGTGACAATACTAGCGCCATCAGTATTTCAAAGAATTCGGTGATGCACTCAAGGACCAAACATATTCCAATCAAATACCACTTTCTCCGTGAACAAGTTGCTGAACACAATATCATGTTGGAATATGTCAACACAAAATAAAAAATTGTGGATATCTTTACAAAACCCCTTCCACGAGAAGCATTTGAGTATCTTTGCCAAAATATGGGGGTCATTGCTCTTGCATCACATTAAATCAAGAAACATGTCAGGAGTAAAGTATGTTAGGGGGAGCAGCAGGACACAGGGATCACATGGGCACCCCATTGCCATTGATGTCAAAGGGGGAGAGAATGTTGGAAGGGAAAGAATATTGCCATCAATTACAAAGGGGGAGACTATTGGTCAAGGTTGTCATTGATGTCAATATGGCATTATTGGAGATGGCAAATATTCTTGTGTTTTTTCCCTAACCTCATGAAAACCCTAAGAGACTAAAACCCTATCTACTTGACTTGCCCTAATTTCCATGAAGAGCCATAGATCATTGATGGTAAAGCCCTAGCTTCATGATGCCCTAGCCTTGCTAAAATGCCCATGAAACTCTTGTGCCCAACACCCAAGATGATGGAAACCCTATGTCTATGATAAAGGAGTATTAGAACCTGTTAATACCCTAAACTTAGCACAAAAACCCAAGCCCTTATGTTTTATTGTTAAAGATAATAACCCCAAACATTATCCTAAAATTATTGGTAAAATCCTAATCCAAGATCCCTTATGAAAATCCTAAATTATAAACCTTCCCATAAATCCCTAAAATCTAACCACACATTATTAAAAAATAAAAAATAAAAAAGTGTTATGGTAAAATCTTATAATACCCTAAGTACATGCATAATAAATACACAATTAAATGTCAAGACACCACATAATAAGACCGCTTCATTAATTGACCAAATGATATACATATCCAAAAGTTTTTTGATGTTGGGCATAGTCTTTATAACATGTTGGACATTGTACAAACTAAACATATTACTCCACGACTCCACTGTACAAGTCAGCTTTAACTCTTTTTTATTTGACGTCGGTTGACCATATGATGGCCATACTTTATAAATTTATATAAATACGGCTTGGTTCCCTTTATTCTCGTATTGAATTTCGATCAAGGAAGTCGTATATATAAAAGGGAAGACGCAAGTCAAAACAGAGATAAGGTTAGAAAATTAGCAATACAAGTCGACGAGTTCACAACTCATGAACCAAAGAATAATAACGAAGCAACGTTTGGTGTTTTTCGACTCAACTATTACGCATCATCTGAAATACAAATTAGAACCTGGCAGTGTTTTCAAACAACGTGAACTTTGGATTGAGGCAGTGTGAACCATTATTGGAAGCAGCATTTTAAATTTTGGAGCAACGTTCTAAATTTTTGGAGCAGCGTTTAAATTTTGGAATGATCAACCCTCCCTCTGTGCAAACCTGGCTCGATGCTGTTGTAACTTAGACCTGCAGACTTGTAAAGGATTTCAGACCTGTAACATGGAACTGATGTAATCCTTGGACCTGTTCTATACTTGGAGTTAGCACCTGCAATGCATTAAGGACAATCCTTCAGAAATGGAATAATTATGGTGGCATCATCAAGTTTTACTATGGCTATCTAATGAATACATATGCAGTCAGTGGTGGAGGAATAAATATTGAGAACCTTGGACAAAAGAAGTATTGAACGTTGAAGGCTTGTGTTGATCCTTGAAGACATTTGGTGGTTTGACAGTGAAGTATTAAACAGGAAGAATTATGACATTCAAGAAAGTATTGGTTTCCTTGGAGTAGGAGCTCCTAAACCCAAGGTTGGTGCCTTGAGAAGATAGGGTTGAAGCCCTAGAGGTTGGAGCCTCATCAAAGTCCAAGTTGGTGCTTGGAAACAGGTTGGTGCTTGTTTCATTAAAGGGTTGGTGCCCTCTCTCATCTATTGTATACAATTATTTGAAAAAGGATTGAAGTTTTTATTATTCTTTAATATTATTATTATACACCTCTATGTCTTTAATTGTGAAGAATCTAACTGGAAATAATTAACAATTGAAAATAAAAATTGATTCACCCCCTTTCAGTATTTTCAACAGTGAGATGAAATGGAAATGGAATATGACTGTGAAATGGAATGAGTGTGAAAAATGAAATGAAAGTGGAATATGACTTGTGAAATGGAATGATAGTGGAGTGAGATGGAATGAAACTGTAAAATGAAATGAATTTGCAGATTATGAACTGCAATGAATGTAGTTTTGTGTCACTAATTACAGAAAAGAAATGGGAAATATAGGATGTCAGAATTCTCTGATTTTCACCCTGTATTTTATGTATAAGTATGCTAATCATTGATTGGTTTTCATACTTATACACTTATATATATATATATATATATATATATATATAATTTTTATATAGGAAAAATAAAAGCTAAGTTAGTGAAGAATTCTTCTTTACTAACTTCATATCAATATTATCTTGGAAAATCTTGACAAACTCTTCTCTTGAAAGTGGTTTATGATATAATTTCAACTGATGACCATTCACAAGAAGAGGTACCTTTTCTTCATCTATTGTCCTTATCTTTACTGCTCCATTATCAAAGACTTTTTCAATCTCATATGGCCCAATCCAATGAGTGAGAAACTTTCCTTGAAAATCTTTGAATTTTGAATCGAACAAAAGTGCCCAATCCCCTGCTTGAAACTTCTTCTCCTTGATGTACTTATCATGCCATTTAGCCCTTTGCTGCTAGACTATACTGGTTCTTTGAACTGCATCTTGCCTGATTTCATCAAGCTCATTTAGTTGCTCCAATCTATGTTTCTGTGCTTCTGATAAATTAAGTCTCAATTGGACTTCCATCTTGAAGGTTCTAATCTGAAACTCTATATGGAACTAGAATTGGTCTCCATAAACAAGTTCATAGGGAGTATGTCCTGTTGTATTCCTCCATGTAGTTCTGTAGGCCCATAAGGCTTCAGGAAGCCTTTATATCCAATCTCTTCTGTGTAGATGTACAGTCTTAGTGAGAATTACTTCAATCACTTTATTGGTAGATTCAACTTGACCATTTGCCTGTGGATGATAAGGAGTAGAATTTATGTGCTTGATCTTGTAATCTTCTACTATTCTTTTCACCAACTTGGATATGAAATGGGTTCCCTGATCTATCACAATTTCTCTTGGAACACTAAAACGAGTGAAGATATCCTCAAAAAGAAAATTAACTACATATCTTTTATTAGAAAAAGGTAATGCTTTAGCCTCTACCCATTTAGTGACATAATCAATGCATACCAAAATATACTTCTTTTGTTTAGATGGTGGATTGATAGGTCCAACAAAATCAAAGGCCCATTTTTCAAAAGGTTTAATGAGTACCTGAGGTTGTAATGACATTTCATTTAAGGGAGCAGGTTTCCCTACCCTTTGGCAGTTGTCACACCTTTTGACATATTCTTTGGCATCTCTAAAGATGGATGGCCAATAATATCCTAAATGAAGGATTTTATAGGTTGTCCTCTTATCAGCAAAGTGTCCACCACAAGGTTCATCATGGCATGCTTTAATAATTTCAGGCATTTCATCTTCTCGAACATATCTTCTGATAATGAGAGTTGGACCTATCGTATACAATTCATTAGTAATCCATGAGTATCTTGCACTTACTTGAATGATTTTTTTTTTCTCTCTAGAAAGCAATTGTGAAGGTAATTTTCCTGTAACTAAGTAATTGGCAATATCTGCAAACCAAGGAGTTTGAGAAGTTGTTGCAAAAAGATATTCATCAGGAAATTTATCTTCAACTGGAGTGTCATCTTTGATATTTTGAATTCTAGACAAGAAATCAGCAACTGTGTTTTGTTTTCTAGGTCGGTCTAGAATAGTAATGCTAAATTCTTGTAGGAGTAATAACCATCTTGTAACTCTACCATTAGTAATAGATTTATTCATTAATTATATAATTTCAGTGTGATCTGTATGAAAAAAGGTTTCATAGTCTGTTATGTAATGTCTAAAGTTGTTGATAGCATGAATAAAAACTAAGATTACAGTATAATTTAACTCTATGGGAGTCAAATTCTTTCTTATGTAATAGATGATATAGGGGATCAAATATTTTTGTCCTAATATAGCTCCTAGAGCTGTATCTGAAGCATCCGTTGAAATGTGAAAAGGTAGTTTCCAGTTTGGACCTCCTAAGATGGGTGCTTCGGAATTTTTTTCTTTTAAAGTCTCAAATGCTAACTGGCAATCAAGATTCCAACTAAATTCACAATATTTTGTGAGTAGTTTGAAGAATGGTGATGCTATTTTAGTGAAATTTTTTATAAATATTCTATAATATCCTATGAATCCTTGAAAGCTTCTAACATCCTTTTGACAACTTGGAATTGATAGTTTGGAGATGACTTCAACTTTAGATTTATGAACTTTAATTCTATCTCATAAAATGTGATCTCCTAAAACAATCCCTTCTGTAAACATCATGAAATATTTTTCATGGCTTAGTGAAAGGTTTGCTTCCTTACATATTTTAAGAACCTTTTCCAAATTTTCTAAAGCTTCTTCAAATGTATTATCATAAACTGTAAAGTCATCCATTTACACCTCTACACAATCATGTATTAAATCAGGAAAAAATCCTAGTACCTTCCTTTGGAATGTTGCAGGTGCATTACACAATCCAAAAGGAAGTACTCGGTAGGCATAAGTCCCCCATGGACAAGTGGATGTGGTCTTATCTTGATCTTCAGGTGCTAACTGAATTTGATTATAGCCAATAAAACCATCCAAGAATGAGAAATACTTCTTACCTGCTAATGTATCCAACACTTGACCTATAAAGGGTAAAGGAAAATGGTATTTTAGGGTAGCTTTATTCAATTCTCGATAATCAATGCATACCCTCCATTTACCATTCTTTTTGGGCACAATCACTAAAGAGGAAACCCACTGACTGTCTAAAACTAGGTTAATGAAGTTTACATTTAGCAAATTTTGCAACTCCTCTTTCACAATTTCCCTAAGATTTGGATTCATTCTTCTTTGAGGTTGTTTGATAGGTTTACAATTTTCCTCAATGTAGATGTGATGTAAACAAGTCTTAGGAATAATTCCTTTCATGTCACTGTATTCCCATGCATATGCAGAATAATTTTGTTGTAATTTTTTGATTAGCTTTTCATGTTGTAGTTTTTCCAAGTTATTGTTTATGTTCAAAGTTTTACCTGGAAAGATTTCAACTGTAGAGCTACCAAATTCTTCTATAGAATAAAGAGACATCTGCCTTGATGAAAAATATTCAATACTGGATTTTTCTTGAAATTGATCATGTTCATATTCTGGGGATGATTCAAAATTTTCTATTGAATTTAAGATTTGACTATCTTCACTAATGGTTGAAATAGTAAAGAGAGGTTGTATATCATTTTCATCATCGAGCCATTATTTGTCATCTAACTTTATGATTGTTCTTGCTGGAGGATATAGAGTGAATTTATTTGTTGAGTTACCATCAGATATATACATGTCACCATATCTACAGTTGATGAAAGCATCAGCTGTAGCCAACCAAGGTCTTCCTAATATAAGTGGATGTCCTCCTAGATTATTCTTAGGAGTTAAGATCGTAAAATCAACATGGTACTCTCAAAAGTCTAAGGACACTGAAATATCTTCTAACACACCACATGACTTGATTACAGATCTATCTGCTAGTTGCAGTAATGTAGGTGTATAAAGAAGATTAGGAAGCTTGAGTTGTTCCATGGTTTGTTTTCTCATGATGTTTATTGCTACTCCTAAATCAATCAATGTATTTGGAATTTCAACTCCATTGATATGTGTTTTTACAAATGGAATTCCTGGATCTAAATATTTTTTCATGGAAATTTTTCCCATCATTATGTCTGCTCTTTTTCCTACAAGCTGAATTCTTTTTATTTCTTTTGTTTTTTTTCTCAATTTCTTCATGCTCAACTCTTTTATTGTTTTAGCTAGAATTGGAATTTCCTTGATGGCTTGCAACAAAGGGATTTTAATACAAAAGAAATTCAATTCATCTAGAAAATCATAATTAGGCAACATAATATGTTTTTCTACCCCTCTATCAACTTGTAATATTTTAGGAAAAGAAGGTGTAGAAGTAGATACTAATGGTTGCTCTATGATAGGAGTTGAGTTTATTGGTTCTTTTTAATTTTCATTTTTATAATTTTGGTTTTGAAGAGATGTTCCTTTTTCAAAAAATTTATTGGGCTATAGAGAATCTTCCTCAGAATTGTCTTGTTCTTGAATGACTACAGAAGGATTTTTCTTTTCTAATATCCTACCAGATCTAAGTTGGACATCATTAAGATCTAGAGGAGTAATCATATAGGTTGGAAATTGTTGTCCTTCTATCATATAGGTATTTTGAGGATTTTTATTGTTGGGGTTTGGTAATGGTTGGGCAAGTAGCTGATTTGGTCTCTGAGGAAATGGTAGTGAGAGTTGTGGATTTTGGTTTTGATTTTGGAGTTGGGGTTGTTGATTTTGTTGAGGAATTTGTTGGAGAGGATAGTTTGGATATGATGGAGGATATTGATAGTATTGAGAGAATCTTCCATAGGGATTTTTCATTCCTTGAGCCCAAGGTTGAGATTGAGATTGAGATTGAGGCCAAGGTTGCTGCTAAGAATTCCAGTTTCGTGGAGGCTGAGTATACATTTGGTTATTAAAACCTTGAGTTTGTGGCCCCTTCCATGGTCTTTTAGAGACAAAGAAAAGAGATTATGTTGGATTTGAAGTTGTTTATTCTTAAAAAACAGCCTTAAGACTAGGAATTGAAGGATAACTCTTAGTCTCATGACTTTGTGAACAAATCATACAGGTCTCTATGAATTTTGCATCAAGAGGACATTCTCTTAAAGCATGCTTCTTTCTGCATTTTGGTAGAAAATAGCTAAATCATCAGTATCGACTTTCTACTTGTTTTGTAACTTAAGGGTGTATATCTTTTCACTAAGACTCCCTAAAATGTCTGTTTTAAATTCATCAAGCATGTTTCCAATTTCTTCCCTACTCATTGTTCTAGTTGCAGATCTATTTACCCTAGCAAGAGAAGGATCTCTTGGATATGATCATCCTCTCATAATTATAGATAGGGAGTGGAAAGCACTCATCGAGGATGGAAAAGAGAAAAATACTAAGAAAGAAGGAAAAATGTTAACTCGGCCCGCAAGGTAAATTACAACTTTAATTCAATAGATTTAATTTTCTTTATGTCTAAAATAAAAGTGTGCTACATAACTGACTTCAAGATTTTGATGATAGGTTGCTTGACACTTCGAAGGAAACCAAAGCTAGGATTGACAAAAAATGACATTACAAGCTAGGCCAAGGTGGCTACTTGAAATTAGCTGCAAGAATTATAAGTAGCTAAACATATTATTAATTGTATCACCTTCCAACATTTTTGTAATCCCATCAAATAACATTAAAAATACACAATCATATGCAATGTAAGGTGATGAATTTGGAACGGAAACAAAAAAGGAAGACAAAGATATCGCTTTTTGTTCCGGCTATCAAGTCGTAGTTGAATGTTGTAAATTCTTGGGACAGGTCCCAAGATCTAGAATGCCTGATAAGGTAAAACGTTAACCTTTCAATATATTTGTTTTCTTCCATAAATTTAATGTCCAATTTTTTTTTTTAAAATTAGGAGAGAAACACTTTCAATGAGCCAAATAACCTAGTTGTAGAAGAGTTCATTAAGAGTGAAATATTTCAAGAACATGGTTCTCACTTGCAACCTGATCATTCCAGTGGGGACCAGGCCGACAATGCTGCTATCAATGAGGCCCACGACGGTAATTAATTTCTACTTATATTTTTTTCTAATTATACTTTGAGGGTTGCGTCCTTATATCGTTTTTTGTTTAAATGACAGAGAATGTTGTACTTGAGTATCTTACCACATAAGAGGAACACGGGGCAACGGTTCCAACGGTGACAACTAGTGCACTAGGTAAATAATTTCATTGAATTTTTTTTATTAATATTATCGAACTACTTCAATGATATTTAAAAACTAGCAATTTAAGTTTAATATTATTTGATTTTGTAGGCGATGCCCCATCACTGAATGACACCAGACATTTTGAGTACCCAACTAGGTCTGCTATGCGGGAAAGGCATGAAACAAAAGTAGAGAACAATGATGTTGATGATGTAGTTAGGAGCTTTAGAAATATGAAGAAGAAAAAGAAAATTTGATAATGTAAAATATTGTATTATTATAAGACAGATGGTGAATGACATATCATACTTGGAAAAATTTTGCGTTATATAAAAACTCATTTATCATACTATTTTTATGCCATACACTTTCAATGTTTTCTTGCGTACTTTTTTTTGCATTTCTTTTTAATTAGTTATTGAATATTTTTTTTGTGCTCATGTTCATAAAAAATGAAATATAGATTGGGTATTAGGGAATTGAGAGTGATGTGAGGGGGGAGCTTCCACCTTCACGTGGTTGGCCCTATTTAGTAGAGAATAATTTATTGGAGCAATTTAATCTTGGATCAAACCTCTCTCGATCCAACATAGCAGCAAAAAAGTCACTGTTGACTTAGTTGCTACTCTTTCATATCGTGAGAGGCTTATTCCAAGTTCAGGCGACTCAAATAAAATTTTCTTGAAACGAAGAGGAGCTTATTCAAGTATTTTTTGACATTTTCAACATATGTTCTAACATTATCATAAGAATGCATATTAGAGTAAAAGATACTACAAATATTACTTGCATTTATTGTATAGATAATTATGGATTTTGAATTACTTGTCAGTGCAAGTATAAACCCTCTTTAATCATGAGCAATACAAGTTGTCAACTAGGGTTATGTCCAAGATATTTTTGTGTGTGTGCTTGACCAGGTTTGTAGTGTAACATTTTGTAAGTTCCTTTACACTTCATAATTCAAGATGAGGCTTGTTCATGATTATAAAGGTTTTTTGTATGTGTTTTTTCCTCTATTTGATTGTAAGTTTGAACATGATTTTAAACATTGAAACCTTTTTTGTTTTTATACTATTAATATATTGAAATATACCACAGTTCATGAATTGAAGTTTCATGTGAATAAATAACATATTGTTACAATCATAGTTTAATATTTTAGAGCGTGTAAGGTTTTAGCACCATCTTGGTGGTTTACATCATATTTTGACTTGGCAGCATGCATTCTTCCTGTTTCAACTATGTGCAGGAAGAATGATGCTAGAATCATGTTCCCATCAAATGTTATTTTGGGACTAAGAAAATAATATGGTGACATAATGACATCATGGCATGGTGTCCCTATAATAGGAGACCGAGTTGGTGACATGCCAAAGTCTAAACCTTCCATATAGCTGGGTAGCTAGAGTGTAATTTCCTGTTGCGGCATCTTGTCATTAAAATACAAGGTAGAATTATCGGTACCAATAGGATCCAATTGGCCAAGGATGATGTTTTATGTAACACCGCTGGGAGGGTCTTCTTCAGTGAATGCATCAACGTCCAAAAGGATATCCACAGTCTCCTCAAATGAACATCTCATCATTGGTCCTGTGTCATTACGATTAATACCATGTCGAGTAATAGCCATCAAATGAACTCGATATGTCATTGTGTCACATAGAATGGCTAGATGCATGTAGTTCACATATGACCCATCAAAAGATATCACAACTCGAAGCTCATCCAGAAGAGCCTTCCTCACAGCCTCAATTCCAAGCACTTCAACAACGTCAATCATGTGATTACTATTTGTCCTAGTAGCATCCACATATTCATGGCACATCATGTTGGCTCCCCGTGATTTACAATATTGGCAAGAACAAGCTCTGCAGGGAACCACATCAAACCACTTTGGATTCCATGGACCTAGCCTTTCTGGACTCAGAGAGGGTTTTCTCTATATAAGTGTTTATAAATGATATGTCTTTATGCTTCTGCTTTGATTTTAGGCTAGTTATGAAGTTTTGAGAACTTGTTTGTTTTGATTGATTGGTTAATTGATAGATCAATGGTGTGATTAAATGAGGGAGTGTTTCATCTGAATAGATAGACCATAAGAGACATTAATACAATGGTCTATGGAGTCATAAAAGGATTTAATTTTTCATCAACTCTGCAAAGTTTTTCATAGGGCAAGCTAACTATATCAAGTGGATCTCTTAGATTAGATGGAATATGAAATGACAGTATGTTGTGAAAACAGTAAAACTAAAAGGAAATTAAGAATCCTTTAACTCTACTTCAACAAGAAAAGCATCTTAGGTAACTGTTTGAGACAAACCAAAGGAGAGGGCATACCATAGTCTTCTTTGGCCATACTTTAATAAGAAAACCGTTAAGACAACAATCCAGCAACCCTAGGATTAATTTTAGACAAAGAAAACATTTAAGATAACAATGAGTGCAACTAAAGAGCAAGATAAACATGTATTCTTTAATCAAACACTCTAAAGACCTTCAAAGAAATAGTTCAAGACAAACTAAAGGACAGGGAATACCATAGACTTATTTGGCTAGAATCTACTAAGTAAACTTCAAAGAAAGGCCATAAAAACAATATTTCAAGCTACACCAAAGGACAGGGCATACCATAGACTTCTTTGGCTTGACTCTATTAAATCATTTCCAAGACAACAAGCTAGGTGGAACCAGGGAGAAATTAAGAATTCTCCAATCAGACATTGCAGAAGAAAACATTGAGATAAAGAATGCAGATAGAAATAGGGTGCCAAGACAACATATCATCATTTAAAATTTCTATTTTTTATCAGAGAAATAATGGAAAGAATGGAAAACAGAAGGAAAACATTGAAAAAGAAGGAAAACTTCACCATTAACATAGCTCAAGAATCCTGTGAATGTTCTTGTATTACTGATGTTCAAAACAGTTAGATTACTCCAGTACAATAGATCTCTGCAACTCAGAGCTTCCTCAAATCCAACCTAGCAGTCATCAACTAATCAAGTAGCCATTCAGTCCACCAAATAACCAACCAACACTAAAAATGAATGATACATGCAGTATTTATCTGCAAGATGAGGAGGTGATCCTAAGCTAGGGTTTCAGATGTGTATTTATTACAGAGTTAATTATTTTTTGACCTTTGAGACCATGCAAGGCCCAAGACAAAAATATCTGAGACTAAATCAATGTAATAATAACTCCTAACTTAACTGTTGAGCTAAATTTTGGAAATATTTGACTTTTAAGGCTTTTTAATAACTTTTACAGTAACTGCTGAGTAGCTGAGAAATATCTCTGACTGTTTCAATAATTGTTGATGTCTTTATTGGAATAAAACATGTTGTAGGTGTCCATATGCGTCCCTGAAGAAGTAAATGATTTTGGTTGAGTCATTCGAATCTGCCTCTGTGCTAATATTTTCTTTAATTTATCCTTTAAGCTTTGTTTAGGTTATTTTAATCTTGGATTTGTCTTCACTGTCTTCTTTATTGTCTTTTCTTTTAATTCTGCCTTTATCTTTTATTTGTGACTAACCTTTTTAATTTGTCTTTTAATCCTTGATTCGATCTCTAACCCTCTAATCTTCATTGCCACGGTATTTTGACTGTTTTGTCTTCCTTCACCTTTATCTCTATCTGTATTTACTGCGCAGTGGAGCATCTTCTGCTATCAGAGTGCTTAAGTAACCACAAATGGTCATGATCCATTGGTGATTATGCTCGATCTTACACTTCTGGTCCTTTTAATGAAACAAGTTCTCTGGATCGTCACTGAGAACTCTTATTCAAACCATTTTGGACCCTAGGAATGCAATTCTCTCATTTCTTCCATGATTCCTGCAAGATAAAACAACCAATTAGTTTTTTAAAACCTGCGTTCATGGCTTCTCTGTGTTTATTCAGGGTTTTTGGGTGTTAGGAGTGCTTGTAGAGGTTTCATGGAGGTTGCGAGGCTTCATCGCAAAGCCACAGGGCTTTGGAGCGTTTGAATCGGATGGAAGTATCGAGATTTGGCAGGAGGAATAAGAGTGGTTTTCACGAGCGAGGGAGATGGTTTTCACATGGGATGGAGGCAGTAAACAATTTTGGTAGAGAACGTGCGATTCCACTTATCGGGTGACATGTGGTGGATGGGACATGGGCGAATACCACCCATTTTGCAAGTTTTGGGGTTGTTTAACCCCCACGCAAATAGATGTCTGATATCGAATCGGGGCCGTCGAATCTTGGGGGATATAGATCGACGGTGGTCAGGGTGAAAAGAATGGTGGGAAGGTTAGGAAAGGTGGGGCCTGGGGTTAATAAAACAAGCGGAAGAATTTTTTATAAGGAGAGGGGGAAGGGTTATATGGGGTTTTTAACAAAGCGCGGGGTCCAAAATATATAAGGGGTTGGGTTTTAAAAAACATAAAGGGCTGGGTTTAATTTTATTTAAAACAAAGTTTCAATATAAAACAACAGGTCCCGAATGATATATTTTTTTATTAAAAACAACGTAAAAAGGCGTTTTTACATTGTTTTGATGAAATGAGGGAAAGGGGTAAAGGTGAGGGGGTTAATGGGGGTTTTCAGTGGGGAAACTTAAGAAATGAGGCTTTTAGGTAGGAAAGAAGGATGAAAATGAGAGGATCAAGCCCAGACATGACTTTTTAAGAGCAAGAGGGTGATTTTGAGAAGGCATACTGAGAGATAGCGAATTAGGATAGATAAACATAATGAAGGCAATGAGATTTCTGAAGATAGTTGATAGTCAAGAAATGCTATCTTCATCAGACTGTAGAAAATCCATAGTCACCTAGTGAAACTATAGAATACAGAAGGATAACTGTAATGTTCCCAATTTTTATGGAACATTAATTTTTGCCATTTTCACATAGGGGATAAATAAAATGGGTAGGAGACCCATTCACTTCAGGAATAGGGAACAAAAATCCTCTTAGTATGAAGGAGGATCACTTATAGAGTTGGATTTCACACCTCCATGTGTGAAAGGGGACTTTTGTAGGATGACTAGGTCAAGTTTGACCAAGTCAAACAACGCAGTGGCATGAGGTGGAAGCACATTGTGGGCCAGCACAGTGGGATAAGGAGGGAAGCTTCTAGAGGAAGGAAACCCTAATGAGTGGGGTCCATTGAGAGGGAGCTCACATTGTTTAAAAGGAGGGCAAGGTAGCCATTGCAAATCATCTTGAGTATTATTCATCTTTGGTCCTTCAGACTTGCTGCAACTTCTTGCTGCTTAGCAAGAACTGCCGAGAAATTCCTGTTTAGGATTTCCTCTCCTTCTTGAGTAGCTCTTGGAGGATTTCACAACATTCCCCATATTCAGACATTGAATTCAAGCATCATCTTTCTTCATCAGCACAGTTTCAGCTGGAGATTGTGCAGTGTTGCTGGGTGTTGCTGGGGAGGTTTTCTACAACACCATCCTTGGCTACTTTTTCAGAGGAGGGAGCTTCCATCCCTTTGGGAGATCAACAAAGGAGGTTCATGAGCTTATTCCACATTATTTGGCACCAGGCCAACCACTTTCCATCATATGCAGCGTAGTCCCTCTCTTAAACAACGTTATTCTTGGAGAGCATTTGCTGTGAGGGATTAACAGATAGTTGGAGGGTGAGATCTTAGGTGAAGGAATTAGCCTTTCACTTCAGATTTCCATTGGAGGAGGGTTCTTAATTTGTTGCAGCCATTTCAGCGTTCTCCATCTATTTCCAGTTTTTGAGTTGCTGATGCCCAGCAACTCCGTCATTATTGTATTTTCCTATTTTGTACATGTATTGTAGCCAATCCTCCTAAGGATTGTTGTATTAGTGTTTTCAGGGGTTGAGAGCTTTCTCTCCCTCATTGCTTGAGCTATCATTGATATATCATTATATGTTCATGTTATCTGTTGCAGTGTCTCCTATAGACAGCGCTACCATAGCTAGGGAAAATTTATATAGCAGTGTTTTATCACATTTGGTGTACATGTCTTATTGAGGCTCTCATTTCCTAGCTTGAGTGAGTGATTCCTCAAAGAATTGTATTCTGTTGCTACTATATTATACATTGTTCAGCTATTGGCATATTCATGTGCCATGGATCATTAAAATAATGCTGAGAATTCCTTGTATGTTCATACATTGTTGCAGCCCCATTCCTTGGGAAATTTCTGAAGGGAACTAGGTGTGGGAGGCTTGTTTCACCACCCTAGAAGGATTTATTTGATCCCAATCCTTGGATGTTGGTCTTAGACACATTGGTCTAAGGGATCCAGGTCTTGGTATCAAATCATGTTGTCTCAGTTTCTGGAAAAAGCATTTTCCAGCCATGGATTGCTAGCTATTCCTAAAAAGGAACATTACAATAACAATGGCTCCAGTTGGGGAGGGCAGCTCCTTTAGGAGGTGTCAAAAACCTCAGAGTTCAGATCTCTGGAATTTGTAGACCAGTGCCTTGTTTGCACTTGGCATATTTTTTTTATTCTGCAATTGTTGATCTACTGTTGTCCTTTATAACTTGGAACTTTAAAATCTGAAAAACACTGCTTGCTGCAACATCAATTATACCTACCCATCATAATATTCTAAAATTTTTCTTCATCTGGGCGCATTTATACTAGAAAACCCTTGACATCATTTTTTCTTTTGAAAGAAAAAACTATCTACTTTTATCCTTATATCATCCAAAGGGTCAGATTAGACTGATGAACTCTTTTATTTCTCGACCTAATCTACTTATCTGTCAAGATTAAACAGTTTGACAGATTTTCGTTCTCTAATATATCAACATAAAATTTAAAACATGACCAAATCAAGATTAAGCAGTTTTGATTGTCATGAACTGTGGCATTTTGGACAAGCTGCACATGGATTTTATTTTTTCACAAAATAAAACTAAAAATTGAGGGCTATAATCTGGAATTTTTCATTCATCCCTCTCTTTTATCTTTGGTTCAGATTTCAACTTTAGAACCAATATATTTTCCTATCTAATCTACTGATAAGCCAATTTTAAACATTTTGGAAAATCCTCATTCTCTAACTTATCAACAAAAATTCAAAATTTGTTCAATCATGATTAGGCTGTATGACTGAACAAGACTTATTTTTCAGAAGTAGTGGCATATGGACTTGCACACTTCCAGAAACATTTTTTTTTGGTATGGGGCTTTATCTTTTCTTTTTATCTACCCTATTTTCTTTTCTTTCTTTCTTTTTTGTTTATTTTTCTGATCTTTTTATTCAAGTAGTGTTATGTACAATAAAGAAATCTTTAAACTGAGATCTTAAACTAAAATAATGCTTGAGCATCCTGCCATTGACAGGACCTCTAAATAATTCTGTTCCATCCATTTCTTGTAGGAAGAATGCATTGGTACCTCTTGCAGACTAGATGATGTATGGACCTTTCCATAGATTGTTAAATTTCCATGCTTGCCTTTGTCCTCTCTTCTTGAATCCCACTTCAGCACTTTGTGTCCAATGTTGAAATCATTTTCTTTAGTCTTTTTGTCAAACAAATTCTTGATGTTTTCCTGCACTTGTTGTGTTCTGTTGTATACTTTTTCTCTAGTTTGTTGCAACTTGACAGTATGGTTTATTCTTATTTTCTGTTGAAAATGTAGCAAGATGATGGAGCTTAGTGAAATGAAGTCGCCTTCACTAAGTGGGCCCGCAGGCAAATTCTGGCGCAAAATCTATTTTTAGACTATGTCTATTTTTAGACATATGGAGCATGGTTCGGGGATTCCAGTTTGAGATTCTTGGAGCATTGGTCATGTTGGTAAAAATAGATGAGACTCTTTTTTTTAGGTCCCAGGCTATTTTTAGACTGTATCTCCTAAAAATATGGAAGCCAAATATTATTTACCCTTAATAATATTTTGACTATAAACAGCAGTTTACTCTCTTGGAGCACTTCAGTTCGAGTCATGGAGGTGGCTCATGCAACTGACAAAGGAATCACGTGGTTCCTAGGGTTTTATGGCATCTTGCATGGTTGACTTCAGTGGCAGAAGTTTTGGAGGAGTTAATGAGACAGATAGTGGAGTTGTGTTTTGTTTATTTTAGTTGAACTAGTTGAGATTAGTTTAACTAGCTAATCAATTAGTTATGAGTGGATTGAATTAAATATTATTTAATTCATTAATTAGTAACTCATTATTCAACTCAAGAACACATCAGTTCACTACAGTGCATGATCAGTTCAGTGGAGACCATTGAAAGAGGTAGATGAAAGGGTGGAGTTAGCTATCAGTTGTGACTATACTGTTGCTATTTGCAACACACAGATAGGTGGAGTAAGCCCATGAGGATTGCGCAGTTCAGGCTGGTGGTTTATCTATATAAAGAGGCCATCCCATAGCATTGAAACACGCAATAGAGGCAAGGCAATTGGCGATGAGTTTTGAACCAGTAACTTGTTCAAAACTGAGCTAGATTGTGGGTAACTGTATGAGAAAGTACTGAGTACTTGTGAGGAGTATTGTACCGAGTTTGTTACTTGATTTCTCCATTATAATATACACAATAGCTGCGGGGTTTTCAGCTATAAGCTTTCCCCATACATACTGTGTTAATGTGTATGATGATTTGATGTGTTATCGCTTGATTTTATTTCCACATGTGTGATGATCTGAGTTGAGTTGAGTGGAAGAGATTATGTGTTGCATATAAATTCGAATTGTATGTGATCAGGATAGTCTCGGTGGATAATTAATTAATTATTATTCAGCAAATTTCTACATTTTCATATTATTTTCTTCAGACTGCACTTCTTGGATGAGCTTCATTATCGGAACTCCCAAGCTTGTTGGGAAAACTGCATCTGCTCCATACAATAGTTGATAGGGAGACATTCCAATTGATTCTTTATTTGTTAATCTATCTTCCCATAGTGCATGCACTAGTTTGTTGTGCCATGACTTCTTGTTCTCTTCTAGAAATTTTTTAATGATGTTCACCAGACTTTTATTTGAGGATTCAGCCAACCCATTACCTTGAGGGTAATAAGCTGTAGAATGGCCCAACGTAATCTGATATTTATGGAAAAAGTCCACCATTTTCTTGGATCTAAAGGCAGCAACATTGTTAGTAATGATTTTTCTAGGACAACCAAATCTAGATAAAATGTGGTTTTCAAGGAATTTGATAATTAATGAGTTTGTGGAAGTTCTAGAGGGATGAACTTTATCCATTTTGTAAAATAATCAGTTGCAATAAGTATCCATTTGTGATGGGCAGAGGAGGCAGGGTGGATTTCTCCAATAAAATCAAGGCCCCATTGTTTGAAAGGAGATTCTACAGAAATTGGATGCAAAGGAAATGACAACAGTTTTCTTTTGCCCTCAAATGTTTGGCATTTATGGTAGGAAATTACCATTTTATGGATATCTTGAAAGAGGGTGGGTCAATAGTAACCAGCTCTAAGGATTTTGTTGACAATGGTTTTCCAATAGAGGTGGCCTCCACATTCTCCTTCATGAAACTCATGCTTGATCTTATCTGTATCATCCTCAGGTAAACATTTAAGAAATATACCACTAACATTTTTCCAATATAAAGTTTTATCTAAAATGCAGAAATTTACAGCCTTTAATTTCAAGAATCTAGCCTTTTTTTTGGACAAACTAGGAGGAACATTAAGGTTAAAAAGCACATACAATATATCAGAATACCAAGATGAGTTCAGAAATGATTCTTCAATAGGTAGAGTTGCCAGCTCCTCTCGTTCATCTAATGCATTAATCATATTAATGTCTAGTGCTTGAAAATTTGTTTCAACCATGATTTTAGCTAGTCCTTGCCCTTTGATTAGTTTAGTGAGCCTGATTTCCAAATCATATTCTAAAATGACAGCAATCCACTTACCTCTTTTGCAATCAATATCTTGTGTCAGTATGTCTTTTACTACTGTGTGAGGCACAAATGCAATGATGTGTGAGTGCATAATGTAAACTTTGAAATCTTTCAATGCCTTGATTAAGGAAAAAGCTTGTTTCTACATTATGTTGTATTTCAGAGGTGCATCTCTTAATGCCTTGCTGAAAAATGATATGGTTTGCTCTTGTCCTTTTATGTTTTTCTGCAATAGGACAATAGCAACTGTATGTTCTGATGCAAACGAAAATATGAAGAAATATTTGGTAAAATCAGGGTTGATCAGAATTGATGTTTGTGTAAGAGCTTGCTTGACCAGATCAAAATATTGCTTTGCTTCTATGGTCCATTTGACTCCTATTTCTCTTTTCAGCATGTTACTGATGTTTCTTAGGAGTTTTTCAAGGTTTGGGATGAACCTTCTTAAGAAATTTATCTTCCCAATGAAAGATTGCATTTCTTTGATGTTTCTTGGATGACTGATTTGCAATATTCCTTCAGTCTTCTTTGGGTCAATCTCGATCCCTTCTTCAAATATGATATGGCCTAGAAGCTTACCTTCTTGAAGGCCAAACAAAATTTTCTTGGGATTTAAATACAGACCATACTTTCTGCACTTTTCAAAGACCTTTATTAAGTGAGCTAGGTGTTCTTCATCAGTTTTTGAGTAGACTGTTATGTCATCAAAATATATCACAATGAAGTAACTTATTTCTTCTGAGAAAGAGATTTCCATTGCTCTCTGAAAAGTAGCTCCGACATTCATTAACCCAAAAGATATTTTAACATACATGAATGTACCCCAGGGTGTAGTGAAATTTGTCTTCTGTTGATCATATGGGTGTACCAACACCTGGTTGTATCCTGAAAAGCCATCTAGGAAATATATTCTTTTAGAACCTACTACCCTTTGTAAGATGTGATCCATTTTTGGTAAAGGGTAATTATATTTCAAGGAGGCTTTGTTTAAATTTCTGAAGTCTATGCATAGCCTAATTTCTCTTGTTTTCTTCCTCACTGATACCAGATTTGAAACCCATTCTGAGTATCTCAGTGGGACTATTATTCCAGCATCATACATTTTCATAATTTATTTCTCAATCGAAGGTAGTTGCACAGGGTTTATTCTGTGCAATTTCTGTTTAAAGGGCTTCTGGTTTTCTTTGAGAGGGATCTTATGCTGGATTATCTCAGTATCATATGAATTTAAATCTTCATAGCTCCAAGCAAACACATTAGTAAATTCTCTGAACAGCTAAATGTATTTATGTTTTATATGGGCTGGCAGTGTTTTGGACAGTTTTATCATTTTGGGTTCTTGGTCACTGCCTATATTTCATTCTTCTATTTCAGCTTCAGTGGGTTCCATATTTGGCTTCTTTGAAAGATCATTAAAATCAAACAATTCTTCTAGAGGAACTAGTCCCTTTGGAAATTATCATCTTTGGACTGCAACACTTAAAAATCTTCTTTTTCTAAACTTGTGCACAACTCTGTTTCATGTGTGTGTTCTTTTGTTAACAGATTTATGTCAGCATTATCAGGAGGTTCTTCTTTGTAAGTTTGTTCCTTAGCAGAGCAGTCTTCTTCAAAATCTGAGTATGAATTTGGCACTTAGAACTCATTTTTGGACTGCAGGAAATCTTCTATCTGTTTATCTCCTTCAAAAACTTCCCAGTATTTTATGTTATCAAGGACTGCTGGTCTATATTTGAATTGTACTATGTATTTTTTGCTATGATAAGGTCTTTGACATGTACTTGTTGCAAAGGCTAGACCATTGGCAAGAATGTTTTGATTTCTAGGGACAAAGGTAAGATCATATTCTGTGAATGTTTTCAATAGGTCAAGGGCATCATCCATATATGATTTTAATCTAGGATGCTTAGCTGTGTATTCTCCCTTAATCTGCCTAATAATTAGCTCTGAATCTCCATGGAAAATTATCCTCTTAGCTCCTAATTTCTTCAGTAATTGCAGTCCTGGGAGGAGTGCCTCATATTCAGCTATGTTATTTGTTCATTGAAAGTTTAGCTTGTATGAGTGACCTTCTGAATGATTTTTCTTTGTGTTATGCACCCATATACCTGCTCCTGAACCAGTCTTACCACAAGAACCATCAAAACTCATACTCCAAAGAGGTTCAATTTCAGATTTATCATTATGTTGGTCATTGTGGCTGCCACTATGTTTGCCATTGTTTTGTTCTTTGTGGTCTTCACTATGTTTGTTGTTATATTATGTTTGGGCCACTTGTTTTAACTGTTCTTCCTCCCTTTTCTCTTCTTGTTCAACTATTTGCTCTTTTTTGTCACTTGTTCATTAACATTTTCATCATTGTAAAGGATACATGAATCAAGGTCGGTGTGGATGGAATAAAGAGGGGAGTTTTTTGGATTTTCTTGACTTCTAACCATGTATTTCATGTGAGTTTCCCTATATAATTTTCTTGGTTGACTGAAGACAGGTATGGCAGCATAGGTCATGTCCATTTGGAGGGTACCTTGGAGTTTAGCTCCCCATGATCTTGAAAGGAGCATGCCATATTTAGGAGGAATATCAACCACTACAATATCCATTACTAGGCTCTTGGCTAATATTTGTGCTAGATTAACACAAATATCTTTGATTATGCCTAGAATTTTAACTCTACTGGAATCAAAAGAGTATAAATATTTGTATGGTCTAGTTATATCAAGGCCTAGTCTTTCCATTACTACCATTGGAATGAGGTTGTGTTAAGCTCCTGAATCTAACATGGCATTATGGAGAATTTTATCATGGATATTTAAACTGACATAAAATGGGGGAACACCTCCTTCTTGAAATTTACATTCTACTTCAGGTCCAAACAAAAGTTCAAGCTTGTCAACATTTTCTCCTATGTTTAAAGCTTTCAAAAGTTTGGATCTATACACATCTTGGGCAACTAATTCAGTGAGAGGAATGGAGATTTTAATCTGGGAAATTTCACTCTCAATACTGAAAGGTGCCTGTGTTTTTGAAGGGTTCAAATCAGTCCTATCAGAAACTTTTTTCACAGTAAATTCAGCGTGCTAGTTTTTATTAGGAATCTTAGTTAAAACAGTTTGTTAGGGGCACTAGTTTTATTGATAGTGCTGCTTTGGTCACCACTAAATTTGCCACTAGGTTGGCTGTTTTTGTTTTTATTTCTATCAGAACTTTCAACCACTGTGTTTGGATTTTCTTTTGTCATTTTAGAAATATTTTGAGGGACCTTCCTAGTAGAAATTTCAGAGTTCTTTCTCTTGGGAGTACCTTGGTTTTTCTTGCTCCTAAGGTCGTACTATCTATGTACTTCCATGATGGAATTTTCAAAGCCTTGTTTGTAGTCTTTAGATTCTAGGCTTTCTCCTTCATATTGAGTTTGGGAAAACATGCCTTGTTCTTCCTCAGTGAGAAAAACAATATCCTCATTATTTACTCCCATTAGATTTATGTGACTTTCCTATGTTTCTTCAATGACCCCCTCATCCTCATCAGCATAGTTTTCTTGAAAGGAAGGTCTAATTTGTTGATCATGTTATGATTTTATCTCTTTGTCTTATATGAGGGGGATTTCTCCTAAAGTTTTTTGTTTTGGTTCTGGTTTCTATTTTGAGGAGTTGTTTGGTTCTCTTTGGGGTAAGATTTCTCATTCATGTTCACTCTTTCCATCATCATTTCCAGGGTTCTAACAAGGTGATCAATCTTTGAATCAGATGTAGAGGCTGCAACCTCTTCTTTATATGTGACTCTTTTCTCATTTTTCATTCTAACCCTCTTGGCGATCAGATTTTCCTCTACACCTACTGCACCCATTTGCATATCTTCTAATGTAAGAGGTTCTATTTATCTTAGTTCGTAAGCCATCTCTGGATCAAAGCCATCTGGAAATTTCATTAAATATAGGCCTTGTGGAGGTTTTATGTGAGGAGGTAGGGCATTATATACACTATTTAACCTGGTGCAGTAATCTTGGACACCTTATCCTATATTCCTCTTGTTGTTTTCATACTCTGATAAGATTTGGAGAGGGTTTTTCTTGACTTCCAATTTGTTTAAGAATAATTGATGAAAAGCAGGGAGGTCATGTATACTATTAGGGGTTAAGACTTTGAAACATTTTCTTGTTTCTCCCCCTAAAATTTGAGCAAACAATCTAAGTTTAACAATCTCATCATCTATCTCTTGTCTGTCAAAATAGTCATTCATTCTATCCACATGTAATTGAGCAGTTATAGGACTACTTGCATCATATAAAGGAATCTTGGACTGATAGTACAATGGTAGAACAACTAAGGGCAAAGGTAGGACTAATGGTACATACCATATTTCCATGGCTGGGGGATGGGGAAACAAAGGAGGGTTTAAAAGAGGAGGTGGAGGGTTAAATGGAGGAAGGTGAACAGTGGGTGTATGGATGGGGTTTGAAGTTAGTATAACATGGTTCTGCTACAAGGTGGATAGGTCTAAAGCTATCTGGGTTATCTAATTCTGAGATCTATTCCTAGAAAAGCTTTGTTCTAGGGGTGAGTCAGTGTAATATTCCTAACTAGCCCAAGCTAGTAGGAATATTCAATGTCATTTTATTTTTATGTTTTATGAATAAAATGTAAAGGAGAACAAATAAAAACTCCTAAACATGAGAATAAATCAATGCCCAATGTGAACAGAGTCAAATCAGGGCTTGCTCAATAAAATCCACTTGTATGTGAAACAGGTTCAAGATATTTGACTGGGTCAATAGGACCAAATCATGAAGTAGTCCAGATACAATGAACCTCCTAGATGATCAGCGCAGTCCTATGAGGAGGTCCTCCATGTGAAAAGGGAAAAATGGATGAAGGTGGTTTAGGGTTTTGCAAACCCTAATCTTATATAAGGAAGGGAAAGACTCAAGGAGAGGAGTTGATGATATTTCAATTTTGAGATTGCTTGAGCAACTCAAACTCTCTTGGCTGTTTAGCTAGAGAGAGAGGGATTTCCTGTTTAGGAATTCCTCTTCCTTCCTTGAGGGTCTCTTGGAGGACATTATGCTGCATTGATCCACTATCTGGCATTTTGGCCAAGCTTCACCTCCCTTGACAGTGTAAATCCTGATTAGGGCTTCACTTTTTAGAGAGCTACAACAAGTGGATTTAGATCTATTCATATTTGAAGAGTTCTAGTGCATCCTTTCAGTGGTGAAGTCATCTAAACCATTGGCAGGAGTGCAATAGCTACTTAGAGCTTCAGATTTCCATCTTGGCATGAGGCCAAAGTGTATTTTACTTCATCTGCGCAGTTAGCTTCAGAAACTGCATTATTTTGTAGGCAGAGTTGCAGTGTCCATTTGTTAGCAGTTTGGAGGAGAGATCTCTGGTGAAAGGACTCCTTTCCTTCACTGAGGTGATCCGTGGATTGGCCAACCAATCCATGTTCTATTTCAGATCTGATCTGCTGTGTAACATATTCTTCAGAAATTTCTGAAGTTTACTGCAGATCCACGGTGTATATCTCAGATCCATTCAGTTTTCTTCATGTTCTGCTGAGATCCCCAAGGGGAATCTACTTAAAAGTCATTTTTTCATATAGATCCCACTTAGATCTATCTTTTTGTACTCTGATCTGTTATAGTTCTGAAACATAATAAAACATTGCTGCATATTCCTGTAAATTATGTTTTCTGGTTCATCCTGCAAATCCTTGTGTTATAATGCGGGGGTTTTGAGGCATTTCTTCATGTATAGAGCTGTATTTTCTCATGTAAAACTATTGGATCATATTCTAAACTTGCCATACTTTTATTCCTGCATAAATTCATCTATCCCTTCAAAAAATCACGCTGCTAAAGCTTCATTCCAATATGCATACTCTAAGTCATGGGGAATCAGGGTTTTTAAGCTTAGTTGGGGAAGGAGGAACTGTTTAACTTAGCTAGAATTATTTGTTTGAGCTGAAATTTGGAGCATAGGTCCCTCATAACCTAATCTGAAATAACCTCCCGCCATTTCCCTTAATTTTACGCATATTTCTGAATACACTCATTTTAGGGCCAAAACCATCACTTTTCCCCACCTTTTGATCTATAAAACGCTGTATGAGGTTGCTGCTGCATATTTAACTGAAGTTTAAGTGTTTTTAAATCTATATCATACATATTGTTGTAGCTCCACATTGGTAATAACTCATATTATTCCCAATCTGTAGCTATTCCTGAAAAAGGAATATTACAGTGGTATCAGAGCAAGATCTTTGGCTCAGCCTGTGGCTTCAAGCCAAAGTGTTGACTCCCTGAAGGAGGAATATTTAAAGCTCTCTATACAGAGTCTACAGATGGCCAGGTAGCCTCTGTATCTCATTCTTTTTTCAAAGGTGAAATATCTAGTAAATTCCCTTACAGTCAATCTATGGAATAGAATTTTGATATTCCTAAAAAGGGAACTTTACAGTTGTATAAAATAAGAGAAGAGAAGAAATAGAGATCAGAATGATGGAGAAGATGAGTTTACTCTCATCAGTGTTCAAATCTAAGAAGAGCCTCTCCAAAGAGGTAAATCAGAAAAGAGAAAGAAGATGCACCGAGAATCCTAGAGGGTTTCAAGGAGAAGAAAGTTGCAGTGAGACCTACAGAAGGTTTAAATAAGGAGAGGAAGACCCATGCACTTCCTACCCTCACAAAGAAGATGCATTGTACAAAAGAAATAAGAGCATGGCTCCACCACTTGGAAGAATTACAGAAGAGGAGATCTCCTTGCTCCTTTTCCAGACCCTGAAGGATATTGAAGAAGATCTCAAGGAGATTGAAAGGGTGGAGACTTGTACCAGTGCTGGCACAACCTTGGAGAGAAGCCTTCATGTTCAATGGAGGAGGACAACACAGTTGAGGAAGAATCTCATGCTTCTACATCTCACCAAGGTATGATTAAAAATCTATCTATTGTCATTTCAGCACATTGTATGAAGGGATCTACATCTTTGCATGCTGTTGATTTAGAGCAACAGATTTGCACTACGCTGTGCAAAGGCAGTAAGGAAGAAGAGAGGAACCATTCCTCATTGGAGCATTCACATGGAAGCTTCATTCATGAAGCAATAGAGGGTGGAATGATGGATGGTAGAC
Organism: Pinus albicaulis; assembly: GCA_034641835.2. Classification (NCBI taxonomy): domain Eukaryota; kingdom Viridiplantae; phylum Streptophyta; class Pinopsida; order Pinales; family Pinaceae; genus Pinus; species Pinus albicaulis. Next base: position 1,314,336,353 of record CM076578.1, on the reverse strand, counting down.
ATCTTGAAGTGAGAAACCCTTTCTCCCTTCCAGATGACCCTTTCTCAATGAGCACACCCCTTCTCAAAGAGAAACTTTTACTTGCAGCAAATCCAGGGCCCCTTTGGCTTTGGGAGGCCATACATGAGGAGAAGACCTCATGAAAATAATTCATTGGAGGTGCACTTTAGCACATTATGGAGTGCAAAGTTCTTCAACAGTTTGAGGAGGATCTTCCCTTCTCACAGGAGCAGACAATAGATGGAGGACATATTTGGATGGATAACATCTCTCATGACTGTGTTGGACATCTCTTGAGCCATGCACATCATGATGGGAGGTTTTTTCCTACCACCTATTTGGGTCCTCATAGGGTCAAATTGATCCTCGGGAAGGTTGCATTTCAAGATCCCATGAAATGCAGGAATTTGATTTGGGATAATGGTAGCCCTCATGGGAGGAGTACCAGGATGAAGGGTGGAAGGAGACATCCACAAGTGGTTGAGTGGATGTGGATGGAGAGCAAGAAGCTGGAGAGCTACTTGCAGATCTATGACACTGGGTAGCAGGAGGCTTGGTTGCATTGGTTGCTCTTGAAAGAGTTTGGTCATCACTCTCTTTCTAAGGGTATGTGGCAGAATACTTGCATCATGGGGCAGCAAAGAGTATGGGCACATTGTGTTGGCATAACATTATTCATGTCAAATACGATGTTGTCACTACATGATTTGGATGATGGAAGTATGAGGAGGCAGTAAAATATTTTGTTGCTTGGGATGTTCTTGAGAGAGCAAGGGCATATTTACTCTCACAGTTTTCATGATGTTGCAGGAGTAGAAGATGGCACTATCATAATGCAAAAGGGTCACTCCTTGGCCTTAGATGTTCAAGAAGGAATTTCTTCATGGGCAGGATTTCTCATATGTAGCAGCATTATGGGAGATGCCTTTGACATTCTGCATGTCAAATATTAGAGCTATGTGTTGATGGGAGCCTATTTGCATAGGCCAATAGTGTTGTCACTTTGGAGCTGGGATTTATTTATGGAGTATTCCCAGGATCACTTCTCATTCGATGCACTTGGTGAGAAAAGAGGAGGTGAAGAAGATGAAGTGGTAGATGGAGACATATATTACTGTGGTGTGCTTTCCTTGACGTGGGTTTCCAAGCATGAGGAGGAGGAATTTCATGCAGCACTTGGTTCATTCCCCTTCATGGGAGTGTACCAAACTATTATTGAGGATTCATTCATGGTTCCATGTATCTTCTTGCTTCCAACATATGGTGAGAGCTTTTGCTTGCATCCTCTTACCATCTTTTGGCAGTGAATTTCTCCACAAGAGGGCAAGCTATTCATTGAGCTCCATGAGCTACATTGGGCCAAATTATATGATGGAAACGGCCATCGCTTATGTGGCCTTGGGAAAAGATGTTTTTCTTACATGTATGTTCATTTGATTCATATGATTAACCATGTAACAAGAAACAATTTGCCATGTATTCTTCTGAAGCAGCAGTTTGTAAAATTGTGTTGTGAAGACTTGGGAAACTGTTGGTACTCTCTTGCATCACATAGACCCTTCAGTATTTCCTTCTTGATGATGATCATCATGTTCTCACTTGCTGATATTGTTTTTATCTTGATGGGAGACATGATGTTGAGTGAGGCACATGGTTTGGATGTGTCATTTTAGGAAGTAGGTTCCCACATTTTCTACAATGCATGTTCTAATGGGAACATGGGAAGAGTTGTGGCCACCATGACCAAACACATGTTTCTCTTGGAGGTGAGCCATGTGTGTGATGGGATACCTTATGATGATACTCTTCTATCCATCACATATGAAACATTTTGGGCTAACTGGTTTTACAACGTTGGAGGGAGGATCTTTGCAGATCTAATCTTCATGATGCCACTTGAGGGAAATATCCTTGCAGCCCAAGATCAGTTTTCACTCTACAATTATCCTAAGTGGAGAGGAGAACAGTGTGGGGTAGGCTATTATGTCTACCAAATTCAGATTTTCAGCCCACCTATTTTGCAGGAGCTCAAGGTGGAGGAACATTTTCTGAAGTTGCCTTATCTGGAGGTAGCTAGATTCTTATGGATGATAGTATGGGTGTGGGAGACACTTACTGGGAGTAACTTTCCCCATGCTCTTCATCACTCCTACCTTAATGAGGCCATTGAGCAACAAGAAGATCACCACTTGCATCTTCCATTTTCTCATGATGTACACTTTCTATCTTACACTTGGAGGAAATTATTTGAGGACGGATTCATTGCTTATCATTTTCAGCCATGGTGGGGTCCATTGATGAGGCCAAAAGAAGAGGGAAGGAGAATTTTTGTTCTACCCTATAGTTTCTTGAGGACAAGCAACATTTTGAAGGGGGAGGACTATAATATTCCTAACTAGCCCAAGCTAGTAGGAATATTCAATGTCATTTTATTTTTATGTTTTATGAATAAAATGTAAAGGAGAACAAATAAAAACTCCTAAACATGAGAATAAATCAATGGCCAATGTGAACAGAGTCAAATCAGGGCTTTCTCAATAAAATCCACTTGTTTGTGAAAGAGGTTCAAGCTATTTGACTGGGTCAACAGGACGAAATCATGAAGCAGTCCAGATAAAATGAACCTCCTAGATGATCAACGCAGTCCTATGAGGAGGTCCTCCATGTGAAAAGGGAAAAATGGATGAAGGTGGTTTAGGGTTTTGCAAACCCTAATATTATATAAGGAAGGGAAAGACTCAAGGAGAGGAGTTGATGATATTTTGATTTTGAGATTTCTTGAGCAACTCAAACTCTCTTGGTTGTTTAGTTAGAGAGAGAGGGATTTCATGTTTAGGAATTCCTCTTCCTTCCTTGAGGGTCTCTTGGAGGAGATTATGCTGCATTGATCCACTATCTGGCGTTTTTTCCAAGCTTCACCTCCCTTGACAACGTAAATCCTGATTAGGCCTTCACTGTTTATAGATCTGCAGCAAGTGGATTTAGATCTATTCAGATCTGAAGAGTTCTAGTGCATCCTTTCAGTGGTGAAGTCATCTAAACCATTGGCAGGAGTGAAATAGCTGCTTAGAGCTTCAGATTTTCATCTTGGCATGAGGCCAAAGTGTATTTTACTTCATCTGCGCAGTTAGCTTTAGAAACTGCGTTATTTTGCAGGCAAAGTTGCAGTGTCCATTTGTTAGCAGTTTGGAGGAGAGATCTCCGGTGAAAGGACTCCTTTCCTTCACTGAGGTGATCTATGGATTGGCCAACCAATCCATGTTCTATTTCAGATCTGATCTACTGTGTAACATATTATTCAGAAATTTCTGAAGTTTACTATAGATCCATGGTGTAGATCTCAGATCTATTCAGTGTTCTTCATGTTTTGTTCAGATCGCCAAGGGGAATTTACTTAAAAGTCAATTTTTCATATAGATCCCACTTAGATCTATATTTTTGTACTATGATCTGTTATAGAACTGAAACATAATATAACACTGCTGCATATTCCTGTAAATTATGTTTTATGGTTCATCCTGCAAATCCTTGTGTTATAATGCGGGGTTTTGAGGCATTTCTTCATGTATAGAGATGTATTTTCTCATGTAAAACTATTGGATCATATTCTAAACTTGCCATACTATTATTGTTGCATAAATTCATCTAACCCTTTAGAAAATCATGCTGCTAAAGCTTCATTCCAATCTGCATACTCTAAGTCACGGGGAATCAGGGTTTTTAAGCCTAGTTGGGGAAGGAGGAACTGTTTAACTTAGCTAGAATTATTTGTTTGAGCTGAAATTTAGAGCATAGGTCCCTCATAACCTAATCTGAAATAAACTCCCATCATTCCCCTTAATTTTATGCATATTTCTAAATACACTCATTTTAGGGCCAAAACCCACCCTTTGGTCTATAAAACGTTGTATGAGGTTGTCGTTGCATATTTAACTGAAGGTTAAGTTTTTTTACATCTGTATCAGACATATTGATGAAGCTCCACATTGGTAATAACTCAGATTATTCCCAATCTGTAGTTGTTCCTGAAAAAGGAATATTACAATTAGATAGGATATTCTGCAAGTTTTGAAGGTTTTTAGGTAGGGAACTTTGTTTGTGGATAGGTCTGCTAACAGTTGGGTTTTTAGATCTAGGAGACTGCCTAAGGATGCTTTTAGGATTTTCAACTATTGTAGGAGGATTTGGGTCAGGATGGGATCTGGTACAGATTCTTCTAGGAGCCAGAACTCAGACCCAAAGTTTAGAGAGGTTGTAAGTATTATAACAATTTTGAAAAACAACCAATTTTGACAGAAATAATTAATCCACAAATAATTCTTGACTGGGTTCCATTGAGGTTTAATGATACCAGGATTCCTCAATAATTTCCCAGTGGAGTCTATAGAAAACTAGTGGAGTCAACGGGCCTACTGAAAACTAGTGGAGTCACCAGGTGAAGGATTTTTTTTAATTGTTTTGAGGCTGGTTTTTGTTCACCATCAGCAACCATATACCATTTTTGGCTAACACTTGACTCGTCTAAGTTTGAAAGGGGTTTATCGGGTTCTTGAGGAAATAATTAAGCTATTAACTACTCATTTCCCTAGAATGGTCACCACTATGTTGGCTCCTCGTGATTTGCAAGATTGGCAAGAACAAACTCTACAAGGAACCACATCAAACCACTTTAGAGTCCATGGACCTAGCCTTCCTGGACTCAGATAGGGCTCTCTCTATATAAGTGTTTATAAATGATATGTCTTTATGCTTCTTCTTTGATTTTAGGCTAGTTATGAAGTTTTGAGGACTTGTTTGTTTTGATTTATTGGTTAATTGATAGATCAATGGTGTGATTAATTGAGGGAGTGTTTCAGCTGAATAGATAGACCATAAGAAACATTAATCCATTGGGCTATGGAGTCATAAAAGGATTTAATTTTTCATCAACTCTGCAAGGGTTTTCATAGGGTAAGCTAACTATATCAAGTGGATCTCTTAGATTAGATGGAATATGAAATGACAGTAAGTTGTGAAAACAGTAAAACTAAAGGGAAATTAAGAATCCTTTAACTCTACTTCAACAAGAAAAGCCTCTTAGGTAACTGTTTGAGACAAACCAAAGGACAAGGCGTACCATAGACTTCTTTGGCCAGACTTTAATAAGCAAACCTTTAAGACAACAATCCAACAATCCTAGGATTACTTTGAGACAAAGAAAACATTTACGATAACAATGAGTGCAACTAAAGAGCAAGATAGACTTGTCTTCTTTAATTAAACACTCTAAAGACATTCAAAGCAACAATTCAAGACAAACCAAAGGACCGAGCATACCATAGACTTCTTTGGTTGGAATCTACTAAGTAAAATTCAAATAAAGGCCCTAAAAACAATATTTCAAGCTACACAAAAGGACAGGGCATACCATAGACTTCTTTGGCTTGACTCTATTAAATCATTTCCAAGACAAAAATCTAGGTGGAACCAGAGAGAAATTAATAATTATCCAATCAGACCTTGCTGAAGAAAACATTGAGATAAAAAGTGAAAACATAAATAGAGTGCCAAGACAGCATATCCTGATCTAAAATTTATGTTCTTTTATCAGAGAAATAATGAACAGAATGGAAAACAGAAGGAAAACATGGACAAAGAAGGAAAATTTCACCATTAACATAGCTCAAGAAACCTGTGAACGTGCTTGTATTAATGATGTTCAAAACAGTTACATTACTCTAGTACAATATATCTCTGCAACTCAGAGCTTCCTCAAATCTAGCCTAGCAATCATCAACTAATCAAGCAGCTAACCAGTCCACCAACTAACCAACCAACACTAAAAATGAATGATACATGTAGTATTTCTCTGCAAAATGAGGAGGTGATCCTAAGCTAGGGTTTCAGATGTGTATTTATTATAGATTTAATGATTTTTTGACCTTTGACACCATGCAAGGCCCAAGGCAAAAATATATGAGACTAACTCACTGTAATAATAACTCTTAACTTAACTGTTGAGATAACTTTTGGAAATATTTGAATTTTAAGGCATTTCAATAAATTTTACAATAACTGTTGAGTAGCTAAGAAATATCTCTGATTGTTTCAATAATTGTTGATGTCTTTATTAGAATAAAACATGTTGTAGGTGTCCATATGTGTCCCTGAAGAATTAAATGATTTTGGTTGAGTCATTTGAATCTGCCTCTGTGCTAATCTTTGCTTTAATTTATCCTTTAAGCTTTTTTTAGGATATTTTAATCTTGGATTTGTCTTCACTATCTGCTTTACTGTATTTTCTTTTAATTCTACCTTTAGCTCTGATTTGTGACTAACCTTTTTAATTTGTCTTTTAATCCTTGATTTGATCTCTAACCCTCTAATCTTCACTGCCACGGTCTTTTGACTGTTTTGTCTTCCTTCATCTTTATCTCTGTCTGTATTTACTGTGTAGTGGAGCATCTTCTATTTTCAGAGTGCTTAAGTGACCACCAATGGTCATGATCCATTGGTTATTACGCTCGATCTTACACCTCTGGTCCTTTTAATGAAATAAGTTCACTGGATCGTCACCCAGAACTCTTATTCAAACCATTTTGGACCCTAGGAATGCAATTATCTCATTTATGCCATGATACATGTAAGATAAAACAACCAATTAGTTTTTAAAACCTGCATTCATGGCTTCTCTATGTTTATTCAGGGTTTTTGGGTGTTAGGAGCGCTTGTAGAGGTTTCATGGAGGCTGCGAGGCTTCATTGAAAATCCACGGGGCTTTGGAGCATTTGAATCGGATGGCAGTATTAGGATTTGGCGGGAGGAAGAAGAGTGGTTTTCGCGAGCGACGGAGGTGGTTTTCGCATGGGATGAAGGTGGTAAACAGTTTCAGCGAAGAACGTGCAATTCCACTTAGCAGGTGACGCGTGCTGGATGGGACATGGGCGAATACCGCCCATTTTGCAAGGTTTGGGGTTTTTTAACCCCCGCAAGAATAGATGTGCGATATCGAACCGGGGCCGTCGGATCTTGGGGGATATAGATCGACGGTGGTCGGGGTGAAAAGAGCAGTGGGCAGGTTAGGAAAGGTGGGGCCTGGGGTTAATAAAACAAGCGGAAGCACTTTTTATAAGGAGAGGGGGCAGGGTTATATTGGGTTTTTAAAAAAGCACATGGTCCAAAATATATAAGGGGTTGGTTTTTAAAAAACATAAAGGGTCGGGTCTAATTTTATTTAAAACAAAGTTTTAATATAAAACAACAAGTCCCGAATGATATATTTTTTGATTAAAAATGATGTAAAAAGGAGCTTTTATATTGTTTTGATGAAATGAGGGAAAGGGGTGAAGGTGATGGGGGTTAATGGGGGTTTTCAGTAGGGAAAATTAGGAAATGAGGCTTTTAGGTAGGAAAGAAGGATGAAAATGAGAGGATCAAGCCAAAACATGAGTTTTTAAGAGCAGGAGGGTGATTTTGAGAAGGCATACTGAGAGATAGTGAATTAGGATAGATAAATATAATGAAGGCAGTGAGATTTCTAAAGATAGCTGATAGTAAAAAAATGCTATCTTCAACAGACTGTATAAAATCCATAGTCACCTAGTGAAACTATAGAATACAGGAGGATAACACATAACAACTAACATATTGACACCTTTTGTGTCTAGTATCCATTTTGTCTCAGTGCGAAATCCATCATTCTCGTCAAACTTGCTGATTTTTTGAGACTTGATAAACACTTTATTGATATCTGGAACTCCCCTTAGAGCCATGTATCTAAGCATGTTACTTTCAATTTTTTACAAAAACACATCATCTTCAGAATTTTCATTTTGTACCTCTCCTTTATGACCTTCTTCATTCATAATATGTAAACGTAGAATAATTTTTTCTACATTATCGTCATTAAAAATGCATCTCAAATCATCATCAAACTCAAGGTTAATATTTTCCGCAATGTTTTCCATACTCAGTTTTTTATCAACCATCATCTCTCTGTTCAATTCTATATGGAGAAACCATGGAGATATTTTTCTGGTGCAATATCCTCATCTAGCATTTCATAACAGGATTTGATAAAGTCAAAATCCTCCTCAATGATAATACTCATTGGATCTGGATCATACCACACTTCAATAGCTTATGTAACACTTCTCAAGGTTGTGTACTCTAAAGCACATTGCACATTTTTGGCCCTTTCCTTTGTCTTGTTAACCTCACGTTTTAGGTACACAGACAGTGATGGCATTTTAATATTGTTTGCAATATTTATGATTTCCCTCAGCCTAGGGACAATGGGAGTAACATTTTTTGCACTGACACCAGCATAATGGAAAGTTAGATCTAAGAAATTTGTGATCCATAATGTAGATAAAAATAGCTGGTTCACCAATGGATTGCGCTACAACATGGCCAATCATCTCACCTAGAGAAACTAAGGACTACAGAAAATGAGATTCTATCTCACCAATTACACATTCAAATGCTTCCCTTGTAAGGTGGTACTCCTTCAACACACGCTTACTAGGAAATGTACTTTGAAGCGGAATGTTGAAAAACAGAGTGGCATTCTTCTGTGCTTCAATACTCATGGGGTCATCACCAGGAACAACCTTAAGTCTTTCCTGAAGCCTATCAATTGCTTCTAAAATCTCCATGGGATGCATATCTGATGGTTTTATCATATCAATTTTTAATTTCTTGGTTGTTCCAAATGAGCCTCTTAAGATTTAAAGGCAGATGCCACGCGTTATCTCCAGTGGTTACAATATTTGTACTTATTTGTCGTCTATCTGACTCCAGTTTTTACAATTTCGCATGAAAAACATTCTGGAACTCCCAGATTGTTTTCAAATCTTCCACATGGTCTGGTAACAAGTAACTAGGATTCCAATTTTCTTAATCAAGTTCATATTTATAAGCATTTTCAAAATCCTACTTTTCCATATTCATAGAATCAAGGTTGTGTGACTCAATCCAAACAACATCCATACCATCTTCACCATATAGAAATTGAATAACATCACCAAGTGAGTTCTTGACAGTCCCATCATATTTAACCATGATATCCTCCATAGCTTTTACAAGATGCCTCTGTATGTACCTTGTTTCTAAAGTATTCACAACAGTATCTATCAAACCTTCTCTGACACTTTAATTATAATACCCACTATGCGTCCATGTAAGCCATTTAGATCCAGGGATAGGGAATTCCTAGGCACAACCATAACTCCAATACCTTGTTGAAAAGCTAAACAAGGAATCATAGGTAGGACCTGCCCCTGGCTGGCATGCTTCTCTTCTTTATATGGCTCCCATTTCAGTAGTACTTCTGCTACCTGCAACATTACTAATGGAAATTTATGTGCCTGGGATAACTATCACACTTGCAAGGGAGGATGTGGAAATCATATACTATCTTATTTTCATTTTGGCCCTAACATATTTTGTCAATTTGACCAATTTTTTGGTCACTAAGCACACTAGTCCTTTAACTTTCCAGGTATGTTGCCTCATTTCATCTGAACTTGTTCTTTTCTTATGATTTAAAGTTAGTAACGATGTGGTCTCTTGTTTGATTCTCTACATGGAAATGTAAGTGATTACATATGATGGCATTAACAATCACTTTCCTATTTATAGATTTTATAATGTGGCTTTAGATTTATAATGTATGAGCTTTGTTAGAATGGTTTCATGCAAAAAAAATTTAAAACATATTTTTTAAACTATCAAAATATTCCCATAACATCTCTTGCTTGACCTGAGAAAATAGGTTTTCCTTATGATAACACCGAGAGTCTGTCAAACATATGAAAAGCTTGCTACTTGGCTGATGTATTTTCTTCGAACATATGAAAAAGATTGCTACTTGGCTGATGTATTACAGTAATTAGCTTGTTAGACAATTGTTAAAATTTGAGTATTACCATAGTTGTTATAGTCAATTTTAATGAACAATACCAATATTAGTTATACTTTTATGACCTCGCTTCCTCTTCATCAATTGAATCATGAGAGTCTATTCGTGCCCTATAAGATTGAGGATGTAGATTTAAGAACAGGTTTTCCATATACTCTTCCCCTGATTGCCACGATCTTCATAATAATACATTTAAGGGTCACCAAATCTACAATGTAAGAACTAATTGTTGACTTGTACATTGATGTTTTCCTCACAGGAAGGATCACAAGGGTCAGAGTTTAATTTCTTGGCTTTTGAATACCCTTTGAAATTGTCAAACTCAAATTCCAAGATATCAAAGAAAAAATGACATCCATCTCTGTTTGTTGATTGACCTCTTAACATAACAAAATTTGGTGTTGGTTGATGTGGATGTTGGAATATGTTCTTCATCTTCCAGATTGATGATGGCCAAACCTACATTACACTCTTCATTAACAGATGTGCTGGTATTCCCTTCGTTTTCAAAGGATTTAGCAACATAGTTCTTATCCTCCAAGCTTGTGAAATTTTCATGTAAAACAGTGGGGTCTACATCACCACAGGAAACCATATCTGTGTCATATTCTTCATCTATCAAACCATAGACACATATATCATTATATACCATGTTTTTGACATCAAAAAGTGTTTTTTTTTGGGTTGAACATAGCCATGGGCTTCTCACAAAACGTTATGTCTATGCCATTGTTGCAATTTGAATCCATAAACTTATCCACTTCAACAATTGGTTTATATTCTTATAGATTGCCCCATTCCTCTACTATGTCATGCTCCAACGACTCCTTGGTAAAAATTATTGCCTGATCACTATTCAGGGGGTTTTGATGAGGGATCATTTTCATTCTCTTATTAAAATACTACTTTTTCACAACAGTTACTGCCTCATACTTTTCAGCACGCTCTAGATCAACTGCACAGTATGTTCATTATTTGGCTCCTCCCCCACCACAGGGAGAAGTGTCAACATCCATAGCTTCTGATCAGGCAACAATAGACAACACAAATGGCAATGTTAATAATGGAACACTAATGGTGTTCCCTTGGGTCCAAGACCTAGTTGTCCAATGCCTTTATTGACATTTAATGGTGGATATGGTTGGGGTATTTTTCCTGCAAACCATGATGGTATCGTGATTGTTTCTTCTTGGCTTTATGGGCTAGTAGTTTTAGTCAGTCAATATAGGCCTCCCACAAGTAATCTATTGCCATCAGTGGTTTCATGGACTACATCTCTTGGTCCACTTGGGCAAAATATGTAGCCTTAACCTCCTGTAACGGTATGCTACTCAATGTTCCTATCATTTTTTCTTTGCGTTTTGATATATTTAGGATTATTTCAGGTGTAAGCTTCTTCATGAACAAAGGTACCCATCTAAGAGACTCTATTCTCACAACTTTACATCTGCTATATAAGTCATGTTTTTGGGGTACATGGGTTTGAATTGAGAGCAAATGAACATAATTGGAATGTTTTTGACAAGGGGAGACTAAGAGGACAAGGTAATGATGCAATGGTGAACAATAATGAAAATCTTGATGTCCTAAATGAGAAAAAACGAATACCAAGAGCTGTAAGGTTTATGAATCAATGGGTTACTCTAGAGGCCCAATGGGAGCCTTATAGTGAAGATGACATTAACAAAAGTATAAAATATAGTGTATTCATGTTATATTCTTTTTGGATATGATATATTGTGGAAGGAAAATCCTCATAAGAATATTTTCAATGAGATTAGTTTCTTACCTAACGTGATCATTTTAGGAGTCACACCTTGGCTATATATTGTGGAGGAAATTTTATTTTAGAGAGTTATATAACTTTGAAAAGGTTTGTCCTTTTCTTCTTATTTAAGGGATTTTGACCATTTGTTCATTATTTTGTCTTCCTCGTGGATGCACTCCAAGAGAAATTCCATTCCAAAAACATTCCCATTGAGGCATGGAATCCTCTTCTATAGCAAGCATTCCTAGAGAAAGTTTATTTTTATTCCCTTAAGATGATTCTTCTTTTCCGAGTCCTTGTAAAAAAATTTCCAATGTTATAGGTTTTTGTGATGTCTTTCCGGTAGCCAAGGAATCAATCGATTGATTTATCTCTCCTTGTAAGCATGCTGGATAACTCTATTATTGTCGCAACATATTTATGGTCATTCTATGTGTTATTCTTAATGTGTTGTGTGTATCCCTCCTTCACTTCACTCATTAAGAATTATTGGCATGACCCAACCATTTGAAAAGCTTATGTGAATGTGGGTATTGCATCTTACTCTCTAAAACATTTGACCCAACCTTGTTACGAGTCACCAAATCATTTAATCAAGTCACCTTCTTTTCATAGTATTCTACGAATTTTTCTCCTCAACATAGACAACATCTAATGGAATCACCAACTTCCTCAACTAGACAAGGTCATTCCAAGATGGCAAGGCTATTATCTTGGCCATCTCTTGTCTCGATCATGTCCAAGGCCGACATTTGGTAGGCTTCAATGTCAAAAATAAAAATATTTTAGCCAACTTTCCCATGACATATATCATGCAGTGATATCAACCATCCTTTTTAGACTTTTTTCCACTACATCTATGTATACTTATCATTCTTTGTCATCAAGATGATGCTCAATTCTTGCTAGAATCATATCTCCTATAAAATTTCCATCACTTGTCTCACATAACTCAGAATATCGCACATATATATGTGAATTTTCCACAAGTTTTAATATTGCAATGTTCCATATGGAATAGACCAATCATGTCACATCACAATACACATCCACATGTGAAGTCAAGTTGACCTAGCATCTATGTGGTCCAAATTCATGAGTTGTCCTATGCAGCCTCACACAGATATCATTTCAAGACATGCATATCATTTCAAATTGATGTTGACCTGTGTGTCACTTTCTCAATTGCAATACCACCCAGTCAATCTATCATACATAGTGATAGTGAAGGGTATATGATAGTTTTTTCTAAAGTAATAATGGAGAGTATATGATAGTTTTCATAATTGTTGATAGGTGGGAGCATAAACAAATAGAGAGTTGAAGGAAAAGAAGTTAAGAGTGGAATATGCCTTGAATGCAACAAAGTTATGCATGCAGAACATTGTGCATAATTAATTATGGAATCTGATGCTAATATGCAAAAACATGTTGTGATTTGAAATAAAGGTGAATAATGATTGTTTACTGAACCTTGTCATACATGGAGCTGTTATTATATCATAGAGGGGGTATAAAAGGCACATAAAAAATTCATCATTTAATTGTATCTATTTGACAAGGCACTTCAAAATAATCTGTTTTTTTTAATCTGAGAGTTGAACTCCTGCATATAGATTCTTATTTGTTATTGTGCTTAAATGTTGGAGGAAGTTTCAAGTTAATTTACAACCATTACTGTATACATGCAGCGGTTGAGGAAGGCATTGTTGTTGGTGGCAGGTGTAGTCTCTTGAGACTTGATTCAAAGGTTGATGCAATAAGAGATACACTTGAAAATGATGAAAAAAAGGTGTGATTGTTGTCTCTATCATTCAAGAGAGACTACAATGGTTGTGGCCCATAGCTATGTCTTATAGTAGAATGAAGCATTCTTTGAAAGCAGAAATATGTGTACATACAAAGTTCCTGCTTCTATCTTATGCCACTTGTTATTACATGACCTTTAAATTGTGTTGGAATTTTTGGTGCTTTCATATTGGTGCAAGCATTGTTAAACGGGCTTTGAGCTACCCATTGAAATTGATTGCGAAGAATGCTGGAGTGAATGGAAGTGTTGTGGCTGAAAAGGCCAGGACAAAACCCTACCATATTTACCAATCACTTTTAAATCTTATTTGATTGCTCCTTTTAAACATTACTTTTAAAGCTTATTTGATTGCTCCTTTTAAAGCTTATATTATTACCTTTATTGAGAGGCAGCCTAATTGAAGATTGTATTATACTTGTTTATTGGCTTCACTTTTTAATGTACACCGGATTTAAATTATATGTTGGATTTCTTGGCTTTTTCAGATTCTTTCCAGTGATAATCCAAAATATGGTTACAATGTTGCTATAGGCAAATATGAAGATTTGATGGTTGCTGGAATCATTGATCCGACTAAGGTATGGTGTTGGTTCCTTCTTGTTTCTAATATTTGGAGTTGTACTAGAATTTACATAATTATATTTTTCAGGATTCCTGGGTTGCAGTTGGCTTGAAGAATCTTGTGAAGATCATTCAACCTTTTTTATTTTATCATTAAGGTTCAATAGTTACTCGAGTTGTTGTTTTCACTTCTTTTCAAAAATAGGAAGGATTGGAGTGGTTTCCCAGCACTATCTTAACTCTAGGTCACAGGATGAAATGTGAGACATTGTGATGATATAAGCATTGTATATACAAGGTGAGCCTCAGAGCTATGCGAGTTATCACAGAAACCTAGGATCATATTTATGTTAAAATATTATTTTCAGAATTTAGGTATTCTTCATAGATGTAGCTATTCCTACTTCCACACATATGAATGCTTCAAAAAATTATCACCACAAACAACAAGAGAAAATTTGAGCCACTATGAATACTATGTTAGTCATTCAATAAATGTGAGCCATTAAGGAGGAGAAATGAGCCACAGTGCATTATAGTGAGCCATGCTGACATCAAATACAAGTTATTAAATGATTCACTATAATTGAAATCGATATGTGGAGAATAGTGAGCCACCATATAATCGATCCATAGGGAAATATGATGTGAGTCATAGTAATAAATTTTGAGCCATAGAAACAAATGTGAGAAACAGATGCAATATGAGTAAAAATATATGAGCGATCCTTGGGCAAAAATAGCGAGCCACAAAAGATGATCAAGCCTCAAAATAATAGACATATGTGTCACTATATAAAATTCAATGCCATATAGGTTGTAATGATGCCATTGTGATCTCATTTTATATAATTTGATGCCACACAAGTATATTGTATAAAATTCGATACCATAGGAGTTGTAGTGGTGCCACTATGATTCCACTATATATAATTTGATGCCAATGAGTATAGTAATACAAACTTAACAGAGATGTGATGTGATACAGGGACTATGGAAGAAGATACAGTGTGATCCAAAATAGTAATGGGTCACTTCTAATTTTTCATGCTTATTTATTTAACTTTCATGTCATAGTACATCATGTTCTACATGTATATTCGTATTACATAAAAATATTGCCACAGCTCCTTATGTAAATAAAATTTCATCATAGGAACTCGAATCATGTAGAAAATACCACTGATATTGTTTTTAGGTAGCCTTAATACAAAATGTTATAGTTACATGGCTAAGGGGTTGTCACTGTGTCTTATTCCCATCAATAGTGGCAGCATATCAAAGAGGGTTTAGAATCCCGAAGTTGTTTGTGTGATGATGACATCAGTGAAGACACACATGCATGCCAATATGGGACTTTGGAGTGATACTTCTCACCCATTGACACCATTGACATACTATGCTCAATGGAAAACACCAATGTCGGGGCTATGTTTCTCATCTTATCACTATAGTCGGACTGCCCTTTTGACTGATTAAGTTATTTTTGTTTTGATCTGGTAAAGGTCCTAGATTAAACATAACTCTCTGCCTTTGAGGCACCAACACAAGGCTTGGGATGTCTCTAGTAGCAGCATACACAATTTCTATCATAGCAGTTTATCTCGTTTGATTTGGGGGCTCTTTTAATTTGGGCATTTTGTTAATCACCTTTAACAAAGTTACTGGAAGTGGGAATTCCTTCAAATGTCTATTAATCTACCAAAAAATTTGCTCATAGAAGGATTCTCAAGAGGAAAAATCCATTAGTATCCATCTCAGTGTCTCTTATATCCCATGAAAATAAAGTTCTCAAAGGCAAGGACTTTGACCAGAAAAGCTCATTAGTCTATCCTTCTATAGCCTGAATAGAAGGAGGGTCCCTAGTTTTATAGGCATCGACTCATTTCTCTTCAGTAGGTCAACAAAATTTTGATCAAATAACTTATCAAGTTGAAGCAGAGAAGGTGTGTGTAACTATCTTCCAAATTTCTACATCATTACAACACCAAACTGAATCATTTTTCCGAGCGCTATTAGCTTGAGTTTAGTATTGGAAAAATTTTGAATCCAATAATTTAACAGGTTCAGAGTCTACAAAGACATCTGGTGTGTGTGTGTACCTGGGTGTCATAAGATCATCACTCTGCAAAAAATTGTAACACCGATAAGCCAGTTGTTTGTTCGTTCCCTATTCCTATGGTTGGTTTTGGTCCTTCCATGATAATGTCTCAAGTGGGGTTTTGAAGAATTGTTGCAAAATGGATTGTTATATTCCAACCAGCATGATGTTCTGTTATGTGGATAAAATATTTGTTCGGTGCCTCTAAGGTAGAAAATGCCTCATAAATATTTCTGCAGACATTTAATTGACAACAATATCATAAGGAGAATTGAGAAGATCCATTGAATTCCTTCGTGTGTGGATCAATCTTAAACCAAGAGAAAATACAGAGATTATATTTTTTTCAAAGAGGGAAATGGACCAAGGTGGTATGTGGTCTTAAATTTATATTAGGAGTGCTAATAGTTCTCATTTTGATGAGCTTATTGGAACTTTACTCTTCAGGTTTATTTGTGAATGATGCAAACAACTGCAAATACTTTTACATATATAAGGAATATCCAAATGTTACATCTACAGAACTCTCTTCCAAACTCCAAGGCATTCAGAAAAAAGTAGAGGGAATTCAGAATATGATAGAAAAATCCTTAGAGGAGATGCATGGAGAAGGATCCAAAGATCCAAAGATAGTTGAATCAGAGCGTTTGAAATTCAACACAGTTCTCGCATAAATTCTTATCCCTGTGGATTCTATTAAAATTTTCCTAGATCAAATAAGATATCATGGGGTGAATTTGGTACCTAAAAATGTAGCTGTCAATACTCAGCTTAAAGATCAAATGGAAGTAGCAGGAACTAGCAATGAGAAAGCCAATCCACTGGCAGATTTCTTCTTTATAGAAGAAATTCTCAAGTATATTACAATAAAGGAAAATAGATTGGGTAAGAAGAATTTTCTTGGAGCAAATGGAACATTACCAAGCATTGGTCATGCTTACTTTTCCATGAAGGAAGAAATTGAAGAACACACGTGCTATGACATTGTGACTACTATAAAGATGACTGGAATATAGCTAAAAAAATTAATGGTTCATGGATGTGATCCTTCACCAAAAATAAGATGTTTTGCAAGAGATCCTAAGTATTATCAGAAACCATTTCCCATCAATGAAACCCTTTGGAAGCTCCCAGATGATAGGAATTTTCATTGGAGTCATTACCAGTGCAAGAATTTCACATGTTTAGTAAACAATAGGACTCGTAACGGATTTTTCAAATGTTCTAAATGCTTTAGCCTTACTAATCATGAATTTCCTAGATGGATGCAAGTGAAGAACTCTTCCAACAATCCATATTTCTTATTGTTGATGTTCTGAGCATTAAGCCTGGGAAGATACGTATTGGGTTGGATTTCAGTACTGGAACTGGGACATTTGCAGCTATAATGAGAAAGTTTAATGTAACAATTGTTTCAGCTACTATAAAGCTTGGTGCTACTTTCAATGAGACAATTTATCTTAGAGGACTTGTTCCTATTTATCTAGCAATTAATCATAGGTTACCCTTCTTTGACAACACATTGGATCTCATCCATACTACGCGGTTTCTAGATGGATGGATATATCTGCAATCCTTGGACTATGTCATCTTCAACTGGGATAGAGTTTTGAGGCCTGGAGGATTTCTATGGATCGATAGCTTTTTCTGCACCAGAAGTGATTTGGATGATTATCTGTATATTTTTTCTTCAGCTTAGGTACAAGAAACACAAATGGGTGGTGGCTCCCAAACTAGATAAAGATGATAAAGAGGTGTTTTTTCTGTAGTTTTAGAGATGCCTCCCTGACCATTCTGATTGAAATTTCAAACAACTTTATTTGTTGGTATTGTTTTTTTCTTTCACTTGGAAACCCTCTGTTTTGTTCATGAGTTTTCTTCCTAGGAGCCTAGTGTGGAAGAAAAATTTTGATTTAGTTTCGTGTTGGTGTGCCCCTTTCTTCTTTCTGAAGTGGGTTATTGAGGTTTTCCCATCAAACAGTGATTTCTGAGTATTCTTATAAGATTTGAAGCAACTGTCATCCAGGAAAATGGTTGTTAAAGCATAGAGAAACTTCCATAAGCATCATGTTGTGAAGTACCAGAAGCTTTTGTAGACAACAAAGCTGAGTGAATCCTTTTAAAATAATATATGTCATAGTTCATGAAGTATTATTGAATTTAATAACTTACCATGATTTGTTACATTATCCATGGGGCTCTTAGCATAGAGTTTAGTTGAGATGTAAGACATCTTGAAAATTGGCTTAAATTTTTCTCTGCATTGTTTGGCATTTCTCCACATTGGGTAAAGCTATTGGAAAATTTCCTGGCCTAGATTGGTTTTTTGGTTACCCTTTATTTAGAAACCGTATTTTCTTGCATCAACAAAATAATATACATAATAAAATATATTTACCTACATAATTTTGTAATTATTGTTACAAATGGGGCAAACATTGATAAAATTTATGATGACAGAAAAATATTTTAATTATTTCGATCAAGAAAACTATATCATCATATCAATCTGATGGAGAAACTTTATACCAAAGAGACTATAACACCTTAAGATAAATGGCTATTTCAGATTAGTTGTTTTCTTCATGATCAAGTCTATGTCAGGCTAGACATGAGTAGGATTGGATAATATGTTGGAATACGAGTTCAATGCCTAATCTTCCCACATGGTCACTTTAGCTGCATTGACCCAAATATCACTGAACAATCAAGTTGTTCCTAACCTTTGGGAAATCTCCTGAGATCTACTCCCTATGGCCTTCATTGCTGTTACAATTTTGGATATCATGAGCATTATTATTTTTCCTTCTTTCTTAGTAATCAAAGTGTTGTTGCAACACATTGGTATCATCTAAAGGAGAAGTCAGACTTGGTTGACAAGCAAAAATAGAGTTAGGCGGATACTCATCCTCATGCCCAAAAAATTAGACACAATCCTCAACCTCCATAAATAACATTACTATAATTATATATTTATCAAACCTAATTCCATGCACCAACACTGTAAGTGTTATTGGTGAAATAAGCGAACTTTACAAAAATTCACTGAGGATGACATTGTTTAGAGCTCCATTTATGTTGAGATATTTAATTGTTCCAATATGTCACATGTTTTTTAATCATTGCTGGGATGGATTTAATCAAGAAATGTGTTCACTAAAATGGAATTCTTGAGCTATGTTGGTAAATGGTTGACAATAATAGGTCCAATGACTAATCAATCTCTTGGTTGAGGTGCCTAGAAATTTATACAGAAAAATCAATGGTAGGTGCAAAAATTGGCTCAATGTTGCCACAAAAATATTTGGGAGAAGTGAAAGATAGGGTCTAGGCCCTATAGGTAATTTTTCATCCTGGTGGTCTGATAGCCCAGCCTAGGGGAAACCTACAAAACAACTTTCTTGTAGACATTTCAATAAAATATCATATTCATGTCTATTTTATATTGTTTTTCTTAATTCCCTTAAATATATTTATATAGGAATTTGGTGCATTAGATGATATATGAGTTCTCGTGAACCTGCATTTAGGCATAAAAATATGTGATTTCTATTCTTAGAAGGTACAATTTTATATGTAATTGTTATAGTATAAGTTTGTTGTTTTATGTTTGTGCAAACACTGTATATAAATATCACTTAATGAATATAAACGAGTTTAAATGGAGATTTATGCCGGTGAAAATAAACTCTACATAAAGTATGCACCAGGAATCACATGCAGTTGGAATTATACTCATAATTATTTTAAGCCACAAATCCATCACTAGTAGAAATTTCATATGGATTGTAAAAGGGAAGTTTTAGTTCAATACTACACTTGTCAAGGAAAGGAAGATGAGTACATAGCAGATTCTACACTCTTTGTAGGTATTTTCATTATTTTTTAATAATGTTATAGACCGAATATAAATACGATGAATAACCCAGACAAATCAATATAATAGATTATTGAAAATTTAACTTGATAGTGTAACCCAACCTATAGCTGAAATTTATTTATTTTCGACAAAACCTCTGAATATTCTGAGCTACACTTGTTGGTTCACAAGAGAAAAATAACATATGTAAGGACCCGCCTGAGCTAAAATTTATGTTCCCAACAGAACCTCAGAGTAGTCTGAAATTTTCATATTAGCTTATAGTGATCAGATCCAATATTTTTTCCATAATATAGATATTATTAGAGTTATCAATTTAGTGATATTATGTGGATAAGCATGACCCTTTGATTCACTGAAACTAGCACTATGACACTTATCAACTTGGAAACAACTAAGTTGGTATGAATAAGTGAGACCCTAATGAACACCATTAAGTAGTATCCTTACTCAAACTCCTGAAGCTTAGATTAGCTAATATGACACAATATCGATACCTATACTATGAAACCAATGGTAATAAGACTATATTAGTCTAAGTAGAGATAGTCCATATTCAACCTAAGAAGAGTACTGGGTGTAATGACTCTTCTCACACATGGTATATACATAATAACATAGCTTATGATCTTGTGATTGCCTATTCCTTATATGTGTAATGTATATGTGCTCTTATTCCCATAGCTCATCGATCACATACATCCTACAATAAGGGAAATTCAGGCATATATGGTATAAGTGGCACTATAATCACATAATCAATCATGTAAGTAAGTCTGAACAAGTAGATCCATAACACCTTATTACCCACTTGAGCTTATCTAATACGTTAACTATAAGTGATCTGTATCTATAAATCTCACTATGTATGAGTAATCTAATCACACATGTTAGTTAAGCATGTTGATTCTGATAGAAGTCCTATCCTTATATCATGATTGGACTTACTAGATACCACAGGTGGGTCATATGTCCTTCTTTGAGACCCATGGCCGATAATAGGGAATTAATACTTGTCTTATTTACAGAAACGAGATTCTACATATATCATTAGGTGGAGATTGAATTGGTCAAACAACAAACAATTTTTTTTTGTTCTACCCCAATGAAGCATTGGAATAGCGACGCTATGCAACGTCAGAATTGAAAATTTAAGAAGAGTGGGTTGTGGTGTTGTGAATCATCGGAAAAGTGACGGTATTAAGCGTTGAAAGTGGTACTATTCAGTGTTAGAATAAGCATCAGAATTGCAAGGCTCTGAAGCATCGAAAGTGGCACTATTTACAACCATCGGAAGACTGACCAACACTTCCCTAAGTCAGAAGAGCGACGACCATATGGAACCATTAGAAAAGCGACGAATACCTCGCAACGTTCGTAGAGCGATGAACTTATGGAACCGTCGGAAGAGCGACAAACACTTCCCAATGTCAGAAGAGCAACGAACATATGGAACCTTCGGAAGAGCGATGACCACCTCGAAACGTCGAAAGAGTGACGAAAAGTTGGCAATGTCGGAAGAGTGACGAACAATTGGAAACGTTGGAAGAGCGATGACCACTTGGAAACGTCATAAATAGTTTCACTCTAACGATAATTACTATGTGTCAGAATTGCGACGGGACAGGAAACGAAGTTTTTCCCCACCTCAAAGTGTCGCTCTTGGGATGCCTATGTTTCGCAAGAGCGATATTTTGGTCGTCGGAAATTGGGCCATATGTGCTAGTGAAACCAATCGACTTCATCGTGGATGAAGTCTTTAGACTCCACAACATACTGGTCATGGGAATGCTACGAAAGGAAGTACGCCCGATGGTGCATTCATCCTAGGGAAAATCAGGGGTGCTCATGGGTTGTATAATGTCTTAATCATAATGAAATATGGGAGGACTGGTGGAAGGGAGACCACATGACACGGCAGGGCTACCTGACGCATCGTCATGAGAAATATGGTTCACATACGCATCACTACGGAGGTTAGTCGAAGAGCTAGTAGATGAAACATCTACCAATGTTGAGACCAAGGTGTTCACCAAAGGAGGTTCGATAGAAATAGAAGGGGATGCCCTAGAGGGGTCTTCCACCATGGACCTCATGGATGATGACAGATAGAGAATAGAGACCGAAGAGTTTATCATCTCAACATCGGGGGGAGGTATCACAATGGGTGCAGAAATTTCCTCTGGTTCTGTTGAAGTAGAACTCACAAGTAATGATCAGAACTAGATCATGGACCTAAGTGATAGCTCAAAATTCAAAGCGTTTAGAAGTGTGTCGAACCTGAGTGACTGGATATATCTCTTCTTCATGATTCTAGCGCCGTGAACAGTTCGAAAAACCGACACTGTATGAAGAAGTTATCGTAGTTTGAAAAGTCTAGTAAACTGCAAAAAATAGACTTTGACCAAGTTTGACTTGGATTGGGAAAAATTTAAAAGAGAATATTCAGGGAATATTCCTCAAAATATTCCATCTGGTCTAATTAGTGTTGGACAAGTGGCGCAATGTGGTTCACAGATTGGGATCACGTGTTTTTTTATAGGCCAATTACAAGGTGACACATGGCCAGCCTTGAGGCTGCCACGTGTCCCCAGGACCGTGTAACAAAATTGGTTTTTCTCCACCGGAGTCGAACATGGGACCTCCCCGCCTGCAGCACCGAGCCTTACCAACCCACCTACGCATGTTTCTTAACAATATAAGCATCATGGTCATATTTAAAGTTGGTTGATTTACGGTTTTGGGGTTTGGAGGGCCATCCCCCCCATATGGCCATGGCGCTAATACCATGAGCCAAAGCTCTAACCACCGCCATAAATCCGCGACCCCAAAGGTTTATTAACCTTGTCACATGGCGGGGTTTAATGCGAGGTTTGTTAACTGAACTGTAACCTCCGCCGACAGTTTTGGACAGACCGTAAATCATGTGACAGGTACCAAACGACTAAAATAAATGATAACATTAATTCTGGTGGTCATTTTGCAGCGCGCCCCAAATTTGGGGGTTTCCACCAATCTATCTGCAGTTAACTTGAGTTTCTCCACAATTAGTGGAGGTTTTTTGGGTGTCACTGGAAAAATATTGTTTTGGTTCTATCTTGAGTTAGATTCGCCCAATTTCAGAGTGCCAATAGTCAATTTAGACTATATCCAACATTCTAGACTATATGGAGTGGGTTGCAAAGCCACCAGTGAAGTTCAAGGGGCCACCAGGAGACAACAACAGTTTGAGGCCTAGCCAGTGCAGCTAGAGGCCTTATTTAGTAATCCAATAGTCAATTTTGGATGTTTCAGATGTTCTAGAACTAATGGTGTGGTTTACAGAGACTATAGAGGAATTTTGAAGGCTGAGATGCTTCAGTGAAGTTCTAGGGGCCATCAGTGCCAACTTTTTCCAGCAGGAGTTTGGGGCCTAGCCAGGACAACTAGAGACGTTATTCAATGAACCAATAGTCATTTCTGACTGTAATCAGCATTATGAATCCATTGATGGAGGTTGCAGAAGCTTTTGAGGACTTCTATAGGTTGATAACCCATCAGAGAAGTTTTCAGTGACCCAAGTGCCAGCGGGTGCCGACAGGTGTTGGAGGTGAAACTGGAGCAACTAGAGGCCATTTTCAGTGAACCAATAGTCTATCCTAACTATTTTTGGCATTCTGAATCCAAATAAGGGATTTTCAACGCCATTTGAAGACTTATAGAGCTCTAGAAGCTTTGGGGAAGTTTTGGGCAACCTAGGGCAAACTGTGGAGGAAGGCCTAGTTTGGGGATGCAGTGCTCATTTTGAGCAAACGATCAGTCAATATTTGGTCTCTTATGTGTGATGGAGGTATTAGGTGTGGTTTCAGAGACAAAAAAATAATTCCGAAGGAGTTAGTGCCATGAAGAAGCTTAGTGTATCTCAGAGCACTGATATAAGGAATCAAGTCTAAGGGAGCCTAGATCTGTTTGCAGAGTGATGAAAACCATGAAAAGGATATAGATGGTATTCAAGCCCTTTGGTTCATTTTAGTAACCATTGGATTTAAGTGTGGAACTTGTCAAAGAAACTTTACCATAATCCCAAAGAGCCAAGTCAAGATGACAAAAGCTCGAGGAGATGTAGCCCACGATATTCGGGTGAACTCATAGATTAATTTTGTTGTTATGTGTGGATTTTTTATTGCTGCATTATATTGTTGTTACACATGTTTAATTTCAGCAAAAACAAATGGACTTAAGACACTTAAACAATTAAAAATCATATACCTATTTCAAGCATAAATTCCGTAAAATGTTAAGTACAAGCTAGATCTTTTATTTGTTTAATTGAGTGGGAGGTTCTTGAAAATCATAACAAGTTATCCAACCCATTTTCAGATTAGGTTGGTATCAGAGCAATAGCTTGCTTGTTTGACTTGAAAGGTGTTTAAACAGTGCAAAGGATTTGACTGTTTGATTGTTTGCAAACTGATTGTTGCTTGAGTTTTCTAGAGGTGAAGGGAAAGCTACTGATAGCTAAGTATAGGAGAGGAAAAGAAGGAAGAAGGAATTCTCCTTACCCAAAGGACCTCAAGGTAACCCTTGAAGCACAAGAGGGATTTTTTGCAAAATACTGCTTGAATAAGAGCTTGTCTCTACATCCATTTTGTTCAGAAGATTTTTCATTTGTTTTTAAAGCTTTGTGAATTTTGTTGAAGTTATTTTGTACATTTTCATAATGAAAACTTCATAAAGTGAGGTTTCCAAATCCTCCTCCTTCACAAGATTCTTCGATGAAGACATGAAGCATGACTTCTACATCCTGAAGGACATGGTGTAGATTATGTTTGAAGATAGAAGAGAAAGCACTATAATTCATGAGAAATTGATTGCTATGAAGCAAGAGAAGGAATAAATTCTCTAAAGAATGCATGATATGGATATGTAGCTCCATCAAGCCCAAAAGGATTTAACCAAGAACATGCGTGAAGCAGTGGTAATTCACACTAATTTTTCTTCAGTTTCCTCATCAGAAAGATGTGTTGGTTCATTTTAAAAGCACACTAGAGGTATAGGGTCCAAGTTAATGTTTAAAATTGGCTATGAAGGCAAGGGTTTAGGTAAACATGCACAAGGCATGGTTGAACCTATTTTGGTTGAGGAACGACCTAATAATTTTGGTCTTGGTTATGTGCAAACTAATGGCAAAGACTCCAAAGCCATGAAGGCATGTGAGGCAACTTCAAAGAGAACTTTTGTTCCAAGTTCTAAAACACAAACATGTCAAGTTTTTTTTCAAGTTGTTTGCCATTTTTTGAAGCCTATGTTGCAGCAAGAAGATTGTAGACATGCAGCATATGGCGAGTATGCAAGTTCAGACAGTTTTCAAGACAAGAATGATGATGTTAGTCTGCAAAAGAAAGCTGGAACCTCTACTAGTTCATCTTTTCAAGAAGGAAAAAAGGATGGAAATGCAAAGCAACATATGAGGTATGATTATTCCCATAGTCAAGTTGATCATGTTTCTGCAAGGCATGAAAATTCTGCATGCTTAAATGGAAGAAAGAATTGGTGTGCATATTGTGGTCTGTGTAACCATGTTGTTTCGAGCTGCTGGAAGAGGATGAAGGCATACAGGAAGCAGTTGAGGCAAAGGCATAAGACTTGCACACATTTCCCAAAGAAGGGAAATGTTATTTCCCAATGCTGTACATTGTATCCAACTAATCATTCCGAGCACAGGAGGCAAGAGGATAGAAATATTGGCGAAATTGGAACCAAGGATTTCATCATTGATGTGAGAACGAATGTTTCACATGAAGAAGATTTGCAACAAAAAAAGTCATTGTGGAAGTGGCTTGGTGAGAAGTGGTTTGACTTCTTAACATAGTAATACATACACTCATTTGTACATATGAAAATTTCACTTATGTATGCATGTTAACTTTAGTTTCTCCACAATTAGTGGAGGTTTTTTGGGTGTCACTCAACAAATCTTGTTTTGGCTCTATCTTGAGCTAGATTTGCCCAAATTTGGAGTGCCAATAGTCAATTTCGACTATCTCCAACATTCAAAACTCAATGGAGTGGGTTGCAGAGCCATCAGAGAAATTTTGAGCAGGTTATTTCTTCAATTAAGTTCAAGGGGCTACTAGGGCTACCAGGAGGCAGCAATAGTTTGAGGCCTAGCCAGTGCAGTTAGCGGCCTTATTTAGAAATTCAATAGTAAATTTTGGATGTTTCAGATGCTCTAGAACTAATGGTGTGGTTTGAAGAGCCTATATAGGACTTTTGAAGGTTGACATGCTTTAGTGAAGTTCCAGGGGCGATCGGTGCTAGCTTTTGCCAGCAGCAGTTCGGGGCCTAGCCAGGATGGCTAGAAACCTTATTCAGTGAACCAGTAGTCATTTCTAATTGTAATCAGCATTATGAATCCATTTATGGAGGTTTCAAAATATTTTGAGGACTTATAGAGGTATATAAACCATCAGAGAATTTTTCGGTGACCCTAGTGCCACGAGGTGCTGACAAGTGTTGGAGGCGAAACCGGAGTAGCCGAAGACCATTTTCAGTGAACCAATAGTCTATCCTGACTATTTTTGGAATTTTGAATCCAATGAAGGGATTTTCAGAGCCATTTGAATAATTCTAGAGCTCAAGAAGCTTCGGGGAAGTTTTGGGAAGCCCAAGGCAAACCGTGGAGGAAGGCCTAGTTTGGGGATGTAGTGCTCATTTTGAGCAAACTATTAGTCGATATTTGGTGACTGATGTGTGATGGAGACATTAGGTGTGGTTTCAGGGACAAAAAAATAATTCTGAAGGAGTTAGTGCCATGGAGAATCTCAATGTAGCTCATAGCATCGACCTAAGGAATCAAGTCTACAAGAGCCTAGATCTGTTTGTAGAGTGATGACATCTATGCCAGGGATATAGATGGTATTATAAGCCCTTTGGTTCTGTTTAGTAACCATTGGAGTTAAGTTTGGAACTTGTAAAAGAAACTTTACCATAATCCCAAAGAGCCAAGTCAAGATTGCAAAATCTCAAGGAGACGTAGCCCACGATATTCAGGTGAACTCATAGATTAATTTTTCTATTATGTGTGGATATTTTATTGCTGCATTATATTTTTGTTACACATGTTTAATTTCAGAAAAAACAAATGGAATTAATACACTTAAATAGTTAAAAATCATATACCTATTTCAAGCATAAATTCCGCAAAATGTCAAGTACAAGCTAGATCTTTTATTTTTCTAATTGAGTGGGAGGTTCTTGAAAATCATAACAAGTTATCCAACCCATTTTTAGATCATTTTGGTATCATAGCACTTTTTTTCTTGATTGACAGAGCAATAGCTTGCTTGTTTGACTTGAAAGGTGTTTAAACAGTGCAAAGGATTTGACTGTTTAACTATTTGCAAACTGACTGTTGCTTGAGTTTGCTAGAGGTGAAGGGAAAGCTACTGATAGCTAAGTCCAGGAGAGGACAAGAAGGCATAAGGAATTATCCTTACCCAAAGGACCTCAAGGTAACCCTTGAAGCACAAGAGGGTTTGTTTTCAAAAGGTCGCTTAAATAAGAGCTTGTCTCTACATCCATTTTGTTTAGAAGCTTTGTCATATGTTTTGAAAACTTTGTGAATTTTTTTGAAGTTATTTGTACATTTTCATAATGAAAAAATCATCAAGTGAGGTTTCCAAATCCTCCTCCTTCACAAGATTATTCGATGAAGACATGAAGCGTGACTTCTACATCCTAAAGGACATGGTGAAAATTCTGTTTGAAGATAGAAGAGAAAGCACTATACTTCATGAGAAATTGATTTCTATGAAGCAAGAGAAGGAAGAAATTCTCCAAAGAATGCATGAGATGGAGCTAAAGCTCAATCAAGCCCAAGAGACTTTAACCAAGAACATACGTGAAGCAGAGTTAATTCACTCTAATTTAACTTCGGTTTCCTCATCAGAAAGATGTGTTGGTTCATTTGAAAAGCATACTAGAGGTATAGGGTCCAAGTTAATGTTTAAAATGGGCTATGAAGGCAAGGGTTTAGGTAAAAATGTACAAGGCATGGTTGAACCTATTTTGGTTGAGGAACAACCTAAGAATTTTGGTCTTGGTTATGTGCAAACTAAAGGTGAAGATTCCAAAGCCATGAAGGCATGTGAGGCGACTTAAAAGAGAAATTTTGATCCAAGTTCTAAATCACAAACATGTCAATTTTGTTTTCAAGTTGATTGCCATTGTTTGAAGCCTATGTTGCAGCAAGAATATTGTAGACATGCAGGTTATGGCGAGCATGCGAGTTCAGACAATTTTCAAGACAAGAATGATGATGTTAGTCTGCAAAAGAACGCTGGAACCTCTACTAGTTCATCTCCTCAAGAAGGCAAAAAGGATGAACATGCAAAGCAACATATGAGGTATAATTCTTCCCATAGTCAAGTTGATTATGTTTCTGCAAGGCATGACAATTTTGCATGCTTAAATGGAAGAAAGAGTTGTTGTGCATATTGTGGTCTGTGTAACCATGCTGTTTCGAGATGCTGAAAAAGTATAAAGGCATACAAGAAGCAATTGAGGCAAAGGCAACTTGAAAAGAAGGTGCATAAGACTTGCACACATTGCTCGAAGAGGGGACATGTTGTTTTCCAATGTTGGACATTGTATCCAACTAATCGTCCTAAGCACATGAGGTAAGAGGACAGAAATACTAGCGAAATTGGAACCAAGGATTCCATCATTGATGTGTGAACAGATGTTTCACATGTAGAATATTTGCAGCAGCAAAAGTCACCATGGAAGTGGCTTGGTGAGAAGTGGTTTGACTTCTTAACACAATAAGACATAAACTCATTTGTACATATGAAAATTTCAATTATGTATGCATGTTTTATGTTGTAATCTCATGTTTGTTTGAGCCACCTTGGATCGATAATCAAGGCAGCGATGTTTAGCTACCTTCTGTAATTTCTCGCCAGAAATTTCTGAGTGAGTGCAAGGAAGACAGTTCTTGAGAGGAGGACAAACGTATCCAGGAAGGGAAGTGTCGACTACCTTCGAGTGGTGGTTCAAAGGCACTAGCCATAAAAGGCAAGTGTATGGAGGCTGAAAAGAAGAGGGTGTTGTAATCTCATCTACTGTATAGATCAGTATATCAATATTTTGGGGTCCAAAAGATTCCTAATGGGGAGGTGTGATTAGAACTAGATCATGAAACTAAGTGATAGCTCAAAATTCAAAGTGTTCGGAAGTGTTACGAACCTAAGCGACTGGATATATCTTGTCTTCTTGATTTAGGCACCATGAACGGTTCGAAAAACCGACACCGTATGAAGAAGTTATCGCAGTTTGAAAAGTCCAATAAACTGCAAAAATTGGACTTTGACCAAGTTTGACTTGGATTGGGAAAAATTTGAAAGAGAATATTGCTGGATTATTCCTCGAAATATTCCATTCAGTCCAATCAGCGTTGGACAAGTGGCGCAATGTGGTTCAAAGATTGGGAGCACATGTTTTTTTATGGGCCAATTACAGGGCGACACGTGGCCAGCCCTGAGGCTGCCACGTGTCCCCAGGCCCATGTAAAAAAATTGGTTTTGCTCCACCGAATTCGAACATGGGACCTCCCCACCCACAGCACCGAGCCTTACCAACTCGCCTACGCATGTTTCTTAACATTATAAGCATCGCGGTCATATTTAAAGTTGGTTGTTTTACAGTTTGGGGATTTGGAGGGCCAACCCCCCAATATGGCCATGGCACTAAGACCACGTGCCAAAGCTCTAACCATCGCCATAAATCCGC
This sequence comes from Pinus albicaulis, assembly GCA_034641835.2. Lineage (NCBI taxonomy): Eukaryota > Viridiplantae > Streptophyta > Pinopsida > Pinales > Pinaceae > Pinus > Pinus albicaulis. Next base: position 1,314,306,561 of record CM076578.1, on the reverse strand, counting down.
GACCCCGATGGTTTACTAACCTTGTCACATGGCAGGGTTTAATGCGATGTTTGTTAACCGAACTGTAACCTTCGTCGACAGTTTTGGATAGACCGTAAATCATGTGACAGGTACCTAACGCTAAAATAAATGCTAACGTTAATTATGGTGGTTGGTTTGGAGCACGCCCCAAATTTGGGGGTTTCCACCAATCTATCTGCAGTTAACTTGAGTTTCTCCACAATTAGTGGAGCTTTTTTGGGTGTCACTGGACAAATCTTGTTTTGGCTCTATCTTGAGCTAGATTCGCCCAATTTTGGAGTGCCAATAGTCAATTTTGACTATCTCCAGCATTCCAGACTCAATGGAGTGGGTTGTAGAGCCATAAAATAAATTTTGAGCAGGTTTTTTTCTCGATTGAAGTTCAAAGGGCCACCGGGGCCACTAGGAGGAAAAAACAGTTTGAGGCCTAGCCAGTGCAGCTAGAGGCCTTATTTAGCAATCCAATAGTCAATTTTGGATGTTTTAGATGTTATGGAACTAATGGTGTGGTTTTTAGAGCCTTTATAGGACTTTTGAAGGCTGATATGCTTCATTGAAGTTCCAGGGGCCATCAGTGCCAACTTTAGCCAGCAGCAGTTCGGGGCCTATCCAGGACAGCTAGAGAACTTATTCAGCGAACCAATAGTCATTTTTGACTCTAATAAGAATTTTGATTCCATTTATGGAGGTTTTAAAAGCTTTGGAGGAATTATAGAGGTAGACAACCCATCAGATAAGTTTTCAGTGACCCTAGTGCCAAGGGGTGCCGACAGGTGTTGGAGGTGAAACCGAAGCAACCAGAGGCCATTTTCAGTGAAATAATAGTCTATCTTGAATATTTTTGGAATTCTGAATCCAATGAAGGGATTTTCAAAGCCATTTGAAGAATTCTAGAGCTTGAGAATCTTCGAGGAATTTTTGGGCAGCCTAGGGCAAACTGTGGAGGAAGGCCTAGTTTGGGGATGTAGTGCTCATTTTGAGCAAACGATCAGTCAATATTTGGTGTCTGATGTGTGATGGAGACAATAGGTGTGGTTGTAGGGAGAGAAAAATAATTCTAAAGGAGTTAGTGCCATGGATAAGCTCAGTGTAGCTTAGAGCACCAACAGAATGAATCAAGTCTAAGGGAGCCTAGATCTATTTGCAGAGTGATGACAACCATGATAGGGATATAGATGGTATTATAAGCCCTTTGGTTTAGTTCAGTAACCATTGGAGTTAAGTGTGGAACTTGTAAAATAAACTTTACCATAATCCCAAAGATCCAAGTCAATATGACAAAAGTTTAAGGAGACGTAGCCCATGATATTCGGGTGAACTCCTAGATTAATTTTGTTGTTATGTGTGGATGTTTTATTGTTGCATTATATTGTTGTTACACATGTTTAATTTCATTAAAAACAAATGGACTTAAGACACTTAAACAGTTAAAAATCATACGCCTATTTCAAGCATAAATTCCGCAAAATGTCAAGTACAAGCTAGATCTTTTATTTTTTTAACTGAGTGGGAGGTTATTGAAAAGCATAACAAGTTATCCAACCCATTTTCAAATCAAGTAGAGGGGTACAGGATCCACTACAAGCGGCCTATATTTCGCAAATTTCCTCAAGGGTGTCACGAAAGTCGTTGAGATGGGGACAAAGATGAGAATAGTGGCCATAAAGATCACACAAAGCACAGGGGTGGTTCATGCCTAACGATTTGAGTTTCTTAGTTGAATCAGGTAATGTAACATGCACATTTGGGATGTCAGATTTAGGAAACGTCTCGTTGACCACAGTTTTGAGACGAGGAATCTCATGATAGTTATGGGTAGCATGCCCAACAACGTCACACAAAGCGCACGGAGGTGATTTCTTCGGAGGCTTAGGAGGATCAGGAGTTGATTTGGGGGCCTTGTCCTTAGGTTCCTTCTTTTTAGCTTTTCCCCCCTCACCAGATGTTTTCACAACAGGAGTAGGTTCGTGTTGAGGTGGCTGAGGCACTGAAGCAAAGAGAGGGGTCATGGCAACCGATTAAACCAGGATGAAAGCGGTATGTGGTTTTAGTTGACCAAGCAGAGTGTTTTTTGGGGGATCAATGTACCAGACTAGGATCCCCAACGTCAAATTGGGAAGACTCAACGTAGCCATAACAAGCACCGAAAAGACTTCGGAGGGGAGATCTAGAAACAGTATCTAACTGGAAGGGTAATGGGCCGGTGGCTCCCAAATGGTTAAGACTAGGGGGAACTATTTTAGGTTGGAAAAAGGTTGGGAGAGACACTAGTGGAAGGAGAAGGTCCTTGAGGAGAAGGTGCTGAAGGTTGTGTCGAGTGAGCAACAATAGGTTGCTGAGGTGCTAGTTGTTGGCTAGTCGAACCAAGGTACTTTTGGCTAGCCCAAGATGCTTGCAACATGAAAACACTCAACGAGTTGGGCTTAGTGATAAGAGGGGGGGGGGGTAGGGAATGAACCAAGTAAGGTGGAATCTTTATAGACTCCTGGTGAAATATTGGTGAGAGGTGCGACTGACTGGTTATCAGCCACTGAAGATATGATGGGCTCAGGGGAGGTCTAAGACTTCGACTCGTAATATGTCAACTAATCGATGGTGACGATATTTCCATTGTGGGGGAAGCACATCTTATGGTGAACCGCAGATGTGACAGCTGAAATCACATAGGTGTAGCTATGACCCAAAAATATTGTAATCCAAGGGGGCATCAATGAATTTTATGTCAACACAAATAGTCTTGTCAACGTGTAACAGGACAATTGTGGAAAATTCCAAGGGGCTGAGAAGGGTGACCGTCCCAGGCACGCAAAGTGATGGTGGATGGGGCTAATTCGGGTGATCTGAGCTTATTCCAAACATATGCGGACATCACACAGGTGGATGCGCCCTCATCAATGATACATCTCTGAACATGGACATTATGAATCTTGACTGGTATTTGGAAGGAAACGGATGAAGGTAAAGGGGGATGTTCTGACTTGTCAAAATCATAGATGATCAAACGATCATCTGAAGGATCCACAACAACCAAATCATATAGTAGAGATTTTTCCTGAGATGGGAACAACTAGAGGACTTCTAGCATTGACATGGCAACAGGCGACTATGCCAAGTCATATACTATGTTGTAGATATGGGAGGCTTTGGAAGAAGTAGCATTTCAGCGTAATGGCCCTTTGGGGATATTATGAATGACCTTTTGCTTCTGCTGAGGGATCTGTAAGGGAACATTTGGTGTCGAAATGGACTCCATGTAAACTTTGGTTTGGGACTTGGTTATAGACGCAGTGGGTTGTTTGTCATATTGGCACGACTGGGTCTAAAGGTTGACATCAGTGGTATTGACCTCTTCATAATTAATCATGATAATCTGGTAATCGGGGTTACCAGACTGTGAAGGTTGAGGAGCGACCTGACCTTGAGGCGGTTGAGCAGCAACATATCCTTTCCGAGGGAAAGGATTGGTGAACACAACTGGTTGAGTTGGAGTAGCGTTTGGAGGAAGGGAAGTGGTGGCTTGCGGTCCTCTAGATGTTGCTTATGCTTCCCACAACTGGTGCATTTGGGATAAAAGGGGACAATCATGAGTATAATGGCCATGGACACCACAACATGAATAAGGCTTGCTTGTACAAAGAGGCTTGTTCTTCTTGGGTTGGTCGCCCTGTTGTTGGTTTGCGGTGTTAGGCTGGTTCCCTTGGGGTCAGTTTGGTTGATTATCTTGGCGCCCTTGGTTACCTTGTGTTGGTTAGTTCTAGTTTCCTTTCCCCTTATTCTTTTTCTTTGAATTAGGAGGATTAGTCGCGCAGTGTTGTGCATACACTTGACCCTAAGGAGGCGGTGGTTGCTGTGGTAGAGGTTGACAAGGCACAGGAGGCTGGGGTGCTGATTCCAGAGGGGTTGGAGCATCGGGTTGTGGAAAACGATAGAAAGGAGGTTGGGAACTATTTGAGTAAACAGTTTGAACAACAGCTGACCGAGGAATCGATTGATGCAATTGGGCGAATGCGTAAGGCATTCTTTGACCCGTATACATGTTGATGGGAGGGGGATAAGTGCTGGAGGAGTTGGTTCCCCCCCGGGGGTAACCATAACCCATGGAAGGATGTGTTAGCATGAATCTTTCGTCGGAAAAGACCACTTTAGCTACGCATAACAAATAGCCCTAACATCAATTATGGCTACCAATATCTTTAAGTCTGCAGTTAGTTGATCCAAATAATGTTGCAAAAATCCAGATCTAAGCATAAAAGACATTAAGCAATAAAAATTAAATGTGGCTCCATGCATCCAATAGGCAAGACAAGAACAATGTATTTGAAAGAATTTTTTATATTAAAAGGGGGCACCTGAGAGGAAAACAAGAAAGGTGTTTCCGATTCTCCTCAATCGGATGGGTTCTTGAAAGTCCTCAGCATTTCAGATCTAAAGTTTCTCTCTCTTGTTGGTGTAGAAAACCTAGACAAACATAGAACTCAAAGGGAGCTCACAAGGAAAAAATGGAGAAATGTGACCAATGGTATATATCTAGAGTGATCTAATCCAATAAAAGGTGACTAATGAATGGGTAAAACCCTTCTATTTATAACAAAATATTAGGGCGATCTAGAACTTGGTGCATGAATAAAATATTATTAATCAAATTCTAGAATCACCCTTTAGGAATATTTTATTATATTTGTTGGAGGGAAAATGATTTTTGACTTGGGTCAATTCCTTTATTTATAAATAATAAATAAATAAATGATTTATTTATTATTTTAAGGAAATGGTGGGAATATCATTAAATAAATAATTATTTATAAAATGATTTAGTCAAATTTAACTAGGAATATTATTTAAATAAGCATTTAAATAACTTATTCCTAGGAAATAATCAAATAAATAAGGATTTATTTAATTGATTTCCTTGTTTTGGGTTAAATATGACCAGGAAATATAAACAAATATAGATTTTTTTATTATTTCACTTTGGGGTTTCCTGTTTAGACCATAAACAACTTAATAAAGGTGTTTTACTAAGTTATTTCACATAGTGAAAGCAATTTTACTTAGGGTAAAATTGGTCTTACATGGTGTAATTGGTTTGATTAATGATAATATGTTAGATGACCAAAAATGGTATAACAGATTGCCCCCCAACGTACAAGTGTTAGGAGAAAATCGTATGACCGAAGTACGCTGTAAGAACTCAATCACTAGACATCAAGAGGGAAGTCAGAGAGAGAAATTTAAGGTAGTCTAATGTGCTAAAGGACTAGACCCTGAGGAGACGAGACTTATAGCTGCAACAAGTCTCTAGTTTATGAAGTGGTACCTGTGCTAAAGGCGGCGGGGGAGGCATGCCTATGCCCGCCGAGACAAAGTACAAAAGAATAATATGTCTAGTAAACAAGGAACCGAACTATAAAGTACATGCTAGCATAAATACGAGCCAGAAAAATAGAATGATGAATCCCACATACATGTTGTGCCTGGAATAATAGCCAGGACTTATACAATAATATTTTAATACATGAGATACAAATACAACCTAAATGCCCTCTATACACGGGGAAGGGCTCGCAAAATCTGACTGATACATGAAAATCGAAAAGGCACTGCAAGCAGTTGAGGCCGACATCATCAAATGTAAGGAGCTGCATCAAAGGCTGAAATGAACAAGTCATCCAAGCATGTGGGGGGCTACCTGCAGGGCCACCCCCTCATGAGGGTTGAGACATCTCACACACACCCAGGAATCACCAATAGTTGCTACTGCATTACTGGACCATCAAGTAGACGGATCATGATCATGTTGAAAGAAGCTCGAACCAAGGTACACCGCCCTCTAGACCTGGCTTCTAGAATAAATGAGCTGATGTCGACAGAAGAAGGTCTGCCATAGGTGAGGCAATAAGGGATCCCCAACTAAGGCACGAGAGAAAATAGTAGAGCGACTAACAGACGAACACTAATGATGATGATAAAATGGTGGATCCCGAGTAGCGAGTGGACGACTTCCCTTGTTAGAGCATAAAGGGCATGAATGGCTTGGAAGTTACTGACACAATATCATGAGGGATAGGGGACAATGGAACTGAAGACCATAATGTGCAACACGAGAGAGGGACCAAGCAATGAAGGATGTAGGACGATAGCGGGATGCAAAGGGACGCGAGATAGACTCCATGACTGCGATGATGACTCAACTTGGATGCTCTAAACAAGGGCGACTCGATGGTGCTGCCACACAGTAAAGGTCCAATGGGGGACCATAAAAACATGAGTACAATAGGGTATCTCATGACGAAAATCAACACGAACAAAGACTAGTAAGGAGGCAAAGTGGTGCCCCAAGTACAAGTTTTGTAGGTGAGGGAATTCGATTTGGAGGAGAGGTGAATAGAACCTTCGTGGACAAAATGGGTCCTGGTGAAGTATGAAAACATGAAAAAATAACAGATACCCATTTGAGTGCTCGGTGAGAGCTTTCCAACGGTGCAGACGGTGTGTCAAACGGGGCTACGGTTTGGTTGCAGCGGGCGAAAGAAAAAGTAGGGGTTTTTCTTCTAATAAGGCATTTTCCCTCCAAATTCATTCATTTGCTTGTGTAGCGGTGGTGAATGTGGAGAGGAGAGAAGGCCCTAAATCTTGCGGCGATCATAGCGGACAAACCGACCGTTGGAATCAAGATCTGTCAGTTGCAGGTAAGAGGCCTAATCCTACTCTTTTTTTTTTATGGATTAAAAGTTCAGATTAGGATCTGAAATCTCAGTAATAGTCCCTACCTCATCCTTAAGGTCGGGTCGCACTTTTTGGGGCAAAAACTGCAACCTGGGACGCAAGTCTGGGCCTGAAAAGTGCGACCTGGCCCAAAAGTGCAACCTGTCAGACGGAGGTGGTTTTAGTGCTGTTGTGGGCTGAGATTCAGTTTTTGTGTAATTGAATTTAGTTTTACCTATCTGTAGACTGACAAAGATGATGGTTTTGTGCAGATATGGCAGATATATAGATCAAGTGGAGAGAGAGAGACCTGGGTACATTACGAACGGAAATCCAAGTGGATCAGGGTGTACGTCGTGCATTGGCCAAGTTTGGGGTTCTGAAATTTGTGGAGAACCCTCTGATGAGAGCTGGGGAGCCCTTGTTGGCCTAGATTATCAGTTATTGGGATCCATATCATGAGATTTTTATAGTGCAGGGGCACAGGATTGAGCTGACAGTCCAGGATCTGTATTTCCTGACTGGTCTCCCACCATTAGGGATGGTGGGGAATACACAACCAGTGTTACCGCATGGGCATAACATCATGGAGTTCGTAGAGCGACATTGTCGACCAGGTGTCTGATTCAAAGGGACTCGGATATCGATTGGGGATCTAGAGAGGTTGGAGACCCGGGCAGTGGTGGTAGCAGTGTTGCGGATTTTGGGCAGCCAGGCGCTCCATCACATCACTAGAGGGCAGATGATGATTGTTGAAAATGTGTTGAGTGGGACCTACTATGGGTGGGCCCAGATGATGTTGGTGTCATTGAAATGACAACTGTCGCTATGTAAGCGGAAAGTGAACCTGTGCGTATGGGACTGTATTGTGCTCCTTATTTTTTGAGAAGATCCCGACCTTGCGACCTCGTGTACAACTACCTGATGGGGGTCCAAGAGAGCCCAGGATGCATCGGTGGGGATGACTACTGTGCAGAGGAGGGGGAGGGGCGGTCGGACGGGTGTTCCGACCAGAGTTCTTCGCCCATTGGGATCAGATGCCATTGTACATAGACAACTATCCCTTTAGTGGGATGAGTTATTGGGGAGATCCGGACTTGCCGCTTTTCCCTGGTCGGGTATGGGGGCCTGATGGTAAGTGAAAAGTAACTAATATGTTATGTGCATGTTAAATTTTGTGAATAGTATTTAAGGTACTGATCCTTATACATTTTGGAATGCAGATATAGCTCTGGTGAAACCGGCCGGATATATGGGACGACCTGCACCAGCCGGAACTACAGGTGCTAGTGGATCAAGGATGGCCCAGAACGAGGATATGGCCTCTCTTTTGGAGGACATTCATCGTCGATGTGAGGGGCTGCTGACCGGTGTGTTGGAGCGGGGTTGGAAGGATTTAGACGACCCGTACATAGAGCTATGTATTGGGCTACCTTCGGAATGGCGAGGTATCATGCGACGCATGGCGATGGCTGGTCAAACTGTGCGTGATCTACGAGCTGTGGGAGCGGAGCCATTGGCTCGGGAGCCTCCAGAGAGTGATTAGATGTAGGGCAGGTGGTGCCCCCTAGTGTGTATGTAGGGGCAAGTGGTGCCCCCCAGTTTTTGAGTTTTGGTTTTTGTAACATGCTATGGGCATGTCATATATTTCAGAGTAGATGGACTCTAAAAACATGTTATATGATATATATTATGTATATGCATTGTGTTGATGGTTTGAAATGTTATTGTCTTGTGTGTGATAAATGCCAGTCTAGAACATGATTCGCAATTCTATCTACGTAGTGATTTTGACTTCTAGGTACATGGTTGAAAGTAATGAATCTAAAGTCACGTATCAAAAGTTTCACTCGTAAATATTATCTAAACAGGATAGGGTTATGCACACGATAGACACCATTGAGTTGTAAGACAAGAAGCAGGGAATCTAAACGAACGTGCAGATGGAGGATGCGATGAGAGAGGGCATTGGCTAAGAGACCACGTACTGCATCATATTCGGCCTGATTATTGGTGGCATTACCAATGCAGACCCCATTCGAAAGAATGAGGATGCAAGGGGGTGAAGATGGCCGATGCGGCCGAGGTGAGATTCCGGGAATAGCGACTTGCCCCATCGACATAGCCAATATAATGCGTGGACGAGAGGTCCGGAAGAATAGTGTCACAAGACAAGAAACGAGAGGAAGGAGGATAATAAGGGCAGCGTGAGTAGAGGGTAGACATCAAATGACAACTATGGGAGGGGGTAGTCAGGGTAGGATGGCTAGGACTCATAGATCGACTAGAGGGTGATGAATGATAACTATGGTAGGAACAACAGGAGCTCATGCTGCGAAGGACATCATAGATACGGATGGTATCATCCTGGTTATGGGAGGAAAGGGAAAGGTCAAGAAAGCCACATGACGCTGAAAAGTTACCTAAATCATCAGCATGGGAAGAAAGGCGCACATACGGATTGTCATGGGGGATGACAGAAGAACAGGTAAAAAGATGGTCAAAGCATGTACAGCCCAAGAATGTTGTTGAAGGGGAATCAAGCAAGACAGATGGAGTGGATTCAGAGGGAATGTACTCCAAGGGTCGTGCGGATGATGATAGGTATAGGAGGGGGGCAGCAAGTTCTGACATCTCAACATCATGGGGAGGAATGTCAATGGTAGCGGGGGGATCCTCGAGCAAGCCTGACGCATACTGAGCCAGGATGGGAGAGGCGGATTGATTTTGTTCAACCTCGTACTCGTGAATGACCTCTAAAGAGGCCTGGTAATGCTTGAGGTGAGGAAAATAGTGAGAATAATGGCCATGGACACCACACAGAGCATAGGGTTTGTTGGTGCGAAGAGTCTTTGGGTTCTTGGCTGCGGATGAGGAAGAAACAGAGGTTTCAGGGACCGTAGATTCAGGGAACGCGACTTTAACCATGGGTTGGATACGGGGCAACTCAGGACAAGTATGGGTGGCATGACCGACACCATCACACAAGGCACAAGGCTTGGTGGGTGGAGGAGGGGTAGGGTCGGGTGCAGTGGCCTTGTCTTTGGATGCCCCCTTGCGAGCTTTTCTTTTCTTGCCCGTAGCTGTCACAGCAGGAGGATGGTCTTGCGGAGGGGCTAGGGGAACTGTAGCGATGGAAGGAGCGAAGGAATATCAGTTGGACTGGTGTCACAGAAAGGTATGGTTTGGGGTGGCCGGGTGGGGTCTCGGTTGGAGGAGTAATATACCATACAAGTATTCCCAAGGTCAAATTAGGGAGGGAAAGGGTGGCCATGATGGGAACCGAATAGACTCCGGGATGGGGAGCAAGGAAAGGTATCTGACTGGCGGGGTAATGTCCAGGAGGGACAGCTCCCATATGGTGGAGACCTGGGGGAACCGACTAGAGAGGGCAGGGAGGTTCCTGAGTGCTAGGTGGATGGGAAGGTCCAGGCGGAAGAGGTTCGGTTAGCTGAGGCGAAGAGCTAGGAGCAGGTTACGGCGGGCGAGATTGAGGTTGCTGACTAGCCAAAGCAGACTGTGGAAGGTTAGCCTAAGATGATTGCATCATGCAAACATTTGCCAAGCTGGGATCAGAGATAAGAGGAGGAGGAAGACCAGGGAAGGTTCCAAGCAAGGAGGAGTCTTTGTAGACGTCGGGGGAGACACTGGTCAAAGAATTGACGGTTGGCTTATTGGCTACAGAAGAGATGATCGAATCAGGGGAGGTCTGAGATTTTGGCTCAGGATATGTCAACTGGTCAATTGTGACTATCTTTCCATTATGAGGGAAAAACATCTTGCGATGAACCGCGGATGGGACAGCAGACATGGCATAAGTGTAGCTACGCCCCAAAATAATGTTATAATCAAGAGGGGCGTCGTTGACTTCAACGTCAACGCAAACCGTCTTGCCCACAAGAGTGATAGGAAAATTACGGAAGAGGCCAATGGGTTGGGAGGCATGGCCATCCCATGCACGGAGGGTGATGGTGGAAGGGGCCAGCTCAGGAGATCTGAGTTGTTTCCAAACCGAAGCAGACATGACACAGGTAGATTCCCCCTCGTCAATAATACATCGAGCTACGTTAGCATTCCGGATCTTGACTGGGATTTGGAAAGAGACGGAAGCAGGAAGGGGAGGATGATCTGACTGACGGGCATCAAAAACAATCAATTGGTCATCAGCAGGATCTACAGCGCCCATGGCAGATAGTAGAGCGTTTCTTTGAGAAGGACACTACTGGAGGAGTTCCAGTGTTGAAATGGCGGCAGGGGACTGCGCAAAATCATCTACTATGCTATACGAATGGGCAGCTCGACTAGAAGCAGCATTTTGGCGTAATGGGCCCTTAGGGACCTTTATAGGGATCTCAACTTTGGGTTGAGGGATCTGCAAAGGACCATTTGATGTCGAAAGAGGCTCTGTAGGACCGGAAGATGTGGACTCGGTAACAGACGGAGCGGGAGGCGTGGAGTACTGACGAGACCAAGTTTGAAGGTTAAGATCGACGGTGAGAGGTTGGTCAGAGGCCATCATGAGAATCTGGTAATCGGAGTAACCAGAAGGGGAAGGTTGAGTGGTTACCGGGGCATGAGGTGGTTGAGTGGCCACGAATCCTTGTTAAGGGAAAGGATCGGTAAAGACAGCGGGTTGAGAAGTAGCCGTATTGGGAGGGACAGTAGGAGAGGAATGTTGTCCCCGCACGGTGGCCTGAGATTCCCACATCTACCACATTTGTGGTAATAGGGGACAATCGTGAGTGTAATGACCATAAACACCGCAACACGAACAGGGCTTATTGGTGCGAAGAGGCATGTCCAGCTTGGGCTGAGAGCCTAGTGGCTGGTTAGCAGTGTTAGAATCAATACGGGGAAGATTGGGTCCACGATTACCAGAGGCAGATTGATTGCCTTTCCGCTTTCTTTGAGGAGGAAGAGAATTAGTCATGCCCTGTTGCGTAAATACTTGCCCTAGACGGGGTAGTAAGTGCGTCTGTGGGGGTTGAGGAGGCAAGGGGGTGAGAGGTCCAAATGCGGGAGGAGCTGGGATACCAGGCTGTGGGTAAGGATGAGGGTTAGGATGGGCAACATTGAGGTAAGCAGGAGGGTGGGAAAAAAGAGGAGGTATGTCATATCCTGGATACATGCTACCTGGAGGGGGGAAAGTGCTGGAGGTGCTGGCCCCTCCCGGAGGGAAACCATAGCCCATAGGAGGTTGAGCGTAGGTATGTGAAAGAGCTCCAACGATACCGTCGACAGAGTGAGATGCCCCCAAGGCGTTAGTGCCACCGGATTTGGGGAGGTCAGGAAGGACTGTATAAACATAACCAGATTGAGCATAGATAAGGTCATATTTCAAGGCTATTTGGAGGGTGGCTTCTTCGGTTTGAGGGAAGTGGGATGTGACATCTTTGCCAATGGGAGGTAAGAGAGAGTGAAGGACCCAGTCCATATAAACCCAATCTTCAAAGGGGGGAGCTCGACATAAGCTCCTTCTTCGCCACCATTCTTGGACATGAGCGGAAAGGCGGGTCGAAGAGGACTGACGGAAAGAAGTCAAAAGTTCTGTACCAGTGTCGTATCGGAGAGGGAGCTGGAAATAAGATAAAAAGGCTTGGGTAATGGTCGCAAAGGTGGTATGGGAAGAGGTGGCCTGATCAACATACCATTTAGAAGCCTCGCCGGTAAGCGTGCATTGGAACAATCGAAGACGAATGGAATCATCAGTAATGGAATTGGATGAACACCACATATGGAAAGATTGGATATGGTTGGAGGGATCTTCAGTAGCAAGGCCTTCGAACTTGGGAATGTCGGAGGGGAGCTTGGTTGGCATAGCAGGCCAACTAACATCGTGGAGGATAGGATCATTAATCAACTGATTGAAATCGGGGAGACTGAGACCGGCCATATAAGGGAGCAAAGAGACAGTCGAGGTAGTTCCCGTAGTTGTTCCACTGGAAATGGACCCAACAGTATAACTGGGGTTGCTTCTAGCGCTAGGCTCTGAACTAGACATGGTGAAGGTAATAGGGGGAGAACCAAGAGTAGGGGGAGAACCCGAACAATCAGAAGAAGAGTCAGAGTGCGGACTCGTGGGAGGAATTATTCGATGACGACGGGAAGGAGGAAGTCGACCAACCAGAAACTGAGGGTGAAGGCCAAGAAGTCTCCGGGGTAAACGCCTTGGAGGCGCAATGATGACGGGAAGAAGAAAAACCGACAAGGGCATGGAAGGGAAAAATCAAGTGAGGTCAATGTCGAAACAAGGGCAGAGAGGTGCAGTGTCAATTGATTTTAAAGTCTTTTCCAGGCGGTGTTAACTAGGCTCTTCTTCACTTAGGGTCAGTGTGTGGTGTGTGTTAATTTTAATTTTTAAACCCAGATGTTTTGAGAGTAAAAGAAAAAGTGTGTTGCGTAACTGAAAATACAACTGCAGAGAACAACAAATAAGACTGAAATAACAGAAAATTAACAGCTAACAATGCATCAATCTAACCCAAGAAGGTGGGTCTCTCAAAACTAATCTAGAAGAGGGAAAAAATCTAATCAAAACACACTAAAATGAGACCAATAGATCTAAGGTCGAGAGGGACAGGGATCTAAAGGGGAAATCTGCTGAAAAGAGGTGCAGAAAACAACAAAGAGGCAGAGGCAAGGTTGCTGTAGCAAAAGGGGGAAATCAGCTAAAGGTATGAGGGACAAGGAGGTGACCCTAGAGGTAAACCCAAACAAAAATATATGAGGTGATTTGAAAGGGGTAAGAGTTGATCTAGAGGGATCTGAAAATGAGGTATCAAATCTGAAAAGGAGGCTGAAACTCTGAAAATTCAGACGTCTGAAATAGCTAAAACTCGCCCACAAAAAGTGGAGGGTACTAAAGCCCTAAGGGGCAAGATTCCCACTTATTTGAGTGAAAAAGATCAGAAATAGGTCTAAACGGGCGGAGACAGAGGCTGGAAAACCCTTACAGAAGCTTCATACAAACCCAGAAAAATTGCTGGAAAAGTGCAGAAAAAAGTGCAGGTCGCAGGTTCTGACCTGTTTTCAGTCCAGGTCACAATTTTGGGGCAGAAAAGTGCGCCCTCAAGTCCAGGTCGCAGTTTTTGGGCCGATAAGTGCGACCTACAGATCTGGGTCTCTCGGCGGCAGATTTCAGAAAAAGTTGTTGTCTTAGCTGCGACTGATGTCTGTCACCTGTGCAATAGGGCCAGAAACACACAGAAGTTAAAAATTTTAATGTTTGAGGGTTTTAGAGGTGAAAAGCACCATAAAAATAGGAAAAACAGGAAACTGAAGAGAAACCCTAGGGTCTGAAATAGCTAGATATGCAGGAATATATAAAACAACAGCGGTCGCAAAAGAAAACCCGTGTGGAGTCGCCAATTGTTAGCATGAATCTTTCGTCGGAAAAGACCACTTTAGCTACGCATAACAAATAGCCCTAACATCAATTATGGCTGCCAATATCTTTAAGTCTGCAGTTAGTTGATCTAAATAATGTTGCACAAATCCAAATCTAAGCATAAAAGACATTAAGCAGTAAAAATGAAATGTGGCTACATGCATCCAATAGACAAGACAAGAACAATGTATTTGAAAGAATCTTTTATATTAAAAGGGGGCACCTAAGAGGAAAACAAGAAAGGTGTTTCTGATTCTCCTCAATGGGATGGGTTATTGAAAGTCCTCAACATTTCAGATCTAAAGTTTCTCTCTCTTGTTGGTGTAGAAAACCCAGGCAAACATAGAACTCAAATGGAGCTCACAAGGCAAAAATGGAGAAATGTGACCAATGGTATAGATCTAGAGTGATCTAATGCAATGAAAAGTGACTAATGAATGGGGAAAACCCTTCTATTTATAACAAAATATTAGGGCAATCTAGAACTTGGTGCATGAATAAAATATTATTAATCAAATTCTAGAACCACCCTTTAGGAATATTTTATTATATTTGTTAGAGGGAAAATGATTTTTGACTTGGGTCAATTCCTTTATTTATAAATAATAAATAAATAAATGATTTATTTATTATTTTAAGGAAATGGTGGGAATATAATTAAATACATAATGATTTATTTAATTATTTATAAATGATTTAGTCAAATTTAACTAGGAATATTATTTAAATAGGATTTAAATAATTTATTCCTAGGAAATAATCAAATAAATAAGGATTTATTTAATTGATTTCCTTGTTTTGGGTTAAATATGACCAGGAAATATAAACAAATATAGATTTGTTTATTATTTCATTTTGGGGTTTCCTGTTTAGACCATAAACAACTCAATAAAGGTGTTTTACTAAGTTATTTCACATAGTGAAAGCAATTTTACTTAGGGTAAAATTGGTCTTACATGGTGTACTTGGGTTGATATAATGATAATAGGTTAGATGACCAAAAAATGGTGTAACAGGATGAGTGTACATATGTTAAAGAGATCCAACAATACTATCGGCAGTGTGAGATGCAACTAATGCATTGGAACCACCAGGTCTAGGAAGATCTGGTAAAACGGTATAAACATAACAATACTGGGCGTAGATAAAGTCATATTTCATTGCAACTTGGAGAGATTCTTACTTTGTCTGAGGAAAATGAGACGTGACATCTTTACCAATTGAAGGAAAAAAATTCTAAGAAACCAATCCATATAGACACGGTCGTCGAATGTAGGAGCTCAACACAAGCTCCTCCTTCTACGTCATTCTTGGACATGGTCAGAAAGGTGGGTGGCAGAAGTTTGATGGAATGCGGTCAACAACTCAGTACCGGTATCATAGCGGAAAGGTAACTGGAAGTAGGACAGAAACACTTTAGCAAGAGTTGCAAAAGTGGAATGAGACACAAAATTCTAGTCAACATACCACTTGGCAACTTCTCCAGTGAGTGTATGTTGGAGTAACTGAAGGCGAATGGAGTCATTGGTAATAGAATTGGATGAAAACTGCATGTTAAAGGAGCGTACATGATTAGTAGGGTCCTCTTGAGTGTTTCCTTAAAACTTAGGAATGCCAGAATGAAGCTTAGTTCACATAGTAGGCTAACCTGGATTGTGGAGTATAGGGACGTTGATTAACTGGCTAAAATCGGGAAGGCTTAAACCTGCCATGAAAGGTAGTAAAGGAGTAGTCATAACGGTTCTAGTAGCGGTTCTGCTAGTAGCGATTCCAGCATTAGGGCTAGGGCCACCACCAGCTTGAGGATCTACACCTACATTGGCGCCTAACATGATGACGGTATGAGGGTCAGTGGTACCAGGTTCAAAATCAGAGGAAGAACCCGATGAACCAGAATTAGAGTCGGTATGGCGACTCGACGGAGGACTAACTCGGATCCTATGTGGTGGAGTGAGTCATCTTAATGGAAACTGA
The DNA here is from genome assembly GCA_034641835.2 of Pinus albicaulis. Taxonomy (NCBI): domain Eukaryota; kingdom Viridiplantae; phylum Streptophyta; class Pinopsida; order Pinales; family Pinaceae; genus Pinus; species Pinus albicaulis. The sequence goes on along the minus strand of CM076578.1, from coordinate 1,314,290,474 downwards.
GGGTGAAGGCCTTGGAGTCTCTGAGATAAATGACTTGGGGGCGCAATGATGGCAAGTCACAAATGACAAGAAAAGGTTGAGTGATAAACAAAGGCTCTGTGAGGAAGATTAATTAATTATGATGTTTATGTCTTGGCTTGGTGGTGTAAACCAAGCGCTCTTCGCTTTGGGTGTGAGTGTGTGCAATTCATGTGTTAATTTTAATTAATCCTAGACGGTTGTATAAAGAAAAAGAAAATTATTGTAAATAAAACTGAAACAACAGTAAAATAAATAACTGCACATGCATAAATTCAGCCCAAAAGAAGGCTTCCCAAACAACTAGTCTAAAGGGCGGGTGAATTATCTCAAAACACACAAAACAAAAAAATTATCTAATGTCTAAGGGACAAGGGTCTAATGACTTAGATCTGCTGGAAAATATGCAAAAAACAACAAGAAACTGGAGGGGAAAACTACTGTAAAATGGGAGGCGAAAGGTTAAAACCATAGGGGAAATAAGGACACCTTGAGGGAAATACCAAACAAAACTAAAGAGGTGATTTTGGATGGAATAATAACCTATAAAAAAGGACCTGAAAGAAGGATAGGTTAGACCCTCAAACAATGGCTGAAAGCATTGTAAATCACAGACTACCTACTCAGCTAAACCCCTCCTAGAAAGGTGGAAGTGTACTGAAACCCTAGGGGGATTGGTTCTACTTCAAGGATACAAATTGAGCATATACAAGCCTAAGAAGGTCTAATATGGAGGTCAGACAACCCAAAATAGTGCTCGCAGCAAGCCTTGAGAGACACAGGAAAAAATCAGAAAAAATTTGCAGCTCACAAGTACCGACCTGTGGGCTATGGAAATCAAAATTTCTGGACTAACAAGTGTGAGTTCATGCAGAAATCGCAGGTTTGGGCTCAAAAAGTGTGAGTTCCAGCTCCTATATCCTCAAGCGGCAGGTTGCGGAAAAGTTGTTGTGTCTGGCGCGACTGATACCTGTTACCTATGGAAAACACCCAAAAACACCCAAAAGTTAGAATTTTCATTGTTTTAGGGCATAAAAATTAAATAAAAAACATCAAGATATTGAAAACAGCTGAATAAAAACCCTAATCACAGAATTTTTTGGTCACATACGAATCTGAATTACAACAGTGGAGTCGCAATTTGTTAGTGTAAATTCTTAACGCAAGTGTACGAAAAGAGCTCACTTTAGTTGTGTGTGACAAACAACCCTAACAACAAATATGGTTTCTTAACTTCTTTAGATTTTAAATCGATAGTTAAACAAATGTTGCAAAAAACCAAATCTATGTAGTAAAAGTAGTTAAATAGTGAAAATAAAAAAGGATTGCCTCATGTATCGAACAAACAAGACAAGATATAAAGAATTTTGAATATATAACACCTAAGAAGGGAACAAATAATAATGTTACTAGTCCCCCTCAAGGGGATGGGTTCTTGGTTGTCCTCAATGGTTTAGATCCAAAATTTTCTCTCTCCCAATGGTGTAGAAAACTCAAAATGTGTTGAACTCTATGGGAGCTCAAGAGGCAAAGAAAATAGTAGCAGCAATGAGAATGACCAAAGTGTGACAATGAAAGTGATCAAAGTGAAGAATGAATGGAAAAACCTCCTATTTATAACAAAATATTGATTTATCCATGATAATGGTGCATAATAAAATATTATTAACCAAGATCTAGATCTAGCCCCTTGGAATATTTTATTATATTTTGTTGGAGGGAAAAGGTATTTGAATTGGTTAAATGCCTTTATTTCGAAATAACAAAAAAATAAATTATTTATCTATCATTTCAAGAATGTGGTTAAGGAATAATTAACAAATAATTAATTGTTTAATTATTTCTAGGTGATCTAGTCAAATTTAATAAGGAATAATAATTAAATAATGATTTAATTAATTATTCCTAGAGAAAAATAAGAAAAATAATGATTTATCTAATTATTTCTTATAATTGGGTTAAATATGACCAGGAATATTATTTAAACAGTGGTTTAATTATTTATTCCTAAATGAAAATCAAATAAATAAGGATTTATTTAATTATTCCTCATGGGGTTTCTTGTTTTAACCATAAATAACTTAACAAAATATGGTTTATTAAATTATTCCTTATATTAAAAGCATGTTGACTATGGTAAAATTGGTCTTACATGGTGTACTTCAATCTATCTAATTGTAAATTGTTATATGACCAAATTTTGGTGTAAAAATAACATCCAACATGAGGTTTTCCTTTGGGAACCTGATTCCTTGAAGAAGACATTCAAGATGGAAAGAAAAGTTGAAAGAAAAATTATCGCAACAAGGAAGTATGCCACTCACAACTATATAGATGGAAGTGTTTTTGCTCCTAGCCTCCCACAACCTACAATATTGGCACCACAAAAACTAGAAAAAAAAAAAGAGAAAAATGATTTGTTATAGTTGTGATAACAAAGATACTAAGGGTAATAAGTGTGCTGAGAAGAAATTATTTTTCATAGAATGTGAGGAGGAGGAAGAAAAAGGAACTAGAAACATCAAAATAAGAGGATATACACCAGGAACCAACCCCACGGAAAGAAGAAATTATTTTGGTCATATATTTTAATGCATTAGCAGGAATTACCACTCCTCAAACTCTCAAGATAGAAGGATTTATCAAGAAGAAAAAGGTAATAGTGCTAATCGATTCTGGTAGTACCTACAATTTTATTCATTGTAAGATAGCCAAGGAATTGAATTGATTTATATATCCAACACGAGAGGGTCAAGTGATGGTTGAAAATGGAAGAACTATAAATTGCTCAGGGAACTGTCCAATGCTTTCTATTATCACTCCCTCTATTTCCCAAGGCTGAGAAAGGAGACTAAAGGAGGTAAACTCAAACCAATCTTCAGATTTGGTAGCTAGCCCTACCAAACGAGAGAGGGCTCTCTCAATGTAAATTTCATAGTCAATGAGGTAAGTTGAAAGAAAATTATCTTAGGCTAGATATAAGCTTAGTGAATTAGGGTTTTGTTTTGAGTTTTGCGGGATTGTAAGTGTCAGTCTAGGAACTAGGTCTAGGTTTTCAAGGTTAGATTGCAAATGAACAACTGCAAAGATGAAGATTGAGGCTAGGTAGGTATACTTAAAAACACACTTAAATTGTCATTGTGGTATATGGTTTGAAAATATATAGATTCAAAATGAGCATATTACATGAGTTCATTCATCAGAGAAAGTACAACAAATTTATGAAAATCTTATAAAACAGAGCACAAAAAGTAAGAATTATGTTTACAGACTCATAAGATTATCATGTAGAAGCAAACATGTGATTTCATGGAAGCGTAAACATTAAATTTTATGGTGTTACTGAGAAAAAACAATGTTAATATTAATACCACTGGAGTCCCAAAGTTATAGCTGCAATATGTCTTTGATTTCACTGTTAAAGATTGTACATAAGATCCATAGTGCAATATCAACTATCCAACCTCTAAAATGACTTGAGTTGGAGTACATATAGAAAATAGAGAATATGCCACCTCAATGGGTTGAAAAATGATCCAAAACATTTCATAAATGCATCATATGAGTCATTACCTAGTTTTAGGGAATTTAGAAACAATCTCCCCTAATTTAGCTAACAACTAGGAGTCTTTGTATCCTTGATTAATTACAAGATCCCTCAACAATAAGGAGCAAAAATGGGCTTCATTAATAATAAAACAGTGCTGAGATAGTTTTTACCTTGAATATTTGACCATTTTTTACTGACACCTGTCTAGAAAACCTCCTACACAGAAGCGTAGCGTGCCTGGTAGAAATGTAGTGTGTTTTGACATAAACGTAGCATGCACTTTGAGGGAATTTTGAGGTGACTTTTAGGCATATTTTTGTTGTTCTGAAGGTTGGATAAGGTATCCCTGGATGTCCTCTATCCAACCCAACCTTGAAATTTCAAAATACCACCTGTAAGACCCTAAAAAATTGATTTTCCCAAGGCTACTCCAAAAATGTAGCGTGGGTTGAAAAATAGTGGCAAAAGCATGAAAATTGAGGTGTTTTTTGAGTTTTTATTCAAATTTAGGAGCTTTAATGAAAAACCAAAAGCATATTTGGAATGTACACCTCAAAATAAATCCAACCATGTAAATTTGACCCCCATTGGACCCTCTTAGAAAAATCGTAGCGTGGCCACGCTATGCTTCTGTAAAAATGAAATTGCCAAAATTTCTCCAAAATCCAAAATTTTCCAAAACTTTTCTAGCCAAAATAGTACTCAAAGATGGATCAATTTCTCTCTAACCATAACACTTTTTGAAACATCGAGAGAGTTTTTTGTTATTTTTTATGTTATGAACAAACACCTCCTCCATGTTTCCAAAATACTTTCCCATTTTCTCATCATCCAAGTTTTAAATTGGTCACTAAAAATTGCAAAAGCGTAGCGTGCTCTCAGCAGAAGCTTAGCGTGATATTTGAGAGGTAATTTGGAGGCCTTCCCATAGGATTTTTGGGCTAAAAGTGGTATTGTTAGAAATATTATGATTCCTGCTACACAATGGAGTCTTCAAGCACTACAAACCCCTGGAAAATTAACTTGAAGATAACATGTCCAAAAGTGCAGAAAATGACATGGAGAAACTGTATTTTGGGAATTTCTCTGCAATAAAAACACTTGTGGATAAACTGAAGGGGTTTTTGTTCTTTGGTATATTATTGAAAAACACCTCTTTCACTTTTGTCAAATTTATCTTCATTACCTCGGAAAGTAAATTTGAAATAGGATTGTCCCTATGTGCAATGTAAACCCTAGAAAATGATTAAAAAACTCTAAAAATGATGCCATGGGTCTGAGTTGGCTCAAACTTGGAAACTTGCCCTCCTTTGTTGTAATTTTTCTTCTCATTTGCCATGGTTTTTTTTTGTATAATAGAAACCCTAGCTTGATGGAAAGGAAGGAAAGGGTGAAATCTAGGAAAACAACGAAAAATGGGGCAGCATGTTTGGGGAGGGAAATGGGGGGGATAGGAGTTAGCGAAAAATATGAAAAAAATAGGGGAGATAGGGGAGTGCTTTAGGAACACATTGTAAGTGGAATTACTTAAAATGGATAAAGGGATGAGGGGAAAAATTATAAAACACAATCCTAACCAAGAATCTCTGCAAAAACGCAACGTGCGTTAGGGTTTTAGGGGAAAATGAAAGAAATTAGGGATATGAATGTGGTAAATCGTTTGGGGAGGTATATGATGTGTGTAGGAAGGTGATAGGGTATAAAAAGTAGGATTTTTCTCACTGAAACAAACCAAACACCAAAGAAAGCCAAAAACGCAGTGAAAACCCTAGGAGAGGGATTTCACCATTGGTTGAAGTAAATGACTGTATGAGAGCTTATGAGAAGCTATACTTACCTGTTTAAAGTGTCTTGAACCTATATAATTATATTTGAACATTTTTGTTGCTCTTTTAGCCTCCAAAAACCAAAAACACATTGTTCTAGCTAGTTAGGGCTTGATGATGGAATGATTAAGGCTTTGAAGGTTGAGATGAGGCTCAATGGAGAATGAGAGCTCTAGAAATATGGAATGATGTGTATGAATTCTTTGGATGGTATTTGTATAGCTTGAAAGTCAAATTTTTCTTTTAATGATGGTATCACGTCACATGTCGTTTTTAAGAAATGATGTGATGAGTTAGTATACTGCAGCCATTAGGGGAATTTTTAGGTCTTAAATGGGCCTTCTAAGGAAATAATAAAATAATAGCTAAACCAATAAAATAATATTATGAATTTGCATTTTACTTTTTTCACCACAATCCATGTAACCATGGTTAAATTAAATTGAAAATTTGTACCAAAATAAAAATTAATAAAAAATTGTGTTGATGTGACTATAAATAAGAATCAACTTTTCAATAAAATGTCATTATCAATGAACAACTAATGCATTTGTCATTTGTACTTAAATAAGTTAAAATAAATTATAATTAATTTGAAATTATAATATTAAATAAAATGAGATAAATATATGATTCAAAAATAAATATATGAAAATATAAAGATATAATATTTATTGAAAAATGTATAAAGACATGAAGATTATGTAAGGATATGCATTGTTTCTTTCAAAAAATATGAAATGACAATAATAATATTTTATTCAAAAAGTGTGAAATGACATTTATTATTAGCACTTTAATTTATGACTTTAAAAGTACTTAAAGCACTACCATGATTAACCATGAGATTTTATCCACCATTGAGAACGTAACAAGTAGGTACCTTTAACTCAAACAATGCCACCTCAACCATTGGTGATGATGTCATCCCCTAAAATGTGATTGGTTCACATAAACTGAATTTTGATTTTACATTTTCCTTAGGAGGCCCATTTTAGACCTCAAAATTCCCCTAATGTTTATAAATTTATTTGGCAAGGTTACATCTCCATGAAGGGTAAACGTACCTTGGGAATATTTTTGAACGTTTTTTCCCTAATTACTAACTCCCATGATGGTGACTAAGGTGATGGCATTACTCCCTACATGACTTATGATGACCAATTAAGTCAAAACCTAAACCATAACCTATATGATGACAAGTTAACTTTTTCATGGCCTAAGACACTTGAATGAAGACATGACCATGATGAGTGATGCTAAAATGAACAGGTGGAGGGAGTAGCACTGACCTAGACAACAACCAATGATCAATTTTTTTTGAAAAATTATTTGGAACTATAAAATTTGACCTACGACCCTATCAAATAGCCTTGAAAGAGTACATTTCATCACTGATGATTGATAGACACTAACACTTTCCATTCCAATGGGTGATGTTGATATCGTATTAAGAATCCAATTGTTACAATCTTTGGGGATGATAGCTTTTAATTTTCAATAAATTTTCTTGAAATTTTCATGGGAAGGAAAGGAAATTGAATTAAGGGACATTGTAGGGAAACCGAGCAAGATAATCAACTCTAATGGAATGACAAATATTTTGAATAAAGAACAATGTGGCATAATTGCACAATTATGCTCACTAGATGTTCAAACATTAAAATCATTTTTTCTCCATATATCCAAAGAATATTGGACAATCATTCCAAAGTGTTAGAGTCCTATAATTTACAGTATCACAAGGTGACTGAATAATTTCTTCCTTGCAGATTTTCATATTGTATATATATTTAAATATTCAAATAATTTCCGAAGAATAGAAAAAAGGGAAATAAAAAGAAGAAGAAAAAGAGGGTGTAAAAAGGAAAAGAAAGCCCCACATAAAATGAAAGTTCTGAAAGTGGTGCAAATCAAAATGCCACTACTATTTAGAAAAGTTTGTTCAATCATACAGTTTAAGCATGATTGTACAATTTTGAAATTTTGCTGATAGGCTAGAAAATGAAGATTTTCCAAACTGTTTAATCTTGGCTTATCAGTAGATAGGTAGAAAATAAAATTGGTTCAATAGCTTAATCTGAACCAATAGGAGAAATAAGGGATATGGGTTAGGTTATAATTTCACAACAAAAATGTTTCAAGGTATGCAAGTCTAAATGCACCTTGCAAAAGAAGAAAAAATGTTAGATGAGTAGTTTGGGTAGGAGGTAGAAAGGTCAAGGAGACAGAATGAAAGGAAAAGGTGAAATTTATTCCACCAGGTACAACATCAAAATCTCATTTTTCCTATGATGGAAGAAGATCAAAATATAGGGTTTTTACACTCAAAAGGTGGAAAGGGATTTATGTTTTAAAAATTTTGGATTTCAAAATCATTTGAGGCATACCTTATGTCTAAATTTTGTCCTAAGTCTTATACAAATTCCGCTAAGTCCCAAATCGCAATTCACATTGGCATATCGCAAATATTCCTTGCCAATTCATTTTCTACTTCACAAACTTCCCGATCCGATATCGGTGGGACCCTCTCCTTGCCTTTTCACATCGTCATATCGCAAATATTTCTTGCCAATACATTTTCCATTTCACAAATCTCCCGATGTGATATTAAAGGGACCCAACTTTCCCTGCCACATCACCCTTTCCCCACCACCCATCGCACATCGCATGCGATATGATATAACACTTCACGGTGGAGACTTAAATTTGTGAAATGTCGATTTGCGATGAGTTTTGGGTTGCGATGTTGCGATGTGATATCATCATCGCATATCGCAATCAACGATTTACAAGTTTATTATTAAGATATCGCATTTAATTGTTGTAAGTTGTGATCTGTGATATTGTTTGATTGTCGATTGTATCCTTCCACTACTCGACAAACGCGTCATACCCCAGCATCCAACGAATCATACCCCATTGGTCTCTTTCCACCTTCCATTTCACCCCCGACCCCACCATCCACTCATACCCTCTTGGTCTATCCCTCACCTCTCTGTCATTCCCACACATTGTCCCACATCCAACGGTCTGTGATGTCTTTCAGCCTCCCCTCAGCCTCTGAACTTTAACAACGGGGGGGGGGGGGAGTCTGAAATGGCCGATATCCAATACCACCGATTCTACTACGTGTCACACCCACAATACTTCGCACCCCTCCCCCCGCCCTTCTTATACTGCTAAACGCTCTCACCCCCCTCCAAAAAACTATTTTTTTTGTCCACCAAACCACCATGCTTTTTTATCGTTGGAACCATGACCGCTCTTGCCTACCCGCTTCACCCAATCACATCACCTCCCACCAACAAGTCGTTGTGCCATGAATTTCCAAACTGTTATTCAACGGGCCTGCACCTAATCAACGACCACCAAATCACAGTTTAAATCTCAAATTAAACATAATAGCAGAGTTTAATTTTCTATTACTGTCAATGTGTTGCAAGTTTCAAATTCGCAGGAAGATTACAGAGAAACACAGTTGAATAAGAGAATTTATCCATCAAAGAGAAATTATCAGTTCTTCGAAGTTCAATAGCAGGGTTCTCTTTCAACTCTGTTCACAGTCCCTTTCAATTATATCCCCTCCCCGGTATTGATCTGGGACAAATCCCCCTCTATGTTCCCTTATTCTTTCATCCCATTCTCTGCTGCACAGAGAGAAACAAGCTACAAAAGGCAGAGAAGGAATTTTCGGCGAGTAGCATTCTAGGCCAAATGAAGCTGATAATTTGGGGAAATATCATAGAGTCAATGGATGAATCTGGCACTCCATCCACATTTATTTTGAATAGAAAGAGTTGATTGAAATATGCACGGTAGACACATCAACATAGCCACCGATTGATTAGAAGTGCCAGCATCACATCATCTTTAATGATCCAGCAGAGGCGACCCAAAAGTAGAGCCAGATGTCAGAGCCACCCATCGTTGCCTCTTCGTGTCCAGCTCATCCACATTCAAGCCTACTTTTTGGATTCACGAAGAGCTGCCTAAGGTTTTGAATTCGTGAAGAGTTGCTGAAGTTAATTCTACAGGCAGTGTTTTGTCAGAGTTTTTTTTCCAGGCCTTGCATGGCCACACTTGTCTAATTTTTTCTTAAATGTAATTAATGGAAAGTTTCTAAAGTAGATTAGGGAAACTGACATAGTTTTTAGTTAAATAATGCATACATTGGCATTATCAAGGGTCGGTTGATTGGACCCTATTGAAACTTTCATTGTAAGAACTATTGGAACACTGTAATTTTTTGTAATATCCCCAAATAGGGATTGTTAGCAATACATGCCTGAAAAACGCATTTTTTGGGAATGTGTGCTACAAGCTTGCAAACCATCCCTTGGATACCATAGATCTGATAATATAAGTCCTAAATCTAAGAGGATATCATAAGCAAATCTTCCTAGGTGGGTTAAACATGTCTCTCACACCTAGTATAGCTGGAAAATGCTAAAAAATGGGACTGTAGCACTATGCAACAACTCTGCTTCAGAAATAACGCAGTTCAATTATAGCAAGAGCAGGAGGCCAATAGAATGTTCTTAAATAGTATTTACAACAGAAAAATAGATGTATAATGAAGCCCATGAGATACATAGCTGGAAATACAAGACATAAACAAAAGAAAATCCCTCAAAAGAGGTGTTGCAACCACAAGGATGGACTGAAGCTGCCTTGACAGCGTTATTTTATTAGGCTACAACTTATTTTGATTTCATATCAGATCTAGAGCAAATATGTGCATAAAAAGTCAGATCTATATCAGATCCATGCACTAGAAAGGATCCTCTTTCAGATCCCCTTGGGATTTTGAGCATTACACCAAGTATAAGCAGTAGATCTGAGATCTAAGAATGCAGATCTGCAAAATTATTCAGAAACCTTGAAGTATTCAGAAATATGAAGATCAGATCTGAAATGTACAATATGTAGATCTCCTCCAATGGATCTCAAAGTGAAGGGCAGATCCCCAACACTCAGAAACCAACTCTCCAAATGATGCACCCAAACTCCCTGCAACAACTCCTACAATAATAACGTAGATCTAGGATAGAAACTACGCTGTAGGATATGGATAATAGTTGGCCACATGCCAAGATCAAGAAATGAAGCTCACTCACTCCAATACACTTCCTCCAATAGAGTAGAAGGCTCCTCCACTGAAAAGGGGCACTAAAATGTCTTGGATTTGAATAGATCTAATCTCCACTTGCTGCAGCTTGCAAAGACAACCAAACCCCAACAGGATTTGAGTTTTCGTTGAAAGGAGAATCTTGGCCTCAAGCCAGATAGTGGACTTTGCAATACAAGACTCTCCCAAGAGTTACTCAATGGGAAGAGGTGGAATTCCTAAATAGGAGATCCTAATGCTAAACAGCATTTGCAGTCTAGGCTAAACAGCCAAGAAAGCTATATGGTCTAAACAGACAATATATCAAGATATGATATCATTCAGCAACCTTTACATGCTGCCATCCCCTTCCTTATATAGATTAAGAGCTTGTAAACCCTAAACAATCTTCAATGAGATCTTCTCTTTCACATAAACCATCTCCTTCTAGAACTGCGCTATGCATCAAGGAGGTTCAATGTATCTAGCTAGCGTTGTTGATTTGGTCCTGTTGACATAGTCAAATGGCTCAATCCCTTTCACACCCAAGTGAGTCTTATTAAGGTAGCCCAGATTTAGCCTTGTTCACATGGGGCATTGATTTATTCACTCATTTTGGAGTTTTTATGTCCCTCATTTTTACATTTATTCATGAATAGAAAAGTAAAGCAAAATTGGATATTCCAATTAGCTTGAGGCTAATTGGGAATATTAAATTTTTGGAAACTGGAGCATCAATAGAAAGAAACCATTTGCAGGATACTTGAGCTGTGTTTGTCTGGTGATGTGACTCTCTTCTCTATGTTGAATTTTTCCACTGTTTTTCCTCACTGCATATCATTTTAAGTTGATTGTAAAACATGAATTTTAGATTAAGATTTGTTGCTGTAGCATCTTAATTCTATCTGTGATTACAATCTGAATGTTTTCTTCATGAAGTCTAGTTAAGAAATTATTAATTGATTTTTAACCACTACTGCATATTCACTGTTTCTTTCACCTCAAAATACCTACTACTTTAAGATCCAGCACACACAATTATCTTGCCTTGTGATGCTTTTGAAATTTTGATACAACAAACTAGCCCTTGTTTGACTCCATATCCCAATGGATTAGCTTCTGAAAACCTACTCATCCAACCAAAAAAATCAATCCAAACAACCAATACCACCATCACTGTAACTAGCCTAATATCATCATTCATAAAATTAAAGGTAAAATTAAATCAAAAAACATAGAAAGGTCTCTCTGAGTCTAGGAAGGCTAGGTCTTGGATTCCAAAGCAGTTTGATGTTGTCCTCTATCATTTATTCTTGCCAATATTATAAATTATAGGGCCACAACATAATGGCGACCATATTGGGGAGTTATTGAAAAGCTTAACATTTCATCAGAACTCAGAAAACTCCAGTCAAAACATTGTATGATTTAAGTATTTTCCAAGGATTTGTTTTTCAGTTGTGTTGAAAATCCTCAGCATGTTTGTGCTTTGGGTCTAAATTCTGGCTCCCAGAAGAGTCTTTACCAGATCACATCCTAACACAAATCCTCCTGCAATAGTTGACAACCAGAGAAAATCCTAAGAAAAACCCCAAGAACTTAGAGTCAAACTGGTGGAAAATCCCTTCACAAAGCAAGTTCCCTCCCTAGAAACCTTGTAACCTTGCATGAAATTCAATTTGATTTACATTTTGAACAAAGCTTATTGAGGACCAAATCTTAGAATTGGAAAACCCAGACAATTTTTGACCCATCTATCCTACAACAGAGTCCAGTTGGGGAAGCCTCCACCTCCACCTAGGATTACCTTCAACTTCTCTAACACTTCGACTCCCTTAAAGAGCTGGTAGCAGAACTCACCTCAGTTGTCGATGATGCTTACCTTCAACAATCTGTAGAGTTATATGCTCTTACTACAACAACTCCCTCTGCTATTTACAAATATTCTCATCCTCAGCCTACCCATCCAGGTGCATCTACAGCTCCTACCACTTCCTTGAAAATTTCCCACCAGAGTGCCCAAACTACCACTCATACACCCATTATCGACATTCCTCCATTTAATCATCCACCTCCTCTTTTCAACCCCCCTTGGGTCCCCCCACCACCAATCGTGGCAGCCAGGTATTCTCCATTGGTGCTGCCACCACCTGTGGTGCCTATGCCATAGGACTATGAATCCAAAATCCCACAATTTGGTGGAACTGGTCCTGCAACTTCTCAACAACATGTTAATAAAATGAATCACTGTTTTGACCTTCAAGAGATAGATGATGAAAGTGTCAAGTTGAGGATGTTTGCTCAAAGTTTGGGAGGAGAAGTAAGAAAATGGTTTAAGGGCTTGACTCCAAATAGTATCCATGACCTCCCCACCTTTCACCAGCTATTCGTAAATCGATGGGAAGTTAAGAAAAACCCTCTTCAAATCTTGTCAGAATATGAAAAAATCAAGAGAAATGTTGGAGAGAGTGTTCAAGACTATTGCACTAGGTTTAACAGTGTATATAATGCATTCCCTGCTCACATGAAACCCCCACAGGGCTTAGCCTTGGTTAAGTTCCCATATGGTTTTGATCCAGAAATGGCTTTTCAGCTTAGAGAGAGAGATCCTGCTACATTAGAAGAAATGCATAATGGTGCAGTAAGCGTAGAAGCCAATCTGCTTGCAAAAAGGGCTAGGATGAGAAATGAGAAGAGAGTCACTATTAGGGAAGAGCCTGTAGCATCCACATCTAATGCTAAGGTTGATAACCTAGTTAGAACTATGGAGAGAATGATGGATAGAATTAGCTTGAATGAGAGAGCTATTCCTAGGGAAAATCATCCAGCTCCTCAAAATAGAAATCAAAACTTTAGAAGAAACCCCCCTCAAATAAGCAAAAGAGAAAAAAGAGGCCTTGACCAGAAAATTAGGCCTCCATTCCAAGATAATTATGTTGATGAAGATGAGGGAGTGGTCGAAGAACTAGAAGAAATTCAAATTAATCTAATAGGAATTAATGAAGAGGATTTTGTTTTCCTTATTGAAGAAGAACAATGTTTATTTTCTCTTACTCAAACTGAAGTAGAAGCTGGAGAGTCTGAGGATTATAAACAAGGGTTTGAGAATGCCATCATGAAGGTGCATAGACAATATAACCTCAGAAGTAAGAATAAATCTGATAAATCCAAGAAAAATAATTCTGAAAATTATGCTAAAAAAGCCCCAGAAAATGAGCCCAAGAAAATAGTAGAACGTTCAAAGAATGATGTTAATATCCCAGGAAAGAATGGTATAGAAAGAAACACTAGTAAACTAGCTATCAACCCTGTCAAAATTGTTCAAGCTTATACCCCACCACAAGTCAACAAGTTGGGATTGCTACAAAAATAGTGCCTGAGAAGACTAATTGTTCAAATCTGCTAAAAGTACAGACACCATTCAGCATTGAGAACGAAATTGCTAAAATAAAAATCTCAATTCCTCTCATTGAATTGGTAAACAAGGATGTATATAGGTCCCAAGTCCTAAAGGTGTTTAACATAAGAGAAATTATTGACACTGTCAATCTGAATGATGATAAACTTGAACTTTTGTTTGGGCCATAAGTAGATGGTAAATCCCAGGAGGGAGGTGTTCCCCCATTTTATATCAGTCTGAATGTTCATGATAAAATCCTCCACAATGCCATGTTAGATTAAGGTTCCTCTCATAATCTTTGCAAAAGGCTGTTATGGAGAAAATTAGCCTTGAGGTAACTAGACCCTACAAAGATTTGTACTCATTTGAATCCAGCAAGGTCAAATGCTTAGGCCTCATCAAAGATCTTTTTATTACTTTAGCCCAGATACCAACCAAGAGTCTAGTGATGGATATAGTAGTGGCTAAGATCCCTCCTAAATATGGAATGATTTTATCATGCTCATGGGGAGCCAAGCTACAAGGGACCCTCCAAATGGATATGACTTATGCTACCATACCAGTTTTTGGCCAACAAAGGAGAATGTATAGGGAAACTTTAATGAAATACATGGTGAACAGTCAAGAGAAACCACACAACTAGCCACTTTACTTGGTTCATTCTGACCTTGACTCATTCATTCTTTACAATGATGAAGGCATTAATGAACAAGTAGTTGGAGAAAAAAAGGACCAGAATAGAGAAGAAGCAGACCAAATGGAAATTGTACAACACAAGTCTGAATCTGAACCTTTTTGGAACATGAGTTTTGATGGCTCTTGTGGCAAAGCAGGTTTGAGAGCAGGGGTGTGAGTCTACAATACTAAAAAATAACTATGCAGAAGGTCATTCTTACAAACTAAATTTTCAATGTACCAACAATATAACAGAATATGAGGCTCTCCTTTTGGGTTTACAACTACTAAAGAGATTAGGAGCCAAAAGAATATATATTCATGGGGATTCTGAGCTGGTTATTAAACAAATCAAGGGAGAATATTTAGCCAAACATCCTAGATTGAGATCATACAAGAACGCTGCCCTTAACGTTCTAAAAGAATTTGAATAATATGATATTTTTGCAATTCCAAGGAATCAAAATATCTTTTCCAATGGTTTAGCATTCTAAGCCAGTACTTGTCAATTACCTCATCCCAGCAAGCAATATACAGTGAAGATTAAACACTGCCCAATAGTCCCTGATAATATGAGATACTGGAAAGTCTTTGGAAATGACAAACAAATTGAAAATTTCTTGCAATCTAAAGGTGAGTTTGAAGATTCTAGCTTGGACCTAGATTATGAAGAGGATTGTCCCACAGAAGAACAAATGAGTATGGGTGAACCTTTGCATGATTATGATATTAATGTTTCAGAAAATGAAGATTTACATATGATGGAGACACATAAAGACCCAGAGAAGGAGGAGTTTGAAGTACTCCAATTCAAAGATAACATCCTCCCAAGAGGACTTGTCCCTTTAGAGGAAATATTTGATTTTAATGATGTAGCTAGAAAACCAAAGATGGAACCTACAGAAGCAAACATTGAAGAGTGAAATCTGGGTGGTGAACAAGATCCTAAGATGATAAATTTATCAAATACACTGCAAGCGATTACTAAATAGAAATACATTTATTTGTTTAAGGAGTTCATTGATGTGTTTTATTGGAGCTATGAGGACCTGAAATCTTATGATACTAGTATTATGCAGCACAAGATTCCAGTCAAGGAGGAACATAAACCTTTCAAATAGAAATTGCACAGGATAAATCATTTCCTAATGCCCTTGGTTGAGAAGGAGATCAAGAAGATGTATGATGCCAAAATAATAGTCCCAATTAGATACTCTGAATGGGTTTCCAATATTGTTCTTGTAAGAAAGAAAACAGGTGATATCGAACTTTGCATTGACTTTAGAAATCTGAACAAGATATCGCTTAAATACAACTACCCTTTACCGAAAATGGACCACATGTTGCAAAGGGTAGTGGGCTCCTGAAGGATCTCTTTGCTAGATGGCTTTTCAGGGTATAATCAAGTGATGGTGCATCCTGATGATCAACACAAAACAACTTTTACTACTCCTTGGGGGACCTTCATGTATGTGAAAATGCATTTTGGATTAATTAATGCTAGTGCCACTTTCCAAAGAGCAATGGACATTTCTTTTTCAGAAGAAATTACTCTTTTCATTGTCATCTAACTTGATGATATTACAACATATTCGAAAACTAATGAAGAACATCTGGCCCATTTAAGAAGAGACTTCGAGAAATGCAGAAGGTTCGAACTATCTTTGAATCTCAATAAATCCTTATTTGGTCTTCAAGAAGGGAATATTATGGGCCATATTATATCTGAAGAAGGAATTAAAATTTATCCCAGTAGGATTGAGGGCATACTTGAAATTTTCTATCCCAGGAACATCAAATAGCTTCAATATTTCATTGGAAAGATAAATTTTTTGAGAAGGTTTATACCGAACCTTGTAGAACTACTGAGAAAGATAACCAACATGCTCAAAAGAGATTCAGGAGTTATATGGAGCATGGAGGCTAAACGGTCCTTTGACTTGGTAAAGTAGGCACTCACCAAAGCACCAGTTCTGATCTATTGATCAGCGGTTGTCATTGATGTCAACCCAAGCAGCACCAGGGGCTAACCGAATATTGCATAGGAATTTTTACCTACAAAATTACTATATTCTGGGTCAAGAATTCCTTTGATGGTTTCTTCTTGTCGAGATGTTTCTGTTGATATATGGCACGCCACGTAATTCATCACGGTTTGAGAGATATTCATGTTTGAAGTTTGTACCCCCAGTTAGTGGGCTAAAACCCCATGGGGTTGTGGCATGGATCATTGAAAGGTCATAATTAATATTTTTAAAACTTCTAAAATCCTTCCCACATTCACTTGTTGAAGCCCCTCTCAACCTAATAATTTATATAAATTGTGATCCTCATATCCTCCTCATGCAAGGGATTTGGCTATCTGAAACAGGTCATCATGGAATTTTCGCTCTAACTTTTTTTGTACGAAGGTTTAGAAGCTGAAATTTTTATGAGGCAAAGCCGAAATCTTGAGGAAGCAGATGTGAAAATTTTAGATCATGGTGCGCAATATTTTCAGAGATATGATCTGTGGAAGTCAGTGTTTTTGCAGGCTCCTGAAATTCATCTCAAAGAAGTGACCTTGGGAAAATCATCATAACTCTATCTCTGAGTATCGGATTGGAATTCTGTAAAAAATGGCAGATAGTGCATAGTATGTAGTTGTTTCTATATCAATTTCATATCTGAATGAAGAAACAGTGACATGTGGCACGTCGTACAAGTTTTCTCTACTGAAACAATCCATAATTAGGGCATTGTAAGAGATTGGGTATAACTCTCCCTTGAAGAATCCAAATTGGGTCAGACTTGTGGCATTGGAAATACGACTTAGAGGTACCAAAAATCAGATATTGGGGGTCTGAAATAATAGAGATACACCAAATTCAATATCGAGCTCCTAGAAGGCAAATAAAAAGCTAGATCATGTGTTGTCAAGGATTGCAAAGGACCAGACTTTCTACGGCAGAAAAGCAAAGCAAGGTGCAGCAGAGGGTAGCATGACAAGAGCAGCAAGCAAGGTGCATAACAGCAGCAAGAAGTTCATCATATGAAGTCTTCAAGTGGGCAGCACTGCATACAATCATTGTAAAAGTATCATTGTACTTAGTCATTGTAAATACATTATTGTACAAATTGTACTAGTATCTATCTGCCAAGGGTTGAAGAGGCAGTGTTGGGAGGTCTAGGATCATCATTAGGTGGTTGTGTCAAAGTTGGGGTTATGGTCTAGTATATCTTCTTCTTCTACATCATTCTATATCACTGTAAAGTGGACCATTTTCCCTGGTACGGGAGTCCATTCTTCTTTTATTCTTCTATAGGGTGGTAGGGTGGTGCTAGGGTGAGTTGTAGCTCATTGGGTGTTGGGGCATCCGTTCAGTTGACTACTGAAGAATCTCGGGCGTTGGAGCGTCCATCCAGTGGGAGCTGGAGAAGAATTTTTTTCTAGATTCTAGGAAGTTGGAGCTTTATTTTCAATTGGAGTTGAATATTAAAGAATTATTAGAAAAACATTAGGTGGTTTTTGTCCCGGAGTGGGTTTCCACCTTAAAAACTGTGTGCATTTTTGTTCCTCTTGTTTTCTACTATCATTGTACAAACACTAATAATAATTGAAGATTAAATAATGCTCTAATTTAAAGGAATATTGATTCAACCCCCCCCCCCCCTTCCGCATTTCCAACATGACCGGCCCTTGATTTCACCAAAGATTTCATCATTTTTTTCTCGTACCGTAATACCGCTGTTGTTGCATTGTCAGAAAAAATGATCATAAGAACAACCCATTGCATTTTTTAGCCAATTTTTGAGAGATGCACCTTTAAAGTACAATATCATAGAAAATCAGGCCTTTTCTTTGGTCAAAGCACTGAAGGATTTCTGAGTTTACATCCTACATTCACACATCATTGCCTTTGTGCCCAACACAGTTGTCAAGGACATCCTAATGCAGAATCTTGATGGAAAATAGGCAAATGGATTGTTGTTATCCTGGAGTATGATTTAGAGATCAGAACCACCAAAATGATCAAAGGAATAGGGTTAGCCAAATTGATGGCCGAAACCAATTTTCAAGCACTAGATATCAACATGATCCATTCATTGGATGAACAAGAGGAGCTGGCAACTCCACCTATTAAGGAAGCATTCCTAAATTCTCCCTGGTACGCAGATATACTATATGTTATATTTCATTTAAATTCTCCTCCCGGATTGTCGAAAACAAAATCTAGGTTCTTGAAATTGAAAGCTGTAAAATTTGCATCCTAGAAAATGTCTTGTACTAGAAAGATTCTGGGGGCATATTGCTTAAATGTTTTCTTAAAGA
Organism: Pinus albicaulis; assembly: GCA_034641835.2. NCBI lineage: Eukaryota > Viridiplantae > Streptophyta > Pinopsida > Pinales > Pinaceae > Pinus > Pinus albicaulis. Next base: position 1,314,271,583 of record CM076578.1, on the reverse strand, counting down.
AGATGCAGATAGGATTATGCAAGATTTCCATGAAGCGGATTGTGGAGGTCATCTCTACTGGAAAATAACTGCTAACAAGATCCTTAGAGTTGGTTTCTATTGGCCTACTCTTTTCCCAGATATCCACAAAATCCACCTGTCACAAATGTCAAATTTTTTAAGGAAAAAGAAATTTGTTGCCTTTTCCCTTACATCCAATCTTTGTTGAGGCTCCTTTTCAACAATGGGGTTTATACTTCATTGGAGAAATCCACCCCTCATCCTTTTCCCAACATAGATGGATCCTTACTGCCATAGAGTACTTTCCAAATGGATAGCAGCCATCCCCTCCAGAACTTCTACTAACTTAGTGATTATCAAGTTCCTTGAAGCCAATATCCTGTCTAGATTTGGTTTTCCTAGAAAATTCATTATAGATAACGCTGCTGCTTTTAAGTCCAAGAGAATGGTGTATTTTTTCCAAAAGTATCACATTTATGTGGGGCATTCAACGGCTGATTACCCTCAAGGTAATGGACTAGTTGAATCCTCCAACAAGATTTTGGTTAATATCATCAAGAAACTTCTAGAAGACAATAAGAAATCCTGGCATAACAAATTGGCGCATGCATTGTGGGCTGACAAAATGACAACTAAGAAATCAATTGGCATGTCATCATACCAGTTATTCTATGGGATGGATGCAGTTTTCCCAACATCCTTAGGGGTGCCAACCATGAAAATCATTGAAGAGGTACATGCTTAATAGAATGATGTACAAAGAAGGATAAACCAAACCATTCAGCTACAACAGTCCAGAGAATAGGTTTACAACAGAACTCAAGTTGTGTAAGAAAATATGAAGAAGATCTTTGACAAAAGAACAAAGGAAAATTATTTCAATAGCGGAGATAAAGTACTGAGATGGGATTCCAAAAGAGAAGATAAAGGTTAACATGGCAATTTTGACAACCTGTGGAAGGGCCCATATATTTTTCATTCTTTCAGAGGGAATAATGCATTTTTTCTGCAAGAGATGGATGGAACAGAGCTACTTGGAGGTCCTGTAAATGGCAAGATTTTGAAGCATTAATTATCCTAAGTATAGAGAAATTCCCACTCCATTGTAAATATCACAATTTTTGCTTCATATTCTTTTGAAGGCCACCTTTTTGTGCTGAAAAAACAGCAAGACATATTCATAAAAAAAGCAAGATAAGATTCATGGAAATCATTGCAAAAGGAGTATCCAAGGCTACTAGTCTTGGTGTTCTTGACACTTCCCTAAGAAGAAGTGCCATCCCCAGCTGGAGCCACTGTTAGAGTCCTGTAATTTACATTATCACAAGGTGACTGAATATTACTTCCTTGCATATTTTCATATTGTATATATATTTCAATATTCAAATCATTTCCAAAGAATATAAAAAAAAAAAGAGGGTGTAAAAAGGAAAAGAAAGCCCACATAAAATGAATAGTTCTGAAAGTGCTGCAAATCAAAATGCCACTACTCTTTAGAAAAGTTTGTTCAATCATACAATTTAAGCATGATTGTACAATTTTTATTTTTTGCTGATAGGCTAGAAAATGAAGATTTTCCAAACTGTTTAATCTTGGCTTATCAGTAGATAGGTATAAAATAAAATTGGTTCAACAGCTTAATCTGAACCAATAGGAGAAATAAGTGATAGGGGTTAGGTTATAATTTCACAACAAAAATGTTTCAGGGTCCGCAAGTCTAAATGCACCCTACAAAAGAAGAAAAAATGTTATATGAGTAGTTTTGGTAGGAGGTAGAAAGGTCAAGGAGAAATAATGAAAGGAAAAGGTGAAATTTATTCCACCAGGTACAACATCAAAATCTCATTTTTCCTATGATGGAAGAAGGTCAAAATATAGGGTGTTTACACTCAAAAGGTGGAAAGGGAGTTATGTTTTAAAAAATTTGGATTTCAAAATCATTTTAGGCATACCTTATGTCTAAATTTCATCCTGAGTCTTATACAAGTCCCGCCAAGTCCGAAATCGCAATTCGCATCGGCATATTGAAATTTCCAATTCATTTGCTACTTCACAACCTTCCCAATGTGATATCGGTGGGACCACTTCCTTTCCTTTTCCCATCGACATATCGCAAATATTTCTTGCCAAATCATTTTCCATTTCACAAATCTCCCAATGCGATATTAAAGGGACCCACCTTTCCCTGCCACATCACCCTTTCCCCACCACCCATCGCACATCGCATGCAATATGATATAACACTTAACGGTGGAGACTTAAATTTGCGAAATGTCGATTGGAAACAAGTTTTGGGTTGCGATGTTGCGAAGAGATATCATCATCGCATATCGCAATCGGCAATTTATAAGTTCATTATTAAGATATCGCAGTTAATTGTTGTAATTTGTGATCTACGATATTGTTTGATTGTCTATTGGATGCTTCCGCTACCTGAAAAACACGTCATACCCCAACATCCGACGACTCATACCCTGTTTGTCTCTTGCCACCTTCCATTTCACCCCAGACCCCACCTCCACTCATACCACGTTGGTCTATCCCTCACCTCTCCGTCATTCCCACGCATCGTCCCACATCCAACAGCCTATGATGTCTTTCGGCCTCCCCTCATCCTCTGGACTATAAAAATGGGGGGGAGGGGGGTGTAAAATGGCCGGTATCCAATACTGCCGATTCTGCTACGTGTCACGCCCACGATACTTCACACCCCCCTTCCGATACTTCTCATCGCTCTCACCCCCCTCTGAAAATTTGTTTTTTCTATCCACCAAACCACCATGCCTTTTATCATTGTTTGTACCATTGGCGCCACGACGGCTCTCGCCTACCCGCTTCACCCAATCACATCACCTCCCGCCAACAATTCGTTGCGCCATGAATGGCCAGATTGATATTCAACGGGCCCGTGCCTAATCAACAACCACCAAATCACAATTTAAAGCTCAAATTTGGCATAATAGCATTGTTTACTTTGTTATTACTTTCAATGTGTTGTCGGTTTCTAATTTGTAGGAAGATTACAGAGAAACACAGTTGAAGAAGAGACTTTATCCATCAAAGAGAAATGATCGGTTCTCTACAATTCAATAGTAGGGTTCTCTTTCAACTCTGCTCACGGTCCCTTTCAATTATATCCCCTCCTCGGTATTGATCTGCGACAAATCCCCCTCTTTGTTCCCTTATTCTTTCATCCCATTCTCCGTTGCACAAAGAGAAACAAGCTACAGAAGGTAGAGAAGGAATTTTTGGCCAGCAGCATTCTAGGCCAAATGAAACTGATAATTTGGGGTAGTATCATAGAGTCAGTGGATGAAATCTGGAACTCCATCCACATTATTTTTGAACAGAAAGAGTTGATTGAAAAATGCACGGTGGACACATCATCACAGCCACTGATTGATTAGAAGTGCCAGCATCGCATCATCTTTAATGATCTAGCATAGGCAACCCAAAAGTAGAGCCAGATGTCAGAGCCACCCATCGTTGCCTCTTCGTGACCACCTCAACCACCTTCAAGCCTAAATTTTGGATTCACAAAGAGCTGCCTAAGTTTTTGAATTCGTGAAGAGCTGCCGAAGTTAATACTACAGGTGGTGTTTTGTTAGATATTTTTTGTTCAGGCCTTGCATGGCCGCACTTGTCTAGTTTTTTCTTAAATGTAATTAATGGAAAGTTGCCGAAGTAGATTAGGGCAATTGACATAATTGTTAGTTAAATACTGCATACATTGGCAGTATCAAGGGTTGGTTGATTGGAGCTCGTTGAAACTTGCATTGTAAGAACTATTGGAACACTGTAATTTTTGGAAGCTAGAGCATCAATAACAAGAAACCATTTGCAGGATACTTGAGTTGTGTCTGTCTGGTGATGTGATTCTCTTCTCTATGTTGAATGTTTCCATTGTTTTTCCTCACTTCGTATCATTTTAAGCTGATTGTAAAATAGTAATTTTAGATTAAGATTTGTTGTTGGAGTACCTTAATTATGTCTGTGATTACAATCTGACTGTTTTCTTCATAAAGTTTGGTTGATAAATTCTTAATTGTTTTTTAACCACTACTGCATATTCACTATTTCTTTCACCTCACAATCCCTTCTGCTTTAAGATACAACACACACAATTAGCTTTCCCTATGATTCTTTTGAACTTTTGATACAAAAAACCAGCCCCTATTTGACTCCATAGTCCAATGGATTAGCTTCTGTATACCTGCTCATCCAACCAACAAAATCAATCAAAACAACCAATACCACCATCACTATAACTAGCCTAATATCAACATTCATAACATTAAAGTAAAATTAAATAAAAAAACATAGAAAGCCCTCTCTGAGTCTAGGAAGGCTAGGTCCCGGATTCTAAAGCGGTTTGATGTTGTCCTCTATTGTTTATTCTTGCCAATATTTTAAATTATAGGGCCACAACACGAACTATTTGAGATTCCCAAAGGCATCCCACATATTCATGATCATGATCATGATATTCACTTGATTTCAGAAAGTGTTCCTCCAAACATTAGACCATACAAATATTCTTATTCCTAAAAGGGTGAAATTCAATGTATGGTTAAAGAAATGCTAGAGGCAGGTATAATTCATCCTAACCAAAGTTATTTCTCTGCTCCAGTAGTATTGGTACACAAGAAGTATGGATCACGATGTGTTTTTATGGATTATAGGGAGCTCAAAAGTATCACTATTAAAGATAAATTGTAATATTCCAAAACGGGAATAACAGCAATACAAGACATAAAAATGGAAATAGCAGTGATAAATCAAAACCTGAAATGTAAGAAGGTCATATAGCCATCATATTAATGTTATAGCAGCAAATGTATACAAGATCTTGAGGAAATAATCACTCAAGTTAGGCACACAAGCCTTAAGAGAACATGTACATGAAATATGAAGAACATTGCTACACAGATAATGCCCAAGGCTATGTCAGCGCAGTTTTATTAAGTAGAAATACTGTTGGAAAGTTTCAATACACAGATCTCAAACGATATGGCTCATAAAATTATGGGATCAAATATCTAAGCTCCCAAACACATTTTCAAGACAACCCGGGAAGGATTTCCTGAAATATGCAAAAGTAAAAAAATGTCAGAATGCGGCCCTAGGACTGAATAGCAGTTGCAACTCAATAACTAGATAGATATGGCTGAAGATGATACATATGATTAATATACCTCCTCCAATAGATCCTTCAAGTGAAAGGTTGATCCTAACACTGAAGATCTCACCCTCCAAATCAAACACTACAACCCCTCACTGCAAATGCTCACTAAAATAACGTAGACAAAGAGGAATACTGCGTTGTAGGTGATGGGAAATATGTTGGCCAAGTGCCAAGATGTGAAATCTGCTCTAGAATCTTCCTCACTGATCTCCCAAAGGGCAGAATGCTTCCTCCTCTGAAAAACTAGCTCCGAAAGTGGGTTTCTCAACCCTCCACTGCAACACCCTGCAACACAACCCAGCTCTAAACAGAAAATGTGTTGTAGCTGAAGGAGGTAGCTTGGCCTCAAGCCTGAGTGTGGAGAAATGAAGTGAAAAGCTCCCCCAAGAGGCCTCTCAAGAAAGGAGATGGGATTCATGATCGGGAACACCTGGTTCTAAGCAGCACAACAATCTCAACTAAACAGCTGAAGAATGCACAATAATCATACAAACCACAAAATAAATAATCAACAACATGCCTTACTATGGCTTCCTTGCCCTCCTTATAAACAAATGTGAGTCTTCTTACCTTGGGTCCCACTCATTAGGGTTTCCTCTACCAAGGAATCTTCCTCCCACTATCACTGCGTTGTCTCTGTTGATGATCTCCACCATTCATTCCAGCATTGTTGACTTGGTCAAACTTGACCTTGTCCACATGTATTTTCCCTTATTCGCACATGAGGGTGCAAGATCCAGCTATTAATATGATCCATTTTCACATCATGAGGGATTTTATTCCTTTTTTCGATATGTATGGGCCTCCTTACCAACTTATTCCTATAACTAGGTGTGAGAAACAAAAATTAATATTCCCATTAGTTGCATGCTAATTTAGGAATATTACAGTCCTCACCTTCCAAATGTTGCTTTTCCTCAAGAAAATGCAAGGATAGAACTGAAGAGCTTCCTCTCCTCCTCCTGTAGCATCCTCATAAAATAAACTCCTCCAAGGAATAAGATGTTGTCTCATCAATAAATATCCATATTTCCCTCCCAAGTATGCAAGTTAGCTTTTGGTGACCATCCCAAATAGCTATCAGTATGAAGAAGTAAAATACCCGAGGAGGAAAAAATGTGCTATCTAGAGGTCCTATTGAGGCATGGAATCTGAAATGCATTGGGAACTATCATTCCCATATGAAGCTCCCATCCCCAAGCTATCATCCATACAAAATAAGCCACCCTCCAAAATGGTAAATCATGAAAATTCTCCTCCACCTTTGGCTCCTTCAATGTAGGTGGGCTGAATAACTGAACATGGTAGACAAAATAGCCTACCCCATGCTGTCCCTCTCTCCACTTATGATAAGTGTAGAGTAGTTGTTGATCTTGGGCTACAATAATGTTTCCCTCAAGTGGTAATAAGAAGACTGGATCTCCAAATATCTTCTCTCCAATTTCATGAATCATGCTGGCCCAAACCATCCCATATATTATGAATAAGAAATCATCACCATGTGGCATCCAAATGAGAGGAATACTTAAAGTTTCATGTAGTGCTGGAAGGTACCAACAGTTTCCCAAGTGGTCACAACGCAGTTTTTCTAACTGTTGTTTCAAAACATAACATGGCAAGCCATCTCCCATACTCCTATTGAAGCATGGAGCATAAAAGGTGTGGGAATTTTCATTCCCCATGGACACATCCAACCAATGTCTCTCTCCTCCCAACATGCTCCCCACAAAGATAAGAACAACTTCAACATAGGGAACCATAATGAGAATCATACTATCTACCATATGTAACAAGGGAGAAGGACAATGGTCCCTCAAATGCAACCAGTGCAGTTTTAATCTTAACTGCATCATAAAATGGCATGATGTGTGGCTCCCCAACCACTTTCTTTCTGCCCCAATATCCTCACAAGTTTGGAGAAAGTGTATGGTGTATGGTGCAAAGTGAGCATGCTTGGCATAAGATATCATCTCCCCAAGACCTTCTAGGGAGTGGCCATCATCTATCCTGCTTATGGCCTCAAGTAGACCATGAAGTCTAGAAGAAAGAATGATCCTTCTTTGAGCAATGTCTTGCACATATATAGTTAAGGAATGCACATAATCATTATATAAGTCATTATGCAACCAAAAATTATCCTTGCCATATGCTTTGCCCATGCAAATGGAGTGGCTCATAGATAAATCCCCTCTCATTATCAAAGAGAAAATATGTGGTTGTGTTAACTCCCCCAAAGAGTTATGTATCTCCTCCATCTCCACATGATCCATGCATCTCCTCAAATGCTGATATATCTCCTCTTCAAAGCCTTCCCAAGTGTACCCCTCCATGATGGTGTGGTATGCTCTCATAGAATAAGTGTGGCTGAAGAGAAAATCTTCATGAGATGCTTGAAGTAACTTCTCCTTGAGCTTGGAATCACTAGATAAGAATATCCTATCATGATAGTAGATGACCTCATCTCTGACTAAATATCCCTCCTCATGCAACTGGTCATCCAATATCATACAAGTAGAAAGATCCTTGGAATAATCCACCAACAGCTGGGATTTCCAATATGGATCTATCCTCCATAGTGACAGCGTTGATGATCTATCACAAATAACATTTTTTAAATGGTTGTCCTCCTCTTTGACATCTCCCATGCCAAAGAAACAAGTTGGAAGGCTTCTATCCTCCCCCTGCTGCTCCTTCCACAGTGCAGAATTTGGAATGAGAGTGGATAGTGATGATGTTGGGAGAATGCCTCTCCTCTTCCTAAGTCTCCCCAAGACTCTCAGCGTTGTAAAAATTTATCCCAAGATCCTCACCCCTCTGGAATCAATGAGTGGTGCATCCAAATGTGGAGCATCCCTCATCATCTATTGATCTGGTGGTCTCCCCGGTGAAATGCCACCATGCAATGAGACATCAAGATCAAGAGTAAACTGCATATATGAATGAACAACCTTGTCCCTGCCCTCACCACGCATATAAATATGCCTCTTCTGTGTATCAACCCTTTGAAATAGATAGGGGTGTGTGCTCCTCATCATATGATGCTAGTCATCCTCCCTACCTCCTCTTTTTATCTGCATGGTTTCACATTATCTCAATAATGGCATATGTTTCTCATGGGTTGTGCCTTCATCTCCACATATGAGATCCTAGGAAATTCCTTGCAATGATACAAGAATCCCTCTTGTTGTAGCAAGTGCTCCATCTACCTTTGCATCAGGTGCTAGATATGCTCTAGATATGACAGTGTTGTTGCCCCCAACCTTCTCTTCCTCTTCAAAATGAATGGGAAACTTTTCAATAAGTGGACTCTCTCTTGAAAAAGGTATCTCCATGCCCTCTTGTCCAAGAATATGAGATAGAGATCTTGCCTCTAGCAAGGTATTATGCAAGATGTCAGCCTCTTCAACAGTTTTCTGAAGTGGAGTTGAGTTTATAGGTCCTTCCAACCCATGCAAAAGTTTGGTTTGTTTAACTCCATCAAAGGTGTTTCAGAATGTTCTCCATCAAACCTTTCCACTAGAATCCTAATGAAATTTGCATAAGTAGATGTATGTGCATTTTTTAAGGAAAATGACTCAAATATCCACCAAGCATAGGCCTTACCTCCAAAATGTAGCGCTGCAAATTTGATGGCTTCATTCTCTGAAACTTGGTGCTGCTGCAAATAGGTGTCTAGCTCCTCCACCCAAGCTCTAGCTGAACATTTAGGTGAACCATCAAAAGTAGATAGAAAAAATCTACCCATATCATGCCGCTTGCTCCTTTCCACCTTGATCTTGCAAAATTCTTGGAAGTTAATGTGATCTTTGAACCTCTTAGTTTGATATTCATATTCTTGCAGATAATCCCTAAGAGTCTCCTTCTTAGGCATTTCTTCTTTTTCCATCTCCCTCATAGCAGATCTGAGCATATGTCTGCGCTGTGAATCATAATTTGTGGTTGCATGCTCACACTCATCATGTGAAAATCTAGAGTTTGCTTCAGATTCAAACTCTCTTGGAGATTCTCTACACATCTCCCTTCTCATCTTCTTGAGATCTTCCTTAATGCTCTACATAGTTCGAGAAAGAAGCTTTGAGAGCCTCTCTTCCTTCCTTCCTCCAAATAATGGAGTTTTATTTTTGTCTTACCTGTACATCTCTTCTTCTTCTTGTTCTCCTGATAGCATAACAACTGAGATCCACAGGCTGAGCCAAGATTATGCTCTAATACCACTGTAATATTCCAAAATGGGAATAGTAGCAATACAAGACATAAAACTGGAAATAGCAGTGATAATTCAACACCTGAAATGTAAGAAGGTCATATAGCCATCATATTAATGTTATAGTAGCAAATGTATACAAGATATTGAAGAAATAATCACTCAAGTTAGGCACACAAGCCTCAACAGAACATGTACATGAAATATGAAGAACACTGCTACAATGATAGTGCCCAAGGCTATGTCAGCGTAGTTTTATTAAGTATAACTGCTACTGGAAAGTGTCAATACACATATCTGAAACTATATGGCTCATACAATGATGGGAGCAAAGCTCTAAGCTCCCAAACACATTTTCAAGACAACCTGGGAAGGATTTCCTGAAATATGCAAAAGTACAAAAATGTTGAAATGCAGCCCTAGGACTGAATAGCAGCTGCAGCTCAATAACTAGATGGAGATGGTTTAATATGATACATGTGATGAATATACCTCCTCCAATAGATCATTCAATTGAAATGTTGATCCTAACACTGAAGATCTCACCCTCCAAATCAAACACTACAACCCCTCACTGCAAATGCTCGCTAAAATAACGCAGACAAAGAGGGATACTGCACTGTAGGTGATGGGAAATATGTTGGCCAAGTTCCAAGATGTGAAATATACTCCATAATATTCCTCACTAATCTCCTAAAGGGAAGAATGCATCCTCCTCTAAAAAACTAGCTCCAGAAGTGGGTTTCTCAACCCTCCACTGCAACACCCTGCAACACAACCTAGCTCTAAACAGAAACTGCGTTGTAGCTGAAGGAGGTAACTTGGCCTCAAGCCTAAGTGTGGATAAATGAAGTGCAAATCTCCCCCAAGAGGCCTCTCAAGAAAGGATATGGGATTCCCGCTCGGGAACACCCGGTGCTAAGCAACACAACAATCTCAACTAAACAGCTAAAGAATGCACAATAGTCATACATACCACAAAATCAATAATAAATAACATGCGTTACTATGGTTGCCTTTCCCTCCTTATAAAAAAGTGTGAGCCTTCTTACCTTGGTTCCCACTCATTAGGGTTTCCTCTACCAAGGAATCTTCCTCCCACTATCATTGCGCTGTCTCCATTGATGATCTCCACCATTCATTCCAGCGTTGTTGACTTGGTCAAACTTGACCTTGTCCACATGTATTTTCCCCTATTCACACATGAGGGTGCAAGCTCCAGCTATTATTATGATCCCTTTTCAAATCATGAGGGATTTTATTCATGTTTTAGATATGTATGGGCCTCCTTACCCACTTATTCCTCTAACTAGGTGTGAGAAACAAAAATTAATATTCCCATTAGTTGCATGCTAATTTAGGAATATTACATAAATTTATCGTTCATGTCATTGATGAATTGTTGGATGAATTACATGGAGAAATTTACTTCACCAAGCTGGATCTACGTTCAGGATATCATCAAATTATAATGATGAATGAAGATATTCTGAAAACAACATTAGGAACTCATGAAGGTCATTATTAATTTTTTCTCATGCCTTTTGGCCTTACTTATTCACCTTCCACATGTCAAGATTTGAAGAATTCCATTTTGAAACCCTTAGAAAATTTGTGTTAGTATTTTTTGATGATATACTAATCTACAACAAGTCTTGGAAGGATCAAGTTCAAGATGTTGACAAGGTGCTCAAACTATTGGAGGAGAAGCAATTGTATGCAAAAATCTCCAAATATTTCTTTAGGGTACATGAGGTGGAATTTGGGTCATGTTATATCTCATGAGGGTGTTAAGGTAAATCCTAACAGAATTGAAGCCATCAAGGAACTATGTCACTCACAACTATAAATATGGAAGTGTTTTTGCTCCTAGACTCCCACAACCTACAAGGTTGACACCACAACAACTAGAGGAAAAAGGAGAATAAAATATTTGTTATAGTTGTGATAGAAAATATGCTCAGGGTCATAAGTGTGTTGAGAAGAAATTATTTTACATAGATTGTGAAGAGGAGGAAGAAAAGGAACTAGAAACATCAAAAGAAGAGGATATACACCAGGAACCAACCCCATATAAAGAATAAATGAATCTGACCATATCTTGTAATGCATTGGCAGGAATTACCACTCCTCAAATTCTCAAGATAGAAGTATTTATCAAGAAGAAAAATGTAATAGTGTTAATCAATTCCGGTAGCACCCACAATTTTATTCATTGTAAGATAGCCAAGGAATTGAATTGTTTTCTATATCTAGCACCAATGTGTCGATTGATGGTTACAAATAGAGGAACTATAAATTGCTTAGGGAAGTGTTCAATTCTTTCAATTCCAATGGGTGGTGTTGATGTTGTATTAGGAGTTCAATGGTTATGTTGTACCTTGAGAGACAACCCCTAGCTGAAAATAGGTCAGTGCCCAAGACATTTATTAAAAACCATGATGAAAAAAATTTATTGTCCCAATGTTCTTAGACCCCAAATATTTAATCCTTACCAATCTTTAGTGTGAGAACAATCTTTCAAAGTGGCCTTCTAGTGTTGAATACGAATGGAAAAGATAGGATAGAAATAAATTATGATGGAAAGTATTTAACAATAGGTTTCCTATGCAAAATCTATTGTTTCCAAATTTAGAAGAAAAATGTAAGTATTACGAAGTTAAATATAGAAAATAGGAGTGCATCATTAAGGATTTTAACTTTAGTTTACAGAACTGTAAAATTAAAGACCAGCAAATTCATTACTCAATTCTAAAGAAGAATGACATAAAAATAAGATGTAACTAGAAAGACAAATCATACTCAACAGATTATGTAATCACTTGAATTCTTTATTCATATTCACATGAAGATACAAAATACAAAAATGTATGCTTCTGAGGTCAAAAAATTGGAACCCCACCCACCTCTTCCTCTTAATTTCCTTTTATACAAAATTTCAAAAGGGACGGTTATAAAAATGTCAACTTACTATAACTAATAACTTCCTAACTTCTGAAACTACTTTGAAATTAACAAATCTTTCAAAATTTACATTCTAAAACGTGGAAAAATAATTACATCACTTCAAAATATTAAATAATTGTTGCATTACAAGTGGTTTTGTTTTCACTGAGTGAATTGATACTCAGGTGCATTCGAAGGTCCAACTCCTGCACTCATTGTTGCTAGTGACATCCATTCCTTGCACTTTTTCCAAATGGATGTATCTAGACTTATAATTTTGACAAAGCTCGTATGTGCCATTTTGAAGTTGGTGATCTTGTTGTATGTTGGTCTATCAACAAAAAGGGTTCTCATCAACCATAAAAGATGAAAATCCCTGTGTAAATAATTAACAATGATTGCTCCTTTTAATATTGTTGTTCTTTCATGAGATGAACCAATTTTGATTTTAGCCTCCACCAACAATGTTTTATAGGCTTCCCAGGGTAACATATTTCCCTGCTTGTCCCAACATGAAGGAAAACCTGCTCTGTTTATTTTATCAAATTCAGAATTAATCTTCATTATTGCTTCTTTTACCTCTGTCAATTTTGTCTTTGTTGTCTTCCTGTACAGGTTTTTGAAAATCATCTTATTTATCTATAAAACATACTCATTTCTATCTTCAAATCCTAATTCCCATAACTGTTGTGCATATATTGAATTAAGAAAATCAATCATTATTTTTCCAAACTAAGTTCGATGCTGTAATTTTTGTTTATTGGAAACAATTAAATTTTCTATATCCCTGATGATAACCTTTTATTCCTCTAATATGCATAATGATTCCCAGATTTCCCTCACTGTTTGGATAATATCATTCCATATAATTTTTCTATCTTGAATAGGGAAGAATTCCCCTTCACCTTCTCCTTTAATTCTTTTATTTCCTGAGAAGAAACCTAGAATTCATTTATGTACTTATCAACATTTTCTTTGTTCATTGCCACCTCTCTTTCAATATCATTTATAATATTCAAGGCACTTTCATAGTCACTTTTAATTTTCTTCATCTCACTCTCTGAAATCTTCAACTCAGTCATAACCCTTGTCAGCTTGTCAGATGGGTATTCAAACTCGGATTGCACTACAATAGTACAAACATGAGAATGAATTGTTTGTTGTAGATAAGAATTCATTTATTTCAACTCAACAATCTCATTGTTCCTCTGTATAAGTTGATCAGTTAATATTTCCTTCTCTTTTTCCACTTGTGCCAGTTCTGTGGCCTTAGGATGTTCTATGGAGGGCATATCATATTTCTTCCTCAATATCTGAACTTCTGTCTCAGCTCCTTGCAACAACTTTTGAACATCACTTCTATCCTCTAAATTTACTCCAACTTTAATTAGCATCCTCTTTAGTTCTTCATTTTGGGTGGTTAAGGCCCTGGAGTTTTCCTTTTCTAATTTTAACTGGTTAACCACTTTTTCCAACAAAGCTTCAGCTTTTCTAGCAGCCAAAGAACTATTTTTCAAATCACTATAGATTAGTTCACCAGTCTGCCTGTGTAAATTTTTTTTATCAGGAAGTGGATTTTTTCTAGCATCTACTGTCAAATTTACAGTCTTGAATCCTGAAGAGATAGTTACTGCTATAGTAGAAGGATAAGAGAGAGCTATTTTAAGTTTATTCATTTCCAAATCCATAGTTGAAAGCAGCATGGTATGGTAATCTAAAAAAAATTGTCCCTCCAATTGAGACTCTGTGCTTTCCTTGACCTTCCTATTCTTCTCTTCAATTTGAAAAAATATTTCTTTAATCATTGAGACAGAGCTCTGGGAAGTCTATTTTGGAATAGGAGAAGATGGTGTAAAAACAACTTCTCGTAGTTGTAATTGAAAACATGTAGGAGATGATGAGTTTCCTTCCTCATATAATTTAGATCTTTTAGAGCTTATATCAGTTTCTTGTTCCAAACCGATAACATCCTCACTGCCTATTTTTAAACTCTTTTCATTTTGTAGAGGGGTTTCAACCTCCATCCCTATGATTTGTCCTCCATTGGCTAGCGTTTCAATCTCTAGTCGAATTTCATGAACATAGGGAGCATAGGAGTTCTCTACTCTTCTTTCTAAGATAACATGATAAGATTAATATGTCCATTTTCCCCCCAACTACAAATTCATATCTTTTGGAGCTTTCTGCACCTCTCCAATAGCTTGCATGTTTTTCACAACAAAGGGTCCTACTATCCTTGGCAACTTAAAAAGATGCCCTTTATTGGCTGGAACAAAATGTATTTGGTCCACATTCAAACTATGCCTAATTAATTCCAATGAAAACAACCTCATAGGCACAAATGTAGGAAACCTAAAAGGGGAAACTTTTGCTCCATATAGTCTAATTTCTACATAATCTTAAAATAAAAACTAGTCCCCTACTTTGACATCCTTACTGAGGTGAAGGAAAGATTGTGCCTTTGGCAATATAAAAGGTGCAGGTGAGCAATTTATAATAAAATATGCAACTAATAAAAATGTAGTTATGAAATACATCAAACCTTCACCCTTTGGATCATCTCTTACTATATGAGTCCAAAACACCATTGAATTTTTGTTCGTATGGGGATCCATAATTTTCAACCCCAGGTGCATGATATTTTCTACAAGGATATATAAAAAGATATAAGTAATTAAGGATGGGAATCTAAAACACCCAGTGGGGGAAGGATCAGTCAATTGAGAATTAACTATCTTTTCCCAGAATGTAGGTATATAAAAAAACTATTTCAGGATTCATCATCAAGCTTAACATTCCTAAAATAGCTTTATCAATAGTATTAGTCTCTTCCCTTCCTAAGATTTTGGCCATAATTTGAAGAATGGGTCTAATGTCCTCAACAAAAGTATCTTAAAGTGAAATGCGAAGGTTCCATAGGCAAATGCTTCCGATCAGGCATTAAAAATAAAGACAATTGAGAATAATTAGATGTTGACAAGTCTTGAAGAGTAGTAAACAAGGTTTCTTCGAAGAAAGTGAGGTAAGAACTTGAAAAAGGAAAGCATGATGCTTGTTGAACCAGTAGAGAGGACACCTGGAAGAAATTTTCTCCTAGTTTATTCATCACAAAACATTTTTGAGGATATAATGCAGAGAAAATCCAATATATAAACTCTGGAAACACAAGGGCTTGAGGAATCATAGCAGCTAACACACCCGGCCTAACAACGATTTCATACACAAGAGTCTCTACTTGGTTAATGAGAATATGTTGGTAGATTTCTATATAATTCATGGATCAAATTAAATCGAAAATATCTCTTTCGGTATCTATTTATGGAATGTGGGAGGAAGAACACTCTAAAACAACCTTTTTAGACATTTTGATGATTGTTGAAGGATAAAATGTCGTATAAATACCTGGGTAATAATGGGGATGTTGACTGGAGCTAGAATTGTACATAATTGGATCCACGGAAGTGAGAGAAAAGGATGACAATGATTAAAATAAAGTAATAATTGGGTTTTATAAGGTAAAACTGAACAACGGATGGGAAACAAAAATTAAATGCAAATAGTGGGAAATTCGAAAAAAATGGCATGGTGACAAGATGGTTGATGAGCTTGCGAGTGACGTGGATGATGCAGTGGTGGAGAGATGACAACTAATAATGGAAAAAGGCATATACAACCTGTGCTCGCTTGCTGTCGTCATACGGGGGAAAAATCTTGTATAGGAGAAACCTGAGAGAGTCCCCTTGCAATCATCGTATGCTGTCGATCTGTGGTCAAAGATAATTGCAAAAAGTCCATATGGAGGCACTGGAAGGGCTAACTATGGGGTACTTTTTTCCATCGGGTGGCACTGGAAGGGCTAACTGTGGGGTACTTTTTTCCATCGGGTTTTCTCCATCTGCTTGACCCTGCTCCCTTTTTACATCGTGCCTCGAAACATAACCAATGTTTAAATGACTGCGACTTCACTATTTTATAATTTAATAGAGGGGCACACCTTTTAAGATTTCATGCTTACACTAAAATATGTTTAGCACAACTTAATGCACAATCATAGTTTAATCAAAATTTCAAAAATCGAAATTTCGGCCCTGAGATTTTCTTATTCCTTTGAGCATGGAGGAAAATCCAGATGAGTTACAAAATTTGGCTCCACCTGGGGACAATATTTTGGTAACAAAG
This sequence comes from Pinus albicaulis, assembly GCA_034641835.2. Lineage (NCBI taxonomy): Eukaryota > Viridiplantae > Streptophyta > Pinopsida > Pinales > Pinaceae > Pinus > Pinus albicaulis. The sequence continues at coordinate 1,314,255,069 of CM076578.1, read as the reverse complement.
AGTTGAGAATCGTAGAGCAGCAGCCTTATTTGAGCATGGATTCATATCAAAAGCTGAAATTGATCCCAATTTTAAATTGCTGAAAATTTCGAACTCCCTTAAAACCTTGTCTTTCAAGATTTTATTTTTCTTTGTAATATTCCTAATTAGCCCAAGCTAATAGGAATATTTCATTTTTTTTTTATTTTCTTAATTGATGAATAAATGTAAAGGAGGACATGTAAACTCCTAAAAACATCAAAATAAATCAATGCCCAATGTGAATAGAGGCAAATCAGGGTTGTCTCAATAAAATACCCTTGTATGTGAAAAAGGATTGAGGAGATTGACTGGGTCAACAGGACCAAATCACAGCACTGTCCAGATGCATTGAACTTCCTTGTTGATCAGCGCAGTTTTAGATGGAGGATCTTCATGTGAAAGGAGCTAGAGTTTTGAAGGTGGTTTCGGGTTTCTCAAGCTCTCATCTTATAAAAGGAAGGGGAAGGCTTAAGAGAAGGTTGTTCATGATATTTGATTTTGATGTCTGTTTAGACAATTTGAATTCTCTTGGTTGTTTAGCAAAGAATTATGAGGATTTCCTGTTTAGGGATTCTCTCTCCTTCCATTAAGTAGCTCTTGGAGGGAATTGTACTTCTCTTCCACTATCAGGCATATGGCCAAGCTCCATCTCCCTTAGACAGCGTAAATCCTGTTGGGGTTTACTTGTTTCAGTGAGCTGCAGCAAGTGGAGAATAGATCTATTCAGATCTAGACTATACTAGTGCCACTTCTCAGTGAGTGAGTCTTTTATCCTCCAGGAAGAGTGTATTAGTTGTTTGGGCTTCAGATTTTGATCTTGGCATCAGGCCAATCTGTGCTTCAAGCTTACAGCGCAGTTTATCCTCTTGGACTGCGTTATTTCCAGTTGCAGATTTTCAGGGCATTTTGGCATTCGTTTGGAGAAGAGATCTCTGATCGATGGATCCTTCCTTCACCATGGTGATCCATGGATTAGCCATATAATCCATGTCTACTTCAAATCTGATATATTTAATGTTGTGCTTACTTCATATTTTTTGAATCATTCTGCAGATCTGCTGCAGTAAAACTCAAATCTACTCTCTGTATTTCATGTATTGCTGAAATCCCCAAGGGGAATGTAAAGTAAAGACAATATAGTGTAACGATCTGTTATAGATCTAATATTTTGTGCACAGATCTGTCTTAGATCTGAAATGTAATGTATAGCTGCTATAGCTCCTGAATATTACGCTGTACATTCTTGTTGCAGAGAAATAAAGTGTTGCAGTACCTCTTCCTGAGGGTTTCCTTCATTAAAGTCTTCATACTTTCTCTTATGCACTATATAGAACTATCTGTAGACCTCTTTTGCTGATCTACATGTATTTATTCAACCTTATACACGTTTTCATACTGCTACTACCCATAACAGCGTAAATTTCTGAAGCAGTCTTATGTGTTTGCTACAAGTCTCTTATTTGAGATATTTCTAGCTGCACTAGGTGTGGGGAGATCTATTTAACCCACCTAGGAGGATTTGTTTTTGAAGCCCTCTTGGATTCAGGTCTTAGATAGTCATATCTAAGGGATCCAAGTGTTGGTTTCCAATCCTGTAGCATAAATTCCTGAAAAAACGCGTTTTTCAGGTATGCATTGCTAGCAGTCCCGATTTTGGGATATTACAGTGGTATCAGAGCCTGATATCTGGCTCAGCCTGTGAGATCCAGATATCATAAGAATAAAGAGAAGTAGTAGAGAACAAAATTATGGACAGGATGAGATTACTCTCATCATTTTTTAGATCCAAGAAGAACCTCTCCAAGGAGGTAGAGCAGACAAAGAAGAAGAGATATAGTGAAATTTCTAGAGAGTTTCAAGAAGAGGAAGAGCCAAGCACATCCTATTCTCAAAGAGAGGAAGACTAGAGGCATGAAGGGCATTTAGAACCTAATATTCTAAGTGAATACCTTTCTGAATACAAAGCTAAATCTAGAGCCTTCAAGGAGACTCTAGCTTTACCTCAATTCATTCAGCTAGAGGAAGGAAAGAGACCCTACATCTATGGGATGATGAGAGGCAATAGATTTATATTGCCCACTTTTGATGGATCACTCACCTGTGCAGCAAAGACTTGGGTGATGAAACTAGAGGATTTCTTCCTTCTACATCCAGTAGTAGAGAGAGAGGTTGTAGAGATTGCAGCGCTGCACCTTGAAGGTGAAGCAAATTTTTGGTGGTTCAGCCATTTGGACGATGCAAGAGTATCTACTCTTACTGAGTTGTCTCAAAGACTGATTGAAGCATTTGGAAAAGAAATATCAGAGAAATAGAGACCCTCACCACCACTTGAGGAAGCATGTACCAGCGCTGTCACAACCTTGGAGGAGCAGCCTTCATGTTCAGCAGTGGAGGAAGACTAACATAGTTGAGAAAGGAGCTCTTGCTTCTACATCTCACCAAGGTATGCTTAAATTTCCATCTCTTGTCATTTCAGAAAATCATATGAAGGGATCTACATCTTTGCATGTTGTTGATTTAGAGCAACAGAGTTGCACTGCGCTGTGCAAAAGAAGTGAGGAAGAGAGGAGGAACCATTCCTTATGGGAGCATTGGGAGCATTCACATGGTAGCTTCATTCATGAAGTAATGGAGGAAGGAATAGTAGATGGTAGACATCTTGAAGTGAGAAACCCATTCTCCTTTCTAGATGACCCTTTCTCAATGAGCACTCCCCAGCTTAAAGAGAAACGTCTACCTACAGAAGATCCAGAGCCTTATTAATTTTGGAAGGCGATTGATGAGCAGGAGGTTTCATGGAGATATCTCATGGGAGGTGCACTTCAACACATCATGAAGTGCAAGGTTCTTCAATAGTTTGGGGAAGGTTTTCCCTCATCACACTTGGGTCCTTATGGATTCAAGGAGGGCATTGATGAGAGGTCTTCTCTAGAATATCTCCAAGGAGTTGCATTTCAACATGCCATGAAATGAAAAAGCAGAAATATGGTTTGGGAGGATGATAATATTCCTTGGGAGAATGCTGAGGAAGAATATGATGGAAGGAACCCATTTTTGGATGGATGGGTGTGGGTGATGAGCAAGAAGCTAGAAAGCTACTTGCAAATCTATGATACCGGGCAGCAGGAGGCTTGGCTGCATTGCTTACTCTTGGAAGATTTTGTTCATCATCCTCTTTATAAGGGTATGTGGCAGGATACTTGCATCATGGGGCAGCAAGGAGTATGGACACATTGTGTTGACATGACATTCTTCATGTCAATCACCATGTTTTCACTACATGATTTGAATGATGGAAGTATGAGGAGGCAGCAAAATATTTTGTTGCTTGGGATGTTCTTGGGAGAGCAAGGGAATATTTTCTCTCACAGTTTTCATGATGTTGCAGGAGTAGAAGATGGCATTATCACAGTGCAAAGGGGCTACTCTTTGGCCTTAGATGTTCAAGAGGTACTTTCCCCATGGGAGAGACTTCTTATGTGTAGCAGCATTATGGGAGATGCCTTTGACATTTTTCATGTCAAAGATTGGAGCCATGAGTTGGAGGGAGCCTATTTTCATAGGCCAATAGTGCTGCCACCTTGGAGCTGGGTTTTATTGATGGAGTATCCCCAGGATCACTTCACACTTGATGCACTTGATGGGAAAAGAGGAGGTAAGGAAGATGAGGTAGTAGATGGCGACATCTATTACTATGATGTACTTTTCTTGTCTTGGGTTTCCAAGCATGAGGGAGAGGGTTTGCAGCCAGCACTTGGTTCATTTCTCTTCATGGAAGTGTGCCAAACTACTATGGAGGATCCATTCATGGATCCATATGTCTTATTACTTCCAACATATGGTGAGAGCTTTGTTTGTGCAACACATTATTTGCATGCTCTTACCATCTCTTGGCAGTGCATTGCCTCAAAAGTAAGCAAGCTCTTGATTTTTCTCCATGACCAATGTTGGGCCAAACTATATGATGGAGACAGCCATATCTTATGTGGCCTTGGGCAGATGTTTTGTCATTACATTTATGTTTAGTTGATTCATATGATTAACCATGTATCAGGAAACAATTTGCCATGTATTTTTTTGAAGCATCATTTTGAAAAACTACGCTGTCACCACTTGGGAAACTGTTGGTACCTTCCAGCACCTTATGAAACCATCAGTAATTCCCCTGTTTTGATGCCAATCATGATCCCACTTGTTGGTGTTGTTTTTATCTTGATGGGAGACATGATGTTGAGTGAGGCACATGGTTTGAATGTGTCCTTTTAGGAAGGAGATTCCCACATTCTCTGTAGTACATGTTCTAATGGGAACATGGGAGGATTTATGGCCACCATAGCCAAACACTTGTTTGTCTTGGAGTTGGGCCATGTGTGTGATGGGATACCTTATGATGATGCTCTCCTATCCATCACATGTGGAATGCTTTGGGCCAACTGGTTTTACAGCGTTGGAGGGAGAATCTTTACAGATCTAATCTTCATGTTGCCACTTGAGGGCAATATCATTGCAGCCCAAGATCAGCAGAAACTCTACACTTATCTTAAGTGGAGAGGAGGACAGCGTGGGGTAGGAAATTTTGTCTACCATGTTCATGTATTCAGCCCACCTACAGTGCAGCCAAAGGTGGAGGATATTTCTCATGAGTTGCCATCTTGGGGGGTAAAAAATTTTGCTTGGATGATAGCATGGAGATGGGAGTCTTTCATTAATGATGAAATTCCCCATGATTGTCATCACTTCTATCTTGAGGAGGCCATGGATCAGAAAGAAGGTTTCCATATCAACCTTCCATTCTTTTATGATGAGAGCCCTTGGGTCTATTCACCAAAGGCCAACTTGTACACTTGGGAGGAACCCTTCGAGGACAAACATTATTGCAGAAAATCTGAAGCAATGGTGGAGACTTTTGGATGGAGAGGCCACAAGAGAAGAAGGGGGAGAATTTTCAGCACTCACCTTATTATTTTCTTGAGGGCAAGCAACGTTTTTGGAGGGGAGGACTGTAATATTCCTAATTATCCCAAGCTAATAGGAATATTTCATTTTGTTTTGATTTTCTTAATTGATGAATAAAATGTAAAGGAGGACATGTAAACTCCTAAAAACATCAAAATAAATCAATGCCCAATGTGAACAGAGGCAAATCAGGGTTGTCTCAATAAAATACCCTTGTATGTGAAAAAGGATTGAGGAGATTGACTGGGTCAACAGGACCAAGTCACAGCATTGTCCAGATGCATTGAACCTCCTTGTTGATTAGCGCAGTTTTAGATGGAGGATCTTAATGTGAAAGGAGCTAGAGTTTTGAAGGTGGTTTAGGGTTTCTCAAGCTCTCATCTTATAAAAGGAATGGTAAGGCTCAAGAGAAGGTTGTTCATGATATTTGATTTTGATGTCTGTTTAGACAATTCGAATTCTCTTGGTTGTTTAGCAGAGAATTGTGAGGATTTCCTGTTTAGGGATTATCTCTCCTTCCATTGAGTAGCTCTTGGAGGGAATTATACTTCTCTTCCACTATCAGGCATATGGCCAAGCTCCATCTCCCTTAGACAGCGTAAATCTTGTTGGGGTTTACTTGTTTCAGTGAGTTGCAGCAAGTGGAGAATGGATCTATTCAGATCTAGACTATACTAGTGCCTCTTCTCAGTGAGTGAGTCTTTTATCCTCCTAGAAGAGTGTATTAGCTGTTTGGGCTTAATATTGATCTTGGCATTAGGAAAATCTGTGCTTCAAGATTACAGCGCAGTTTATCCTCTTGGACTATGTTATTTCGAATTGCAGAGTTTCAGGGCATTTTGGCATTCATTTGGAGAAGAGATCTTTGGTCGATGGATCCTTCCTTCACCATGGTGATCCATGGATTAGCCATCTAATCCATGTCTACTTCAGATCTGATCTATTTATTATTGTGCTTACTTCATATTTTTTGAATCATTCTGTAGATCTGCTGCAGTAAAACTCAGATCTACTCTTTGTATTTCATGTATTGCTGAAATCCCCAAGGGGAATGTAAAGTAAAGACAATCTAGTGTACCAATCTGTTATAGATCTAATATTTTGTGCACAGATCTGTCTTATATTGAAATTTAATGTATAGCTTCTACAGCTCCTGAATATTAAGTTGTACTTTCTTTTTGCAGAGAAATAAAGCGTTGCAGTACCTCTTCCTGAGGGTTTCCTTCATTAAAGTCTTCATACTTTCTCTTATGCACTATATAGAACTATCTAAAGACCTCTTTTGCTGATCTGCATGTATTTATTCAGTCTTATACATGTTTTCATACTGATACTGCCCATAACAGCGTAACTTTCTGAAGCAATCTTATGTGTTTGCTGCAAGTCTCTTATTTGAGCTATTTCTAGCTACACTAGGTGTGGGGAAATTTGTTTAACCCACCTAGGAGGATTTGTTTTTGAAGCCCTCTTGGACTCAGGTCTTAGATAGTCAGATCTAAGGGATCCAAGTGCTGGTTTCCAATCCTGTAGCATACATTCCTGAAAAATGCATTTTTCAGGCATGCCTTGCTAGCAGTCCCGACTTTGGGATATTACATTCTTCCTATCAACGAAAATATAGCTTCTTAATTTTGACAACTAATTACTTTCTCCTTCTTTTTTTGAATTTATTTATATACAATTTCCTACCTATGTATGCAGTTAAAAAAAATTAAGTGAAATCCACTTTCCAATGATACCATACCAGCATTTGGGTACTGGATCTAATGCCTCTGTGGTGTTGAATTTCAAAAATTAAAACTGATATGCACCATGAAAAATCCAACAACAAAAAACTTGATGCATACACCAGGAAAAATATATGTTTTTGACCAAAGAAAAATCTCATATAGTCAGCCACTGGGTCATAGAAATGATGAGAAATTTTTTGAGATGTCTCCTTTTCCTGAATATTTTGTTGAAGTACATGTTTTTGAATAGGGAAGCCAAAAACATTGGTTATATCTTCACTTCTAGGGTTTTCTTGAAAAATTTCATGCAGGACATTTCTTTGTCATTCTCCAGCAAGCCAGTCCTCTTGGAAATGTACAACATAATTTTCATCTTTTTTACTATACATGTCAAAATTTGGAGAATCTGTTGTAGAGCAAGAGTCCTCCTCTAACAAATAAATATCAAAAATAGGAGCACCAGCAAAATATATACAATACTATTTCTGAGGGTTTTTCTACAACTTAATCTTTTCCCCTGCTTCTTGATTTTTTTGGAATAAGATTAACATACTTTCTGCTTGAGAGGGATTCCCTTTAACTCTTTCAGTATCATTTTCTGTATTCTCAGGGACATCTTCATAATTAAAATGGCTATGAGCTCTTTGAATACTTGATACATTATCAAAATCATCATTTGTTTCTTCAACAGTATTTTTATGAGCTTTTGAAGTTTGTTTAGTGTCATAATGTTCACAACGATCTTTGAAAATAAATTTGTGTGCATATAAAGAACTGCAAAACAAATTAAAATCTACATGAAAATATTTCAAAGAGGAAATACTTGAACAATATAAATATCTATACCAAACCCTTACTTCTTGATCCAAATAAAACATGAAAAGCTTCATCTTCACATCTTCTTGAACAATATTTTTTTGATCCATACATTCATGAAAACTTCTAAGATGTTTATTTGGGTTTTCATATGCATTTCCACTGAATCTTGGAAGATACTCATTCCACTCATGATATGTAGGCATATGATGAGGATAACTAAGGATCCTAGTGAAATCAAGTGGGGCAAACTTATTGGATAAGAACGCAGGGATAACCATTAAGACCCAGAAAAGAAAACCCCAAAATGAAGATCACAGGTGAAAATATACAACCAACTCCTGAAACTTTTCACCCTCAAGAATCAACTTTAAAATTTATAAAACACGGGGAAAAATAACTTTGAGTCTTCAATCCCCAATAGCGCCGCCAAAAATTGTTGTACCTTGATAGACAACCCCCTGCTGAAAAGAGGTTGGTGCCCAAGACATTTATTAAAAACTATGATGAAAATGCTTTAGTGTCCCAATGTTCTTAAACCTTAGAGATTTACTCCTTATCAATATTCAATGTGAGAATAGTCTTTCAAAGTGACCTTCTGGTGTTGAATACAAATGGAAATGATAGGACATAAAGAAGTGATGATGGAAAGTCTTTAACAATAGGTTGCCTATGCAGAATCTCTTGTTTCCAATTTTAGAAGAAAAATGTATGTATTAGGAAGTGAAATATTGAAAATAGGAGTGCATCATTAAGGATTTTAACTTTAATTTACATAACTATAAAATTAAATACCAACAGCTTCATTACTCATTTCTAAAGAAGAATGGCATTAAAATAAGATGTAACTGGAAAGAAAAATCATACGCAACAGATTCTGGAATCACTTGAAATATTTATTCATATGCACATGAAGATCCAAAATACAAAAATTTATGCTTCTAAGGTCAAAAACTTGGAACCCCGCCTCTTCCTCTTAATTGTCTTGTATACAAAATTTCAAAAGGGACAATTACAAAACTGTCAACTTTCTATAACTACTAACTTCCAAACTTCTGAAACTACTTTGAAATTAATATTTCTTTTGAACTTTACATTATAAAACATGGAAATATAATTACATCACTTAAAAATATTAAATAATTGTTGCCTGACAAGTGGTGTTGTTTTCATTAAGTGATTTGAGACCCGGGCGCATTCGAATGTCCAACTTCTACAGTCATTGCTGCTAGTGACATCCATTCCCTACACTTTTTCCAAATGGTTGTATCTAGACTTGGACTTTTGAAAAATATTGTATGTGCCATTTTGAAGTTGGTGATCCTGTTGTATGTTGGTCTATCAACAAAAATGGTTCTCATCAACCATAAAAGCTGAAAATCCATGTGTAAATAATTAACAATGGTTTCTCCTTTTAATATTGTTGTTCTTTCATGAGATGAACTAATTTTGCTTTTAGCCTCCACCAACAATGTTTCATAAGTTTCCTAGGGTAATAGAATTCCCTGTTGGTCCCAACATGAAGGAAAACATGTTCTATTTCTTTTATCAAATTCAGAATTAAACTTCATTACAAGTTCTTTTACCTCTATCAATTTTGTTTTTGTTGTCTTCATGTACATGTTTTTGACAATCACCTTATTTATCTCTAAAACATACTCAGTTTTATCTTCAAATCCTAATTCCCTTAACTATTTGCAGATATTGAATTAAGGAAATCAATCATTCTTTATGCAAACTGAGTTCGCTGCTATAATTTTTGTTTATTGGTAACAATTAAATGTTCTAGATCCCTCATGATAACATTTTCTTCCTCTACTATGCATAATGATTCCCATATGTCCCTCATAGTCTGGATAATATCATTCCATGTAATTTCTCTAACTTGAATAAGGGACAAATTCCCCTTCACCTTCTCCTTTAATTCTTGCATTTCCTAAGAAGCAACCTAGAAGTCATTTATGTACTTATCAACATTTTCTTTGTTCATTGCCACCTCTCTTTCAGTATCCTTTATAATCTTCAAGGCACTTTCATAGTCCCTTTACATTTTCTTCATCTCACTCTTTGAAATCTTCAACTCAGTCATAACCCTTTTCAGCTTGTCAGATGGGTCTTCAGACTCTGATTGCACTACAATAGTACAGACACGAAGATCAATTTTCTAATGTAGAGAATAATTCATTTCTTTCAACTCAAAAATGTCATTGTTTCTTTGTATAAGTTGATCAGTTAATATTTCCTTCTATTTTTCCACTTGTGCCACTGTCCACTTGTAGCCATAGGATGTTCTATGGAGGGCATCTGTAGAAATTTAATACAAAATACATGTATTTCCTAGATTCTCTTGATCTAAAAATTATATGCCACTGTTAAAATAGAATCGCTTCTACAAAATATTTGCGGAATTTGAAACACAATCGCCAATCACAATATCATGAAGAAAGGTCAATCACACAAAACACAGATAATTTACCCGGGGAAAGCATATAGCTAAAAACCCCACTATCTTCTATTATGTATTATATCTTGGATCATGAAACAATTAGATACAAATCTCTAATCCAAGAGCTTTGAGTACATGAGCTAACTATCTCACACTGTCATACAAAAATTGACAAGTTCCTTAGACAATTTACTATCTCCAGATAGCCTACCTCCACTGCGCAATCCCAGCTAATAGCAATCCTTGAATGAATGAAATCATGATTGCCTTGACTACAAAATCCTCATGGGCACATCCAATGTGTGTGTGGTTGCATGTGTGCGACCAGATAATGTCAAAACTAATAGTTATCTACCCTTTCACCTAGAACTCAACTGGGTCTCCACTGGATCTGACATGCATGAAGTTAATAGTAGTAAATCTTCAGTTGCATGTGAGGCCACTGATTGTGAATTAATTAATAATTAATTCACTTGATCTCTCACTAGTGTATCTTCAGTTACAACTAGCATAACTGAGTTAAAAAACTTTACAACTTTCATAACTGCACTTCCAACTCTGTTTCAACTTCGAATCACTCAGTTGCAACTAAGTCCACTTGCATGTCCCACCAACCAACCTCTCAACTCAAAATTCCTTTAGCTAAATGATTTGCCACTTCAATTAACTATTTCCAATTCCACATTGAGAATAGATTATTGTTTATTGTCCAACTAATATTAAGGGGTAATAATATTTTACATGCATCTATAAATAGACATGCAATCTATAAATATAATTTTCACATACATCTATAAATAGAACTCATCTATAAATAGAATTTGCTTATGCATCTATAAATAGACATCCACCTAAAAATAGCTTAAGGCTCAATCCTAGTGTAGGTGCTTAATTTTCACTAGGATCTTTTTGTTGAATCTCAACACTCCCTCTCAACAAGAAAGGGATTATCCTTCACCCTGATCATGTCTCTATGGTATTCGAATTTTCTCCTGGTGAGCACCTTCGTTAGAATATCTGCATCCTGATCTTCCGTAGGAATGTACTGAAGCAACATGATCCTCCTCTGCACACAATCTCTGAGATGATAGTACTGGATATCTATATGCTTAGATCGATCATGAAACACATGATTAATGGAGATTTTAATGCAACTCTGATTATCACAATGAATCACTATCGGATCTAAATGAAAACCCAAAAAACCAACTAGGATCTTTCTCATCTAGATAGCCTCACATGCAGCTTGACTCGCTACCATCTATTCCGCTTCCACTAAACTGACTGCCATGGATCTCTCCTTCCTGTTGTACCAAGAAACAACTATAGATCCAATGCTAAATATCCCCCATGATGTGCTCTTTCTGTCTGATGGGTTACCTGCCCAATCTGCATCTATGAAGCCATTCAACTTCGACTCATTCGTCTGTCTGTACCATAAACCATACTCTGATGTTCCCCTCAAGTATCTCAAGACATGCTTGCTTGCCTTCCAAAATAGCTTAGTAGGCTTAACCATAGCTTGACTCAGTTGGTTAACCACATAGCAAATGTTTGGTCTCGTGTTCACTAGATACATTAGCGAACTCACTAATTGTCGATAGATAGTAGCATCCACTACCTCTCCAGAAGAAGCAACCTCTTTCCTCCAGTTTCTTGGAAGAGGAGTATCCATGGGTTTGCAACCCTCCATGTGAAACCTACCCAGTATCTCCCTTGCATACTTGCCTTGAGACACAAAAATTTCACCATCTCACTGCCATATTTCCAATCCAAGTAAATAATGAAGGAGGCTTGTATCCTTCATCCCGAACTCCTTTGCAAGGTCCTCCTTGCATGAGTGTATCAGCTGCTCATCACCAGTCAATATTAAATCATCAACATAAATAAAAATGATTAAAAGCTTACCCTCCACCACAATTTGGTATAGGTTTGCATCTGCTTCACTTTGGTGAAGCCTAGTCCAGTGAAATAGTTGTCTATTTGAGTGTACCAAGCACGAGGTGCTTGCTTCAGCCCATACAATGCTCTGTTGAGTCGGCACACATGCGACTCGCTGTTGAAGATATCAAAACCTTCAGGATGCTCTATATACACCTCTTCTTCAATGATCCCATTGAGAAATGCAGTCTTCACATCCACCTGATGAATGTGTCAGCCCATCTGCACTGAGAGAGCAAGGATGGTCCTTATGGAAGAATACCTTGCGACATGTTAGGAATCTGTAATTTTAGCAGATTGGTGAGACTAAAACCGCAGAAGCAACATTATTTCAACCAACTTTGGGATCCTCGGATCTAGCCCTCCTGAATCCGGAGAGGGATCTCCAATAAGTACAAAGATGGATTTGTCTTTGAAGTTTGGGGTTATGATATTAGGCTAGTTATGAAGGCCAAGGGTTTTGTTTGTTTTTTGGATGGTTGAGCATGATTACTGTTTGAAGTGGAAAGTCCTAAATGCAAAACAATTTCAAAAGTGAGAAGTTGCAAGTGAATATAACAACTAGGCTAAAAAGATAGATATAACGTTGGTTTTTAGTCCATTGGGCTATGGAGTCATAACAGGGCTTTAATTGAACAACAACATCAAGGGTGATCCAAGGGGCAAGTCATCTACATCACAAGATTATTGAGATTATAATGATGGAATGGGAACAATAAAGTGTTGGAGAGGTGGAAACTGATAATAATTTCACAAAGGATTTATATTCAGTCCAAACAAGAAAAGCCTCTTAAGTAACTGTTTAAAACCAACCAAGTGCAGGGCTAACCATTGACTTCTTGGGAAAGTTTGTATTAAAGCAGCTTAATTGACAAACAATCCAGTAATCCACATAATTACCTTCAGAAAGTATGAAAACATATAAGAGAAGATAGAGTGTAAACTTAAGATCAGATAAAGTACTTTTAAACCTAGTCTGCTTTCAGTTAACACCAAGGGAAACTTTCAGAATCTGCTTTTGGAGAAAAAAATAGGACCAGGGCACACCATATCTTCCATAGTCATCTTTAATAAGCAAAATAAGGAAAATAACTTTCAAGAACAATGTTTAAATCAAACAATAGGACGAGGGAACTCCAACATTCCTAACTGCTTAAACTGTATTAAATCATTCTTAAATAAACAAATTGGAGGAAAACATTGAGATAAAGATTTTTAGTCAGAGAAGGTTACTGATGTACAGTAGGTCCTAACTCTATAAATGATGTTCTTTATCAGAGAATAATGAACAATATGACATACATAGAAGGAAAACAATAACAAAGAAAGGGGCACTTCACCAGTGATATAGACCAGGATCCCAAGAAACAACTTGTTTATTGATGTCAAACCAGTTACAGTACTCAGGCCCAATGTTTCAGTTCAACAATCATCTTCACTATCCAGCCTAACTAATCTATCACAAGCAGAGCTCCAAGGGCCAGTGAACACTATTTACAATCAGAAGTTTAAGCTCAAGTGTATTTCAAAGTTCTACAACCAACCCCTTACTCATCTTCTGTAGTAGTATATATAGAAGAATGAGGAGGTGAGATCTGATAAAAGATCTCCAATTACAATTAATACAGATTTAATGGCTTCTTGGCCTTTGAGGGGCTCAATGAAGAAACTTACATACATATCCTCTGTATTAAATGATTTACATAAATATTTAAGCTCGGTGGGAGATTTTGTTGACCTTTGAGGCTCTGTATGGTGTCAAAGTAACTCTGCAGATGTTTGCCATTAATTTCCTTGGCAGAGTTTCCTTTTTGGCTGCGTTTTGAGACAAATATCTGATCCCGATCAATAAATTCGGCCTCTGATTGAATACTTTGAGGCACAGGTGGCGTCGTGGTAGCTAGAGGGATAAATTTGCCTCAATTTGTGGTGGTAGAGGGTTTCCTATCGATAAAACACTTCATATTTTCTTTAAACTATGTTTTAAATCGGGGATTAAGCTTTTGATAAACATTCTTAGCCGTAATCCCTGCAAAATCTTTCCTTTAATCCTTTGTTCTGATAAATTTTGGTCTTCTTCACTGATACTCTCTGACTGCGCCCGATTCATGGTTTTTTGTTGGTATACAGGGCTGCCCAGGGTTATGTGGCATCAATGCTTCATGAATGATTGATGAAAACGTGGATTTAACCCCTGTGATGATTTTCTTTGATGAATCGAAGGCCGGAAGATCGTCATCCTCTGCCCTCGAATTTTCTTCAAAAATGGCAAGAAAACCATTTAAACCCTGCAAAATACAAACAAATATTAAAAAATCTTGCATATATAGGTTTATTGCTGCAGAAGGCATGTGGAGGAAGCGTGGCCGTTGGATGGCATCATCCAACAGTCGAGATTTATCGGGAGAAAACAAAAGGAAGGCGGAAGAATAATTTAAATCAGAGCCATCGATCGCGCAGATATTGACGGTCGGGAGCGGAAAATGGAAAGTCAAAGTGGAAAACGTTGACTGGGTGATCGAAACAGGGCGATGAAATATGGACCGTCGATCTGCAGATCAGATCGATGGCGGAGATTTATTGAATGCTGCGTCGTAGCCTAGTTAACTGTCGGGCATCTTCAGTGAGCGATAGCCGTCGGATGGGCGGCCTCAGATCGGACGGTACGCATCAATATCGCGCCGTGTCCACGTTCGAACGTTAACGTGCAATGGATGGCAGTTTTGTGAACAGTGGCCAGGCCACGTGTCAACCGATGAGTGGAATCATTGGCAATCGGGAAAAAACCGTCATCGCCCAAAGGCGGTGCGATGCATACCGCGCGGTTTTTTGGAAAGGTGAGTGGAATGTGGGGACCACTGGGAGACGAACTCCGCACCGTCCGATCTTCAGATCAGATCGACGGTGCGGAATGGTTTAAAATTTGAACCGGCGGAAAAATAATAAAATAATAAAACCAACGATTTTTAATATATAACCAAGGTTTTAAAATTTGGCCGGGAATTATTTTATTTGAAGCGGATAGGCGCCCGATTGCGGGGCCGTGGGCGCATGGGAAATGATGTGACCGAGGGTCAATGGGAAAAAGGGCTAGGACCCATATATGCCCAAAATGTGGGTTTTTATGGTTTTTCAATGATTTTCAAAGGGTTAGAGGGGTTCCGATAAGGCAAAGAAGGAGTCTTTAAACCTTATAAAAGTGATTTTGATGAAGGGGAAATGGGAAAAACATGAAAATGAGGGATTTTCATGGGAAATAGAGGGATAGAATATGAGGTTAGCTTTGGAAAAGGGGGAAAGGGAAATGGTGCTTGCAGCAGTATTCTTCCTTGGAAATCAGTAGGATTTCTGAGTTTTGAAGGGAAACAGCAGTGAAGTTTTGGACAGAGGAAAGGCATGAGGCCTTCAAGAGTCTTTAAGAGCAAAAAATTTTTAGCAATGAAATTTGTTCCTTGAAGGCTCAAAAATTCTTAGCCACCTTTTGTTATAACAAATATTATAGGTGGCTAACAATGGCTCCACTTGGGGATGATGCCTTCTTGAAGGCATCAAGAACTTCAGACTTGCATTCTCTGGGAGGCTGACCTGTGCCACATCCATTGTGTTCTCTGGGAGGCTGACCTATGCCTGATCCATTGGGCTGCCCTTCCTTTGCTAGGATGATATTCTCTGTAAACATATTAGCAGCCATGAAAACAATGGACCTTCATCAATACAAACTTTCTACCTACCCAATCCTACTGATCTAATATTTTTTCTTCATTAGAGTGCACTTGGATTGGAAAACTCTTTTCACAACATTTTATTCTTTTAAAAGCAGGAAATCTAATCTATTTCTACTCCTTATTTCTCCCTAAACTCAGATTAAACAGTTGAGTTCAGATGCTTCTCTACCTATTCTACCATCTGTTGGGATTAAATTGTCCAACAGATTTTTTTCCTCTAAATTCTAAAACATAAATTTAAAAATAGTCAAGTCAAGATTAAGTTGTTTGACCTGCTATGGTCTATGGCATAAAAACAAGCTGCACATAGACATTATTTTACAGAAAATTAAATCAAAATGGAAGGCTTAAGATCTAAAAATTGAAAACTCTTCCTTCATCTTTTTAACAGCTCTTTTTTTACTTTTGTTTGAGTTGTTCCTCCTTTGTTCTCTGGTTCAGATTTTAAGCTAATTAGAACCAGATTTACATATTTTTTTACTCAGAAAATAAAACATATTTGAGTCATCTCTCTTTGGAAACTTAGGTTCAGATTTTGAACATGTTTGAACCTTTAATTTCTATCCTAATCTATCTACTGATAAGCCAAGATTAAACAGTTTGGAAAATCGAATTCACTATCCTATCAGCAGAAAATTTAAAACTGATTAGTCAAGATTAGGTTGTTTGACTAACTAGAAGTGTGTTTTGTAGGAGTGGCATTTAAGCTTGCACACTTTCATAATTTGTTTCTCTTTTTTGGTATGGGGCTATACCTTTTTTTTTTCTACAATCTGCCCTCTTTTCTTTTCTTTTTTGTTTTTGTATTTTTGAATCTTTGATTTTTCTTCAAAGCAGAAAACAACAACTAATCTATATGCTCAGAACTGAGCTTTATTGACATTCCTATCTAACCTATTCTAACTTGAAATATTTACATATTCATATGATACAAAAATGCCAATGCAGCCAGCTGAGTAATGTCAAGAAGAAGTAGAAACTTTGGCTGCTTGTCAGAGGTATCCATAGAACATATTGAAGATTAACCTTCAATATCAAGGCTATCACAGAAGGTGACATCTTTTCATGTCTCTGGATCTTGCAAAGGATCACTTCTTGATAATTTGAGCCAGTTGGGAATTCCACACACTCTTCCATAGGATCAACAAAGAAAAGATGAAGATTCTATTCTTTTTGGCCCTCCACAATTGGTAGATTATCTACTTCCAAGACATCAGCTTTGAGGACTATCTCTTTAGTATGTAGCTTGGAAGTATCGTCATCTTTAACCTACACAATAGCAAACAGTGAAATATTTTCTTTCTCTGAACATATGCTTGCTTCTAATATAAATTCAGGTTCTTTGAATGGCAGATTGATATCAATGATAGGAGAAGTTTCTTCTTGAAAATAGAGTATATCCACAGCAGGATAGTCTTGTATTTGTTTCTCTCCCTCTTCTTCATCATCATCTGAACTGGAGGACTCATCATATTTGGCAGTGTTGTCCTCTTGTAGCCCTGGTATACTTGGATTCAGTGGGTTGAACTCTGTGAAAAGGTTATTATATTCTTGAGTGGGGGTGTATTCAATGGTTTCCTCTTGCTCAAAAATTTCTTCATTACTCTTCTCTTCATATTCTGAGTTGAAAGGCTGCTAATTCCCAATAAAGTGAAAGCTTTTTATGATGGATCGAAAAGGATGATTACGGCTTTCAAGCTGATAATGGTGAAACTCATAACACCAATCAAATGATGCTTGCCCTGCATGAATAGTTTCTTCTTGGAAATCATCATCATCATAAGACTGATTGAAATTTGAAAATTTATTAGAATAAACATTTTCATCAGTCAAACATATTGGGATATCAGTAGATCCTTCTTCATTCTGATCTACAAAAGAACTTTCTAAATCTGTACAACAAAGTTCTCTATATGAATGGGCAAGAGTGTTTGTTTTGCAAAAAGTTTCAGAGACTGACTGTTTATAAATAGTCTGATCTATCTCCTTCTCTGTCAAAGGGGGAGATGTTTCCATGTCCCTTTGAACAGAAGTACAATAGTTCTCTGTCTCTTGTGAAGATTGATTTTGAGGCTGGATGTCTTCGTGAACCTCAGCTATAAGGGATGATGAATCAATTTTTGAGTTTTCAGGGATATCTTGAGGGATGTTCTTTATTTCTTGGATCATCTCTTCCTCAACTGATTCATCTATGTTCTTAAAAATTTTCAATAGGAGATTAAACTCATGAATGGTTGTTAAAATATCTTCAGGATGCATCTTTTCCAAAGCTTCCTCATTATCTATAATGTGTTGGGTGATTTTTTGTGATGGATCATAATATATTGCACCCAATGATAATGATGTAGTGTTTTCTTTATAGTTCTCATAGAACACATATTTAAGGTCTCTTAAAGAAAACAAACTACTAGATCTTAAGCATTCATACCAATCCCTAGCTTTTCCTTCTAATGTTAACATGAACATTTTCATTAGGTAGTCTTCATGCCATTCAACTTTCAACCTCCATACATGTATATGAAATTTGATGAGATGTAATAGAGGGTCATCAAACTTTTCACCTTGAAAAACAGGAAGGTTGTCATCCCAATTCACCTGGGGCATCTTATGTGGAAACCCAGGGATATGATCTCTACTCATTGGGGCATATCTTTGTTGTATTTTTGGAATCACGTTTGTAAATCAAGAAAGAGGTCACTGTGTCTGGTCAATCAGTTCAGGGTCTTCTACCAGTGGAGTCATTTGGTCTTCTAGGAGTTTCAGAGTGCGGAGTCGCCAGGTGGAAGATTGTTAGCTCCTAAGGAGGTAAAATGTTTTATGGTCCACCACCATGTTTATTTAACACCAATCTAACCAGATATCTTGGGTCTTCTGAGTGCCTAAGGGTGTGTAAGATAAAATGCACTCAATTCCCCAGCGGAGTCGCCAGAAATATTAGGAATATGTAATTTTAGCAGATTGGTGAGATTAAAACTGTAGAAGCAACATTATTTCAACCAGATTTGGGATCCTAGGATCTAGCCCTCCTGAATTCGGAGAGGGATCTCTCCAATAAGTACAAATATGGATTTGTCTTTGAAGTTTGGGGTTATGATATTAGGCTAGTTATGAAGGCCAAGGGTTTTGTTTGTTTTTTGGATGGTTGAGCATGATTACTGTTTGAAGTGGAAAGTCCTAAATGCAAAACAGTTTCAAAAGTGAGAAGTTGCAAGTAAATAGAACAGCTAGGCTAAAAAGATAGATATAACGCTGGTTTTTAGTCCATTGGGCTATGGAGTCATAACAGGGCTTTAATTGAACAACAACATCAAGGGTGATCCAAGGGGCAAGTCATCTACATCACAATATTATTGAGATTATAATGATGGAATGGGAACAATAAAGTGTTGGAGAGGTGGAAACTGATAATAATTTCACAAAGGATTTATAGTAAGTCCAGACAAGAAAAGCCTCTTAAGTAACTGTTTAAAACCAACCAAGTGCAGGGCTAACCATTGACCTCTTGGGCAAGTTTGTATTAAAGCAACTTAATTGACAAACAATCCAGTAATCCACATAATTACCTTCAGAAAGTATGAAAACATATAAGAGAAGACAGAGTGTAAACTTAAGATCAGATAAAGTACTTTTAAACCTAGTCTGCTTTCAGTTAACACTAAGGGAAACTTTCAGAATCTGCTTTTCGAGAAAAACTAGGACCAGAGCACACCATATCTTCCATAGTCATCTTTAATAAGCAAAATAAGGAAAATAACTTTCAAGAAACATGTTTAAAGCAAACAGTAGGACGAGGGAACTCCAGCATTCCTAACTGCTTAAACTGTATTAAATCATTCTTAAATAAACAAATTGGAGGAAAACATTGAGATAAAGCTTTTCAATCAGAGAAGGTTACTAATGTCCAGTAGGTCCTAACTCTATAAATGTTGTTCTTTATCAGAGAATAATGAACAATATGACATACATAGAAGGAAAACAATAACAAAGAAAGGGGCACTTCACCAGTGATATAGACCAGGATCCCAAGAAACAACTTGTTTATTGATGTCAAACTAGTTACAGTACTCAGGCCCAATGTTTCAGTTCAGCAATCATCTTCACTATCCAGCCTAACTAATCTATCACAAGCAGAGCTCCAAGGGACAGTGAACACTATTTACAATCAGAAGTTTAAGCTCAAGTGTATTTCAAAGTTCTACAACCAACCCCTCACTCATCTTCTGCAGTAGTATATATAGAAGAATGAGGAGGTGAGATCTGATAAAAGATCTCCAATTACAATTAATACAGATTTAATGGCTTCTTGGCCTTTGAGGGGCTCAATGAAGAAACTTACATACATATCCTCTATATTAAATTATTTACATAAATATTTAAGCTCGGTGGGAGCTTTTGTTGACCTTTACGGCTCTGTATGGCGTCAAAGTAACTCTGCATATGTTTGCCATTAATTTCCTTGGCAGAGTTTCCTTTTTGGCTGCGTTTTGAGACAAATATCTGATCTCGATCAATAAATTCAGCCTCTAATTTAATACTTTGAGGCACAGGTGGCGTCGTGGTAGCTAGAGGGATAAATTTGCCTCAATTTGTGGCGGTGGAGGGTTTCCTGTCGATAAAACACTTCAGATTTTCTTTAAACTGTGTTTTAAATCGAGGATTAGGCTTTTGATAAACATTCTTAGCCGTAATCCCCGCAAAATCTGTCCTTTAATCCTCTGTTCTGATAAATTTTGGTCTTCATCACTGATACTCTCTGACTGCGCCCGATTCATGGTTTTTTGCTGGTATGCAGGGCTGCGCAGGGTTATGTGGCATCAATGCTTCATGAATGATTGATGAAAACGTGGATTTAACCCCTGTGATGACTTTATTTGATGAATCGAAGGCAGGAAGATCGTCATCCTCTGCCCTCGAATTTTCTTCAAAAATGGCGAGAAAACCATTTAAACCCTGCAAAATACAAACAAATATTAAAAAATCCTACATATATAGGTTTATTGCTGTAGAAGGCATGTGGAGGAAGCATGGTCGTTGGATGGCATCATCCAACGGTCGATATTGATCGGGAGAAAACAAAAGGAAGGCAGATGAATAATTTAAATCAGAGTTGTCGATCGCGCAGAGATCGACGGTCGGGAGCGGAAAATGGAAAGTCAAAGTGGAAAACGTCGACTGGGCGATCGAAACAGGGCGATGAAATATGGACCGTCGATCTGCAGATCAGATCGACGACGGAGATTTATTGAATGTCGCGCCGTAGCCCGGTTAACTGTCGGGCATCTTCGGTGAGCGATAGCGGTTGGATGGGCGGCCTCAGATCGGACGGTACGCATCAATATCGCGCTGTGTCCACGTCCGAATGTTAACGCGCGATGGATGGCGGTTTTGTGAACAGTGGCCAAGCCATGTGTCAACCGATGAGTGGAATCGCTGGCGATCGGGAAAAAACCGTCGTCGCCCAAAGGCGGTGCGATGAATATCGCGCGGTTTTTTGGAAAGGTGAGTGGAATGTGGGGACCACCGGGAGACGGACTCCGCACCGTTCGATCTTCAGATCAGATCGACGCTGCGGAATGATTTAAAATTTGAGCCGACGGAAAAATAATAAAATAATAAAACCGACGATTTTTAATATATAACCAAGGTTTTAAACTTTGGCCGAGAATTATTTTATTTGAAGCGGATAGGCGCCTGATTGCGAGGCCGTGGGCGCATGGGAAATGATGTGACCGAGGGTCAATGGGAAAAAGGGCTAGGACCCATATATGCCCAAAATGTGGGTTTTTATGGTTTTTCAATTATTTTCAAAGGGTTAGAGGGGTTCCGATAAGGAAAAGAATGAGTCTTTAAACCTTATAAAAGTGATTTTGATGAAGGGGAAATGGAAAAAACATGAAAATGAGGGATTTTCATGGGAAATAGAGGGATAGAAAATGAGGTTAGCTTTGGAAAAGGGGAAAAGGGAAATGGTGCGTGCAGCAGTATTCTTCCTTGGAAATCAGCAGGATTTCTGAGTTCTGAAGGGAAACGGCAGTGAAGTTTTGGACAGAGGAAAGGCATGAGGCCTTCAAGAGTCTTCAAGAGCCAACAATTTTTAGCAATGAAATTTGTTCCTTGAAGGCTCAAAAATTCTTAGCCACCTTTTTCTATAACAAATATTATAGGTGGCTAACACAACAGGTGCAAAGGTCTCTTCATAATCTATCCCCTCGATCAGCGAGAAGCCCCGCGCCACAAATCTGGCCTTGTATTTCTCAACACTCCCATCAACAGTTTGCTTTACCTTGTAGATCCATCTCGAACCTACCACTGATTTATCAACTGGGCTTGGAACAATTTCCCAAGCACTGTTTTTGACAATGGAGTCATATTCCTCCACCATTGCATCTACCCATGTGGGCTCCTGCACTGCTTCCTGAAAGGAATATGGTTCGGTCACAATACATTTTCTCATGAGAGCCATGTATCCAGTAAATCGGTCAGGGATATTTTCTTTGTCTGCGCTGTGAAGTAGGGGCTCCTACATTCTATGCAACGTCAAGTCTCAATCTATCAGCTTCTGTGTTACGCCTTCTGCCAGTTCTGATGGTTGGCTCTGCGTGAGTGGACTCCTCCACTCCATGAACCTCCTCATGTGGC
Source organism: Pinus albicaulis (assembly GCA_034641835.2). Taxonomy (NCBI): domain Eukaryota; kingdom Viridiplantae; phylum Streptophyta; class Pinopsida; order Pinales; family Pinaceae; genus Pinus; species Pinus albicaulis. The sequence continues at coordinate 1,314,232,795 of CM076578.1, read as the reverse complement.
TGATCCACATCTAGAGACTCATCTTTGGGAACCAACAGTTCCTCCTCTGCATGCAAGTCCATCTCCCTCTCGAGCGACAACCGCATGGCTTTCCCCTCATCGAATTTTATAGCCCGTCACACCACAGTCATTCGATTATTTGGAAAATACACATGATAATTATGGGGTGTTTTTGTGTACCCCACAAAAATCCCAACTTCAGTAGTCGTCTCTAGCTTCTTTCTGGCGTCCTTGGTCACATGAACATAAACAAATGAGCCAAGAATCTTAAAGTGTGAAACATCTGGTTTCTTACCAGTGAAAGCTTCTTCAGGTGTACTCATGCCAAGTACTCTATGAGGACAACAGTTTTGCACATAAACCGCAGTGTTACATGCTTCAACCCACAAATGCATTGGTAGGCCTTGATCATGCAACATCGCTCGTGTTACACCCACGATCGTTCTGTTCTTCCTCTTTGTGACCCCATTGTGTTGTGGGTTATGAGGTGCTATGAGTTCTCCTTCGAATTCCTTCTTTTCTACAGAATTTCTTGAATTCGTTAGAGATGTATTCTCCACCATTATCGCTCCTCATAGCCTTCACCTACTTCCCTGACTCTTTCTCCACTAATGCCTTAAACTCACAGAACTTTGAGAAGGTTTGATCCTTCTTCTGCATGAAGAAGATCCCGCATTTACGAGAAAATTCATCAACAAAAATAACATAGTACTTATGTTTTGTTATTGAAGCAACCGAGAACGGTCCACACACGTCTATGTGAACTCTCTCAAGGATCCCCGAAGCGTGGTTCTCCTTTTCATGAAAGGTGGAATTTGCATACTTCCCCATGGTGCAGCCCTTCCACTGATCTAACTGAGCAAGTGTTCCCATTGGAATTGAAGTAGATATTTGCTACGTGACTTTCAAGGCTCCATGATGAAGATGGCCCAATCTCTTGTGTCATAATTCACCCTCATCCCGGCTCACCACTTTTTCCGCCTTTCCCATAATGGCAGCGCAACCATTTACCTCCAGCTTGTAGAGATTCTTAACTTGAATCCCTATCCTCTTGGCTTGACCCGTTGTTTTATGTCACAGGAAATCTTTTCCATCGCTGAAAACAACATCATAGCCTCTGTCCTCCCACATTGCGACTGAGACCAAATTTTTCTTCAGACCTGGAACATGCATAACATCTTTCAATTGAAATGGTTTACCTGACTCCCACTAAAAGGTAATGGTACCAATGTTGGTCGCATTGTACCGTCCGTTGTCGCCCATATCTATATGCATTTGGAGATCTTTCTCCTCCAAGTCACTGAAAATTTCCTTATCTCCTGTCATGTGAAAGGAAGCACCATTATCCAAATACCACACTGATCCCAATGCACTTGACACCATGCATGCGATCAAAGAGAATTCAAGCTCAAATTGCGAGGCAAGGGCCTCGCCAACTGTAGTCCATCAACCTTCTTGTTCTTCTTCTTTTGCGGACAATTAGTAGCAAGATGCCCATTTTTGTGGCAGTGAAAACACTTCACCTTGGACGTATCCAGCTTCTTGCCTTTAGACTCAGATTTAGAATGGAATTTCTTCCCCTTCCCCTTCTTCGCCTTGGCAGCCAAAGCACAATCCTCTTCATCATCATGCTTTGATGAAGATCCATCTTCGGTGTTCCGCCTGAACTCCTTGTGCATCAGATCCGACCATGGTCGTTCCCAATCCGGAAATTTTTCCCATCCATTGACAGAGTCTTCATAACTGTTCCAACTCTTAGGAAGTCCCAAGAGAGGCAAGCTCACCAAATCATCATCAGCAATAGTTATTTCCACACTCCCCAATTCATCCCGTCATTGGAAAAACTTCGTGAGATACTTTGGAATGTTTTCGCCCTTTTCCATCTTGATCTTCCTAAGTTTATCTCTGAGTGCCAATTTCCTATGGTCGCTACTACTTTGGAAAATATCTTTCAAATCCTTCCACATAGAATATGGTGTGGATTTCCCATGGAGGCTTGAGACAATGTGGTCTCGTACTCCCTCAAACCGAATCCTCCTCGCCTTTGCCACTTTCTTTTTTCATGTATCAAGATTGGTAGCATTTGACGAAGCAGGGTTAGGAACATCATTGTCAATGAATTCCTTCAAGCCATTGTCTTCAAGCACCGCCTCCATCCTGTCCTTCCAAGCATTGTAGTTCGATCTTCCCTCGAGTGCATACTCTCACCTCAAGCCATTGAAATCCATTTCGATCTTGAATCAGTTGTAGCACCAAGAAATTACTTCTGCAAATTCGAATTCTTTCCACCAACAAACGCAGCTCCTGCTTCACTACTGTAATCTCTTATGCTTTGATACCATGTAGAAATTTAATACAAAATACATGTATTGCCTGGATTCTCATGATCTAACAATTATATTCCACTGTTAAAACATAATCGCTTCTACAAAATCTTTGCAGAATTTGAAACACAATCGCCAATCACAATATCATGAAGAAAGATCAATAACACATAACACAGATAATTTACCCAGGGAAAGCATATAGTTAAAAACCCCACTATCTTCTATTATGTATTATATCATGGATCATGAAATAATTACATACAAATCTCTAATACAAGAGCTCTGAGTACATGAGCTAACTGTCTCACACTATCATACAAAAATTGGCAAGTTCCTTAGCCAATTTACTGTCTCCAAACAGTCTGCCTCCACTGCGCAATCCTAGCTGATAGCAATCCCTGAATGAATGGAATCTTGCTTGGCTTCACTGCGCAATCCTCATGGGCACATCCAATGTGTGTGTGGTTGCATATGTGCAACCGAATAATGTCACAACTAATAGTTATCTTCCCTTTCACCTAGAACTCAACTGGGTCTCCACTAGATCTGACATGCATGCAGTTAATAATAGTAAATCTTCAGTTGCATGTGATGCCACTGGTTGTGAATTAATTAATAATTAATTCACTTGATCTCTCACTAGTGTATCTTCAGTTACAACTAGCATAACTGATTTTAACTCACTTAACCGAGTTAAACTACTTTACAACTTTCATAACTGCACTTCCAACTCTGTTACAACTTCGAATCACTCAGTTACAACTAATTCCACTTGCATGTCCCACCAACCAACCTCTTAACTCGAAATTCCTTTAGCTAACTGATTTTCCACTTCAGTTAACTATTTCCAAGTCCACATTGAGAATAGATTATTGTTTATTTTCCAACTAATATTAAGGGATAATAATAGTTGACATGCATCTATAAATAGACATGCAATCTATAAATAGAACTTTCACATACATCTATGAATAGAGTTTTCTCATGCATCTATAAATAGACATCCACCTAAAAATAGCCTGAGGCTCCATCCTAGTGTAGGTACTTAATTTTCACTACGATCTTCTTGTTGAATCTCAACAACATCTTCAATTTATTCCTCAATACCTAAAATTCTTTCTCGGATCCCTGCAACAACTTTTTTACAACACTTCTATCCTCTGGCTTTACTCCAATTTTAATTAGCATCCTCTTTAGTTCTTCATTCTGGGTGGTTAAGGCCATAGATTTTTCCTTTTCTAATTTTAATTGGTTAACGACTTTTTCTAACAAAGCTTCAGCTTTGCTAGCAGCCAAATAACTCTTTTTCAAATCACTATATATTCGTTCACCAGTCTACCTGTGTAAATTGATTTTATTAGGCAATGTAATTTTTTTAGCATCTACTGTCAAATTAACAGTCTTGAATCCTGATGAGGTAGTTACTGCTAAAGTAGAAGGATGAGAGAGAGCTAGTTTAAGTTGATTCCTTTCCAAATCCCTAGTTGAAAGCAACCTGGTCTGGTAATATGAAATAAATTGTGCTTCAAATTGGGACTCCATGCTTTCCTTGTCCTTCCTATTTTTCTCTTCAATTTGAGAAAATATTTGCTTAATCATTGAGACAGAGCTCTGGGAATTCTCTACTGGAATAGGAGAAGATAGTGTACAAACAACTTCTCCTAGTTGTACTTGAAAACCTATAATAGATTATGAGTTTCCTTCCTCAAATAATTTATCTCTTTTAGAGATTATATAAGTTTCCTGTTCCAAATCGATAACATCCTCACTGCCTCTTTTTAAACTCTTTTCAGTTTGTAGAAGGGTTTCAACCTCCATCCCTGTGGTTTGTCCTCCATTAGAAAAATTTTCAATCTTTGGTCGAATTTCATGAACATAGGGAGCATAAGAGTTCTATACTCTTCAGTCTAAGATAACATGATAAGGGTCATATGCCCATTTTTCCCCCAACTGCGAATTCATATCTTCCAAAGCTTTCTGCACCTCTCCAATATCTTTCTTGTTGTTCACAACAAAGTGACCTATTGTCCTTGGAAACTTACAAATATGCCCTTTCTTGGTTGGAACAAAATATATTTGGTCCACATTCAAACTCTATCTAATGAATTCCAATGAAAACAACCTCATAGGCACAAATGTAGGCAACCTAAAAGGGGCAACTTCTGCTCCATACAGTTTATTTTTTGCATAATCTTCAAATAAAAATCAGTCCCCTACTTTGACATCCTTACTGAGGTGAAGGAAAGACTGGGCCTTTGGAAATATAGAGGGTGCAGGTGAGAAATTGATAATAGAATATGCAACTGATAAAAAGGCAGCTATGAAATACATCAAACCTTCACCCTTTGGATCATCTCTTACTATATCAGTCCAAAACACAATTGACTACTTGTTCTTATGGGGATCCATAATGTTCAACATCAGGGGCATCAATTTTTCTACATGGGTATATAAAAAGAGAGAAGTAATTAAGGATGGGAATCTGAAACACCCAGTGAGGGAAAAATCAGTCAATTGAGAATGCACCATCTTTTCCCAGAATGTGGGTAAATAAAAAATCATTTCAGGATTCATCATCAAGTTGAACATTCCTAAAATATATTTATCAATAGTATTAGTCTCTTCCCTTCCTAATATTTTGGCCAGAATTTGAAGAATAGGTCTAACATCCTCAACAAAAGTATCTAAAGGGAAATGAGAAGGTTCCATAGGCAAATGCTTCCCATCAGGCATTAAAAATAAAGACAATTGGAAAAAACTAGATGTCGACAAGTATTGAAAAGTAGAAAACAAGGTTTCTTCAGAAAAAGGGAGGGAAGAACTTGTTGAAGGAAAGCATAATGCTTGTTGAACCAGCAGAGATGACACCTGGAAGACATCTTCTCCTATTTTATTCATCACAAAACATTTTTGAGGATATAATGCAGAGGCAATCCAATATATAAACTCTGGAAACACATGGGTTTTTGGAATCATAGCAGCTAACACACTCGACCTAACAAAAACTCCATACATAGGAGTTTGTGCTTGGTTAGTCAAAATGTGCTAGTAGGTTTCTATTTAATTCATGGAGTAAATTGGATCGAAAAATTCTCTTTCGGTATCCATTAATGGAATGTGGGAGGAAGAACCCACTAAAACATCTTTCTTAGAAATTTTGATGATTGTTGAAGGAGAAAATGTCGTATAAATACCTGGGTAATAGTGGCGATGTTGACTGGAGCTGGAATTGTGCACAATTGGATCCACATAAGCGAGAGCATAGGATGAAAATGATTAAAATGAAGGAATAACGGGGTTTTATAAGGTAAAACGGAACAACGTGTGGGAAACATAGATTTAAATGAAAATCATGGGAATTTCGAAAAAATGGCATTGTGACAAGACGGTTAATGAGCTCGCAAGTGACGTGGATGATGCAGTGGGGGAGAGATGATAGCTAATCATGGAAAAAGGCAAAACAGTTATACAATGATGCTCGCTTGATTTCGTCATACTGGGGAAGAATCATGTACGAGAGAAACCCAATGGAGACACCGCAACCATCGTATGTCGTCGACTTGTGGTCAAAGTTGATTTTAAAATGTCCATGTGGAGGCACTCGAAGGGCTACCCGTCAGGCACTTTATGCCATCGGGTTTTCTCCATCTATTGGGCCCTGCTCCCTTTTTACATCGCACCTAGAAACATAACCAATGTTTAAATGACAATGACTTCACTATTGTCAAATTTAATAGAGGGACCCACCTTTAATATGTCATGCTTACACTAAAATATGATTAACAAAACTTAATGCACAGTCATAGTTTAATCAAAATTTCAAAAATCGATATTTTGTCCCTGATATTTTCTTTTTCCTTTGAGCATAGAGGAAACGCAAGATGAGTTACAACAATTTACAATCTTTGGGGATGATAACTTTGAATTTTAAAGAAATTTTCTTGAAATTTTCATGGGAATGAATTAAGGGACATCGTAGGGAAACCGAGGAAGATAATCAACTCTAATGGCATGACAAATCTTTTGAACAAAGAACAATGTGGCATAATTTCACAATTATGCTCACTAGATGTTCAAACATCAAAATCATTTGTTTCTTCATATCTCCAAAGAGTCTTTGACAATCATTCCAAAGTATTTGAGATTCCCAAAGGCCTCTCACCTATTCATGATCATGATCACGTTATTCACTTGATTCCAAAAAGCGTTCCTCCAAACATTAGACCATACAGATTTTCCTATGCCTAAAAGGGTGAAATGGAACAGATGGTTGTAGAAGTGCTAGAAGCAGGTATAATTCAACCTATCTAAAGTTCTTTCTCTGCTCCAAAAGTATTCGTACACAAGAAGGATGGGTCATGATGTATGTTTATGGATTATAGGGAGCTCAAAAATCTCACTATTAAAGATACATTTCTCATTCCTGTCATTGATGAATTACATGGAGAAATTTACTTCGCCAAGCTAGATCTTCACTCAGGATATCATCACATTAGATTGATGACTGAAGTTATTCCGAAAACAACATTTAGAACTCATGAAGGTCATTATGATTTTTTGGTCATGCCTTTTGGGCTTACTAATTCACCTTTGTATTTCAAGGTTTGATTAATTCCATTTTCAAACCCTTCCTTAGAAAAATTTTGTTCGTATTTTTTTATGATATACTAATCTACAGCAAGTCTTGGAAGGATCATGTTCAACATGTTGATAGGGTGCTCAAAATATTGGGGGAGAAACAATTGTATGAAAAAAGTCCAAATGTTTCTTTGGGGTACATGAGGTGGAATATGTTGATCATATTGTATCTCATGAGGGTGTTAAGGTAAATCCTAACAAAATTAAAGCCATCAAGGAATGGAAAATTCCCACAACCCTAAAGCATCTTCGAGGATTTCTCGAGTTGACAGAGTATTATCATAGGTTTGTTAAGAATTATGGGAAAATAGAAGCACCTCTAATAACATTACTGAAGAAAGATGATTTTTTTTGGACTCTAGAAGCAACTAAGTTCTTTGAACATCTTAAAGAGGCAATGTGCCAAGCTCTGGTTTTAGCTACTTAGACTTCACAAAAACCTTTATGGTGGAATGTGATGCCTCAGTAAATGGAATTAATTTTGTTTTATTGCAATAAGGAAGACCCATTATTTTTTAAAGCCATCCAATCAAGGTAAACTATTTACACAAACCTATTTATGAGAAGAATATGTTGGCAATACTACATGCCCTGAAGCGATGGCACCCTTACCTAATGGGAAGACACTTCAAGGTAAAAAAGTATCATGATATTCTTAAATAATTTTTGGAATAAGTATTATCTTCAAAAGATCAACAAAAAATGGTCACTAGGATGTTAGGCTATGACTTTGAAATCATCTATAAAAAAGGGAAGCAAAATGTTGTTGCAGATGCACTCTCAAGAGGGGATGAGGATGTGGAATCATTTCTCTATACCATTTCAATTATCCAACCTGACTAGATAACTGAAGCAACGGAAGAATGGAAGAATGACGAAGAGGTATGGACACTCATTCAAAAGTTCCAACAAGATCCCAATACGTCGGATACATTTATCTGGAAAAATGATTCATTATGGTACAAAAATCGTTTATATCTATGTAATAATTCCCAACTCAAACAAAAGATCTGTTGGAATTGCACACCTCTCCTTTAGGAGGGCACTCAATATTTTTAAAAACATACCACATGGTTAAGAATGTTTGTTTTGGGAAGGACTTAAAACTGATATTCAAAAGTTTGTGGTAGAATGTTTGGTTTTCCAACAAAATTAAGTTGAAACAATTAATACCCTATGTCTGTTACAACATTTAGCCATTCCAATTCAGTGTTGGGAGGAGGTTTACCCAAGTCTGAAGGAATGATGTCATCATGGTGGTAGTTGATAGACTTACCAAGTATGCAAATTTTTGTGCATATTTCATCCTTTTAAAACCACTACAATTGCTACTGTATTTATGGAAACAATTAAAAAGCTACATGGAAACCCAAAGATTATTATAAGTAACAGAGATCCCATTTTCATGGAAATATTTGGACGAAATTATTTTCTTGTCTTGGTACTCAATTAGCTCATACCTCATCTTATCATCCTCAATCTGATGGGAAAACTGAGATAGTGAACAAATATTTGGAAGGATATATTCATTGCTTTGTATCTGATAAAAAAACATAATGGGTCAAGTGGTTACCTTTGGATGAATATTGGTATAACACTTCCTTCCATACTACAACAAAAATGACCCCATTTATGGTACTTTATGGTCTTCATCCATCCTTTTTCACATAATCTTTAAGAGAAAATTCTAGGGTTCAAACAGTGGAAGATCACATTGAGCATCAACAACAAGTTCTCAAACTCTTAAAGGATAACCGCACTCTGGCGCAAAATCGAATGAAACAATAGGAAAATCAGCATCGCAGTGAAATAATTTTTGATGTAGGCGACTATGTATTTTTATAGCTACAACGATACAAACAAATGTCCCTAAAGCAAGTTAAGAAGGATAATAAATTATCACCCAAGTACTATGGTCCTTACAAGGTGTTGCAAAATATTGACACTATGGCATAAAAATTGGAGCTTCCTGCATCTTCCTGAGTACTCCCAGTTTTCCATGTTTCATGCTTAAAAAAGGTTATCAGTGAAAAAATCCCAATTCAAACAATATTGCTAGAACTTGATGAGGAAGTAAAAATCATATTGGATCCTGAAGCAGTCACGGAAACAAGAACCTGATAGCTACGGAATCAATCGATTTCATAGTACATCATCAAGTGGAAGAACTTACCCATTGAAGATTCCACATGGGAGGATGAGAATTTTATACAGAAGCATCTAGAACTACTCAAGCGTAGAGGACAACACTTTTTTGAAGGAGAGGGGCATGTTAGGTCCCTATAATACTAATGTAGCCCTCTTATTATTATTATTATTATTAGTGTATCCCCCTTGTTATTGTTGTGGTCAGGTAGCCCCCATATTGTTATTGTTGTGCCCTTACTTTATTATTGTTAAGTAGGCTTTGTTTATATTGTGACCCCTTAGACTCCTATATATACAAAGGAGGTTTTTTCATTTGTATAATCTAAGAATTGTTCATTTATGTGATGCAAAGGAGATTTCCCCCTTGAAGAGGTTATTTCTCAAGTTGTTGATCTATCTTTTCTTCTATTTTGTGAGTTAGTTGCATAACGTCACATATCTATCATTAAATGAAAAATTCAATCAAAGAAAATGTGTTACCTCCACTCAAAAAACAAGCATAAATCATTCCTATGTCTATATTTTCTTGGAGAAGCTATAAGTGCATCAATGATTTTGATAAGTTACATGCCTACTTCAGATCTCAATCTCGAGCATTTTTGTATCAATGCCCTTGTGAGAAATGAGACAACACATCGATTTTATTTCAAATCATCACTGAGAAATAGATTTCATAAGCAATATTCTTTGTTGCAATGTAAATTAGATCAATCTGATATACGCACACCATGTGATCATAATCGCTCGAACAAACAATTTATTAAAATTCTAAATGAGAACTCCATATGTGCACTCTTCTTCAGGACATTTGTATACAATATATTGTTTAAGGCAACTCAATGCATCATATTCGGGAATATTTCTAAAATAAATTATAGATCTTATTTAAATTCATCAATTTATAATTACACTTCAACACAATATCCCAAATCTCATATAAAATAAGAAAGTATGCAATGAGATAGAGTACACATATACTAGAAACCCATAGATATGAATACAATCACTTTGATTAGCACATTCAAATAAAAAAGAACACACCAATCAATAGATTTGTAAACTATGAAATAAATAAGTGCAGATAAAAGAGGCAACGAGAGAGAGGACAACACGTTGGGTTGGGGGCCCTCCCAACTAGCTTGTTTCCTCTTGAAATAAACCAAATTACAGAATGAACAAGATCATTAAAAATAATAGATATGGAGAAAGAAACATGTCATCCATATCTTTTATATTAAAGCATATTAGTCCATTACATCATGAGACAATTCCCAGATCCAATTGATGAGAGGGGGGAACAACCCCAAAAACTCAATTCAACAGCATAAGAATGTAGAATTGCTTCCTCTCCTTTTTGGCTTAGAGCAATAACTCAACTTATATGCATTATTACAGTACAAATTTGGCTCTCGTCAAGCCAATCCATTAAAAAAATGAAAATTCAAATTAGAACCATTTTCCATCAATGAAAGTCTAGTACAACCATTAGCTAATCACGGAAATGAATTTTCTACAAATTTGGGCATGATCCTAGAATTCTGGAAATTTGTGTTTTTTCACAAATATTCTACAAAGAACCCTTTGTATCTCCCATACCATGGAATTTTTTGGAGAATGGCCTTAGTATTACTCAATTTCCTATAATGGGAGAAAAACCCATGTCCCTGAATTTTGATATTATCCTTCATATGTACGTAAATTGAGGAGGAAGTTGGAAATCTGAAAACTGCTGCAAATTTGAGGTTGAAGCATTAATTATTTTCCATAAATCCACACATGCAACCTGGGTGCGTTTTGACTCTCATGGGAGCATGAAAACATCACTACCGACAAAAACTATGTCTCGATTTTCTCCCGGAAGTGCACTAATATGCCGATCCCAAATGAGTGTAGGAATTGTTCTTGGCACAACAATTATACTTGGTGCAGGACCTCTAATACCTAGGCACAATCAAACCTTCATGAGTAACAATTTGATGTAAGTATTATTAAAAACAAAGGGAATTTTTTTTAAACAATTTCCTTATCATGCTTCAATTTAAGATAATTAGCCCTATAATTATGCAAAGCGATAGTAATATTGATAGGAATTAGACAATCATAGGGGAAAAAGCTAGATTAGATACAACAATTTTGGGACATAACACATTTATATACTTCACAATTGAAAATATTTTAGGCTTCAACACACTCATTTTTTAAGATACATTTGATGAAAACGAGAGAGATTATGATTTTTTAGCGGATTCATTGCAAAAGCACCAACAACATAAGGAAGGAAACATGATTGTTTCTATTTATGCGGGGACAAATTTAATCAAGGCATGTTGTAAATATGGAAGAATAATTTTATGTGTTGTACAAACAGAGTCACAAATGACAATGGTGTTGAATACTTACATATGTTTCCAACTACTAAACCCAAGATCCACTAACTTCCTCAAAAATTTAGATATTTCACTTCCTTTGTTGTTTCTCTTATAATTCTTTGGATAATATACTTTTTAGAATTATTAATTGTCAAAATGTCTACTAAAATGACTAATGATATTTATTTTAAAACAAACAATGATGAAACTGAGCAAAATAGAATTAATAAATACAATGTACACACTATTGAGAAATTATTGGATATGGAAACACAAGAAGAAGTTATCATACCATGTACATTATTTGTTTGTTTGTTTTTATTTTTTATTTTTTAATTTATTTAATTGTCACATTCTCACATATTTGGATGTCCATTATAGGGAGCTACAATAACAATGACATTAATCAAGATAAAAATGATGGAGATGGAAATGAGCATTAATCATTGTAATTATTATTTTCATTGTTATGTTTCATAGTATTTCATATATTTGTTATAGTTAAAAATAAATAAAATGACTACAATGATAAATGGAATGTCCTACAAATATATAATCAATATGAAAATATTGTATTGACAATTTAACATGTTTCATTGTTTATCTAGTTAGTTATGGATTTTATTGATTGTCATTTTTATAGCATTTCTTATGTTTATTATAGCGACGAGTAAGGAGAACAAAGACATTGATTAAATGAAAATGAAACAAAGTTATAATCAAGAACAAAATATAATATTAGGTACTTATAATTTGTCAACTAGTTTTCCTTATTATTTAATGTTTTTTACTCATTTTTACAAATTCAAGACATTTTATATGTTTAATTTAGTAACAAAGAAAGAGGGGAAAGACAATGATGAGGTTCAAGCTATAATTATGAAGATATTATGTCATATCAGGTGCTTATAATTTGTGTTGTTGTTTCTCTTGTTACTTTTCAATTTTTAATTTTTTTCACAATCATAACATTTTATGTCTATTATAATCAAATAAAAATAACAAAACTAACAACTAGAACATTGTTAAAAATGTAAGTATGTGTGAGGGAAGAAGTAGTTTTGGCATTTGATTGAGGCTCTGACATTTTTCTCTCTAAGTCCTATGAATATAATACAAGAGAATATTGGCTCATGGCTCATTTATAAATGGTGGAAAAAATATTGAAGGTAAGTGTACTTTTTCAACAATTCTTTCATAGTAATTTGTTTTAGCATGAATAAAATTCTTTGACTAGATTATCAGTTATTGTGTTGTAGCCAAAATAACTAAAAAGAAATTAGTTATTTTACTGATAAAAAAACATTTTCTATTAGAGCATTAATGATGACACAACTAAAATACATATTAAGAAAATTGGAAAGGGTGTGGATTGCACAATAGAGAAAAAAATATCCTGGTTTTGACCACATGTGAAAAGTTTTCTTGAATTTTGTTTCAAAAGAAAATTTCTTGACATTACAATTTGGATGGCAACAATGAAGCAAACCACAAGAAGAATTTTAAAAGTGTTGGTTTCAAAAACATCACAAGGTCAACTTGTGTTTATATGGATCGTTTTAGATTGTAAATCACTAAACAGACATAAGATCACTGATAATCTAGACAATTTTATACACACTAAATCATTGAAAAATGTGTGGGAAATGCATACCCAATATGATGCAACTAAATGTGATTGTGGATTTTTCACTTGAGAGAGTACAAGAAAGTCTCAAATGAAATGTTTCCTGTTGCTCCATTTAGTGGAACAAACCAAGATGATAATTGGTTGATCGATGTGCTATGGATAATGTTGAATAAGTTTAACAAGGAAACAAATATGTGAGTTGCTTTGAAGGATTTTCAATCATAATTAATAGTACCTTAAGGTGACAAATGTCCAGTTCATGCATAAATGTGCATGTACTATGTATAATATGAGTTATTGATCAATATATGTATGACATCATGAATTATTATTGTATTTTGTAGCCTTTATTAATTTAAGTTGACATATATTTCACGATACCGATACATTAGTAGAAATAATTTTTTATTTTTTTATTGCTAGTAAAATATTGTGTTAATGACAATTATTGATTTGAATGGTGGTTTAATGCGTTCATATCAAAATGTCTTAATTTATAGAAATTTAAAAAATAGATCATGTTGTATCTATAAATTATTAGATAATTGGTTTGTTTGCTTGATTTGGACCATTGTAATTATTTTTTCAATTGTGGTTTACCTTGTCTTTAGACCTCTGAAATTAGTGATTTGAATGATGGTTTATTGTGTTCTTATAACTTCTATTTTTACATAAAAGTTAAAAGATGGCATATTAGGTTGTATATAGCACCAACCATAGAAGTACATCTTACACTAAAATAAGCACCAAAATCAACTAAGGGATTACTCTAAAAAAGAATATATAATTAATTAGTATGTTTGAAATTTAAAAAGTGCATTAGGTTTTATGTAGAGATTAACCTATAATTAGTTTGTTTACTTGAATTGGACCATTGTTATTATATTTGTCAATTGTGATTGAACAAATAATTCTAACTCTTAGAATCAACCATTTAAATGGTGGGTAAATCTATTCACGTAATACTTGTTCCATACAAATCAAATAAATGTATTGGGTTGTATGTATTAAAGCATTGCAGGATAAAACAAATCTAGCATGTGCTAGATTTGTTTCTGGCATAAACATAAGCATTGCAGGATAAAAAAAATTAGTACCCACTAAATTTGTCTGTAGCAAAACAAAAACAATTATAATGTAAAACAAATCTAGTGTAAGGAAAAACACAAAATCACTGCAGAATAAAACACAAGAACAAACAACTTCATTATAAGGTAAAATAAATCTAGTGTGCTAGATTTGTTTCTAACAGGAACAAAAACATTGCGAGGTAAAACAAATCTAGTGTGTGTTAGATTTATCTCTAGGATAAACACAAGCATTGCAGGGTAAAACAAATCTAGCATGTGCTAGATTTGTTTCTAGCATAAAGACAAGCATTGCAAGGTAAAAAAAAAAATAGTTCCCGCTAAATTTGTTTCTAGCACAAACAAAAGCATTGTAATGTAAAACAAATATAGTGTAAGGAAAAACATAAAAAAAAAATTGTAGGTAAAACAAGAGCACAAACACAAGCATTGCAGGGTAAAAAAAATATAGCATGTGCTATATTTGTTTCTAGTACAAACAAAAGCATTTGCAAGGTAAAACAGATCTAGTGTGTGCTAGATTTATCTCTAGCACAAATGCCAACATTACAAAGTAAAACAAATCTAACATGCACTAGATTTCCTTCTAGCCTAAATACAAGCATTACAAGGTAAAACAAACCCAGCATGTCATATATTTGTTTCTAACATAGACACGGACATTGCAAGGTAAACTTAAATCTAGCACATGCTATATTTTTTTCACCATGCAACGTGGTTTTGTTTGTGCAAGGAAATTTAGTGTGTGCTAGATTTCTTTTGCCTAGTAATAATTTTATTATTCTTGTTTATTTCATTATAAATTTAATTATGAAAGAAATAATAGAATGCTTGCAGAGTTGAGGGAGTGGGGTCAAGGTAGTGAACCCTAGTTTCCTCAACCCTGGTTCGTGCCTCCTCTATCACTTTCGTAGTGTTTCTCGTTTCCTTGTAGACGATATAGCCAGTTCATGGTGCCATTTTGAATTGTGTCTTGTTAATGCTAATGTTCCTAGAGTATACATTTGTGCCATTGTCTTGTCCTATGAAGAAATGTTGAGGGGGCAGTGGTGGTTTCTTACCGATGATTTTGTCATCGCCATTTGGATGGGTTGATCGGTGGTGGTTTGGGGTTCATGGACGGTTTCTTCTTAGATGTAATGGTTTAATTCGTCGACACTGCATATTGTTCGTGCTCAAATCGTCCCCACATATGAACAACTTGAATACGCATTCACTGAGTACTAGTAAGTCCTCCCACTCTAGGTGCTAAGGCTGACCTCCAATGCACCACAAGGGGTAACCCTGATATCTAAATATATGATTTTCAATAAGAGAATAAAACAAGGTCATATACAGATAATTGTTCGTTGTAATAAGTCATGGTATAAATGGAAGAGAGTGATAAAACTCAATTTAATAACAATCCTGAAAACACAGTTTGAACGATAAGAAGAAGCTAACGATGAGATTTCGGAGAAGATAACATGGGAGTCTTAAAAAAGAAAAGAATCTAAAAGTAAAACACCAAAATTTTAGACATCATTATTGGCCTAGTATCGAATAAAGATATATGCAACAAGTACAGACACTCTTTACGTTATGCTTTGAGCCTTCACAAGTGAACGCACGCAATAATAGATATTGAAGCTAGAATCCATAAGGAAAAAGCAAAACTTCATAATTTCTTAAACCATAGTGTCATCCAAATAAAACAAATTATAACACAAAACATTGCAATCGCTAATATAGTGCATAAACCATTGCAAAGCAGAAGACAAGCTTTCAACTAACAACGATAGAGTATAAATCATCTAGTCCTACGTTGATACTATATATATCATAACATCGAAACCAAATGGATTGTTTCCTAAATGAGGACAAGCCTATGGTTTGGTTTCTGCAATTTCCAAACAAACATAAGCAAATAAAAAACAAGGCTTCTTCAAATCGTGAGGGTCAATTTCAGAGATACAAAAGAAAATTGTGTAGCATGTGCAAGCATTTTTACATAAGCTAGAAAATTATCACTTCTCTCAACAACCCCCCATGATGGGAAACAAGGTTTTAAATAATAGTTTTAAAAGGTAACTGTCTTAGTAACTATTTGAAACATAACCAATTCAACTTTAAATTAAAATAAAATAATTTTAAATGGAATAGTTATTCATTGTGGCGCCTTCGCGATTTGGAGGATTTGACTTTCCTCGATGAGCCTACGGGGGAGAATCCACGCACCTTGGCAGTTGGTACTTGCGTGGTAATCAAAGGGATTTCACCCCAATCCTCTGGTTGCTCTGTCACTCACTGCATTGGCTGAACTGGCTCAACGGCTTGCGACGTGGTGATGATTTGTTCTACTACCAGGTTACGTTTAAAGTGATGCTTCAGCATAACCAATTTTTCCCAATCAGGGGCAACTAACCAGGGTACATTTGTATATTTGGTGATTACCACCACCAACCGAGACCTAATATGATACCGAGTAGCAGGGAGATTATGTATAATCTTATTTATCCCGGTCAGAATGGAAAAATCCCTACAAAGACCGTTTACAACTGTGGAAGAGGAGACCGCATGGCTAGACATCTCAGATCGTGTTCTGTATTTTTCAGCTAATTGCAAAAATTTTCCCAGGATATTATCCAATTATCATTGCCCCAGAATGAAGGCACACCAAACCTCCCTAGATAATTCCATAGTCCTTAAATCATTTATCTCTTTAATAACTTCGTCGAATTCTTCCCGCATTATTTGTATAGCAGCCTATTTCTCCTTTAACATGCAGAGGGAGAAAATGCATTGATCCTTGGGAGGTAGCTCAAGTCTTGTCAAAACATCATCTTCCGAATCATTGACGAGATCGGTGAGGGAGTCGATATCTTTCAGACTTTCATCAAGGGCAACAATTGTAGCCTTAGATTCTAACTTCACACTTTTTATCATGCCCTTTTCGGAATGTGAGAGGATATCCACATAAGCTTTGACTGTGGAGATCTTCTGCCAGATCTCCCTCCATATCTCTCCCTTAGCCTACATTAGTACTATTCTTCCTGTTACGGTGACTCGAAGGACTTCCTTTAAAGATTTACCTTCTTCATGCACATATTTCAAGACAATCTGAATCTGTTTGATCTCTACATTCTTCCAACCTACCAAGACTTTTGTTCTATGTTCAACTTTTGTTGTTTCTGCTTGGGGTGATTCTAGTTCTCGCTCCCGCTGAGTTATCTTGACACGTAATAGCTTAAAATCTTCTATTTCGGAAGCTTGGGTGGAACTAATAGCTTGATCGATCGAAGTTTTGCACTGTGCTAAGAGTTTCAGATGGCATCCTTATTTTTCACGAGATTCCACTTTCAATAGCTCTAGTTGTTTGAGACGGTTTTTTCGCTCTTCTTCTTTAAGTCGCAAGGCTACTTCCATTTCTTAGAGGCGAGCTACTACTTCTTCCTTCCTTTCAAAAGCCTAGATCATTACATGAGGATCATGATCAGGGATTTTAAGGATTGATTGAAAAGTTTTTATTTCTTTTTATTTTTCCTCCAACAATTTCTTAATAGGCGCAGTGTCTTTTTCTTGGCTGGATTGTTGGACGACTATATCCTCTAACTCCTTTATCCAATTGGTCTTTTTTTTCAAATCCATATGTGCAACATGTAATTGTTCAGTCACCTTCTCAAACATTGTTTTCATATTTTTGTTCCCAATCGTGGAATAGAGAAATCTTCATGCCAAAATATTCCCTACATGTCGGCGCAGGTTAATGACATCCATATCGAACACTCTTCCCAGGTTAATGGACACTGAAGAGGTCCTAAAGTCTGGCAGCTGTTGGTTTTCCCCAATCTCTGGCTGGATGACTATAAGATTTAAAACATTTGTCTCAAATGTTGTAGCAGAGATAAAACAAGGTCCACCTGTGGGGATCACGTCCTCAAGTGTTGAGGTGTCAAATAATTGGGACTGCTCTGAGAATACGGTCAATTCTGCATCGGTAGCCATTATCTCCTTCTGCTCAGTAAAAGAATGCTTAATTTCCATGGTTTGCATCCCTGAATCCTTGGGTTTTATAACTCTCAAGATTTTTTGAATCTCTTTATCCAGTTGTTTGACTTCATGTCCGAGCATGTCAGCATCTACGTCATTTTCCTTTGGCTTCACTCGTCAAGACACCTCGGGCGGAGTTAAGCTTTTTTATTTTCTTTTGGATGCAGGAGTAGTGGAAATAGAGACCACATGTTCGACATCCCCTTCTTGTATCTGTACTTCAGAATTACTTGACCCAATTTGGGTGGTTGCCTCTGTCATTCCTGTAGATGTTGTTGAATGTGCGGTTTCATCAACAAGAACTGCAGAAATTGCTAACCTTTCCATTTATGATCTCTTCTCATGAGTATAGTCCGATAATCCAACCTAATTTTTCAATCCTGGGATGATGCCAATGTTATCATAATGCCAGAAATCATCCTGCAGAAAACCAAAAGACAACATCTCCTTTTCCAAAGCATTAATTGCACTTTTATTCTTTGCAATTAAAGGAGGAATAGCATATCGAAAACTAAACAATGCTCCTTTTTTCTTAGAAACACCATGGGATTCATTTACTATAATCTTTTTCCTAAGGACTTCATAAACAAATAGTAACGATGACACATACTTGGGCAACTGAAAAGGTCGTTTTTCAAATCCATATAGACGAATCACAGTATGTTCAGGAAATAAAAACCAACTCCCAATACTTCGTTCCTCGGTCAGTCTTAATGTTTTGATCTGCTCTTCTGAAATCCTACTTACTTTCTCCTTAGTTAATTTAAATTTCAGAGGATGTGCGAAACAATCAGTATGTTGAGAATAGGAAAAGGGAACATGTTGGGGATAAATCACATTAGACCAGCATAAAACCTCTTTCTCTTCAGTTTTGGTGCCAGTAGTACTCAGGAGGAGTTGAGAAGATAAAAAATAAGACGGGTAATTAAAAAGGACTCAATGGACAAGATATGAACAATGATGGCAAGAGTTGAAAGGAATAGCAGTGGATAAGTCCACTGTGAGGGTGCAGGTCAAGTACTTGGAAAAATTAATGGTTTTTCGGTCAGGTTGGAGAGTAAAGAGCCGTATGGCCAAGAAAACTGACTCATCCATTTTAGTGTCGTCGGCGAGACCAAATATGATCGAGAGGAGAGAGGTTAGAGTCTAGTATAATGGTTTCAAGGACTAAGTAGGTATAGGGAAAGACAAATTCATCTTTGGATCGAGATTTTCAAATAGGGTCCTCCATAATTCAAGTTTATCATTTCCAGCCCAGGTGATAAACTCGCGGTCCAGTCCTTTATCGGTTATGTCGATTCCCTAGGTCGGGATACCTAACATTTTAGCAATTACTTCCTCGTCCAGCTTTAGAAAAATCCTGCGATTGGACTTGAAATATAATGCTTGTCGTTCGAGCTCACATTGCTCGGCTAGCAGCAGAATAGAGTCAAGGTCGAAGTGGACAAACGGCAAAGCTGCATGCAGAATTCCAGACTTCAATAAACATAAGTCTTCGTCAGTCGCGGCTTTAGAGAGGGTAAGGGTCCTCTTGAGGGTAAGAATATCAGTGAGGTACACCTTCATGTCCTGAACCCCAACCAATTCATTAACAAGGGCCTCTTTCCTCGACGGCTCAGTCATTATAGCTTTTTGTGGTTGTATTGTTGACCCAACAAGAAGAAGGAGAGCTAAGGCTTACTGGACGAGAGGAGCGAGTCCTTCGACCTGAGGATTGCTTCAAAACTTCTCTTAGCCATGGACACGCTTCCCCGGAGGACATGCAGAAATGAGGTAGACCGAGAGAATGGTGAAAGGTTGGTAGCGTTAAAGTTAAATGGGGAATTGCTAGGATAATTAAATGTCGCAGAAAGGTGTTAATCCACCATTGGGAAACTCACCTACCAAGGGAAGAGGGGGCCGCTCATCGCATGAGGGCTCATGGTTATACTGTGCATAAGTTCTGGTGCAATCGTTGTAGATCTGCAAATGATCAATGGCTAGGATGACATTGGGTCGACGGGGAGGGCGTTACGACCGCATAAGTTTGGATGCAATGAGATCTGGTGATCGTCCAATTGATTTGATGCCAACAGCTAGAATCTTTCGAATGGTAGGCCCGTGTTTTATAACTCGCGCTATTTTGGGGGCGACGATGCGATTTAGTGGTCGGATCAAGCATCAAAAGGATCTCTCAGCAAGTCGATCAGGAGATAAACTTCATCGGGGGTCGAGTTATACGTTAAATGAACAACATAAATTAATGTGATTTACGTGTCGTCGATCTCCCTGTCGGGCGATGTTGTCGCACAGAATGTTTAGGCACCGCGACAACGGCTCAGATCGGGGGCTGTCACCCTGATTCCCAATCTCTCTATTTAAGTTGTCTCCTTGCAGACTAAGGGGGGTAGACCCTAATGGAGGAGGAGAACTAATTGGAAACCAACCAATTCAGGAGACACAGTCAAACGAAGTACTTGTTAAGATTTAACGAGATTTTATAGATTCGATTAGATTAAAAGTTTAAGACCAGTGCCTTGTGGAGTTAAATTATCCTGTTACGAAATTAAGATCAAGTAGCTGGTAGATAACTGCTTCTAAAGATGACAATTATCCTGCTATGAAAATACCAATTACCACCACACTATTCGATTCTTCAATTAGATGTTCAATTTATCAAAATGAAAGATGATCCTTTTTCAATAATGTGATTTTAATTGATAGCAAACATTCCCAAAACTCAGATGCCAATGATCATCAAACCCAGCTGAAGTATAAGAAATAATTAGCATTTAAATCTCAGTAATTAATCATCAATAAACACCATGAAATTTTAATGCTAAATAAACACTTCGTCAAACAATTTATGGATTAAATGATATTCTTAAAATAATGCAAATCCAAAAATTAAATTTTCTCCTATAGTCAAACTTATGATATATTCTTCAGCAAGATTTCAGATCTGAAATATAAATTGTAGCAGTAATTTAAATCATAGATCAGCAAACAAACAACACTGGCACCAATGACCAAAATGACTAAAAATAGTAAAAAATGTTGAACTTGAAGAAAAAATCAATTTTTAGGGCTTGATTAAAAGAAATTTCAGATCTGATATTTTTATTTCAATAGTGAAATAGTGACAGATCAGTAAGATAAAACTGCCCAAAATCGTTGCCAAATACTGCCAGAAATAGCAAAAATATATTAAAACTTGAAAATTTCAATTTTGAGGCTTTAAGAGAGTTTGATTCAGTTATTTTCAGAACTGATAAGTTTATAACAGCAATAAATTGATAACAGATCAGCAAACTGAAAATACTGAAAATGATCCCCACAATGTCTAAAAATATTATGTTTTGCCGAAAAACTAAAAATCCAAAATTTTTGGACCTTGTTTAGGATATGCATAAAAAATGTTCAGATCTGATTTTTCACAGTTATGCAATGATTTCCAGCAAGCTTCAAAGTTAAATCTAGGCAAAATTAAAGATGCCCAAATGGCCAAAAATTTTGAAAATGAAGATTTTGCAATTCTAAACAATTTTGACCATATAAAATGTGTTTTTAGGGCCTAATTATTTGTGATTTGCTTGTTGTAATAAAATTTGCAGAAAATAAGGGTTTTAGAGATCAAACCCTTAGCCCAAGGCTTTGAAGATCCCACCGTTCAAAATTCTTGAAATTTTGGGATAATGTTGTCGCTTGAAAATTAGAATTTTGGAGACCAAAATCCTGTAAAAATAGCCTCAAAAGCCTATACGTCCTCAAGGGTCTAAAGCTGGCCTAAATCTGAAGATTTCCTTGGTTGATTTTTCAGATCTATTCTTGTAAACAAATATTGAGCTCAGATCTTACCCTCTAGGGTCTAGATCTGGCTCAGATTTGAAGATTCCCTTGGCTGGTTTTTCAGATCTATTCCTGCATAAGTGAAAAGAGAAAAACCCAATACCCAATATGTACAATAATATAGAAAATCCTAAAAACCCAAATGTTAGAATTCAAAATTATGTTACAAAACTTCAGATATACACATGTAAATTACATATCTATACAATATGTTTACAGATTTATACACAAGTGTTGCATATATGTCAGATCTGAAGAACATATGTATGACTTCGCTCCCAGATCTGAAGATCTAAGGCTCTTACTAGCTAGATCTAACTTTAAATTCAATAAAAGTTAAGATAAATTTTGTAATTTAGGCACAAGCCCTAGAAAAACCCTGTAAAAAAAAAAGAAATTAAGATAAGCCAGGGGAATTAGATCCAGAGGGCTCTTCAGATCTAATTTCCTTGAGAGTCAGCTGGTCCAGCCGAGGACTTCCCTAAATGCCAAATTATAAATCCAAAAGATTTCTGCACACTTAAAGTTAAACAGTTAAATCAATAGAGAAATAAGATAAAAAATAAAATTTTCAAGAGTTAGAGATAGTTGTTGACTCAATCCAATTAATATTCCTACCCTAAATTCAGTAACCTAAGCAAGATACATGTGCAATAGATTACTCTACAAGAGACATTAATCAACAATTCGTTAAAATAATCACCAGCAGAATATAAAGAACAAGTTTACCATAAAATGTTGAGGAACACCACCATCAAAATAAAACTCTAAAGACTTTGTTTGTATTATCAAAAATATCACAGAAGAGCTTCAAGAGAAAATACACGATCAAGAGATCAGATCTACCGACATTCTGTGTGGTGCCTAGACATTCTGTGCAACAACAGGGTGGGATCTATCATTGGTTCCTACACACTCTTTAACACCCACCCACTTTTCTTAGCTCAAAGATATGTACAGGCTATTGTTTTAATCATATATTAAAAATTCAGAAAGGTGAGGGGTATTTTAGGGCCTAACACCTCTTCGATCTCGGTTTTGCGTTAAGGTCATGTATTGGCCTCTTATCACCTCTTTCAGCTTTATCTGGTGGTTGTTTTCTTTGTTCCTTGCAATGTTTCAACCGTGGTGGCATTGCATCTCATTTTTATTCCTGAGGCCTAGTTCTGGGTCTCAAATTTGAGTCTGCAAGGTGGCGGTACCCTGTTTTTTTGTGTTTTATTTTTTGTTACTTGGGTATTGCTCTTATGTTTTGTGGCGGGGTTTCTTACTCAAGTTTCGATTATTCTTGTTTTCTGTGACACATTTTTTTTGTTTATTTGTCTCGTTTTTTGCTCCCTTTTGGGCTTTCTGAAGGCTTGTGTGCCTTAGCATTTACTTGGTCAGGCTTGTGTGTCGAGTTTTATTTTGATTCTCTATGCTCTGAGGTGTGGGGCTTTTTGACCCTAGGGTTTCATACCCTAAACATTGCAGTCTAATGATTGCTCTACATTTTTTGTTGGTTTTTGTCTAGATTGCATACACACTTTGTGTCTATGTAATGTAATTTTTATTTCTTGTTATCATAATAAAAATTATAGTTTTTTTCCTCGAAAAAAAAAAATGAAAGCAAGGATAGTATTTATAATTCATATTATCTTCAATAATTAAAAAACTTAGTAATAGTTTCTTAATTTTTTTTTCAAAAATCATAAACGATGAAGCTAAAGAAAATTCAAAGGAAGTATCTAAGGGAGAAGAGAGTTCAAGAAGTATACCACCAAAAATTTATTTAAATATATCACCAAAGTTCAGGAAATATACCACCAAAATCTTCTTTAAAATCTTTGTCCTAATGATGAACAACATTGGTTGGTTTGAAATGTTGACCCAAAATTTCTTCTTGTAATTAATCTAGAACACTTATTTCAAAAACATTATGAATCACATAAGCTTGAACTTAGAGATGGTATGGCATTTTCAAAATTAAGTTATACTTTACCACAAATGGTTAGGCTTTTTCTTCAAAAAAAAAATGAAAGAAATGATAGTATTTATAATTCATATTTTCTTCAATAATTAAAAAACTTAGCAATAGTTTCTTAATTTTATTTTCAAAAGTCATAGACTATGAAGCTAAAGAAAATTCAAAGGAAGTATCTAAGGGAGAAGAAAGTTCAGGAAGTATACCAACAAAATTTTCTTTAAATATACTACCAAAGTTCAGGAAATATACCACCAAAATCTTCTTTAAAACCTGTGTCCTAATGATGACCCACATTGGTTGGTTTGAAATATTGACCCAAAATTTCTTGTTGTAATTAATCTAGAAGATTTATTTCAAAAAAAATATGAATCACATAAACTTGAACTTAGAGATGGTATGGCATTCTCAAAATTCGTTTATACTTTACTACAAATGGTTAGGCATTAAGTGAATAAATGGATGTTGATTAATGAAGTTTGAACTATCATTTTTTTGTTCTTATGCAGATGTGTGAAATGTGATGTTTTAAAATTTGATTTCATAATATCTTTTAACTTGTGATTATTTTAA
Source organism: Pinus albicaulis (assembly GCA_034641835.2). Lineage (NCBI taxonomy): Eukaryota > Viridiplantae > Streptophyta > Pinopsida > Pinales > Pinaceae > Pinus > Pinus albicaulis. The sequence continues at coordinate 1,314,208,202 of CM076578.1, read as the reverse complement.
TTCATTTCAAATTTTCATATATTTTGTATAAATGTTTTTATATTTTAAGGATTATGGTGGAAGTGAGATTCCAAAGACATTATTGTATTATGTAGACTTTATTAATTTAAGTTGACTTGTATTTCATGATACCAATACATTAGTAAAAATAAAATATTATAGGTTTTTTTTATTGCTAGTAATCTATTGTATTAATGATAACTATTGATTTGAATGGTATGGTTTAATGTATTCTTATCAAAATTTCTTAATTTATAGAAATTTAAAAAATGGATCAAGTTGTATATTGAAATATTTGATAATTTGTTTGTTCAAATTGGATTATTTCAATTTGTTTGAATTGGAGTATTGAAATAATATTTTCAGCCGTGGTTTACCTTGTCAATAGACCTCTTAAAAATTAGTGATTTGAATGATGGTTCATTGTGTTCTTATAAATTATTTTCCATAAAAGTTAAAAAACTATATTAAGTTGTATGTAGCGCCAACAATAGAAGTAAATCTTGAACTAAAATAAGCACCAAAATAAACTAAGAGATATACTCCAGAAAATAATATATAATTAATTTTTTTGTTTGAAATTTGAAAAGTGTATTAGGTTCCAAGTGGAAATTGACATATAATTAGTTTGTTTACTTGAATTGGACCATTGTAATTATATTTGTCAATTGTGATTAAGCAAATAGTTCTAACTCTTAAAATCAACCATTTAAATGGTGGGTAAATCTATTCATGTAATACTTATTCCATAGAAATTAAATAAATGCATTAGGTTGTATGTATAAACTAGACATATCATTAATTCGTTCACTTGAATGGGGCCATTGCAACGATGTTTTCTTATTCTCATTTAACTCCTTGTAAAATTCACTTTGTTACAGATGAAAAAAATCATAATATATACTAACATCGTTTTTTTAATGTTTAAAGTGTTATGCTTTGATGTTCTCAAGTAATGAAGTGTTTAAGTGTAGATATGTTAATGTCATATATGTGGTTGCAATGCAGATGCATATGAACATTAATGTAAGTTGAAAGATGTTGATCTTTGAAAAGGGAGTATTCTTCCAACCATACACTGGAGATGGACCAAGTTTTCATATTCAAAGAGAACCAGATTAGTAGTTTGGTAATAGGTCTTATTTTTTAGGGCATTCTCAATTAGAAGTATTAAAATATTGCTTAAAAAAATATGGTGTTGCAATATGGACATTAGATGTCACTAACAAGTACATTTGGCAAGTACTTGAAAAACCATATATTGATATATGGGGTCTTTAAATTCATATGGGACTGGTCTCATTGCCATTTGCAAACAAAAGTGAAAGAAAGGAGAACAATATGATTCAATGAGATAAGATTGACTTATGCATGATCCCAATATGGAGATAAATATGAAGAATCAAATGTATTGCTAATAAATACATCAAGGCATCATTGTCAATTCATTCGATATCAATCAAACCACATCTTAATAAAACCTTATACAATACGAGGGCAAGATACTTGGCTTATGCACGTTTTATTTCATTTTCTTAAGACACTTCATGGTATCAAAGAGAAACGTGAGTACATTTGAATGTTCAATAAAACATGTACTTCATTGTAATGCATAAATACATTTTTTTAATAAGTTTGCTCACAAGAGCATTCTAATTATCAATGAAACTTGGGCATATTTTTTTGTGAATATATTTGTATGATTTTTATTTCTTTCGAAATATATGGGAATTGAAAACTATATTAATATATATTTTTATTATTATTTATAATCATTTTTGCATTGAATATGTTTTACCAAATATTTATTTTTCTAATGTGTGTGTGTGTGTGTGTGTTGATTTTCATTTTTAAATGAATTAGTCATTAAAATCATCTTATATGATCCATTGAGGAAAAAGGTTTTATTTATTTATTTCTATTTACATATATTCATTAATACTCATATAAATGTGCATGTAAATTTTGAGTAAAGGGGCATAGGTAATTTTTGTCTAGATTGCATATGTAAATTACTTATTCAATATATTCATACTAATAGGAAAGGGGCATAGGTGAATGATTTGAACTTTTTGACGTAGAAGGTATTTGATTTCCCAATCCATAATTTTTGGTAAATTTGTATATACTTAAATCAATTAATATTTTTAATTGCAATCATATTGCATTGCAAATCAACAAGGCACAAAGTCACGTGTTGAATTTCAATTGCTTGTAAAATGCATTAATATGAGTCTATAAATCTGATATATAATTTTTAAAATCAAACTCTATTGTAAATAAATTTTCATTTCCTAAAAAAGACATAATTAATTGACAATGACTGCTAAGTGGAGTATTAAGGTTTCGTTGAACATGTATCATATATGATTGATGTCTTTGAAATTTTTGAATTGTAAGAAATTTCATTTCATTATCCAATTGTTGTCACCGCTACAACACTTCCAAAACTTCACTACATTCAAATCTTGGAGCCTACCAAATTGTCATATCAAGTGTCGCTTTGGTCGTCAAGTGTCGCTTTAATTCATTTCACCTGTTTCAAGTTTTCTTTATCATTCCCAAGTGTCATCGCATTGTTTAGAACACCTCTAGTGCACTTCATGGTTATAATACCTTTGTTTGTTGTAAAACGACACTTTTGGTCGCAGTCGCACACACTTGATGTATTGTACTTGGGAGTGCTTGTAAATTGGCGTTTTATCGTATATTTCTCAGTATTTTATCATCAATTTTTCTGATGAGTTGTTATGTGTCACACTTGATTTTACTCTTAACTCATATTGCTTCGCTTTCCCTAACCTTCCAGACTTAGATAAAACATTTTGTTCACAAAAGTCGGCTCACTAAGGCCAAAAGGACGCATGGCACACTCTTAAGCCTTAGTCGGGACCCCTTCCACCTTGGTCTTTCGAGTTACAACAATTTTACATTTCTCGGATTAACCAATTGAGCTTCACCTCGTGGACTTATTTAAGATATTAATGTAAGTAACAATATAATTTTTACAAAAGTCCATAACTTTTTATAATTAAGTATTACTAAATCAATTACTTTTATATACAATCATCTTATAGAAGTCAATAAGTCAAGAAGAAATTTATTTACTTTTATATGCCTATCATGTGGTTTGATATCAGTGCATAAATGTGACATTGTTGTTTTTGAAATAAAAATCAATGTAAAAGATAATGATTTTCCTAATAAAATGTGGAATAGTTAATTGGTAATCAGTGTTAAGTGGACTATTTAGACTCATTCAAGAGATGAGCCATAAATGGATGTCATTAAAATTTTTGCACCATAATATGATATTTGATTTTCCCATTCATATTAACATTTTATAAATTTCAATTTTTAAATATATTATTTGTAGTTTATATAATCTCATAGAAGCCAATAAAACATGAAGCTGCAATTTTTTTTTGGACATTAAGGGTGTGATGGCATCTAGTGTTATCCTGCGATTTTGTTTTCCTTATGTTTTCGATGTTGATTTCAATGGATTCACTTCCTACTCTGGGTATACGCCATGGAGTGGATTATTTCCTCCTGGCTTTCACTTGACTATGATTTGTCTTACTTTGTCGCTTATAACTTTCGTGAATAGAATAAGTGTATGTTGGGTTATTCATTTCTCCTAAAAGAGGGGGGAAAGACAGAGGTCGTGTTTCAAACAATGGGTATGTCCTATTGCGATGAAAATGGAATGCACAATTGACGTGGGGGTTTACACGTTCTGGTGTTGGTATCCGACCAACGCCTCTCAATTTGGCCTGATTTTTTCCTCCTTGGATGGTTTGAGCAAAGGGGTGTCAATTTCTTTTGGAAGAAGGGAGAAATCTATCAAGCGGGAGGAGGTATGGATCATTGTTTTTTGCATTAGGGCCAACTTGGGGCCCAAGAACTCTGCGAGATGAGACTATCTTATTCCAAGACACTTTCTTTTGGCTCAAACAAAAAGGTATTGTCAAGAGCCCTTTACCCCATCCATCATGAATAAAAATTATGATATGAATCCTGGGAAGAGGGAATTCATACCTTCCCATAGCATGTCTGCTCATGCCCACTGGAGTTTTCGCTGCCTAAACAAAGGGCTATTCTAGAGCAGAAAAAATTCTAGATTTTCATAAAGAATTTGAAAGGAATGATATACACAGTATGGACCAAAAGTCAGGACTTTGTTTTATCTTTAAAAAAATACATAGAGAATAAATGGGGCATTCTTGTTCATCACCAAGCTTTACAATATGAGGGGAAGGTTCTCAATGAACATTTCCAGCTCCAAGATTACAATATCAGTAGAAACAAAACAGTAATCCTAAACACAAGATTGAGAGGAGGGTCCTCTGGAACTGGAGTTTCAGGATCCAGATAAACAAAAGGAACATCTCCCTCTTTCAAAGAGGATCTGAACTAGAAGTCTCCTTCCCCAATAAATTAGTCATAAAGCATATCAGGCCCCTATATTGTGGACCAAATTGAGAAATCCCCCGCCTTGGAAGTAAATATTCCAGAAGTGAATTATTTATTCTCAGTACTTCAGTCGAAGGAGTTTATTTGCAGATTTAATGGATTTTGCCCCAAACTAAAAGACTTGCATCGGTGGGTTTACTCTTGGACACCCAATTGTGACTTAATTTTATGCTCCAAGGATTTTTTCATTGTTCAATTTATCAAACAGGAGGATCTAGATTTTGCATTAAATGAAGGGCCATGGTTTGGGGGTAGAGAGGGGTTCTTTATTACTCTATGGTTTCCAAAATTTGATGCAACAAATATGGTTGCAATAACTCTATTGGTTTGGGTGAGACTCCCAAACCTCCCTCTTCCTTTTTGGCACCATAAGGCTCTAAAGAGCATTGGGAGTACTTTGGGCAAGTTCAAAAAGAGCCACATGGAAAGAACATAGAAATGTATTTTTACCTATGTTAGAATATGTGTAGAGATCAATCTGAGCAAAGGTTTATCAAATCACATAATCTTGAAACATCAAAATTTTCAATGGTTTCAATCTTTAGACTATGAGAGTACAATATTTAGATGTTGGTTTTGTTTTCAAACAAGACATCTTCATAACTCTTTCCCGCGGGCTAAAAAGAACATGAAAAGGAAAAAGGTGCACAAGCTAAAGGTGTTAGAAAATTGGAAAGGCGGAAATATTTTCTTATGTTGATAATTACTTGTGATATCTGTGTCTTCTTACTAACTTTCTTATGTTCTTTTATTATCTATATTTCATCAAGAAATCATTAAAAAAAAACATGGAGATCAGCTGTTAGCCACCTATAATATTTTGTTATACCAAAAGGTGGCTAAGATCTTTTTTGAGCCTCCAAGGAACAAATTTTATCACTAAAAATTGTTGGCTCTTGAAGACTCCTTGCAAGGCCTCATGCCTCTGCCCAAAATCCTCATTGCAGTTCCCATCTCATACTCTGAAATTTCTGCTGAAATACAAAGAAGAAACTGCTGCAAAGCCATCTTTCCCTTCTCCCACTCGAAACAATCTCTTTTTCCTTTTCCCTTTTTCCACATTTTTCCTCTATTGGTTCATCTTTTCCTTTCTTCCCTAATAAATCACCCTTCCCATGGTTAAAAAATCACTTTTTAACCCTTTCGGCACCCTTTGTTTCCATTAAAAAACCGTGAAAAATCATAAAAATACAAGTCTTTTTATGGACCTAAGCCCCTTGGGCTAAGCCCTAAACCACTTCCCCAATACGCCCTCATCATAAGAACCAAGCGCCAAACCCATAAAGCGCTAAATCGAATCGAAAAGATTCAAGTGGGCATGTTTGTGAACCATTTCAAATTTTCGATTGCGACCAGGCCCAAAGTTTCGACTGCGATTGGGCCCGCAGTTTCGATTACGATTAGGCCCAAAGTTTCGATTGCGATTAGGCCCAGTGCTTCGATTGCGATTAGGCCCACATACATTTATTTTTGCCCCCGATTGATGTTCCTCCGATTCACTCCCCGTCGTTGATCCAATCCCCGGATCCAACGGCTATCGTTTAATCGCCTCTCCCCTCCCGATTGCGCAATCGCATCGGAGTTTTATTTTCAATCGCCTCCCCTTTTTTGTCACCTCCGATTAAGATCCTTCGATTGAATCTGGATCGTCCACGTGTCCAGATCGGACGACCCAGATTCACTCCACCTCATTTCTTCCCCCCGCTCCTCTTTCGCCTTTTGATGCAGATCTCCACCGTTGGTTGCCTTCATCCAACGGCTTCGCTCCTCCCCCGCCATCTGAAGCAGTTTAAACATATTTCCGCAGGATTTCTTAACTATTTTTGTGTTTTGCAGGTAGTTTAATGGTTTTCCATTGTATAATGAAAGAAAGCCGAGGGTTGGGAAAGACGTTTCCACGCCTTCGAGCTGTTAAAGAGAACCATCTGCGGGGCTTCGCTCCATTATTTTCTCAATGCTTCATGGGCGTTGAGGCCTTTAAAAAAAAAAGCCCAGTACGGCCTACACATCGACAAGACACTGTTTAAATTCAAAAACAGTTAAAGAGTATTAGTTTAGAACCAGAGCACAGCAGTTGAAGATTGAAGACAGTCTTACAGGGATTACGGCTAAGACAGTTATCAAAAGCCTAATCCCCAAATCAAAACACAATTTAAAGAAAACCTAAAAGTGTTTTATCAGACGGAAAGCCTCCACCGCCACATCTTGAGGAAAATTGATTCCTCAACTACCACCAAGCCACCTTTCACCTCAAACCTTTCAAACAGAGGCCGAAGTTATTGAAAGAAACCAGATATTCGCCTCCAGCGCAGCCATGGAGTTACTTCCGCAAGGAAATCAATGCATTAAATATCCGCGGAGTTACTCCAAACATTACATAAAGCCTCAAAGTCAAATAAAGCTCCCACCGAGCTTAATCCATAAATGTAAAACAGTTAATACAGCATTCCACCTGTGAACTTCTTCATCGAGCCCCTCAAAGGGCCGAGAAGTCTTGAACCTGTATTAATTATCCTGAGAGATATTTTCTCAGATCACCTCCTCATCTTCCTATAAATACTTCTACAGAAGATGAGAAATTGTTGGTTGCAGAACTTTGAAATACACTTGAGCTCGAGATTTCTATTTGTACATAGTGTTCACTGGCCCTTGAAGCTCTGTTTGCACTAGAGTAGTTAGGATTGAATAGTGAAGATGATTGCTGAACTGAAACATTGGACTTGAAGATTGTAACTGGTTTGACATCAATATAAAAGCTGTTTCTTGGGATCCTGGTCTTTATCACCGGTGAAGTGCTTCTTTCTTTGTTAATCGTTTTCCTTCTATGTATGCCATATTGTTCATTTTCCCTCTGTAAAGAACAGTTTAAACAGGGTTAGGATTTTCTGTATAGCAGTAACCTTCTCTGGCTGAGAAATCTTTATCTTAATGTTTTCTTCAGATTTGTTTATTTAAGAATGATTCAATACAGTTTAAACAGTTAGGAACGTTGGCGTTCCCTCGTCCTTCTGTTTGCTCAAACATTGTTCTCGAATGTTATTTCCATTATTTGCTATTAAAGTTAGACTAGAGAAGATATGGTTTGCCCCGATTCCTAGATTCTTTTCTCCAAAGGCAGATTCTGAAAGTTTCCCTTGGTGTTGACTGAAAGCAAACTAGGTTTAAAAGTACTTTATCTGATCTTAAGTTACACTCTGTTTTTCTTATGTGTTTCCATACTTTCTGAAGGTAATTATGAGGATTACTGGATTGTTTGTCAATTAAGCTGCTTTAATAAGAACTTGCCCAAGAAGTCTATGGTTAGACCTGTCCTTGGTTGGTTTTAAAACAGTTACTTAAGAGGCTTTTCTTGTTTGGACTGACTATAAATCCTCTGAGAAATTATTATCAGTTTCCACCCCTTCAACATTTTAATGTTTCCATTCCATCATTTTAATCTCAATAATCTTGTGGTATAGATAACTTGCCCCTTGGATCACACTTGATGTTGTTGTTCAATTAAAGCCCAGATATGACTCCATAGCCCAATGGACTAAAAACCAGCGTTATATCTATCTGTCTGCCAAATCTGTTCTATTTACTTGCAACTTCTCACTTTTGGAACTTTTTGCATTTAGGTTTTTCCCCTAAAGTAACATTTCATGCTCAACCATCCAAAACAAAACAAAACCCGTGGCCTTCATAACTAGCCTAATATCATTACCCTAAACTTCAAATACAATATCCATCTTTGTACATATTGGAGAGATCCCTCTCCGGATTCAGGAGGGCTAGATCCTAGAATCCCAAAGTTGGTTGAAATGATGTTAACTCTGTGATTGGACTCTCCCAATCTTGCTAATAAATTACAGAGACCTAACATTTCTGGTGACTCCGCTGGGGATTGAGTGCATTTCACCTCAAACATTCTTAGGCACTCATAGACCCAAGATCTCTGGTTAGATTGGCATTCACATTGCTGATGGTGGACAGCATCCTACTTCAAATGTTCACATTCATCCACCTGGCGACTCCACAATCCTAGCAGACCTTAAGACTCCACTGGGAAGAACCCTTATCATTATAAAATCATTCAAACTCAGTTAGAGGACTGTGGGATTTAAAATTGTAAAAACGGATTGGTTAACCTCTCAAAGATTGTCATACTTGGTTGAACTTTTCTTGTTTATTTGGGTCTAAAAAATGCAGCATAGTGGCTTCTTAAAAGATTCACATTAGAGCCCATCCTGACCCTGATCTACCTGAGATAGTTGATAACCTAGAAAGCATCCTTAGGAAGTCTCCTAAGATTAAATCTTCAACTGTTTTCAGATCACCCTTGAGAGCTAATTCAGTTCCTAAGAATCTTACAGCTCTACAAGAATCATATGGTGGTGGAACCATAAAACGTTTTACCTCCTTAGGAGCGAAAAATTTTCCACCTGGCGACTCCACACTCTGAAACTCCCAGAAGACCAAATGACTCCACTGGTAGAAGACCCTGAATTGATTGACCAGACACAGTGACCTCTTTTCTGATTTACAAACACGATTCCGAGAATACAACGAAGATATGCCCCAATGAGTAGAGATCATATCCCTGGGTTTCCACATAAGATGCCCCGGGTGAATTGGGATGACAACCTGCCTGTTTTCCAAGGTGAAAAGTTTGATGACCCTCTATTACATCTCATCAGATTTCATATACATGTATGGAGGTTGAAAGTTGAATGGCATGAAGACTGCCTAATGAAAATGTTCATGTTGACATTAGAAGGAAAAGCTAGGGATTGGTATGAATGCTTAAGATCTAGTAGTTTGTTTTCTTTAAGAGACCTTGAATATATGTTCTATGAGAACTATGAAGAAAACGCTACGTCATTATCATGGGGTGCAATATATTATGATCCATCACAAAACATCACCCAACACATTATAGATAATGAGGAAAATTTGGAAGAGATGCATCCTGAAGATCTGTTAGCAGCAATTCATGCTTTTAATCTACTATTGAAAAATTTTAAGAACATAGATGAATCACTTGAGGAAGAAAACAAACAAGAAGTAAAGAACATTCCTCAAGATTTTCCTGAAAACATAGATAATGATTCATCATCCCTTATAACTGAGGCTCAAGAAGACATCCAACCTCAAAACCAGTCTTCACATAGAGAAATTTGTTGTATAGATTTAGAAAGTTCTCTTGTAGATCAGAATAAAAAGGAGCCTGTTGACAGCCCAATATGTTTGGCTGATGAAATTGTTTATCCTGATAAAACTCCAAATTTTGATCAGTCTGATGATGATGATGAGTTCCAAGAAAGAACTAATCATGCAGGGCAACCAGCATTTGATTGGTGTTATGAGCTTCACCATCTCCAGCTTGAAAGCCAAAAACATCCATTTCAATCCATCACTAATGGTTTTCACATAGTTGGGAGTCAGCAGCCTTTCAACTCAGAAGGTGAAGAGAAGAGCAATAAAGAAATTTTCGAGCAAAAGGATCTTCCTCTTGAAAAAGAGGAAACCTTTCACAACCCCCCTGCTCAAGAATATAATAACCTCTTCACAGAGTTTAGCCCATTGAATCCAAGCATACAAGGGTTACAAGAGGACAACACTGTCAAATATGATGAGTCCTCCAGTTCAGAAGATGATGCAGAGGAAGGAGAAAAACAAATAGAAGACTATCCTGCTATGGATATATCATCTTCTCAAGAAGAAACTTCTCCCTTCACTGATATTAGTCTGTCATTTAAAGAGCCTGAATTTATATCAGAAGCAAGCATAGATTCAAAGAAAGAAGATATTTCACTGTTTGCTATTTTGCAGGTTAAGAATGATGAAGCTTCCAAGCAAATTTCTGAAGATACACTCCTTAAAGTTGAAGTCTTGGAAGCAGACAGTCTACCAGACATGGAGGGCCAAAAAGAAGAGATTATTCATCTTTTCTTTGTTGATCCTTTGGAGAAGAGCGTGGAAATCCCAACTGGCTCAAATTATCAAACAATGATCCTTTGCAAGAGCCAGAGACATGAAAAGCTGTCACCTTTTGTGATAGCCTTGACATTGAAGGTTAACCTTCAATATGTTCTATGGATACCTCTGACAAGCAGCCAGAGTTACTACTTCTTCTTGACATTACTCAGCTGGCTGCATTGGCACTTTTGTATCATATGAATATGTAAATACTCCATATTTAGAATAGGTTAGATAGGAATGTCAATAAAGCTCACTCCTGAGCATGTAGGTAGTTGTTGTTTTCCGCTTTGGAGAAAAATCAAGAATCAAAAATACAAAAACAAAGAAAAATGAAAAGAGGGCAGAAATGAGAACAAGAAAGGCAAAGCCCCATGCCAAAAAAGAGAAATAAATTCTGAAAGTGTGCAAGCTCAAATGCCACTCCTCAAAAACACACTTCTAGTTAGTCAAACTGTTTAAACTTGACTAATTAGCTTTAAATTTTCTGTTGATAGGTTAGTGAATTTGATTTGCCAAACTGTTTAATCTTGGCTTATCAGTAGATAGTTTAAGTTAAGAATGAAAGGCTCAAACATGTTCAAAACCTGAGCCAAAGTTTCCAAAAGGATATGACTCAAAACTGTTTTATTTTCTGAGTCAAAGAAAGTGTAAATCTGGTTTTAAATCGCTCAAAATCTGAACCAGAAGAAAAGAAAAGACAGCTCAAACAAAGTAAAAAACAGAGCTATGAATAAAGGGAAGGCAGTACTTAAACTTTTAGATCTTAAGCCTTCTATTTTGATTTTAATTTTCTGCAAATAATAATCTATGTGCAGCTTGTTTTTATGCCATAGATCACAGCAAGTCAAACTGCTTAATCTTGACTTGGCTGTTTTTAAATTTCTGCTTTAGAATTTAGAGAATGAAGGTCTGTTGGACAGTTTAATCCCAACAAACAGTAGATTAGGTAGAGAAACATCTGAACTCAACTGTTTAATCTGAGTTCAGGGAGAAATGAGTAGAATTAGATTAGATTTCATGCTTTCAAAAGAATAAAATGTTGTGAATAGAGTTTGCCAATCCAAGTGCACTCTAATGAAGAAAAAATGCTAGATCTGTAGGATTGGGTAGGTAGCAAGCTGGTTGATAAAGGTCCATTGTTTTCATGGCTGCCAAATAGGTTTTTAGAAAAAGATCATTCAATCTCAGAAGGATAGCCCAATGGATGAGGCAACTAATCAGCCTCCCAGAAATCAAGTCTGAATTCTTGATGCCTTCAAGAAGGCACCATCCCCAAGTAAAGCCACTGTTAGCCACCTATAATATTTTGTTATACCAAAAGGTGGCTAAGATCTTTTTTGAGCCTCCAAGGAACAAATTTTATCACTAAAAATTGTTGGCTCTTGAAGACTCCTTGCAAGGCCTCATGCCTCTGCCCAAAATCCTCATTGCAGTTCCCATCTCATACTCTGAAATTTCTGCTGAAATACAAAGAAGAAACTGCTGCAAAGCCATCCCTTTTCCCTTTCTCCCACTCGAAAATTAACCTTCTTTTCCTTTCCCTTTTTCCACATTTTTCCTCTATTATTCATCTTTTCCTTTCTTCCCTTCATAAATCACCCTTCCCATGGTTAAAAACTCACTTTTTAAACCCTTTCGGCACCCTTTGTTTCCATTAAAAAACCGTGAAAAATCATAAAAATACAAGTCTTTTTATGGACCTAAGCCCCTTGGGCTAAGCCCTAAACCACTTCCCCAATACGCCCTCATCATAAGAACCAAGCGCCAAACCCATAAAGCGCTAATCGAATCGAAAAGATTCAAGTGGGCATGTTTGTGAACCATTTCAAATTTTCGATTGCGACCAGGCCCAAAGTTTCGATTGCGATTGGGCCCGCAGTTTCGATTACGATTAAGCCCACAGTTTCGATTGCGATCCGCCGATCAGCCATCCCCCGATCCACTCTCCACCGCCGATCTGATCTGCAGATCGACGGACAGCGCTTAAATCACCTTCTCCCCTCCCGATTGCGCAATCGCGTCGGAGTTTTATTTTCAATCGCATCCCCTTTTCTGCCACCTCCGATTGAGATCCTTCGATTCAATCTGGACCGTCCACGTGTCCAGATCGGACGGTCCAAAACCACCCCACCTCATTTCTTCCCCCCGCTCCTCTTTTGCCTCTCTGCGCAGATCTCCACCGTTGGTTGCCTTCATCCGACGGCTTCGCTCCTCCCCCGCCATCTGAAGCAGTTTAAACCTATGCCCGCAGGATTTCTTAACTATTTTTGTGTTTTGCAGGCGTTTTAATGGTTTTCCATTGCTTAATGAAAGAAAGCCGAGGGTAGGGAAAGACGTTTCCTGCGCCTTCGGGCTGATAAAGAGAACCATCCGCGGGGTTTTCGCTCCATTGTTTTCTCAATGCTTCATGGGCATTGATGCCTTTAAAAATCCCAGTGCAGCCTGCACATCGACAAGACACTGTTTTAATTAAAAAAAAGTTAAAGAGTATCAGTTTGAAGACAGAACACAGCAGAAGAAGATTGAAGACAGTTTTCGTGGGGATTACGGCTAAGACGGTTATCAAAAGCCTAATCCCCAATCTAAAACACAGTTTAAAGAAAACCTAAAGTGTTTTATCAGACGGAAAGCCTCCACCGCCACATTTTGAGGCAAATTGATTCCTCAACTACCACCAAGCCACCTGTCGCCTCAAACCTTTCAAAAAGAGGCCGAAGTTATTGAAGAAAGCCAGATATTCGCCTCTAGTGCGGCCATGGAGTTACTTCTGCAAGGAAATCAATGCAGAAAATATCTGCGGAGTTACTCCAAACATTACATAAAGCCTCAAAATCAAATAAAGCTCCCACCGAGCTTAATCCATAAATGTAAAACAGTTAATACAGCGTTCCACCTGTGAACTTCTTCGTCGAACCCCTCAAAGGGCTGAGAAGTCTTGAACCTATATTAATTATCCTAAGAGATATTTTCTCAGATCACCTCCTCATCTTTCTATAAATACTTCTATAGAAGATGAGAAATTGTTGGTTGCAGAACTTTGAAATACACTTGAGCTCGAGATTTCTATTTGTACATAGTGTTCACTGGCCCTTGAAGCTCTGTTTGCACTAGAGTAGTTAGGATTGAATAGTGAAGATGATTGTTGGACTGAAACATTGGACTTGAAGATTGTAATTGGTTTGACATCAATATAAAAGCTGTTTCTTGGGATCCTGGTCTTTATCACTGGTGAAGTGCTTCTTTCTTTGTTAAATCGTTTTCCTTCTATGTATGCCATATTGTCCATTTTCCCTCTGTAAAGAACAGTTTAAACAGGGTTAGGATTTTCTGTATAACAGTAACCTTCTCTGGCTGAGAAATCTTTATCTTAATGTTTTCTTCATATTTGTTTATTTAAGAATGATTCAATACAGTTTAAACAGTTAGGAATGTTGGCGTTCCCTCGTCCTTCTGTTTGCTCAAACATTGTTCTCGAATGTTATTTCCATTATTTGCTATTAAAGCTAGACTAGAGAAGATATGGTTTGCCCTGATTCCTAGATTCTTTTCTCCAAAGGCAGATTCTGAAAGTTTCCCTTGGTGTTGACTGAAAGCAGACTAGGTTTAAAAGTACTTTATCTGATCTTAAGTTACACTCTGTTTTTCTTATGTGTTTTCATACTTTCTGAAGGTAATTATGTGGATTACTGGATTGTTTGTCAATTAAGCTGCTTTAATAAGAACTTTCCCAAGAAGTCTATGGTTAGACCTGTCCTTGGTTGGTTTTAAAACAGTTACTTAAGAGGCTTTTCTTGTTTGGACTGACTATAAATCCTCTGAGAAATTATTATCAGTTTCCACCCCTCCAACATTTTAATGTTTCCATTCCATCATTTTAATCTCAATAATCTTGTGGTATAGATGACTTGCCCTTTGGATCACACTTGATGTTGTTGTTCAATTAAAGCCCAGATATGACTCCATAGCCCAATGGACTAAAAACCAGCGTTATATCTATCTATCTGCCAAATCTGTTCTATTTGCTTGCAACTTCTCACTTTTGAAACTTTTGCACTTAGGACTTTCCCCTCAAAGTAACATTTCATGCTCAACCATCCAAAACAAAACAAAACAAAACAAAACCCTTGGCCTTCATAACTAGCCTAATATCATCACTTTAAACTTCAAAGACAATATCCATCTTTGTACATATTGGAGAGATCCCTCTCCGGATTCAGGAGGGCTAGATCCTAGAATCCCAAAGTTTGGTTGAAATGATGTTAACTCTGTGATTGGACTCTCCCAATCTTGCTAATAAATTACAGAGACCTAACATCAGCGACACCAGATGTAGGCTCTCGTCCAAAGCTAAAACCCCTCTATAGGGAAAAACCAAGTCAAACTCTTCCACTAGTAAATAAAATTGAGATAGACCAAGACCTTGAACCCAAACTCCACCAAGTCAGCCTTCCAAGATGATTCAACAAACTTCGTTAGTCCCTTCTTGTTCAATAGCTACAGGCCAACAACAATCTAGAACTTGATCCCCAACAACTTTAGAATTTCTGCCACCAACAAAAATTCAAAACTTCGGCCCAACAGCAATCCAACAACTTCACATGTGTGAGATAAGAGAGAAAATTTTGACTTCCTTAGCTAGATAATGACCTCCTTTTTCGCTAGCCCTTTCCTTCTTCCTTGAATTTCGCACTTTTTCTATTTCCAACTACTGCAATTTGAACTTGTTGAGTGAGTAATCCAAATGAGGTCGAGTAGCTCCAATATATAGTGAGTTTGTGAGGTTGAATTCCTTTGTGGAGGTTGACATGGTGGAGGAGGCCTTGAAGACCTAATTTTCATAAAAAAATATTTCTTGACAGATGAAGCCCAAGGAGGGTATCTTACATTATGATATAGACAACGACACTTGACATAAACCCTAGAAGCCTACAATGGATGCTTTGACCAATAAATCATTGACCCAAGCATGAGACCCATGCTTTAATAAGTCAATTTCTTTAATAATATGATTCCTTTTTCTTTCTTTTGACAAATACATTACGTTGTAACTTGAATACAATTATGAAGACCGATACTAGCTACATTCTTCAACACTCCCTCTTAACTAGGGAGGTATTCGTAATTACATATATAGAGGTACATGGAAGATCTCAAAGTGATATACTTTATAAAGAGGTACAACACAAACAATGTTATAGATTAGATACCCGACCAGGGTACTCTAATCGGGTGGGACTAAGGTGGACTCAAGCTTTAGGCACTCTAGGTACCATTAAGCTTTTAAGCTCTACCACCATCCCAGGGATCTAGGTGTGTATCCAAGGTCGGAGCTATTAGAATAATGTTATTTTAGTGTTTACTGCTCATCTATGATTTTAATTTGCAGTTTCTTGTTAGAAACTTGTTGTTTCTATATTCTTAGTAGAAACTTGTTGTTTCTACTTTCTTAGTAGAAACTTGTTGTTTCTGTAAATACAGTTGTATTATTTATTGAGCTTCACTGCTCATTGTAAATCAATTCAATTCATTCATTGATTATGGTATCAGAGCTTAGGTATTTTTTCGAAATAATTCTTCATTATTTGAAAAAATTTGTGCTTCATTTCCAAACAGCTCTCTAGAATTCTGAATTTTTTTTTTGGCGTCACAATTTCTGAGCCGCCATTTCGATAAGAATTACAATTTATACATCGGGCAAGGCCTCTCTTTCTGCCTTCAGATTGACGCAGACAATGTGACATTGTTAAATTTCCATCTAATCTCTCGTTTACGAGCGTCTGGTGTGTTATCCCCGTTGTTAATCCCCTTGACGAGTTATCGCTTTGGGTTCCTAGATACGATTGATTGCATAGCATCTGGTTTTCTTTGATCGCTTGTGGCTCGACTTATCTTATGAGGCATCTCTTCATCAAAAGCTGCCCAGATTTCTTCCAGAATGCTGCTTGTTTCTCCTCACAATTGACGTATTGTAGTTCATGAAATACTGTTTTCGATACACTGATCTTTCAGATTGCAACTTTTCATCATTTGGTTAAATTTTTCTCTGGCAGATCTCCGAGACTGTGCCTTCTATCTTGTTGTTTCTGCCACTTCCCTGCATGTCCTGTCATTTTGGTATTGCAGTAGTAATTGTGGTTAGTGAAATGTTGTTTTTGGGCATTGAATTTTAGTTGTATCGGATTTCTTCTGTTATTCTTTTTTTTTCGATCAGAAAAAAAATTGTTGACGTTTGGCTGATCATCCGTATTTTTAAGCTGAATTGTGGAGTTTATGGGTTTTGATTTGTATGCTGTGAATCTCCCTCTTATTCTGTTCATTTTTGAGGTTTCTGGGGTTTGATCCTGGACTTGTGCATCGAAGGAATCTTTGATCAGTGATCTAATATATCTGACAATGGCCTCACTAACCAATCTGATGTTGGAAGGCAATCAACGCCTTAATGGCAACAATTATAACATCTAGAAACAGAGAATGTTGACCATTTTTTAATATAGGCGTCTTGACTAGCTCGTTTTGGGCAAAGAGCCTCGTCCTGGTACACCTGGTGCAGATCAAGATAAGTTTGATGATCGAAATCGAGAGGCTGTTATGCTTCTCAAACTCTCTGTAACTGATGATCAGTTACCACAGATCCCTTCCGGCAAGACAGCTACCGAAATCTGGAAACATTTGAAGGAATTGCACGAGACATCCGACAAGAGCAAAGCTTTCTTTCTAAAGAATCAGTTGTTCTCCATCATGATGGACAAACATATGTCCTTACAGGAACATCTTAACAAGATTAAAGCCATTCGAGATCAGCTCGAAGCCATTGGTCGGACCATGGAGGAAGAGGATATGGTAGTCATCACCCTGAAAAGTCTACCAAAATCTTATGAACACTTTATAGAAACTCTCAACATTACCTCCACTAATGTTGATCTGAAGTTTCCAGAGCTATGCACCAAACTTCTGCAGCAGGATCGTTGGAAACAACAGTTTGGTAGTGGTGCTTCATCAGCCTCCTCAGAAAATGCTTTTTCTGCCAAATATCAGTCCTCTCAGTCATTTCAGAAGACAGGTTCTTCTCAGTCTTATGATCCTGATAAGAAGAAAAATGTGCAGTGTAATTATTGTCACAAGTTTGGTCATTTGAAGAAAGATTGCCGACAGAGGATTGCTTTTGAACAGAAGAAGCAGGGAGGGTCTCATCAGCAAGCAAATGTCGCAGAACATTCCGAGCAGAAGGAATCTGCCTTTTATGCCTTTGTGGCTAAAAGGTACTCAGATCACACCCCGTCATCTGCCTGGGACATTGACTCTAGTGCATCACGTCATTTCTCTCACAGGCGTGACTGGTTTACTGACTTCTCATCTTTCAGTGATTCCGTGGTCTTCGGCAAAGGTGAGGAGTACACGGTGGTTGGCAGAGGTAAAGTTTAGATCCAGTCTAGTGGGTGCACACTCATCTTCCTAAATGTGTACTATGTTCCTGGTATGGAAATTAATCTATTGTCTGTCAGCCAGATTATGAGAAACTCTCCTCAGCTTGATGTGGTGTTCAGTGCGCACAAGTGCTCCATTATTGACAGGGACACTCGGCTTACGCTTACTGTTGGCCCAGAGGATCATGGTCTATATAGGCTTCTTGACACCGGTGATTCCCCAGAAGTGGCTCTAGCAGCTCGTGTTTCTCCTATCAGCACTCTGTGGCATCAAAGATATGGGCATTTAAACATTCCGTATCTCTCTCAGCTATCTCGGGAGGGACTTGTGTCAGGGTTACCTGATATTCAGACACAACATTTGGGAGTGTGGCACCTGTCAAGCTGGCAAGCAACATCGGTCTTCATTCAAGGATGGAGAATCTTGGCGCGCATCTAAGGTACTCCAGTTAATTCATGATGATATTTGTGGTCCTACGAATACATCTTCAGTTACTGGTTGCAAATATTTTTTGCTCATTGTAGATGATTTCAGAAGAAAAATGTGGGTGTACTTTTTAAAACATAAATCTGATGTATTTAGCATCTTTCAGAGGTTTAAGTCCTTAGTTGAAAAAGAGTCTGGTTGCAATATCATAACTCTTAGGACAGATAACGGGGGGGGAATTTTGTTCTTCTGCTTTTTCCAACTTCTGTGATACCCATGGCATCAAACGCCAGTTAACCACACCCTACACTCCTCAGCAGAACAGTGTTGTAGAACGTCGCAACCGCACAGTTGTTGAAATGGCTCGTTCTATGTTACAACATAGGAGTGTTCTGAACAAATTTTGGGCTGAAGCAGTGTTTACTGCAGTCTATATTCTTAATCGATCACCTACTCAGGTTGTTAAAGGGAAGACTCCATAAGAGGTTTGGTCTGGTCGAAAGCCTAAGATCAGCCATCTCAAAGTTTTTGGCTCAGTTGCATATGTTTGGATTCCTGGTGCTAAGCGCTCTAAGTTGGATTCCAAAAGCCAGAAACTCATGATGACAGGCTATAGTGATCACCACAAGGCCTATACGCTGATAGATATAGACATTGATCGTCTTATCTTCAGTCGAGATGTGGTATTTGATGAAGATAGAGGGTTCTTTCAGTCCCATCCTTCTGAGCAGTGTTCTGAGGATCAACCTCACAGTGTTTTTCTTCCGTTAGGTCCACCTAATGGGAGGGATGATGCAGCATAAGTCTTTGATGATGAACTACCTGAGCTTCCTCCGGAAAATAATCCTCCTCTTGCTGCTCCTATTGTTCCTGAGCCTCCTCCACCTCCTCCATATATTGGTTCTTCTACTCTCCGGCCTAAATAGCGGGCTAAAACTATTGGTGATCTTCGGGATAATGAACTCCTTGAAGGTAGAACTTCCAGAAATAAGAGCAAACAGCAGCCTACAGTAAATTTTGCTCTTATGGCTAACATATACAGTGTTTTTGAGCCTCAAACCTATTCAGAGGCTAAGGGCATACCTGAGTGGGAACAGGCTATGGAGGCTGAATTCCAGAGTCTTCAGAAGAATCACACTTGGACCCTTTCTGATCTTCCTACAGGGAAGACACCCATTAGCTGCAAATGGGTGTATAAAGTGAAATCAAAGCTGACAGAACCCTCAACAAGTATAAGGCTCATCTTGTTGCTCGAGGATTCTCACAGAAATAAGGCATAGACTGTGAGGAGACCTTTGCTCCTACAGCCAAGATGAGTACCATACGGCTTGTCCTTGCCTTAGCAGCTCAGTTCAGTTGGAAAGTCCATCAAATGGATGTAAAGAGTGATTTTCTGAATGGTGACTTACAGGAAGAAGTCTACATGAGCAGCCTCCAGGATTCAAGGTTGTCGATCAAGCACAGAAAGTTTGTAGATTATTAAAAGCACTCTATGGTCTGAAACAAGCCCCTCGGGCTTGGTACATGAAAATTGATAAGTACCTAACAGATCATGGTTTTCAGCGGAGTCCATCTGATGCAAACTTGTATATCAAACATACTGGTGATGATATTTTGTTTGTGGTTGTCTATGTGGATGATCTTATTATTACTGGCAGTTCAGCACATTTGATCCATGGGATCAAACAGGATTTGTGCAGCACTTTTGATATGACAGATTTGGGGCTTCTTCATTACTGTTTAGGGGTGGAAGTCTGGCAGACTGAGAACAACATATTTCTCTCTCAGTCCAAGTATGCCAGAAATCTTGTGGAAAGGTTCAGAATGCAAGATTGCAAACCTACCACGACTCCTATGGAACCAAGGCTCAAACTTTCAGCTCAGTTATCCTCACCACTTGTGGATGAAACTTTATTCAGGCAGTTAGTGGGCAGCCTCATCTACCTTACTGTCACTCGACCTGATATCAGTTTTGCAGTGAGCTACATTTCACGCTTCATGTCAGCTACTAAAGCTGATCATTGGATAGCAGCAAAGCGTGTGCTACGTTATGTAAGAGGAACCCCTGATTATGGACTTCTGTACACTTGGAGTTTAGATCCTACACTCAATGGTTACACAGATTCAGACTGGGCTGGTTCGGTTGATGACCGTAAATCTACAGCTGGGTATGTGTTTAGTCTGGGATCCGGCGCTATCACATGGGCTAGTAAGAAGCAGCAGGCAGTGGCTCTCTCCTCGACAGAAGCGGAATATCGGGGAGCAGTTAAGGCATCTTGCAAGGCATTTTGGCTTCGACGTATGCTTGTGATATGCATGTTTCCCTGGCAGGTCCTACTCCCTTGTTCTGTGATAATCAGGGAGTGCTCAAACTCGCCAAGAATCCAGTCTTCCATGAACGAACAAAGCATGTGGAAACTTATTGTCACTACATTCGCCAGCTTGTTGAAGACGGATCCATTCAGTTACTATATGTTCCCACAACGGAGCAGCCAGTAGACATCTTCACCAAGCCTCTTGGTCCTGATAAGTTTGTAAAATTCAGAGGGTCTATCGGTGTTGTAAATAGATTGAGCATTAAGGGAGGGTATTATAATAATGCTATTTTAGTGTTTACTGCTCATCTATGATTGTAATTAGCAGTTTCTTGTTAGAAACTTGTTGTTTCTATATTCTTAGTAGAAACTTGTTGTTTCTACTTTCTTAGTAGAAAATTGTTGTTTCTGTAAATACAGTTGTATTATTTATTGAGCTTCACTGTTCATTGTAAATCAATTCAATTCATTTATTGATTAGGAGCTCCATGACCAACACCACCCTCCCTACTTATGGATCTAGACATCAACGCATACATCAGCCATATGTGCTCCCAAGCATCTTGTCATAAGATGCTTCATCTCTCCTAATCAACTAAATCAGATATATCCACCAATCCAAGCATGCTTCAAACGTTCAATATTTTATGGAGAGATCCTGCACAATTACAACCCCAAACAGCAATAAACCTTCAAGTATATATATATACAAGTAAAGACAAACCTTCAGGGTCCTCAATGATTCTGATGCTACTTATATCAAATTATCCAAATACAACTTGTCATAAGTTTTCTTCTTCTTTCACTTCAAATACAGCCTCAGTATTTCTCAAGCCTTTTTCATGAACATTCATTTGTCGTTCTTTTATTCATTCTTCGGTTTCGTTCTTTCTTCAAGGTACTCATTATGACTTTCATAATATGCCCTCCCTCTTAACTAGGGAGATATACCTTTTCTTCTATACAAGCTCCCTCTTAACAGCTTCCTAAGATCGAAGAAACTTCATCATTTCAAAGCTTCATTCATGGCATCAAGGTTATCTTGACCATCATTATTCTTATAACTTCCTACAGCATGCTCATCATCATCTTCAATTACGAAAATCTTCGACATCTTGAAGATCATGTCCCTGCAAAACTTTAATAGTAAGTACAACCAAATACAAATATACAGAAGCCTGAAGTCAATTATATCAAAATCATGTTATTAAAATGGAAGCATCAAAACATTCAAACTTTAGAAATCAAATACCTAAAGCTAGTTAGGTTCATAATTAGCAAGAGACATATTGTTTTATATACTACTCTTCAACTTCTTGCTAAGGTTTTGTCATAAACCCTAGACTCCATCTTCAAGACATAAAGCCTTAATATCATCAATTTATTAACAATCCAATGATAGTACTATACATCTAAGGTTTCAACAATATGCTTTTAGAATTGCATGTCAGACTTTACTAAGGTTTGTTGCAAACCCCTAGATTTTATTATCAAAGCTAAATCATATCATTAATCGAAAACAATATCATCATGCCCTAGAATATTAATCTCTACTAGAGTTTTGTTATATGCCCTAGATTTCATCAACTGACAAGATAACATATTTACATATACATATCTAGGGTTTCATTATCATGTATTAGCATCTCATATCAATATCCATACCTACTAGGTAAACCCAAGACACAAACATCAATACATCAAAGCTACAACAATTTTAATCAGACTAGCGTTTCCATTATAGGGACGAATATACACCTAGGGTTTTATTCATAGGATCTTACTTTAGTTATACAAGGGTTTTGTTCATACACCCTAATTCACTAAACCCTAAAGATCTATGGTTTCATTATATGACCTAGATATTAACTGTAAACCCTAAAGGACTAGGGTTTTACCATAACAATACCAAAATCCTAAATTTCAAAAGAATAGGATTTCATCATATGTTCTAGACAAACCCTAAGAAGACTAATGTTTCATTATTAACATTGGCATACCCTTAGCAACAAGAGGCTAGGGTTTTACAGTGAACCCTAAAGATTAGGTTCACAAAAACGATCAAATGATAGTATAACGAGGGTAGATTCAATCTAATGATTAATCACCCTAACAAGAATCTTTAAGATTCAAAATCCTGGACATAACGATGTCAGTAATGTAAAGAAAAATTCAAAAGAGAATGAACATACATTTTCTATGAAGAGAACCTTGTAACAAAACTTGTAGTTTAAGACATACCTTGAATTGTTCTTTAACAAACCTTGTAGGACATCAATCCTTGAAGGGCTTCCTTTGCAACATAACTTCTTCCATGCTTCAATTTTATCCTTTGAAGTCTCCTCCATAACCTTTATGTATTCTACAATCTTTCCTACCAAGGAAAATATAAAAGGTTATTAGCATATAATCCAAACAAATTTTGATATGAGAGGGAAACCAAACATAAAAGAGGAGACAAGGAACAAGATACTTATCTTTTGGTAAAATGGTGAAGGCTCCCTCTTAATCCAATCCTTTTGAGGGATACCTACAACTTATCAAAATATTTCAAAAATGTTCTAGCAAGATATGTTAAACCTACAAACTTTAGAAATCAAAACATAAAGGAAAATAACGCAAAACATAAGATGGAAGGATATGCGAGGGATAGTATTCCCGAAGAGTTTGGAAAATATATCTTTGATTTCAGATTCTTCAATCTTGTTTCTCTTAGGTGGAGCTTTATCAGCAACATTTTCATGTTCTCTTTCTCTCTTCTTATTCCTTGGATCTTCAGGACAACTTTTGTAGTGACCCATCTTATGACAGTTGTAGCATTCAACCTTAGATAGGTCAACTTTCTTCTTTGGTCCCTTTGAACTTCTTGAAGGTTCCCTTCTTGTTGTTGTTGAAAATTAGCAGCTTAGGGATGAATTTATATAAATAGAATTTATAAAAATAGAAAGTCTCGAGTATGACTTTCCAAAAATAGTAGATCACCTTACATCAATTGGTAATCAAGCATTGTTGATGGAAAGTCTCTCAATAATGAGACTCAATCATGTCATATGTAACTCCCCTCAATTAATGCATATGTTATTTTCTCTCTCTTAATGGATACATTCATCTCTCTCTTTAATGCTCTTACACACCTCTTACACTCTCTTACACACTTTAATGACTCGTCATAAAAATATTTCTCTTAGACCTCTTTAATGCATAAGTTACACTTCTCTCCTAAATGCATAAGTTACACTCATTTTGGCATATGTAACTCCTAAAGGCATATGAGTTAATCCCTTATGAATTCGACCTCCTTGCTCTTCCTATATATTTGTGTCTCTCATCCTCACTTGTCACACTTTGCTTGTAAAAGGAGAATCCGAACTTGAGAAAGAGAGAGTTGGAGAGTTTAGAGGAAGATTGAGAGAGAGAGAGAGTCTTGAAGAGCAAGAGCATATCTTGGAGAGCCAAATTAATTCAGTGTTTGCATCAACTACCGTTATCAGAGATATTCTTCGGATTTAGGTGAAATTCTTCATTCTCTCATTGTACTTTGTATCTCTACTGAACAATTAATTTCTATTACAAGAAGAATTTGGTCGGGTTTTCTCCTTGTGGGTTTTTCCCTGGTCATTGACCTAACTTCTTTGTGACTCATTGAATTCTTTGTTGTCTTTTGTTGTACATATGGTGTATATGGTTTATGTTCTATCTAAAATTACTTAACTTAGTTTGCAGCATAAAGAAGTTATAGATTTAAGTGATTGTAACAGCATAGAACATCAGAATTTCAACATGGTATCAGAGCTTCGGTGAAGACAAATTCAAGAAAACAAGCTCCATTTCCAGCTCTTTCTGCTGGAATATCTCTTGTTGTCTGTTCCATTTCCATCTCTCTTTCTGTTGCAATATCTCTTGTTGTCCGCTCCAGTTCCAGCTATCTTTCTGCTAGAATATCTCTTGTTGTCCACTTCATTTCCAACTCTCTTTCTACTAAAATATCTCTTGTTGTCTGCTCCACTTCAAGCTCTTTTTTTTGTTGAAATATATCTTGTTTTCCGCTCCATTTACAACTCTCTTTCTGTTGAAATGTCTATTGTTGTCCACTCCATTAGCAGCTCTTTTTCTACTGAAATATTTCTTGTTGTCTGCTCCATTTGCAACTCTTTTTTTGTTGAAATATTCTTATTGTTCCTTCTACTTGTTGCTCATTTTCTACTGAAATATCTCCTCTTTTATTGCTTAAATTTACAGCTGAAATTTTACTGCTGAATTTTACTGTTGAAATTCTACTGCTGAAATTTTTTTGTTGAAATTTCACTGCTACCGCTCTTCCAATATTTCAAGGAACCCAAGATATGATAGTAATTTACTCGCCATATATAGCTTTCCTGGTCACTCTACCTGTAGTAGCTAGGGGATGAAACCTGAAACCGAAATAACCTAACCATTAATGATGTTCCCAGAAAGTGTTGCCTTGAAAAGAAGTATAATGCATAGAAGGTTATGAAAAAATAACTGATAGAAATTAAATGTTGAAGATAGGGGGATTTTGACTCTCTCACATTATATGAGAATGGCCACAATCTTATGAGTTTTGATCATTTTGATATTAAAGTTTACTAACAATAGTGGTTGTAGGTAAGAATCATGACTTCTGCAAAAGATGAAATGATAGATTTCTAAATTAACCTCTTTTGCAGGGATCAAAGATGGATTATAACTAATATCGTTGCAGACAATGAAGTCAATATGTATAATTATTATTACATGCATTCACTACGGGATCAAGGTTTGAAGATTTGTCTAAAATCAATGGAAGACTTATCCGTGCATTGATTCATGATAAGTAATTATCAACATAAATTGTGGCACCAAAAGTTCACTCATCTTCATTATAAAGCATCACGTCATGTGAGAAAGATGGTTTCTGAAATACCTGAGATTAGAGTGGATCATGATTGAGTTTGCCAAGTGATGATCAAGAAGATGCATTACTTTTGCCAATGGCATATGACTTATGGACAGTGGTAACCTATAGAAGTTGGATCAAGAGGGAGCAAAGAACTTCTTTCAATCCCAAAGTATTTTCAAGTCTTATGTTGTTTCTTTGTGTCATTGTTCTTGTTTAGATTTATCTTTATTGATCATTGGTTATTGTTCTTGCATGAGTATTTGAATGATTCTTTCACCAACTTTTGGATGAGAATGCGATTAAAAAATAAAATAAAAAACATATCATGAAAATCATCAGGGTGCAGAATAGTGCAAGAAGAGTAAACTCCAAGAGGAAGTCGGTGCACGGATAATGAAAGAGCCACTATCACATCTAGAAAAGAAAGAAATACGTGCCTCATCACCATGTATACTTTCATTATTTTTATTTACTTTGTTACTATTGTTGTTGCTCTTGTTCTGGGATCAACAGGTACATTTGAGGAATGTGAGAACCAAGTATTTTGTATCGATATTGAAGGAGGTGTCGAGCCATCCCATGAATTGAGTGGACATGAAGTGGACAAGAGCTCAAGACTTTTGCAAATAAGTTGGAATCGGGAAAGAGACCACAGTGTGATATAACTGAGAACAAAATGGGCACTTAAGGATCTTTGATTGTCCTATCTACTTTCATGTGCCAAAGGAAAAGGGTACCAAGATGGAAGCTTCACGTAAGAAAGCTTATAGAATATATGTACCTAGACAAAGAAATATAGAATTTAGCAAAGATATAACATTTGATGAAGATGTGACTCTTTGAAAATCGATAGACTCTCCTCCCCCTGCTAATGTTGAAAGACAGAATGATGCCTTGGATGCACAAGAAGATCCCAAGCCTAAACCTAATCTTTCTAATGAACCCATGGATCCCATGGATCCTTCTCCATGTGCTAGAAAACTATGCTTATGGTTTTGTGACACTTTACAAGATGTTGATAGCCATGTTGCTCCCTGAGGAACCTTCAGGAAAAGCAAGAAACCATGTTGGTTCTAGGAATACCTGGTAACCATGAGCAACATTATTCAGATTGAACCATGCACTTTTGAAGAAGCAGTGAAACATCAAGTGTGGAAAGATGCAATCGCTGAAGAATATGAATACATCATTCATAATGATGTATGGGAAGTGATTCCAAGACAAAAAAGTAAATCTTTTGTGTCTTTTAAATGGTTGTATAAAATTAAACATGGTGTTGATAACAGTATTAAAAAATATAAAGGTAGATTTGTGGTCAGAGGGTTCGCTCATAAAGAGGGAATAGACTATGATGAAATATTTGCACATGTTTCCCATTATACAACCATCTGATCTATTGTGGCTCTAGTTGCTAACCAAGGATGGTCCCTTCACCAAATGAATGAGAATATTGCTTTTATGTATGGCTTCCTCAAGGAAGAAGTATTTGTGGAGAAACCACAACGCTTTAAAGTACATGACTGGAAACACATGTGTCCATATTAAAGAAAGCACTTTATGGTTTAAAGCAAGCTCCAAGAGCTTGGTATGCCCGCATTGGTAGCTTCTTAATGAAGCTTGGTTTTACTAAAAGTAAAATTGATCCAAATCTTTACTTCAAGACAGTCCAAGGTATGCCTTTTGATTTTGGTATTATATATTTATGATTTATTTTTTACTAGTGGTGAACCACTTATCCTCCAGTGTAAGAGGGAGTTAACTTTTGAATTTGAAATGAAAGATATACATTTGAAGCTATTAGGTCCCTATATTACTAGTATAGTCCCTTATTGTTGTTAGTGTAACCCCATATTGTTATTATTGTACCCCTGTAACCCCCATATTATTATTATTGTGCCCTTAAATTATTATTGTTAGGTCGGCTAGGATTATATTGTGGCCCCACTAGGATTAGATTGTGGCCCCATGGACTCCTATATATAGAAAGGAGGTTTTGTAATTTGTATCATCCAAGAATTTTTCATTCATGTAATGTATTGGAGGTTGCCCCCTCGAAGTGGCTTATTTCTAAGGCGTTGATATCTCTTTTATTTTATTTTTGGATCTGGTTTCACAACATTTGGTAACAGAGCTTTGGATTCTAGGGTTTCGCTACTCCAAACAGGTCATCGTGGCATTTTCGCTATAAAAAAAATTTCTACGAAGGTTCAGAAGCTGAAATTTTTAGAGTACGAAGCCGAAATCCTGAGGAATATCGTCGCACAATTTCAAAGCTTGGTTCGCAATATTTTAGGAGATATGATCTGTGGAAGTTAGGTCTTTTTGTAGGCTCCTAAATTTAACCTAAACAGGTCATCGTGGCATTTTCGCTATAATTTTTTTTCTACGAAGGTTCAAAAGCTTAAATTTTTAGAGTGCGAAGCCGAAATCCTGAGGAACATCGTCGCAAATTTCAGAGTTTGGTTTGCAATATTTTCGGAGATATGGTCTATGGAAGTTAGGGCTTTTTCAGGCTCCTGAATTTCATCTCAAAGAGGTGATCATGGGAAAGTCTTCATAACTCTCTCTCTGAGCATCGGATTGGAATGTTGTAAAAAGTGGCCGCAAGTACACAGACTGTAGTTTCCTCTCTATCAATTTAAGAGCCAAAGGAGGAAACGTTGACACGTGGCAAGTCGTACAAGTTCGCTCTACTGAACCAGTCCATAATTGGGTCATTGTGGGAGATTGGACATAACTTTGCCTTGAAGAATCCAAATCCATCCAGACCTATGGCATTTGAAAGAAGCTTCAGAGGGCTACTATAAGGCCAAATTTCAGATATTGAGGATCCACAATTATAGAGATAATTCAATTTCAATATCGAGCTCTTCAAAATCAAGTAAAAGGTGTGTATTTTTCTTTTCTGAATTGCATAAGTCTTGTTTGAAGAATCAAGTTGAATTGATTCCAAGGGCATATTGTAGAATAGACATCAGTATTGGATTCTAAAATGGCCCCTAAAAATAATTCAACACCCATTAAGCCTTTAGAAGGCTCTACTATGACTCATGAAGACGAAGAATGGCAATATGACATATCAAAATTACAAGAGCAAGTGCAACAAATTTCGCTCTCGCAAGGAGCAACAAAAATGACATGGAAGTTTTGAAGAAAGGCGTGGAAACTAAGATGGATGGTTTGAATAAATGTGTGGAATCTAAGATGGATGGTTTAAAGAATGCCATGGAAGCTAAGATGGATGGCATGGAAGCTGACATGGAATCTAAGATGGAAAACATGAAGAATGATCTAAAAGCAGACATGGAAGGTTTGACAAAGTTGATACAAGAAATGTTTCCTAATGGTGAAAAGATAGTAGAGGAATCTCATGATGAGAACAAAATAAATGTTAATCGTGATTTCATAAACTCTAATGTTGGAGGAAAGAACCACCATATTCCAAAAATGGATATGAGGAAGTTTGATGGAAAGGATCCTGTAACATGGATACTACACATGGAGCAATATTTTGATTTCAATAATGTGCAAAACACACAAAAGGTACTCATTGCAACTTTACATTCAAGAACAAAATACATTTGTATGGTATCGATGGCTTTGCTTCCGTACAAAAATTGTCACTTGGTCAATTTTTACGAAGGAAATGATAGCACATTATGAAGATACAAAGAGCAACACCTTCTTTAACCAATTCATAAATCTCAAACAAAAGGGTTCAGTGGGGGAGCACATTGAGGACTTCCAAAAATTGAATATAAGGGTAACTGATATTTCAGAGGAACACAGGATTGATCTCTTCATAGGTACTTTAAAGGATAACATCCAACATGATGTTCGCGTTTTGGAACCTGATTCATTGGAGAAGGCATTCAGGTTGGCCAGAAAAATTGAATGTAAAATTATGTCGACAATGAAGCCTACCACTCACTTCTATAAAGAGGGAAGTGTTGCTACTCCTAGATTTCCACAACCTACAAGGTTGACACCACAACAATTGGAAGAAAAAAAGAGCAAAAGGGCTTTGCTACAGTTGTGATAGAAAATACATTAAAGGTCATAAGTGTGATAAGAAGAAACTATTTTACATAGATTGTGAAGAGGAAGAAGAAATGAACAAGAATCTTCAAAAGAAGAGGATATACACCACGAACCAACCCTAGAAGAGGAAGAAATGAGTCCGACCATATCGTGTAATGCATTGGCAGGAATTACCACTCCTCAAACTCTCAAGATAGAAGGACATATCAAGAAGAAAAAGGTAATAGTGTTGATTGATTCAAGTAGTACTCATAATTTTATTCATTGTAAGGTAGCCAAGGAATTGAATTATTTCCTATACCCAGCACCAGAATGTCAAGTGATGGTTGCAAATGGAGGAACTATAAATTGCTCTGGAAAATGCCATAATATCAAGCTAACTATGGGGGAATATGTATTGAATAGTCCAATGCTTTCCATTCCTATGGGAGGTGCTGATGTTGTACTAGGAGTACAATAGTTACAATCTTTAGGGACAGTAGCTTTTAATTTTCAAGAAATTTTCTTGAAATTTTTTTCAGAAGGAAAGGAAGTCGAATTACGGGGTATTGCAGAGAAGCCGGGAAAGATAATAAGCTCTAATGTCATGACAAAGCTTCTAAAGAAATAACAACGAGGCGTAATTGCACAACTATGCTCACTAGAAGTTCCAACATCAAAATCATCTATTTCTGCAGATCTCCAAAAAGTCTTGGACAATCATTCCAAGGTGTTTGAAACTCTCAAAGGACTCCCACCTATTCGTGATCACGATCATGCTATTCATTTGATTCCAGGAAGTGTTCCTCCAAACATCAGGCCTTATAGATATCCTTATGTCCAAAAGAGCGAAATTGAATGTATGATTGCAGAAATGTTAGAGGCTAGTATAATTCAACCTAGTCAAAGTTCTTTCTCTGCTCCTATAGTATTGGTACACAAGAAGGATGGATCATGGCGCATGTGTCCGGATTCTAAGGAGCTCAATAAGCTCACCATTAAAGATAAATTTCCCATTCCTGTGATTGATGAATTATTGGATGAATTACATGGAGCATTTTATTTTACCAAGTTGGATCTTCGTTCAGGATATCATCAAATTAGAATGAAGACTGAAGATATTCCGAAAACAACATTTCCAACTCATGAGGGTCATTATGAATTTTTGGTCATGCCTTTTGGCCTTACCAATGCACCTTCTACATTTCAAGGGTTGATGAATTCCATTTTCAAACCCTTCCTTAGAAAATTTGTGCTAGTATTTTTTGATGATATACTAATCTACAGCATGTATTGGAAGGATCATGTTGAACATGTTGACAGGGTGCTCAAACTATTGCAGGAGAAACAATTATATGCAAAAAAATCCAAATGTTTCTTTGGAGTACAAGAGGTGGAATATCTGGGTCATATTGTATCTCACGAGGGTGTTAAAGTAGACCCTAACAAAATTAAAGCCATTAAGAAATGGAAAGTCCCCACAACCATAAAGCAGTTGCGAGGATTTCTCGGGTTAACAGGGTATTATCGCAAGTTTGTTAAAAATTATGGGAGAATAGCAGCACCTCTAACAACATTATTGAAGAAAGATGCATTTCCATGGACTCCTGAAGCAACTAAGGCCTTTGAACATCTTAAAGAAGCAATGTGCCTAGCACCGGTCTTAGCTACGCCAGATTTCACAAAAGCCTTTATTGTGGAATGTGATGCCTCAGGAAATGGAACTGGTGTTGTTTTAATGCAAGAAGGAAGACCCATTGCTTTTGAAAGTCGTCCAATCAAAGGAAAGTATTTACAGAAAGCTATTTATGATAAGGAAATGTTAGCAATACTGCATGCACTAAAGAAATGGCGAACTTACCTAATGGGAAGACACTTAAAAGTAAAAACTGATCATGATAGTCTTAAACACTTTTTGGAACAAAGACTATCTTCAAAAGAGCATCAAAAATGGGTCACAAAGATGTTGGGTTATGACTTTGAAATAATCTACAAAAAAGGGAAGCTAAATGTTATTGCAGATGCACTCTCAAGAAAGAATGAAGAGGTGGAAGACTTGCTTTGTGCCATATCTATTATCCAACCCGATTGGATAACCGAAGCAAGGGATGAATGGAAGAAGGACGAAAAAGTGTGGACACTCATTCAAAAGTTGCAGCAAGATTCTAGTACATCTAATACATTTAGTTGGAAAAATGATTCCTTATGGTACAAAGATCACTTATATCTTTGTAAGAATTCCCAACTAAAACAAAAGATTCTTTTGGAATTGCACACTTCTCCTTTAGGAGGACACTCAGGATTTTTAAAAATTTACCACAGGGTGAAGAAAGAATTTTTTTGGGATGGCCTTAAATCTGATATTCAAAATTTTGTGGCGGAATGTTTGGTTTGCCAGCAGAATAAAGTGGAAACAATTAAGACCCCGGGACTTCTACAACCTTTATCCATTCCAAGTCAACGTTGGGAGGAGATATCAATGGATTTTATCACAGGTTTACCTAATTCTGAAGGAAAGAGTGTCATCATGGTGGTAGTTGATAGACTTACCAAGTATGCACACTTTTGTGCATTATCTCATCCATTTAAAGCAAGTACAGTTGCTACTGCATTTATGGACACAATTCAAAAGCTACATGGAAGCCCAAGGGTTATTGTGAGCGACAGAGATCCCATTTTTACTGGAAATTTTTGGACAGAGTTATTTTCTTGTTTGGGTACTCAATTAGCTCATAGCTCATCTTATCATCCTCAATCAGATGGTCAAACTGAGATAGTAAATAAATGTTTGGAAGGATATCTTCGTTGTTTTGTATCTGATAAACAAACACAATGGGTCAAGTGGTTACCTCTTGCTGAATGGTGGTATAACACTTCCTTCCATACTGCAGCAAAAATGACCCCATTTATGGCACCTTATGGATATCATCCACCATCCATCACATCATCTTTAAGAGAAAATTCAAAGGTTCAAGCAGTGGAAGATCACATCGAGCATCAACAAGAAGTTCTCCAACTCTTAAAGGATAACCTGAATTTGGCACAAAATCGAATGAAACAACAGGCAGATCAACATCGCCGCGAGAGAAGTTTTGATGTAGGAGACCAAGTATTTTTACAGCTACAACCATACAAACAAATGTCCCTCAAGCAAGCTAAGAAGTATAATAAATTATCGTCAAAGTACTATGGTCCTTAGAAGGTGTTGCAAAATATTGGTACTATGGCATACAAATTGGAGCTTCCTACTTCTTCACGAGTGCATCCAGTTTTCCATGTTTCATGCTTAAAGAAGGTTATAGGTGAAAATCTTCCAGTTCAAACAATATTGCCAGAACTTGATGAGGAAGGGAAAATCATATTGGAACCTAAAGCGATGACAGAAACAAGAGCTCAACAGCTACGAAATCGATCAATTTCAGAGTATCTCATCAAGTGGAAGAACTTACCCACTGAAAATTCTACATGGCAGGATGAGAATTTTATACAGAAGAACCCAGAGCTACTCAAGCGTTGAGAACAACACTTTTTTGAAGGAGAGGGGCATGTTAGGTCCCTATATTACTAGTATAGTCCCTTATTGTTGTTAGTGTAACCCCCTTATTGTTATTATTGTACCCCTGTAACCCCCATATTGTTATTATTGTGCCCTTAAATTATTATTGTTAGGTCGACTAGGATTACATTGTGGCCCCACTAGGATTACATTGTGGCCCCATGGACTCCTATATATAGAAAGGAGGTTTTGTAATTTGAATCATCCAAGAATTGTTCATTCATGTAATGTATTGGAGGTTACCCCCTCGAAGTGGCTTATTTCTACAAGGCATCATTCTTTTCTTCTATTTTTTGAGCCGGTTTCACAAATGTACACTACTTTTTGGGTCTTGCAGTATGGCAAAGACCTGGTGAGATTTTCCTTTCTCAAGGAAAACTTGTTGTCAAGCTACCGGAATGATTTGGTATGACATAATGCAAGTCCATGAATTCTCCAGTGGAAATGAATTTCAAGAAGCTATGTGGTGAAGTTGTAGGTCCTAATTTGGCATATCCTTATGAGTATTGTGAACTGATTGGGGCACTGATGTTCTTAGTGAACACTAACTAGACATATGTTTTGTGGTCAATACTCCGAGCCAATATATGATTAAGCGATCACATGCACAAAATTCATCGGATTGTTGCAAAGCATGTGTTGCATACCTACATGAGACCATCAATCTTGGATTGAGATATACTCCTAAAAATGTAAGACTTCATGGATATGTTGATGTTTATTGGGTTGGTAACTCTGCTGATAGAACAACACTTCTAGGTGTTGTTTTAGCTTGGGATCTTCCAAGATCTCTTCGATGAGCAGAAAGCAGCAGTTTGTTGCACTGAGTATAGCTGAATTTGAGTACATTGTTGCTAGCATGGCTAGCTGTGAGGAAATATTGATGAGGAAGCTCTTTGGAGAGCTATTTGAGCAAGTTCCAGACTCAAAAATTATATGTTGTGATAATAAGAGTGGGATTCATCTTATGCTCCATGACAAGTCCAAACACATTGAGATCAAATATCACTATATCTGGGGTATGGTGCAGAGAGGAGCAGTGAGGTTGCATCACATTGTGACTGATGATCAAATAGCCGACATTCTTACCAAGCCTTTACCGAAAGGAAAGTTCTTAGTTTTTAGAGAGCAGCTTGGACTTATAGACGTGACCCTTCCAGGAAGCAGTCATAGTTGATCGAGAACACTGAGCTACCCTTCCCCCCTATCAAAGCTCACAGGATTAGTGTAACCCCCTTATTGTTATTATTGTACCCATGTAACTCCCATATTGTTATTATTGTGCCCTTAAATTATTATTGTTAGGTCGGCTAGGATTATATTGTGGCCCCACTAGGATTACATTGTGGCCCCATGGACTCCTATACATAGAAATGAGGTTTTGTTATTTGTATCATCCAATAATTGTTCATTCATGTAATGTATTGGAGGTTGCCCCCTCGAAGTGGCTTATTTCTAAGGCGTTGATATCTCTTTTCTTCTATTTTTGGAGCTGGTTTCACAACAAAAGCACTACTTTTTGGGTCATGAAGTATGGCAGAGACCTGGTGAGATTTTCCTTTCTCAAGGAAAACATGTTGTCAAGCTACTGGAATGATTTGGTATGACATAATGCAAGTCCATGAATTCTCCAATGGAAATGAATTTCAAGAAGCTATTTAGTGAAGTTATAGGTCTTGATTTGGAAAATCCTTCTAAGTATCGTCAACTAATTGGGGCAGTGATGTTCTTAGTGAACACTAACCGAACATATGTTTTGTGGTCAATAATCTGAGCCAACATATGATTAAGCGATCGCATGCACATTGGATTGTTGCAAAGCATGTGTTGGTATACCTACATGAGACCATCAATCTTGGATTGAGATATACTCCTAAAAATGTAAGACTTCATGGATATGTTGATGTTTATTGGGTTGGTAACTCTGCTGATAGAATAACACTTCTAGGTGTTGCTTTAGCTTGGGATCAGCCAAGATCTCTTCGATGAGCACAAAGCAGCAGTTTGTTGCACTGAGTATAGCTGAAGTTGAGTACATTGTTGATAGCATGGCTAGCTGTGAGGAAATATTGATGAGGAAGCTCTTTGGAGAGCTATTTGAGCAAGTTCCAGACACAAAAATTATATATTGTGATAATAAGAGTGGGATTCATCTTATGCTCCATGACAAGTCTATTAGTGTCAGTCTAGTCATACTGCCATCAGTGATCAAAATTGCTCTTTTGCATTTGCATATTAGGAGTCTCATACCGAATAAATTTCACCGTTCCGCTAGGTCATGGATTCATTGATGGTAGTGAGTTTTCATCAGTCTTCTCTCATGAGGCACTTGTTGATTCTCCTTTCTATGGTCTTTGGTCATAAGTTGCTTTCACTCTCAAATCATGTCAGTAGGTCATAGGACGGGTCTCATTAGTTTCTAGGGCTTCACCATGATCGAATTAATGAGTCAAGTGTCAAATAAAGATCAGCAAGGTCATGAGGAAGTCAATAAACTCAAAATCATAGCACCAGGAAGATCAGAGATATCATTTATTCAGTTTGATGCAAGTTTCACCTCAAAACCATGTTTTGAGGTGAAAACATAATACTTTGCCTTTCAGTCACAATTCAGAAGCTGCCATCTCCGACAAGATCATCACCCTGCCTTTCAGAGAAGTTTTTCACAGCATGTTCAGCGTCAAATCATTTTCCAAGCAGATCCAGCAAAAAGAGCCCGAAAAGAGCTTTCCAATGGTATACTACACTCTCAAAACTGACTTCTGGATTGAAATTTATGCTTAAGTGAAGTAAAAGTCCTTATACCCTCATATACCCCCCTTTTCCCATCCTTCCCTTAAACTTTATATTATTAAAAGTTTAATATTTTCTTTATAAATCCCTTTTTCCCCCCCTCCGATTATAAAATCGCATTATTATATCAAATCCGATCCCAAACCACTTCCCCACCATACATCATAATATAAAGTTCAAAGGTTTTATTATAAAACCCCGCCGCAATCGCAAACCTTCCCTTCCCCTTTCAATCGCATCGCAAATATTAACGCGCCCCCCCCCGATTACTCCAATCGCACGAAACTCCGATGCGATCAATCGCGAGTCCTTCCTCTGATCTTCCGATCGCATCCCTCCCTCCGATTAACCGATCGCAACTCTTCTTCCGATCTCTCGATCCGCTCCCCCGATGGCAAACCTCCGATTGATCTCCCCACCGTTGATCTCTCCCCACTGATCCGACGGCTCAAATTCGATCGGGCCAATCGCATCGGCGTTTCGCATATGTTGCATTCCTCCTCCCCTCCGATATTGCGATTGCGATTGACCTCCGGGCCCACCATACAGTACTTCCACCCGCATATAATAAAGGGCCTTTCCCTTGGTTTAAAATCGAATTTTGGTTTTAAATTCATTTATATAAAGCTTGCCCCCAATCGCATCGCACCATTTAAAGCCCATCGCCGATTGAACCCTCCCCACTACAAAACTCCGATGCGATTGATCGCAAGCCGCCCCTCTGATCTCCCGATCGCATATCAATTTTTATATTCAGCGTTTTAAACCGCTCCCCACCTCCGATGCGATTGCGATTGGTCGGCCCCACCACAGTTCCTTCCGCCTTTTCCCAATTAAATGGGTTTTCTCCTTTGTTAATGCAATAAATCGATTATTCAAAATATTTCAATCGCATCGCATTATTTCTTTCTACCACGGCACTTTGCTCTGCTCCCTCCTCAGATTCCGATTGCTATGTGGACTCCATCTCCCTCCCCTTTTCCCATTCAAATTACATTTTTCCCTTCACGTAAGGCATTATTTCATTTCATTTCTGTTTCAACAACATTAATAAAAAGTCAATTTTCTTCAAAACGGCAAATGGAAAGCGAAACGTCAGAGGCCGAGACCCAAATTCGTAACAGTCACATCTGCAGTTACGTGGTAAAGAGATCTACGTTACAATGTTTCGCCTTCTCACTGACCAGATGTAACGCAGCTCTTCCTTTATGGAGAGATTATTGGCTCTTGGTTTTCCATCTTCAGTTATGATTTCTCCTCTTTCCATCGATCTATATTCCCACAAAATCTGTCTATTTATTGTAAATGCTAATCATTTGTAAAAAGGCTGAAAGTCTGAAGTCTGAAAACTCAGAAATAGGGGAATAGTGTGGCAGTGAGCTCTGCACTCCATTGTACAGTTTGGCGGGGAATTAATAAAGTGATGCAGCTCTGATTTGTGGGATTCATGTGGTATGAGTTTTAGCATATGTCTCTCCTTTGTGTTTCATATGTACATTGTTATGTTTCACCATTCATTCATAAACATTTCCAGTTGAATGTTTTTCAAGTTAGAAAGGTAGAATCCATTTTATATGCTCTGCCTTGGGGAATCATTCATACTCTGTGTGTTTTCTTCTGTTTGAAAAGGATTCATTTATTATGCCATTTTTAGCTTCTCAACAGTCTTTCCACTCCATCTTATTTCAACTTGATTGCTAAATCTCCTGCCTATCTTGCCCCATGAAATACTCTGTGTCTTTGATTTAATTACTCGGTTCATACTGTCCTTTTGTCCCATACATCCCTGAAAATTCAGTGATTTATCAAAACCCCTCTTCCCATTTATATACCTAGCCTAAAATCAGTTCATTATTGTGTTATTGAATATCTATTCTACGGAGAGAGCCCTCTCCTGTCCTTGTAGGGCTAGCTACAAGGCTTAGCGTGGTTTAGTTTGTTACCCTAATTTGCCTTTTTCAGCCTGAGGTTCAGATTGGATGCTAACAAAGTCCAAACACATTGAGATCAAATATCACTATGTCTGGGGTATGGTGCAGAGAGGAGCAGTGAGGTTGCATCACATTGTGACTGATGATCAGATAGTCGACATTCTTACCAAGCCTTTACCGAAAGGAAAGTTCTTAGTTTTTAGAGAGCAGCTTGGACTTATAGACGTGACCCTTCCAGGAAGCGGTCATAGTTGATCGAGAACACTGAGCTGCCCTTCCCCCCTATCAAAGCTCACAGGATTAGTGTAACCCCCTTATTGTTATTATTGTACCCCTGTAACTCCCATATTGTTATTATTGTGCCCTTAAATTATTATTGTTAGGTTGGCTAGGATTATATTGTGGCCCCACTAGGATTACATTGTGGCCCCATGGACTCCTATACATAGAAATGAGGTTTTGTAATTTGTATCATCCAATAATTGTTCATTCATGTAATGTATTAGAGGTTGCCCCCTCGAAGTGGCTTATTTCTAAGGCGTTGATATCTCTTTTCTTCTATTTTTGGAGCTGGTTTCACAACAGAAGCACTACTTTTTGGGTCATGAAGTATGGTAGAGACCTGGTGAGATTTTCCTTTCTCAAGGAAAACATGTTGTCAAGCTACTGGAATGATTTGGTATGACATAATGCAAGTCCATGAATTCTCCAATGGAAATGAATTTCAAGAAGCTATTTAGTGAAGTTATAGGTCTTGATTTGGAAAATCCTTCTAAGTATCGTCAACTAATTAGGGCAGTGATGTTCTTAGTGAACACTAACCGAACATATGTTTTGCGGTCAATAATCTGAGCCAATATATGATTAAGCGATCGCATGCACATTGGATTGTTGCAAAGCATGTGTTGGTATACCAACATGAGACCATCAATCTTTGATTGAGATATACTCCTAAAAATGTAAGACTTCATGGATATTTTGATGTTTATTGTGTTGGTAACTCTGCTGATAGAACAACACTTCTAGGTGTTGTTTTAGCTTGGGATCTGCCAAGATCTCTTCGATGAGCAGAAAGCAGCAGTTTCTTGCACTGAGTATAGCTGAATTTGAGTACATTGTTGCTAGCATGGCTAGCTGTGAGGAAATATTGATGAGGAAGCTCTTTGGAAAGTTATTTGAGCATGTTCAAGACACAAAAATTATATATTGTGATAATAAGAGTGGGATTCATCTTATGCTCCATGACAAGTCCAAACACATTGAGATCAAATATCACTATATCTGGGGTATGGTGCAGAGAGGAGCAGTGAGGTTGCATCACATTGTGACTGATGATCAGATAGCAGACATTCTTACCAAGCCTTTACCGAAAGGAAAGTTCTTAGTTTTTAGAGAGCAGCTTGGACTTATAGACGTGACCCTTCCAGGAAGCAGTCATAGTTGATCGAGAACACTGAGCTGCCCTTCCCCCCTATCAAAGCTCACAGGATTAGTGTAACCCCCTTATTGTTATTATTGTACCCCTGTAACTCCCATATTGTTATTATTGTGCCCTTAAATTATTATTGTTAGGTCGGCTAGGATTACATTGTGGCCCCACTAGGATTACATTATGGCCCCATGGACTCCTATATATAGAAAGGAGGTTTTGTAAATTGTATCATCCAAGAATTGTGCATTTATGTAATGTATTGGAGGTTGCCCCCTCGAAGTGGCTTATTTCTAAGGCGTTGATATCTCTTTTCTTCTATTTTTGGAGCTGGTTTCACAACAGAGGCACTACTTTTTGGGTCATGAAGTATGGTAGAGACCTGGTGAGATTTTCCCTTCTCAAGGAAAACATGTTGTCAAGCTACTGGAATGATTTGGTATGACATAATGCAAGTCCATGAATTCTCCAATGGAAATGAATTTCAAGAAGCTATTTAGTGAAGTTATAGGTCTTGATTTGGAAAATCCTTCTAAGTACCGTCAACTAATTGGGGCAGTGATGTTCTTAGTGAACACTAACCGAACATATGTTTTGCGGTCAATAATTTGAGCCAATATATGATTAAGCGATCGCATGCACATTGGATTGTTGCAAAGCATGTGTTGGTATACCTACATGAGACCATCAATCTTGGATTTAGATATACTCCTAAAAATGTAAGACTTCATGGATATGTTGATGTTTATTGGGTTGGTAACTCTGCTGATAGAACAACACTTCTAGGTGTTGTTTTAGCTTGGGATCTGCCAAGATCTCTTCGATGAGCAGAAAGCAGCAGTTTGTTGCACTGGGTATAGCTGAAGTTGAGTACATTGTTGCTAGCATGGCTAGCTGTGAGGAAATATTGATGAGGAAGCTCTTTGGAGAGCTATTTGAGCAAGTTCCAGACTCAAAAATTATATATTGTGATAATAAGAGTGGGATTCATCTTATGCTCCATGACAAGTCCAAACACATTGAGATCAAATATCACTATATATGGGGTATGGTGCAGAGAGGAGCAGTGAGGTTGCATCACATTGTGACTGATGATCAAATAGCCGACATTCTTACCAAGCCTTTACCAAAAG
Source organism: Pinus albicaulis (assembly GCA_034641835.2). NCBI lineage: Eukaryota > Viridiplantae > Streptophyta > Pinopsida > Pinales > Pinaceae > Pinus > Pinus albicaulis. Next base: position 1,314,167,837 of record CM076578.1, on the reverse strand, counting down.
GAAAGTTCTTAGTTTTTAGAGAGCAGCTTGGACTTATAGACATGACCCTTCCAGGAAGCGGTCATAGTTGATCGAGAACACTGATCTGCCCTTCCCCCTTATCAAAGCTCACAGGATTAGGGAATGATGTCAGAAATCTCCTGAGGATGAGGTACTTCTTATGTAGTGTGTGCCACAAGAGTAGGCCTTAGTATGCATCCGAGCAACTGTCTGGAACATAGGAAGAGCCACCTATCTGGCCACTAGGTGTAGTGAGACTTTTCTATGTGACTTTTCTAGGATGCAAGTGTTCCAGCACTTAACATTTAATGAGACTTGGATGTGCGAGATCCTTTTCATGTGTTGACAAGTGGATCCCCCCAAGTAGTGATGAGCCTTGGATGTGCGAGATCCTTGTCATGTGTTGACCAGTGGATCCCCCCAAGCAATGATGAGCCTTGGATGTGCAAGATCCTTGTCATGTGTTGACAAGTGGATCCCCTCAAGCATAGATGAGCCTTGGATGTGCAAGATCCTTGTCATGTGTTGACAAGTGGATCCCCCCAAGTAAAGATGAGACTTGGTTGTGATAGATCCTTGCCATATGTTGGCAAGTGGCATTGCCCCCAAGTGAATATAGGGTGATGGATGAATCTCCCCTATGATAATTCTTCTTCATTAGAGTGATACATCATTGTTCCAAATGATACAAAATAGAGATGAACAAAGATGAGTAGAGAAAGCAAAGATCTTTTGCATAAAGAAATTCCTCCCTAGCTGAGAAGGAGTTTTGAAAATTGGTAGCTCAGGGATGAATTTATAAAAATAGAAAGTCTCAAGTATGACTTTCCAAAAATATTAAATCACCTTGCATCAATTGGTAATCAAGCATTGTTGATGGAAAATCCCATTTGATCATCAATCAATCCTAATAGTTCAATTTCGACTTAATCATTAATATTATTATTATTATTATTAAAAAGAAATTCAAGTCTCTCAATCATGAGATTTAATCATGCCATAAGTAACTCCCCTCAATTTATGCATATGTTACTCTCTCTCTCTTAATGGACTCATTCCTCTCTCTCTTTAATGCTCTTACGCACCTCTTACACTCTCTTACACACTTTAATGACTCGTCATAAAAAGATTCCTCTTACACCTCTTTAATGCATAAGTTACACTTCTCTCCTTTATGGCATAAGTTACACTCCTATGTTGGCATATGTAACTCCTAAAAGCATAGGAGTTAATCCCTCATGAATTCGACCTCCTTGCTCTTCCTATATATTTGTGCATCTCATCCTCACATGTCACGCTTACTTGTGCTTGTGAAAAGAGAATTTGAACTTGAGAAAAAGAGAGTTGGAGAGTCTAGAGGAAGATTGAGAGAGAGAGAGAGTCTTGAAGAGCAAGAGTGTATCTTGGATAGCCAAAGTAATTCAATGTTTGCATAAGCTATAGTTATCAAAGATATTCTTCAGAGTTGGGTGAACTTCTTCATTCTCTTATTGTATTTTTTATCTCTACTGAACAATGATTTCTAATAGAAGAAGAATCTGGTTGGGTTTTCCCCTTGTGGATTTATCCCGGTCATTGACCTAACTTCTCAGTGTCTCATTGAGTTTTTGGTTGTCATCCATTGCGCATATGGTTTACATGGTTTATGTTTTATCTACAATTAGTTAACTTATTTTGCAGCATAAAGAAGTTATGGATTTAAGTGATTGTAATAGCATGGAACATCAGAATTTCAACACTTGTAATGAGAAGAATAGGCATTAGAGGTGTTGTCTTCTTCATCCTCCTCCTTGTTGTTTACTAATGATATTTGAGCTTCTTCTTGACTGCATGCATTCCACATTTGTTTGAATGTTGGAGTATCCTTCCAACTGTTAATTCCTGATGCAAAAGCACTCTAAGATTTTGGTAGTCCTAGAAGAGCAACAATTACGAGCTCCTTTCATGTTACAACTTCATCTATTGCTTGGAGTTCATCTCTTCTTCTAGATATCCTTACAAAGTGTGATAATACAGTATCGTCTCTTGTCATCCTTATTGTCCTTAGTTCGTTCTTGAGGCTTGTTATTTGACCAATGTTCTTGATGGTGAATAATTTTGAGAGAGCCTCATACATTTCTTGAGCGAAGTCTATGTTGGATATGTATGGAATTGGGTTGTCCTTTACTCCATCAACCATTAGATTCATGGCCAAGATTTTGGTTTCTCTGAACTTCTCTTTCTACGCTTCATTGGTAGGCTTCTTGACTTTTCCTTGAACAAGGTCCAAAAATTTTTGTTTAGCGAGGATAAGATCTATCCTCTTTTTCTATGCCCTGTAGTTGGAGACTCCTAGTTTGTTTTCTCCCTTCATTGAGTTTTTCATATTGCTATATTCTACTCCTTGTGACCTTTCCTAGAAACCCTTTTTCTAATATATCTCCTTTCAAAAGATCTTCAACCTGTATTTTTCCTTCTGCTTCACCTTAGCTCTGATACCATGTTAGAAAATCAGAAAGGCAGAAATATTTTCTTATGTTGATAATTACTTGTGATATTTTTGTGTTCTTATTAACTTTCTAATGGTCTTCTTTTATCATTATTTCATCAAGCAATCATCAAAACAAAAACATGAAGATCAGCGACACCAGATGTAGGCTCTCAGTCAGGGCTAAAACTCCTTTATAGGAGAAAACCCAGTGAAAATCTTCCACAGGTAAATCAAATTGAGATAGATCAAGACCTTAGATCCAAAAAGACCTTCCTCCTCCACCAAGTCAGCCTTCCAAGATGATTCAACAAACTTCGTTAGTCCCTTCTTGTTCAATATATACAACCCAACAACAATCTAAAACTTTGACCCCCAACAACTTCAGAATTTTGGACCCCAGCAACAATCCAGAACTTCAGCCCAACAACATCGCACATGGGAGATAAGAGATAAATTTTTTACTTCCTTAGCTAGATAATGACCTCCTTCTTTGCCAGCCCTTTCCTTCTTCCTTCTTGAATTTCACACTTTTTATGCTTCTAGTTACTGCAATTCGAACTTGTTGAGTGAGTGATCCGAATGAGGTCGAGTAGCTCCAATATATAGTGAGGTTGAATTCCTTTGTTGAGGCCAATTTGTCCTTCATTGAGGCCAACTTAGCGGAGGAGGCCTAAAAGACCTATTTTTCATAAAAATAAATTTATTTCATGACATATGAAACCCAAGGAGGGTCTTTTACATTATGACATGGACAAGGACACTTGACATAAACCCTAGAAGCCTACAATGGAGGCTTTGTTCTATAAATCATTGACCCAAGCATGAAATTGATACTTTAATAAGTCAAATTATTTTATAATAAAATTCTTTTTTCTTTCTTTTGACGAATACAATACATTATGACACAAATACAATTATGAAGACTGACACTAGTTACATTCTTCAACAAAAGGGATGGCAATTCTTAGATCATATTTTATCTGATGAAGAAGACGAGGACTATGTGAATAATTATATAAAAGAAGGGGGTACATGGGAGAAGAATGATAATACTATTCTTCAACACAGTGGAACAGTTTTAGCAAAAAATCAAAAGGAAAATCCCCCTCTTTTAAAGAGGTTGTGAACAAGAAGTCTCCTTCCCAACACATCAGTCATAAAGCATACCAAGTCCCTATATTGTAGACCAAATGGAGAAATCCCCTGCCTTGGAAGTAAATATTCCAAAAGTAAATTATTTATTCTTTGTACTTCATTCAAGGTGGTTATTTACAAAATTTATGGCTTTGGCCCAAGCCATAAGACCTGCACTAGTGGGTTTACTCCTCATGGACACCCAATTGTGACTTATTGTTATGCTCCAAGAGATTTTTCATTGTTCAATTTATCACACAAGAGGATTTGGATTTTGCATTAAATTAAGGGCCATGGTTTTGGGGTAGAGGAAGTCTCTTTATTACCCCATGGTTTCTAGAATTTGATGCAACAAATATGGTTGTAACAGCTCCACTGGTTTGGGTGAGACTCCCAAACCTTCCTTTTCCTTTTTCGCGCCATAAGGTTTTAGAGGGCATTGGGAATAGTTTGGGCAAGTTCAAAAAGAGCGACATGGAAAGAACAAATAAAGGTGTTTTTACCTATGCTAAAATGTGTAGAGATAGACCCAAGCAAAGGCTTTCCAAATCACATAATTTTGAAACATCAAAATTTTCAATGGTCTCAATCTTTAGACTATGAGAATACAACATTTAGATGTTGGTCTTGTTTTCAAACGAGAAATCTTCATAACTCTTGCCCACTGGCTAAAAAGAACATGAAAAGGAAAAAGGTGCAAGCGCCAAATGGATGGTAGTTCTCAGATCCACTTTTATCTAATGAAGAAGACAAAGACAATGATAAGAATTCTGTAAAAGAAGGGGGTACACAGGAGAAGAATGATAATACTATTCTTCAACGGAGTGGGACAGTTTTAGCAGAAAATCAAGAGACGGATCAACATATAAATTTGGTACACAAAGAGGATGGCACAATGGGAACAAAGTGTGTTCACACCTAGATAACTCTAATTCGAACAAATAGCTTCCACCAAAGAGATATGTTAACGATATGGCTTTGGTTTCAATGGAACCCAAAGCTGGGGATTGGCAACGGGTTCATAAAAAGAAAGGAAAGAAGAGGAAGATAACCAACTACATGGCTTGATCTTCCCCCATGTATTATAGTTACATTTTCTTTTTTAGTGTTATTTCTATTTTTTGGGTCCTTATGGGACAATCTTTTTTTTATGCTTGTTTAGCTTATGTATATGTTTTATTACTTAGCCAATCATGGATCTACGCAAAATCTAGGTGAATGCACACCTTTGTGTGTATGTGCAAAATGTATTTTCTTTCAATACGAATAGAAATACGAGTTTCTTTTGTCAGGAAACAAAAAAACAAAACAAAAAAACATGAAGTTATTTATTACATTCTATTTATTTATATGTTTCCATAATACATGTTTATAAATGTAATGTATTATTGAAATAAAACTCTTAATGTAAGTAAATATACAGATTTTACAAATAAAAAAAATAGAATTAATTGATAATACATTTTAAATGGTCCATTTTGATTTTAATCCATAACTTGTTATATGTATTCTTAAATCTATAAGTTGTATTTGTAATCATCTCATATAAGTCAATAAGTCATAAGCCATTTGTTGACTTATATTTTCCCATCATGTGGTTTAATGTTTTTTTCCTACGAAAAGAAAATCGTACTTCCATTCATATTTGAAAGAAAATACATTTTACATATACACACTAATCATGTGCATTCACCAGGATCTGCCCAGATCCATGAGTGGCGATCATAGAAAAAACAGAATTATATTTACATAGGCTAATAAGCATTCAAAAAAAGCGGCCAAAATGGCCTTGAGCATGAGCTAAAACAAAAAAACAAGAAAATGGAAATACAAGACAAAGGAGAAGATCAAGTGATATAGAAGTCGCTTATCTTCCCCTTCTTTCCTTTCTTTTTCTAGACATGTTTCCATTCCCTAGCTTTTGGATCCACTGGAACCAAAGCCATAACACTCATGGATGTCTCTAGAGGATGTTCTTTTTTCGAATCAGAGCTTTCTAATACATGGACACACTTTGTGCCCACCGTGCCATCCTCTGTGTGCCAAATTTATATTGATCTAACTCTTGGATTGTTTCTGAATCTATCCCACTCTCATAGTGAGTAGCATTTTCATTCTTTTCCTAGGTGCCCCCATCTTCTTTTGATGTATTCTTCATTGTGTCTTCTTCTTCTTCAGAGAGATGTGGATCTCTAAACTGTCATCCATTTGACTTATGTGATTTCTTCATTTTTGTGTTCTTTTCAACATGTGGTCATGCATTCTGCAGCTGCCCTGCATGAAAGCAAGATCGACATCGGAATGTCGTATTCTCATAGTCTAGAACTTGAGTCCACCAAAAGTTTTTATGTTTCAATATGATGTGATCCAGTAAACCTTTATTGAGGTCTATCTCCACACATTCTTGCAAAAGTAAAGATGTCTTTCTATGTCCTTTCCATGTCCCTCTTTTTGAATTTTCCCAATGTATTTCCAATACTTTCTAAGAATTGATTGTGTCAGAAGGGAAGAGGGAGATTTGGGAGTCTCACCCAAACTAGTAGTGTTGTGACTATCATATTTGTTGCATCAAAATCTGGAAACCATGAAGTGATGAAGAGCCCCGCTTCACCCCAAAACCATGGCCCTTCATTTAGTGCAAAATCTAAATCCTTTTGTGTATCAAATTGTACAATAAAAAAGCCTTTGGAACATAAATAGATATCACAATTGGGTGTCCAAGAGGAAAATATGCATTGGTATAAGGCTTTTGATTTGGGCTAGAAGTCATTGAATCAACAAATAACTGCCTTGCAATGAAAAGCTATAAAAAGAGTATTTACCTCTACAAGGTTAACTTCCATGGTCGGAGATTGCTCCATTTGATCAACAAAGTAGAAACCTAGAATGCTTTGTATATGCTTTGCTAGGGAAGGAGACTTTCGTTTCACAACATCTTTGAAAGAGGTAGATTTTCCATTTGGAATCCTAGGTCCTGAAGCTCCAACTCCTTAAGAACCTCCTGTTGGGTCCTTCATTTTGGGGAACCAAGGTGACACGATGGAAGGCTGACGACATTTTGCCGAAGATAACCGTTGGGAATCTGCGAGGGAGACAACTAGAAAGGAGGAAGGAATCTGCTGAAGACTAGCAGTTCTGCGGAAAGGAATACTGACAGTCGAGCAGTAGAAGCAGCCGAATGAGGAAGAAGGCGGAGCCTCCGAGGGAGAAATGGAAGTCCAAGCAGGTGCAAGAATATAAAGAAGGTCTAAGGGAAAAGCGAGAGGGAGAGAAAAAAGAGTACTGAAATGTTGTTGCGGAGCCATTTGAGCCTGCATTGTTCCTGTTATCCTGGTTATGTATTGATCTTTCATGTTGGTTTATGATGTTAATTATGAGGCTCTCAAGCCGGATGTAATGTTGTACTACTACACAGATTAATAGAAAAGGAGTCCATCAGGATACTCAAATATTGTGTGATTGTTTATATGGCTTCTTAAAAATTTTAATACGGTTGTATCTGTATGGTATTTCGTCTCTGTATGTTCATGATCTTTTGTGATTAGATTTCTACATGGTATAGTTTGGGGTCCTTGGAGTCCAACATCTTTCATGTGATTCTTCCTGACACCAGATTCCTTATCTGACTAAGGTCACGACAAGCCTCTGGTGAGACTCTTCATCTACCCTGGATAATGTGAAATTGTTGGCGTTGTGCTAGACTACAATGGAGCTTTGTTGGCCCTTGTGCCTGAACCCGGGGTCTAACCCTGTCATTATTTTTACGCCAATGCATCCTCTTAGCCTTGTGCTGAGGATTAAATTTGACTTCCTTTTGATATTATATTCTTGGAGTTGGGGAGAATCATTGAGCACCTTCCCTTCAAATTGTAGACAATGACAAAATGTAGGAAACCCTCATTTTTTTCTCAATGGCCTGCTTTAAATAGGAGACAGAAGTAGAGGTGTTGGGGTCTATAGAGAAAGACTCCAACCTCATGTCTTTATAAAGATCTGAAATTTATTATGCTCCACTAAATCCATAGACACACGTTGAGCAAACCCCAAATTGCGGAACAAAGCTCTTTGTGGGTCAAAACATCCATTTGGGCACAATGTATGGACCCATTGCCGACTCCATCACCCATGGGACAGACCTTATCTAGCATATTGTGTTTATACTCTTGGACAACTTAACCACCACAAGTTGCCAAAAATGCCCAATAGAGTATTCAACAAACAATAAAAAAGAAAGATATAGGAGCGCAAACCTTTGAACTATCGGCCCCTTCCGCCACAGTCGCATCAAATCTGGAAATTCAGCTTTGAAAACCCAGTAGGGACATATATTTGTGCTTTGGTACCAGGCCATAGACAAAGGCAGGGTTCAAAAAGTGACAAAACCCATTGAGTCCATGTCCCGGTTGTCTTTTTTGGCCTTTGGCACAAAACAAAGAAGAACTAGTCGATAATCCACCAAAGAGGCAGTGAAAAGGTCACGACAGGGGCCATCCAAGAAAAGGAGTACGAGCTCCCCATGCCAAGAAGCATCATGTGCAACAAAGGTTCAAAGCGAGGCTACGACGCAATTTTATTCACAGTTGATCGTCGGAACCCTAACACTCTCCATCTTTTAAATCTCAAAAATCATGTGGCTTAATATGAGTGTACAAATGTGATATTGTTGTTTTTTAAATAAAACTCCATGTAAAACAAAATGCTTTTCCCAATAAAACATGGAATAATTAAGTGATAATGACTGTTAAGTGGACTTTCCATGCTCATTCCAGAGAAGGGTCACAAATGGATGTCTTTAGACTTTTTGCACCATTATTATGACATTTTTTTACAAATTACAATTAATTGATAATGAATCCTAAATGGTATTTAAACAAATTATAATTATTTGATAATCATTTCTAAGTGGTCTAAGTGGTCTAAATCTCCTCTTAGTGCTTTCCAAAGGCACCAAGGGGGCCTGGAAAATTTAGCATAAAAACATATTTTACTTAGTAACTTTTTAATAGACTAGTTTCAATGCAAAATTTGCAAGGGGCACTCCCTACTAAATCTTACATTATTGACCAACAACTCCCCCTCTGGGTTGTGGGAAACTTGGGGGTGAGAGTCGTTAGGCACAAAAATTACACATCAAGGAATTTGGTCTATTATCCATAACTATAATATTTTGCTTTGATGCTAAACATACTAAAATGATTTAATTGATTCCTACTAAGAGTTTCTTTCACACCCCTATTGTGTATTGATATTGTTGTGCCTAACAGACCCATGTTTGACCTATTCATGGTCACTAATTGGTTTGAAATTATTAAAAATATGTTTATCTTAAGTTAATATAGTGATTGCGTCAAGAGGCGCTATACAACCTAGTATGGCAAGACCCCATGTACACATTTACACTTGTAAATGTCCATTTTTACTTGGATATGGGGAGGTCCTCGTTAAATGTTCAGGTCATAGACTAGCTAAGATAAGTTTGAGTTGGCCATTTGATGGGTTTACCGATGGTGGTTTACAATCCCATAGTATTGCATAGCCCATGGTATTTGTTATGATGAATCCTATTTAAAGGCTAGAAAAAATTCATTAATATAGAATGTAAGAATACTAGCTTAGATCCATCTAAACTCCATAATTGATCCCTCTAGACACTTGGTAGATCTGGATATAAGATGGATCTATGATAGTTTACAAAATAATTAATGTTGATGGAGTCCTTGTGTTGGTTTTAGTTGTTACAAGAATAAATTTAAACATAATATGAGTTTATGTAATATTTTATTTTGACGACTATAAAATGTTATCAACCTCCTAAATTATATAATAAAATATGATACTTAACGCAAAGAAAATTACTAATAGTACCTAAAATTAAAATTGTTATGGTAATTCTCTGATGGGGATGCCCTCGGCATTAAGTGAAGGGCAGAGAGGGACATTTAACCTCAACCCGCGCATGTAATATTCCTAAATTAGCATGCAGCGAATAGGAAGATTAATTTTGCTTTTAAAATCTAGTTAGATGAATAAATGGGCAAGGAGGCTCATAAGTTGCTTAAGTAGGAATAAAATCCCTCATAATGTGAAAAGGGATCATGTAATAACCAGATCAAGCATCCAAATGTGTGAATAGTGTCTAAAATGTGTAGACAAAGTCAAGTTTGACCAAGTCAACAACATTTTTATATGAGGAGTGGATCCTAAATAAAGACAGCTCAATGTGAATGAAGATCAATCTAGCTAGTCAAAATGAAGACACCTTGAGTGTGAAAGGAGACAAGGCATGAAGATCCAGTCAAAGTTGATCCAGTCAAGATTGACTAAATCAAACAGCGTTGTAAATAGATGAGCAAGACTAATGGAAAGCGTAATTTTGGTGGAGGAGCCTTTGCATGGAAGCAACCTCATAATGGGGTGGGACCCTTAGTGAGGAAGCTCATCAACTATATAATGGAGGGGATGGCAACCATATGGAGCAGGATTGAAGATTATATTTTGTATGTGGTCTGTTTAGACTTCTTGCATTCTTTGGTTGTTTAGCTAAGTTTGCTGCACTGTTTAGTGCAAGGGTTTTCTCATGCGGGGATTCCCTACTCTTTCTTGGAGATCTTGTTTAAGAAATCTAAGAGGAGCTTTCTGAGCTGCATTTTCCACTATCTGGTGTTGGGCCAAGCAGTTACCTTTAGCAACAACGCAGTCCCTTCCATAAACTGCGTTATTTCTTAAGGTGTTGCAGTGGGAGGGGTTACCCCACTTTTATGAGTTAGTTTCCCAGGAGGAGGATCAGCCTTTTTACCAGAAAGCTAGTAGAAGAGTCTACAGCCATTTCTTTGCATGTTCAGCCATTTTTATGCAAAGCTTCAGCTATACAGCGTGATTTAGCCATAGATCTGCAGTAGTTATTTCATGTATATCATTTATGTCAAGAAACCATTTTCGGGTCATCTTGGATCTATGTAAAAGAGACTAGATCTCTGTTTTTGAGCATTATTGATTAATATATGAGCAGATATGTTTTGTCTCTATATTTTTAGTATAACCCTCATTAGACTGCACAGACACTTTATGCAGTAATTTCTGTGTTGCAGTAGTCTTGGGGACTCATCAACTTTTGTACAATGTGCTTTCATGAAACCCTTGCCGGGTTATCTTTCTGATGTGTAAAAGGAGCTAGATCTCCATTTTTCTTCATGTTTTGAGCAATAAAACTCCAGATCTGATGTTTGCATCATATTGTATCAGAAACCCTCTTTAAAAGACGTGCATGCTTTAGAAACTTTCTGTTTAGTCAAGTCATGGGATTTCAGTGTTTTTAAGCCATACCGGGACTGGGAGATCTGTTTAAATAAGCCAAAGTGGCTTGTTTTTGGATCTTTTCTGGGTGTAGGTCCCAAATTACATATGTATAAATGTGGTATCAGAGCCGAGGTCTCGAGGTTGAGACTTGCGGAGCGTGGTGGGCTATAATGTCCTGTGTGCAGGTAGGGCCTGTAGCCATGTGTTCGGGGTCTACGTAATGAGGGGTATTGCGCAAGGGTCCCTGCCCTCAAATGCTCGAGTGGGGTTTAAGACCCACCCTTAACACCCTAGGTTGTTGCCCTCACTACTAGACCGGTCTTTGCAGTTGTTGCAATTGTATAAATGGGCAAGGAGGCTCATAAGTTGCTTAAGTAGGAATAAAATCCCTCATAATGTGAAAAGGGATCATGTAATAACCAGATCAAGCATTCACATGTGTGAACAGGGTCTAAAATGTGTAGAAAAAGTCAATTTTGACCAAGTCAACAACATTTTTATATGAGGAGTGGATCCTAAATAAAGACAGCTCAATGTGAATGAAGATCAATCTAGCTAGTCAAAATGAAGACACCTTGAGTGTGAAAGGAGACAAGGCATGAAGATCCAGTCAAAGTTGATCCAGTCAAGATTGACTAAATAAAGTAGTGTTGTAAATAGATGAGCAAGACTAATGGAAACAGCGTAATTTTGGTGGAGGAACCTTTGCATGGAAGCAACTTCATAATGGGGTGGGACCCTTGGTGAGGAAGCTCATCAACTATATAATGGAGAGGATGGCAACCATATGGAGCATGATTGAAGATTATATTTTGTATGTGGTCTGTTTAGACTTCTTGCATTCTTTGGTTGTTTAGCTAAGTTTGTTGCACTGTTTAGTGCAAGGGTTTTCTCATGCGGGGATTCCCTACTCTTTCTTGGAGATCTTGTTTAAGGAATCTTAGAGGAGCTTTATGAGCTGCATTTTCCACTATCTGGTGTTAGGCCAAGCAGTAACCTTCAGCAACAACGCAGTCCCTTCCAGAAACTGGGTTATTTCTTAAGGTGTTGCAGTGGGAGGGGTGGTAACCCCATTTTTATGAGCTAGTTTCCCAAGAGGAGGATCAGCCTTTTTCCCGGAAAGCTAGTAGGAGAGTCTACAACCATTTCTTTGCATGTTCAACCATTTTTATGCAGAGCTTCAACTATACAGTGTGATTCAGCCATAGATCTGCAGCAGTTATCTCTTCTATATCATTTATGTCAAGAAACCTTGCCGGGTCATCTTGGATCTATGTAAAAGGAGACTAGATCTCTGTTTTTATGCCTCATTGAGTAATCTAATAGAAGATCTAATTTGTCTCTCTATTTTCTAAGTATAACCCTCAAATAACTGCGTTGTCTCTTTATGCAGTAATTTCTTTGTGTTGCAGTCTTGGGGTTTCCTCATTTTTTAAGTTGTTTTGAGCATGGGAGGCCTATTTAACTAGGCCAAAGACATTTGTTTCTGATTTCCTTTCAGATATGGTTGATATAATGTCAGATCTAATGGATTCATGGGCTGCATTTTTCTGTTTAAACTCGTATCTCTGAAAAATGTGTTTTCTGTGCAAGTATTGTTGTATTGCCAATTTTGGGATATTATAAGATATTCCCATTATTGTTGATTTTCCCTATTTTGGGATATTACAGTGGTATCAAAGCTCTAATCTTGGCTCAGCCTGTGTTCTTCAACCATTATGGAGTCTTCTCATGGGAAAGAGAAGATCTGCAAGAGAGATCAAAGAAAACCCTTATTGTCTGGAGAAAAGAGGTTCTCAAAACTTCTCTTTCAAACTCTGCAGGGTAGAAGCAAAGACATCAAATAAATGAGAAGGGAAAGACATAGAAGTCCCTCAACAAGATTTGCAAGATCTATACATGAGGAAAGCTCTATTTCCTCACCTTATGGGTGTGAGCATTCAACCACATCATTAGATTTACAACGCTCTATCAGCCACTTTTTCATGAAAAAGAAGGAGAGAGGAGATGTGCCGAAGAAGGAGACTCTTGGTGATTATTTACAAGAGTATGAAGCTCAATCCAAGGAGTTCAAAGATTACTTGAACTTCCAAGGGTTTTGCAAGATCGAAGAAGGAAGAATCACAAGGGGCAAGGAGCATGGTGTGGGTAGATTCTTTCTATCTACTTTTGATGGATCACCTAAATGTCCAACTAGGGCTTGGGTGAAGGAGCTAAACACCTATGTGCAACAACATCAAGGTTCAGAAAAAGAAGCCATCAAAGTAGCAGCGCTGCATCTTGAGGGTAAGGCTTATGCTTGGTGGTTGTTTGAATCTTTTTCCTTAAAGAATGCAAATACATCTACTTATGCAAAGTTCATTAGAAGAATAGTGGAAAGGTTTGAAACATCTTCTATGGAATCTATCAAACCAAATCAAACAAAACTTTTGCATGGGTTGGAAGGGTCCATAAATTCAGCTCTATTTCTGAAAACCATTGAAGGGGATGGAAACTTGTATGATATCTTGCCAAGGGCAAAGTCCCCATTACATGAAGAGCTTTCTTCTCAAGAGGGAGACATGGAGATTCCTCCTTCAAAAGAAGACCAAGATCTAAGGTCTTTATTTGATGATGAGGCATTTTCAACTATTGAAGAGGAGGAAGAGAGGGATGGAGATGATAACGCAGTCATGACAAGAGCACATCAAGTACCTCATGAAGAGGGAGAGGGAGCACTTGCTCCAAGAAGGGAAACTCTTGCACTCTTGCAAGGAGTTCCAAAGAATCACACATATGGAGATCATGGCACAATCCCTGTGCAGCATGTGCCATCATTATCAAATGGTGAGATCTTGAAGATAAAAGAAGATAAAGGGGAGGGCAAGCATCACATGATGAGGAGAATACACCCCTCTTTATTTCAGAAGATTGATACACCAAGGAGGCAAGAGGATCTATGCAAGGAAGGCAAGGACAAATCTGTCCACACACATACACATCCTGCTCTATGCCTTGATGTATCTTTGCATGGAGGAACTCCACCTGGGAGACCTCCAGATTGGAGGAAAACTAAAGTGTTCTCTCAACTTATGGGCAGCATTTGCATATTTGGCTAAGGTAGGAGCCTTGGGAGAAGCTAGCACAGCGCGGAGAATCTTTCATGGATTCAAAAGAGAGATAAGCAATTTTCTGAAATGGATATTGCTATCTCCCACTCAGCTATTTGCGCTGAAAAAGGAGGGTTCAGAAATCTATGATGGCATAGACATGATGTCATATGGAAACTCCATATCTTTGGGGCAGCCAATGATAGTCTCACTCCCAAAAGAGATTTCTGAACATGACAAGAGGATATCAACACTCTTGCATGCATGGGCCAAATTAAGAAAGTTTTGGAAGGAAAAAACTTTTCAAGAAGAGGTTGACTTCCATCTGCTTCAATCTTGCCTTGAGCAAGATCAGCTGCAAGAAGGGCAGCAAAATAAAGTTGATAGTACTCCAACATGTGACAAAGAGGAGAGCCATGTTATGACAGGGGCTGCATTTCAGATTTCTACAACGTTGTCATTGTTGGGAAGCCTTGATCCATATTGGGAGTCCCAGCTCTTGATGGAATATTCCAAGGACCTCTTCACATGTAAGGTTCTTGATGGGCAAGTGATGGATGGGAGGTATAAAGTGGTTGATGGAGTCATTTATTCCCATGATCAGATCTATTTGACTAGAGACTCCAAGCTCAAGGAGAAACTACTTAATGCAACCTATGAGATCTTGCTTTCAAAACCCACTGGTTTCATTAGAGCATATCATACTATCTTAGATGGATTCATGTGGGAAAACTTCAAAGAGGAGATGCACTCTCATATGAGGAAGTGCATGGATCATTTGCTGGTTGAGGAGGAACATAGCTCTCGGGAAGAGTTATCATTACCACCTCCTTATTCATTGAGTGTGAGAAGGAGCTCATCCATGAGCTACCTTGCTGATTTAAACCAAGTGTATGATAAACATTGTATTGCTGGACATCATGATATATTTATTATATACTTGCATTTTCTTAACACTCATGTGCAGTTCTTTGCTCCAAGAGGGGGCACTTTTTCTTATGGGCTTCATGAGCCACTTTGGCCCATGAACAATGGTGATGTTGGTCATTCCTTGGGAGATCTTGGAGAGATGATGTACTCTTCATGGTGTGATACATTAACACCAACTATCATACACCTTCTCCAAGCATGCAAGAAGGATGGGGCAGCAAACAAGTGTTGGGAAAAACACTTGTCATATCATATCCTATGGCAGTTAGGAGTAAAACTGCATTGGTTGCACTTGAGGGATCATTGTCCTTCTCCTTTATTTCATATGGCAGCTAGCATGACTCTAATTATGATCCCATGTGCTGAAAATGTTCTTATCTTTGTTGAGGACATGGTTGGAGGAGAGACACATTGGTTGGATGTGTCCTTAGGGGAAGAAATTTCCACACTTTTTGCACTACATGTTCCAAGGGGATCATGGGGAAAGATATGGCTACCATATTAGATCACTTGTTTCTTTATGAGGTAGGCCATATAATTGTTTGGAGCACTTGGGACATGCCTCTCATGAGCAATTGGTAGGAGCCTTTCTATGAATTACCAAGCTTGGAGGTGATTCATTTCATTTGGATGATAGCATGGAGGTGGGAGTCCTTCATTGATGATGAGATTCCCCATGATTTTCATAACTTCTATCTTGAGGAGGCCATTGATCAGCAAGAAGGTTTCCACCTAGACCTTCCATTCTTTCATGATGAGAGCCATTTGGTTTATCCACCAAAGGCCAACTTGCACATTTGGGAGGAACCATTGGGAGACAAAATTATTGTAGAAAATCTGAAGCAATGGTGGAGACTACTGGAGGAAGAGGCCACAAGAGGAGGAGGGGAGATTTTTCCGCACCCTTGCAATTGCTTGAGGACAAGCAACATTTGGGAGGGGAACACTGTAATATTCCTAAATTAACATGCAGCTAATAGGAATATTAATTTTTCTTTTAAAATCTAGTTAGATGAATAAATGAGCAAGGAGGCTCATAAGTTGCTTAAGTAGGACTAAAATCCCTCATAATGTGAAAAGGGATCATGTAATAACCAGATCAAGCATCCACATGTGTGAACAGGGTCTAAAATGTGTAGACAAAGTCAAGTTTGACCAAGTCAACAACATTTTTATATGAGGAGTGGATCCTAAATAAAGACAACTCAATGTGAATGAAGATCAATCTAGCTAGTCAAAATGAAGACACCTTGAGTGTGAAAGGAGACAAGGCATGAAGATCCAGTCAAGATTGACTAAATCAAACAGCGTTATAAATAGATGAGCAAGACTAATGGAGACAGCGTAATTTTGGTGGAGGAGCCTTTGCATGGAAGCAACCTCATAATGGGGTGGGACCCTTGGTGAGGAAGCTCATCAACTATATAATGGAGGGGATGGTAACCATATGGAGCATGATTGAAGATTATATTTTGTATGTGGTCTATTTAGACTTCTTGCATTCTTTGGTTGTTTAGCTAAGTTTGTTGCACTATTTAGTGCAAGGGTTTTCTCATACGGGGATTCCCTACTCTTTCTTGGAGATCTTGTTTAAGGAATCTAAGAGGAGCTTTCTGAGCTGCATTTTCCACTATCTGGTGCTAGGCCAAGCAGTAACCTTCAGCAACAACGCAGCCCCTTCCAGAAACTGCGTTATTTCTTAAGTTGTTGTAGTGGGAGGGGTGGTAACCCCATTTTTATGAGCTAGTTTCCTAGGAGGAGGATCAGCCTTTTTCCCGGAAAGCTAGTAGGAGAGTCTACAACCATTTCTTTGCATGTTCAGCCATTTTTATGCAGAGCTTCAGCTATACAGCGTGATTCATCCATAGATCTGCAGCAGTTATCTCTTGTATATCATTTATGTCGAGAAACCCTTGCCGGGTCATCTTGGATCTATGTAAAAGGAGACTAGATTTCTGTTTTTATGCCTCATTAAGTAATCTAATAGAAGATCTGATTTGTCTCTCTATTTTATGAGTATAACCCTCAAATAACTGCGTTGTCTCTTTATGCAGTAATTTCTTTGTGTTGCAGTCTTGGGGTTTCCTCATTTTTTAAAGTTGTTTTGAGCATGGAAGGCCTGTTTAACTAGGCCAAAGACATTTGTTTCTGATTTCCTTTCAGATATGGTTGATATAATGTCAGATCTAATGGATTCATGGGCTACATTTTTCTGTTTAAACACATATCTCTGAAAAATGCGTTTTCTGTGCAAGTATTGTTGTATTGCCAATTTTGGGATATTATAAGATATTCCCATTATTGTTGATTTTCCCTATTTTGGCATATTACAACGCAGCATTTTATGGAATGAAGTGTGTTCAATATGCCTTAGGTGGCACGCAAGAACAAATGATTCTCGAAGGGCATTGTGGTATCATTGGTATGTGGGTTCTCTCAGAAAGTCATCGGATTTGCATGGCAATGGGCGGAAGGAAACAAGTTGGCAATGCCTCTGTAGGAGTGTAGGGTGGCTTATTGTCCTTGCCATCCCTGGCTACCCAAAGTGTGATAGTAAGAAAGGACATCGGTTCAGGCATTGGAGGCTTATCCCCTATCACGAGAGCAGCTTAGGATAGAACAATTTGGGACCCTGCCTTGTGGAGGTTTGAACAAACATCGAGCGAGCGCTTAGAGTTTGTGTGAAGAAAACAACAGTTGGGTCTGACAGTTACAATGATTGTGTGTGTGGCCACCTCAATTTCAATCCAACTGATTGAATTCTCTTCCCTAACTTCCAGTTTTGCACACATTTTTTCTCCTATTTGGATAGTTGATTTTCACAGTGAAGTTGTTGTTTGGCATGAGGTAGTCGTGGTTGAGTTGATAGTTGTTTGGGATCGGCCCATTTTGGTCTCTGTCTTTTTCATTTGTTGGAGTTCATAATTCACAGTCAATTGGGGAGGTAGTGATGTTGTTCATGGGGTTTCCACTTTCTCTGTTGGGGTTGTGAGTCAATCATCGTTCTGGGTGTGTTTAGCATCTGGAGTGACCATGAGTCGACTCCTCTCCAATGTGAAATTTTTTAAATCTTCTTAGCTTCTTCGCCCTAGGGGTGTTGGTGATGATTTAGCCTGGGAGTTTCAAGGAAGTTGCTTCTCTAAGCGTAAGGCATGGGATTGGTGGCCTTCAGTTGTCATTCTACGACCCGTGCAATGCTAGCGAAGTCTTGCTCGCAAAGGCATGGGGCCTCACGACCAAGGAGCAGACCACCGAGTGGAAATTCGAGACTTTAGGGAAGAAGTAGACCAACAACCATCCCCTTCTCCTGGTAGAGTTGATCTACCACCTCCATTCAATTCACTACAGAATCAAATTCAATAGGTCACCACGATTCTGGAACAGCTTGCGCATGACCAGCATGAGGATTGGAATGAAATTATTGCTTTCATGAACAACAAATGGCACATGATGAGTCGACTTGTATCCCTGTGTTGAGGTCGAAAAAGGATCCAGGAGAGGCCAGGGTGACTTGATGGCAGGTTAGAACCTATGGAAGCGCACATCCATGAAAGTCTTCGCCATCCCTCGTCTCCAAGAAATGGATCGGGCATTCTAGACGTTGAGTAATCTTATTGATTAGGGATGAATGTCGGATGCATTTTGGTTCTTGGGATCTTTTGGATTTTTTAGGCAATCTACATATGGTCTTTGTGTTTACTACTGTTGTTGTCAATGTGTTTTTGTCACTGCCTTCAAGCCAACAAGTTCAGTAGGAATGATGTCGGATGTAGGCTATCACCAAGCTTCTCATGATGTACCTGTTATGTTGAGAATTTGGAGGGCTAGAGATTATTACAAATTATCTTCTTACTAATTACTTATGAGTTTGCTGGAGTTACTTATGCCTTCCTTTTCTTTGGCTTAGTTAGTCTTTCATCAAGTCAATTATCAAAATGCATGAGACACACAATTAGGCTCCTAGAGCCAGGGCAAAACCTCTCCCTCTTGGAGAGGAAAACCCGCAAAGAATTCTTCTTATAGATCTTCAAATGACAAGTACCATGACCAAGACTCAAACCCCTGACCTACATATGCTTCCAAGACCTTGTCACAGCTTCTTCAAACTTGATTATTTTCTTCGTCACCAATCTGCATTGTTCTATAGTTAAGAAGGTAAATATCAGATTTACCTTCCTCACCTTTTAAGGTTGCCTTTCTTCTTATGATCTTTGTTCAAATTTCAGCAAATTTTTCCTTGACTGAGATAGCTCTGGAATCTGAAGTTGATGTATCTTAGGTATCTATACTTGTTGTATAGAATGATTTTCACAACATCACCGTCAAACTCTACGCTTAACAACCTTCTCATACATCTGCACTGAAGCTTCTTAAAACAATCTGCAAACACACTTAATTTTTCCTTGATCTCTGAGCTTGCCCTTGTCTGAAGTACGCATTGAAACTTCGCACTTTCCTCTTCTCTTTTATCCACAATCCACCTCATAACTATCTGCAAGTCTGTTTCCATATTCACCTTAATATCTCGCACTTTTCTTCCTCTTAAACCCGCACTGTATTATGTCTTTTTATCCACACTATATTTCAGAGAGATCTGCATTCACATCCTTGCAAATCGACCGCATGGCCTGTGTATATATATAGGGCACAGTCCTTTAAATAGGCCGACCATATAGTTGCGTGTTAGGCCGACTTGTCCATGGTGAATTAGGCCAACTAGAGTAAGTTTATTCCAGCGTGGATGAGGCATTTCTTTACTGCATTTAAGGCTTGTCTTCCATCGTTGTTTGAGGGTTGATGTGAGCTTCTTCCTCAAGGTCTTGGAGCATATATTCCTAGACTAGATCCTTCACTTAATTCTATTTATTCCTAAAGACAAAAACCTAATAGACATCAAGAAGAAGTCTATCTACATAATAAAATCTTGCTCATGAAACCCATGAAGCAAGTACACCAAAATACATTTTATTATCTTTATCTTCTTCTTACATAAATACATAATTACATGGTCAACATGAAGACCGACCTAGTTACACTTTTTAACACTCCCTCTTAACTAGGGAGGTATTCATACAGGTACATGGTCACTTTCAAATTGAAAAACCTCATAAGAAGAATCAGATTGGTGATTGCATTTGTATAGCATCATATCAACCAGCATTGTCCTAGTGCAAGGCCTTGACTAACAACCCCATCTCTCAACGAGACAATGGGCTACAATGTTGGCGAGACACATGACTAATAGACACCATAGTCATTGTCTCTCCAAGGTACATACCCCACCTAGGTGTTCCCAGAGTATGACCTTCTTGGACTATTCTTCTCTTAGGTAGCCATCCCTCAAAGAATATCGGTCCACGACTACTCTTATCTTGAATGCCCTATCTCATTCTATAAGAGTATCGAATGCCAGATGATTACGCAATCCTCCATTCTGTCTTCCAGGTGAAGACCAGAATGATGTGTCTATCCATTCTCCTCACATGGCCTTCACTAAGCCTTATGGTTGTTAGTCCTAGTCTAGTGCATGACACATGTAATAGAGAATTACATACATCTCTCCCTCTTAATACAGGAGGGACATACTTCAAGTTTCTTCCAAGTAAGAAACTTACCACCAAGCTCCCTCTCAACCAAGGTCCTGCAGCAGCAATCCAGCTACTCATGAAGAATTCCTTCCCTCGATGTCATGGATTTCGATATCGAGGAATCTTCAACTTTTGGCTTCATAGGGCACAGATCATCCATCACTTTCAGTCACGAGTCATGTCTACTATCAGAAAGTGATTCATCAGTCTTTCTCATCTGGTCCACCGTTATGCCACGCTACTTTCCTTCAAATCATCTCCAAGGATCATGTATCCTTTCTCATGATTAGCAGCCCTGCACAAATTCATCCAGATAAACATATACATATGAACCTTTTAAAACAAAAGGTTACCTCAGTGATGATCCTTCACCTTGACATCTTCTTGTAGGCATCGGCATGCTCTATTCAGATTGACACATCTCCTAATGATATGTTTTGCTTAGGGTCTTCTTCTTTATCAGACTTCCATTAGAGTCTACATATCTTCCCAGGAGATCTCTTAGTCACATCTTCTTGGTTTCCAGATGATAATTGCCTCTTGACATGGTTGCATTTCATGATCTCTTCCTCTCTGCACATTCTTCATTCCCAGGAATTTACAACTTTTCTAGTTTCTCGTTCATATACAACCACCTCATATTTCACGAGGACATATTATGTTGATTTCATCTGTCTATGCACCGAGAGAAACTCCACCATAGATTATACTTCTAAATACAGAAGTCCATTACCTGCAACCATATGACATGACTTCACAACATCCAATGTCAACATATAAATAAATACATACCTCATACCTTTTTCCCTTGAGTCATCATGTAGCAATTTCTTAAGAATGAAGAGCTTAATTCCCTTGGCCTACTCCATCAATATGTCATCACATCTCATAAATATGTTTCCATGATGACTCTTGATCTTGATGATTGCCTTCCATCAAAATTGTTATCAGAGAGGTTTTCCCCGGAGCTGCTAGACCAGGAGCTCCTATCATGCTTTTATCATGATGCTATAATGTATATTGCTTCCTATCATATTATTTTACAACCAACAGAAATCACTTAAAGGAGAAGAAGATCCTAATCGTAGTTGAGATCCCTCGCTTTTTCTTTCTTAGATTTATTTTCATTAGGTTCTTCTCTTATATGGGCTTCTTCCTTTTTCCTCTTGTCCTTTCTAAATCTAGAACAATCTCATTTATAATGCCCAAGATGATTACACCCAAAGCATCATGCTTTGTCCACATTTCTCTTCTTATTTTGAGGACCAAATTTACCGAATCGTCCTTTCTTCCCGGACATGGTGGCAAAGGCTTGATTCTTTTCTCTTGATCCTTCTTTCAATCTTGATTCTTCTATCTTACCTAGACTTTGGAATGGCATGGCTTCTTCTCTCCCATCTATACTGGAAGAAGAATCTTTCGGTAAGACATTTTGTACCATAGTGAGTATTTCTCTATCAGACATTACTTCTCCCAACTTCAGTAGTTGTTCTCGTATTGCGAAAATCTCCATCAGATATGGAATTATTCCTTCCTTTGACATTCTCAATTTGTATAGTTTTTGTCTTAGGGATCTTATTTCCTTTGTAGAACCTTTTGAGAAGAGTTCCACCAATTTATCATATATTTATTTTGAGGATTCTAGCTTTAATACATAGGGAATGAGATAGTCTTTTATGGATTCTATAAGAATCTTTTAGGCTCTTATGTCTCCCTGCATGTATTTGATAAATGCTAGAATGTCTTCTTTTGGAGGTTGAATTGTAGATCCTTCTATGAAGCCCATAACTTCATTTTCAATTAGCTTCAGATCTGTCCTTTTCTTCCATGCATTGAAGTTTGATAACCCAACCAATTTGTTGCTTTCTAAACAATAAGTCATTTTGACAGATTTAGATGAAGTCATAGATACTTACTTGAGAGAGTGACTTTCTCCTTCAGCAGCTTCCTTGATGATGACGAAGAGGTTAGGAACTTCTTCCAATATAGAATTCTTCAATCTAGGTGATCTTGGATCCTTGATGGTAAAGGATGTCTTCAAAAGATAATGTCCTTTTCTTAACAATGTCTTGAATGTAAATCTTTGATGGCAAAGATTATTTTCTTGAAAGGCTGATCCTTTACTAAAAATAGATTGAGAGTCTTCCTTGCAAACTGATTTGACTTTTCACCCAAACTTTGAATTTTGCTTCCTGGAGTGTCTCTTTGTCAAGTAGCCCTTGAGTTCAGCACCTTAGCTCTGATACCATGTTGAGAATTTGGAGGGCTAGAGATTATTACGAAGTATCTTCTTGATAATTACTTGTGAGCTTGGTTGAGTTACTTATGTCTTTCTTTTCTTTAGCTTAGTTAGTCTTTCATCAAGTCAATTATCAAAATGCATGAGACACACAATAACGCTCCTAGAGCCAAGGCAAAACCTCTCCCTCTTGGAGAGGAAAACCCGCAAATATTATTCTTATAGATCTTCAAATGACAAGTACCATGACCAAGACTCAAACCCCTAACCTAGATATGCTTCCAAGACCTTGTCACAGCTTCTTCAAACTTGATTATTTTCTTCGTCACCAATCTGCATTGTTCTGTAGTTAGGAAGGTAAAACTCATATTTACCTTCCTCGCCTTTTAAGGTTGACTTTCTTCTTATGATCTATGTTCAAACTTCAACAAACTTTTCCTTGACTAAGATAGCTTTGGAATCTGAAGTTGATGTATCTTAGGTATCTATACTTGTTGTATAGAATGATTTTCACAGCATCACAGTCAAACTCTATGTTGAACAACCTTCTCATACATTCGCACTGAAGCTTCTTAAAACAATCCGCAAACACACTTAATTTTTCCTTGATCTCTGAGCTTGCCCCTGCCTGAAGTACGCACTAAAACTTCGCACTTCCTTCTCCTCTTTTATCCACAATCCACCTCAGAACTGTCTGCGAGTCTGTTTCTATATTCACCTTAATATATCGCACTTTTCTTCCTCTTAAACCCGCACTATATTTTGTCTTTTTATCCGCACTATATTCAGAGAGATCTGCATTCACATCCTTGCAAAATGACCGCATGACCTGTGTATATATATAGGGCACAGTCCTTTAAATAGGCTGACCATACAGTTGTGTGTTAGGCCGACTTGTCCATGGTGAATTAGGCCGACTAGAGTAAATTTATTCCAGCGTGGATGAGGCATTTCTTTACTGCATTTAAGGTTTGTCTTCCATCGTTGTTTGAGGGTTGATGTGAACTTCTTCCACAAGGTCTTGGAGCATATATTCCTAGACTAGATCCTTCACTTAATTCTATTTATTCCTGAAGACAAAAACCTAATAGACATCAAGAAGAAGTCTATCTACATAATAAAATCTTGCTCATGAAACCCATGAAGCAAGTACACCAAAATACATTTTATTATCTTTGTCTTCTTCTTTACATAAATACATATTTACATGGTCAACAGGAAGACCGGCCTAGTTACACTTTTTAACATGTTACCCACCACAAGTGGGTGACCCCATAGGACAATTTTTCTCCTATATTTGTCTTCAGCCGGAAACCAGCAACCCATGACAACCACTTGTGTAACTGATATATTGTGCCATTTGATCTCTGCTACCTGAGCCAATTGTATGTTCCCTCGCCCATCTATCGAGAGCATATGCTTGAAGGTGGGACATTCAATCCTAAAGGTATGTTTTTCATTGTGCAATCGGATCCTTATGCTTATTTTTCATTGGGCACTTTGGGAATGGATTATTGGGTGACTTGGATGAAGGGAGGGTTTTGACTATAGTTTTGTTCCCTCACCTTAAATGGGGGTTTAATCCTCAATCCTAGTCCAATGGGATCTCCCCTATTGGCTTATATCTTCAGGAAGGGAACTACCTAGGAAACCTTGATTTTGGTAGTGCAGTCTCATTTTCTCATTTCTCATTTTTCACACCCCCCCCCCCACTCTGCACAATACAAACCCTATTTCATCATCTTCCCTCTTTGGGTCCACAAGGCTTTGCTACACATGCTCCCCTTATCCACATGTTTGGGTCGAGCCTGGAAATGTTGCCCGAAGGTTGATGAGGCTTAAAAAAAAAAGGTAAAATCATATCATGGCCACAAGCAAGAAACAAAAGAAAAGAATATTATAGAATGCAAAAGATGGTCGGGACATTATATTAGCATATGGGAAAAATTCAAAACATGAGCTCTACCCTTTCATTATGGCCATCACCCTGGTTCCTAGGGCCCCATGAGTGCCGCCACATCATTAAGGAGCCCATGCACGTCCCAACCCCTGGTAGGCGATGAGTTGCCCCACCCTAAGGGGGGTAATAATTGCTTATATCATACACGGAATGCTCTCATCTCTTGGTCCCCCAAGAAATCATACAAAGAAAAAAATAAGAAAAGGCAAAAGGAAAATGAAGAAGGGTGGAAAAACAAAAGACGGGGTAACTCATGTACAATGATTGCTCCCTCCTAAATCTATACACCTAAATATGTGGACATCCCTCATCATTACCACCCTTGAACCCATGGCAATTGGCCTTGAGACCCTTGTGTCCCTGTCCACCTCATCATTATTCACATGACCCCTATCACTTGAAGGATGTAGTTGTGACCTATGTTTCCATTTAGGGGTTTGGAACACCTAATAGGGTTGTTTATTAGCCACTCCTACTTAGGCAGGTAACACTAATACATGCTCAAAGCCCCAAATTTAGAAGAGAAGCCCATTATGAAGTCTCATTTGTGCCTTTGATTAACATGTTTGGTTCACTTAGATGCACTAATGAATTATTGTACCTAAAGGTGAGGAAGCGCATTGTATCTTATATGTAATTGGCAGGTGGTTTCATCATGGGTTGGGCAACTTAACTGGGGCCCAAGCCCACCAGAGAATCATATTGACATTTGTAGGGGATGCGTTGAGAGCCATGGGACTTCATCATGTATATTAGCATCATTTCATGTCATGGGCACTCTCAGCACCTTAAGTGGTTTGTTCATTGCCCCACAGTATTCGTGAGATGATAAACTTGGACCAAGATGACCTAGTTGGCTTAGCATGATCAGAGCAATTGATCCAAGGCCCAGAGAAGGTTTATATCACCCTTGAGACATGGGAGGGCAAGCACCATCATTAGAGCACTCATTTGGAGCAACATACAAGCTTATATTTCACCAGAAGACCCATGAGACAACATATGTGCCCTAAACCCATTTAGGGACCCACATGGTGACCTACATGAAAAATTAGGGACCATCCCCTAATTCATCTTTATTGGAGCCCTCTCTCTCATCATGGCACTTAAAGGACTCAACGAGGCCCTCCAACGGCACTTATTCATCATGATGTCATCCTTATTGGTCACTTATGGATGGTTTTTTTATGACTTGTGATAGCTATATGGTTGGTTTGTAACCAAGACTCCTTATGAGTACATTATTTTATGATTTTGGGGGCTCATTAGGCTAAATCAAATTAAAAGAGACTCATATAAATAGAGATGAGTCTCATTTGTTAAAATTGATCATCATCACTTGGATCTTTCTCTTGTAAACTAATTCACACTTTTGTCTCGATACGCTATTGGATATTCTTTGATGCATTTCGATATTTGGGGCTAGAATTTCGATCTTCTTTGGAGCTACTTCATGGTTTATGGTTGGATATATCTTATTGTCATGTTGTAAGTGTTTTTTTATGAGAATTTCTTTTGAAATGATGTCTAATGTATGGAATTGTTGCAACTAGTTAATGCTCTTATGCCCTAATTTATTGAAAACTATTGTAAAAGGCTATTTGGTTGGTAATTGCAGATGTTACGCATTGCATGATGATAGATGAATGTTCCTAGTGGATGATATTTTGTTTTTCTTCCATGAAAATCCATAAATATTGAGTGGGTAAATGTTGAAAGTTGGTAGCTAGGGCATCAATATTTAGCCTCCTTAAGGATGGTTTTGGCCAATTTTGAATCATCTTAGACTGCATACCCCAAGGGACTAGCCACTGGTTTGAGAAATTGGGTGATCAACCTCTCTTTTCTCTTTCTTTTCTCTCCTCAAAAATTCTGGCCCCTCTTCACTAGGACGGCTAGTTAGGGCATCAAGTTAATTCTCTTGGAGGAGGAAATTTGGGATTCCATTCGGGTAGAACTCTTCCTTAGTGTTTTCCCTTGATAATCACAAATTTTGGTGGAATTCTCATAGTTAATTCTCCATAAATTGTGCCCTAAAAAGGGAACCTAGTTGTTTTCCTTGGATAATTGGCTATCTTGAGGGTTGTATGAGCCTTGTATTCGATAGGATAAATCATAAGAGACCCTTTCCTCTCTCTTACCTTGACTTAGAGAATACCTTGGAGGAATTTCTTCCCACGGTTATCCCTAAAAAGCCTAGGTCTAGCATAAGTTCTTAATACATCTCTCAAGAAGAGCGAAAAGCCTATTTGAAGTGTCAAATCATCTTATAAAGCTTCTTGAGAGGTCCTACCTCACCTTTGGAGCCTTGAACTTAGGCATACATGTTATCATTGCAAACCTCAAGCCCTAAGTCTTGATCTCCGTCCTAGGTCTTTCTTGGAGAACCTTTAGCTTCTTTGAAGCATTGAACTATTATTATGCCTCTCCTTGAGTGGGCTTAGTGGAATCACTTAACATATAAATCATTGATCTTCCTTTTCAAGTGATTCCTTTCCTACCGGGACTCCTCCCATTGGTGGAAGTTCGTAAAGAGCAGGGGACATTGACTGAGGTGATAATGGGTCTTTGTCCCATTGTTATCACTTGGTCTAGTAGTTGTCCCATAGGTTCCCCTCCTTGATCCAGATTGGATCATTATATTGGTTTTCATCCATCTCGATGCATTCAGAGTGGAAAAATTGGAGGAATCAGCTCACGGGACCATTTTTACCGGTGGGACCCAGTTTGGCAAAACAAGGTCAGAAACCTTCTGGGAGCATTTTGAGGCATCAAGCGACATTTTTTTGGGGTAAAACTTTGTCACTTTCGTGCCGCAACTTTTCATGTTATTCTACACATAAAGATATTTCCAACGACACAAGAAGCGCATCAATTAAAGTCTGTATGCAAAAGTTATGCCACTCAGAAGTTGACCTTCAAATTTTCACACCCATAATTCAGGAGAATGCCACGTCAGCCCCCATTATTCATGGAAAAAAGGGCTAGCCACGTGATTATGATGTAAAGGACTCTAGAATAGTTTATATTGTAACTTTGGTTAAGAGTTGAGATAGTCAAACTTAACCACTAATAGGTTATTGGGTTGTGTTATAACTAGTCCACTAGGAGGAGGAGGCATTTGTTGAAATGGCACCCATAGGGGGCTTCTGATTTAATTTTCCCTTAAATAAATTGGAAGAGAAATTGTAATTTCATCTCATGATAGCTTGTATTAGTTAACTGAGTCATGAAGACTTAGTTAGCTTAGGAAATTCGAGTTGAGGGTTAGAGAGGAGGCATGTAGAGTTTTCCCATGATTTTGGGGGGTCCAGTTACAGCTATTTGTGAGTTGTAATTAGTTAACTCAATTAATTGAGTTAAAATCAATTTAACTAGTTCTAATTGAGAGATGAGCTAGTGAGAGGTCAAGTAAATTAAATCTGATTTAATTCACAAGTAGTGATCAATCAGTTAACTGATAATTCGCTATAAATAGTTGTTGCATGTTAGTTCTAAGGAAGGTCTAGTTGAGACTGAGGTTAAAAGGAAGATAACTATCAGTGGTATAATTAGAAAATTGTACAGGTCGTGTATAGAGTCATCAAGAAGCCTTGGATGAATTGTGCAATCAATTCTTGGGAATTTCCTATTTAATAGGGCGACAATTCCTCTAGGAATGCGTGAGCAAGGCTGGTCAAACAGAGGCTGAGAAATGGTTAAGTATTTGACTGATTTTTCCTAGATTGAAGTGAGACAGTCAACAGAGTGCAGAAGTTTCTCAGTGAGAGAAAAACATTGTATTGTTTCATGGTCTTTACTTTATACAATATACAGATTGCAGGGTTTTGAGCAATTGCTTTCCCTAGATATGTCTTGTGTTGTGCGATTGATTATTTCTTTCTCTTACTTGTTATGTGATTGTGTGATCGTATTTGGTTTCTGCAAATTGTAGAAGGATTCAGTATTTTGTTTTAGTACATTACAAGATCAGATTGAATCCCTTGGTTAGATTTTCTACATGGTATTAGAGCACTAGGAATCACAATAGAAGAGAACCAGAGTTTGTTTTGAACAGGTACATCAAATTTGCAGATTTATTCTTCATGACCCAGCAGTAGATCAAGATGTCTTTCAATGGCTTGAGACTCCAATATGCCCTTAAGAGCAATTCGAATTACATAGCATGGAAGGACAGGATGGAGGCAGTGCTCGAGGACAACAAACTGAAGGCTTTCATAGACAGTAATATTCCCCAACCCACAACAGCAGATGTTCAACTTCTTAATGCATGGAAGAAGAATATAGCAAAGGCGAGAAGGATCTTGTTAGAGGGAGTTCGAGATCATATTGTCTCGAGTCTCCATGGAAAAGCAACTCCATATGCTATGTGGAAGGCCTTGACAAATCTGTTTCAGAATAGCAACGACCACAGGAAGTTGGCGGTGAAAGACAAGCTCAAAAAGATCAATATGGAAAAGGGTGACACAATCCAAAAATACTTGACGAAGTTCACTCAATGTCGAGATGAGCTTGGAAGTGTTGGGATAACAGTTGCCCATGATGATTTGGTGAGCCTAGTGCTTCTAGCCCTTCCCAAGAGCTAACATAGCTACCAGGACTCTCTGAATGGGAGGGAGAAGCTACTAGACTAGGAGAAATTATGGTCCGACTTGGTACAAGAAGAGATTCGACGGAGCACCAAAGATGGATCCTCATCAAAGACTGATGATGAGGAGAATTGTGCCTTGCCTTGAAAGGAAAAGAAAGGAAAAGGGAAGGCGTCCCATTCCAAATCAAAGTTCGGCAAGGCAGACAAGAAGTGAGACTAGTCAAAGGTAAAATGTCTCAATTGTCATGAGCATGGACACTATACCACAAATTGTCCACAAAATAAGACCAACAAGAAGGCCTCAGGAGGAGTAGTAGGTGAAGCACTTGCTTCATAGTTCGAGTTGGATTTCACTCTCATCGCATGCATGGTATCATCGGTGATGGGTTCTGTGTGGTACTTGGATAGTGGAGCTTCGTTCCATATGACCAAAAACAAAGAATTCTTCAGTAGCTTGGAGGAGAAGGCTCTCCAAATGCACATTGAGATGGGCGACAACGGGAGATATAGCGCTATCGGTGTAGGTATATGTCATGTATGTTATTGGTTTAAAGAAGAATTTGGTTTCTATTGCTATGTTGGAAGATCGTGGCGATGATGTGATCTTTAGTGAAGGAAAGGAGATCATTCGTCACAACGCCATGAGACAGGTGAAAAATTTTAGGGTTAGAGTAAAGAAACTCTACAAACTGGATGTAGAAGATTGTGTTTCCATTAGCACGAAAGTAGAGAAGGTGGAGAGCCAATACATCGGTGAGTTATGGCACAAGAAATTGGGCCATCTACACCACAACGCTTTGAAGATCATGCAGCAGATTTCTACAGGACTTCAAAAGGATGCACTTGCGCAGAGAGATACATACAAAGGGTGTACATTGGAGAAGTATACCAAAGCCACCTTTCACGATAAGGAAAGTTGAGTCAAGGCGATCCTTGAGAGAGTTCACTCAGATGTGTGTGGACCATTCTCGACAACTTCCACAGCAAATCACAGGTATTATGTGATTTTTGTTGATGAATTTTCAAGAAATTGTTGGATTTTCCTCATGCAGAAGAAAGATCAGGCGTTCTCCAAGTTTTGTGAGTTCAAGGCACTTGTCGAGAAAGATACAGGAAAGAAGGTGAAGGCTTTAAGGAGCGACAATGGAGGATAATACATCTATAACGAATTCAAGAACTTTTGTGCCTCAGAAGGAATTCGGAGAGAATTGATAGCACCTCATAACCCATAGCAGAATGGGGTTGGAGAAAGGAAGAACAAAACTATTGTGGGAGCAGCACGAGCTCTGTTGCATGATCAAGGTCTATCGTTGCATCTGTGGGCGGAAGCATGCAATACAACAGTATTTGTGCAGAATAAAAGTCCTCATCGGATACTTCGGATGAGTACACCAGAGGAAAAGATTTTTCAGGAAAGAGACCAGATGTGATGTAATTTAAAATTTATGGTTCATCTGTTTATTTCCATTTGACCAAAGATGCCAGAAAGAAGCTAGAGCCAACATTAGAGTTGGGGATAATTTTGGGGTACACTGATACACCTCACAACTATTGGGTGTACTTGCCAGCACATAAGATGCCAGTGTTCAGAAGAGATGTGAAATTCGATGAAGAAAAAGCCATGTGATTGTCCCTTGAAAAGGAGCTTGAGTTGTAGGTAGTTGAGGAGATCTTGGCTCCAAAAGAAGAACCTCGGGATGTGGAGCAGCCACAAGTAGAGGAATGGAGAGTGGTAGAAACCACTCATGTAGAGCCATCCACCAAAGATGGAAGGAAGCGCACCAAAGAGACTGATAGATTGTTGCTAGATGCGAGAGAGAATGTGGGAGCACCCACATCACAGTGTAACCAGAGAATGTCCCCAGAGCAGTACAATGCATACATGGCTCTTATGAGCGAAGATATTGAGATAGAACCATCTTCTTTCAAGTAATGCAACAACCAGTGTGGGTTGATACCATGGTTGAGGAGTATGACCCCATTATTAGCAACAGCGCATGGGAAGTTGTCCCAAGAAAAGTGGGGAAATCAGTTGTAGGATCCAGGTGGGTCTACAAGGTGAATCAGGCAGCAGATGGAAGTATGGAGAAGCACTAGACTAGATTTGTGGCCAAAGGGTTCTCTCAAGTGGAGGGGATTGACTATGATAAGACTTTTGCACCAGTCGCAATGTACACATCTATTAGATCCATCCTTGCACTCTCAGTGCCGATGGGATGGAAAATACATCAGATGGATGTAAAGACATAATTTCTTAATGGAGTCATTGAGGAAGAGGTGTACATTGAGCAGAAAAAAAGTTTTGAGACCTTATACAGGGATTCGCATGTGTTCAGACTCAAGAGAGCATTGTATGGGCTGAAGCAAGCACCTCGTGCTTAGTACACCAAGATCGACAGTCATTTCACCGAGTTGGGCTTCACCAAGAGTGAAGCAAATACAGACCTTTATCATATTGCAGTAGATGGTAAGTTTTTTATTATTGTGCTTTATGTCGATGATCTGATATTGACAGGTGATGAGCAGCTCATCAGGTCTTGCAAAGAGGATCTTGCAAGAGAATCTGAGATGAAGGACATGGGGCTCTTGCACTATTTCCTGGGATTGGAAATATGGAAAAGAGATGGGGAACTATTTGTGTCTCAAGGCAAGCATGCCAAGGATATTATGAGGAAGTCCCACATGGAGGGCAACAAACCCATGGAGACTCCTCTAGAAAGAAACTGGAGGAAGGAGGATGCTACTTCGGGAAAAATAATGGATGTTACTATTTACAGGCAGCTTGTGGGTTCACTCATGTATTTGGTGAACACACAACCAGACATATGCTATGTGTTTAACCAGCTTAGTCAAGCTATGGTTAAGCTTACCAAGCTCTTTTGGAAGGCAGGCAAGCATGTGTTGAGATACCTCAAAGGCACTACAGAGTATGGGCTATGTTACAGACGAGCAGAGGGAGTGAAGCTTCAAGGCTTGACCGATGCAGATTGGGCAGGAAGTCCATCCGACGGGAATAGCACATCAGGGGGCATCTTCAACATAGGATCAACAGCAGTTTCCTAGTACAGCAGGAAACAAAGATCAGTGGCACTCAGTGCAGCAGAGGTAGAGTACATGGTGGCTAGTCAGGCAACATACGAGGCCATCTGGATGAAGAAGATACTTGTTGGTTTATTTGGTCGACAGATGGATCTAACTGTGATACAATGTGATAACCATAGTTGCATCAAACTCTCGGTTAATCCAGTTTTTCATGACAGGCCCAAGCATATTGATATCTGGTATCACCATCTCAGAGATTGTGTGCAGAGGCAGATTATGTCATTAGAGCACATTCCCACGGAGGAGCAAGATGTAGACATCTTGACGAAGGCGTTGGAAAGAAGCAAATTCGAATTCCACAGAGACAGGATCAGGGTAGTAGATAATCTCTTTCTTGTTGAGAGTGAGTGTTGAAATGGCACCCATAGGGGGCTTGATTTAATTTTCCCTTAATTAAATTGGAAGAGAAATTGTAATTTCATCTCATGACAGATTGTATTAGTTAACTGAGTCAGGAAGACTTAGTTAGCTTAGGAAATTCAAGTTGAGGGTCAGAGAGGAGACATGTAGAGTTTTCCTGTGCTTTAGGGGGTCCAGTTACAGTTATTTGTGAGTTGTAATTAGTTAACTCAATTACTTGAGTTAAAATCAGTTTAACTAGTTCTAACTGAGAGATGAGCTAATGAGAGGTCCAGTGAATTAAATCTGATTTAATTCACAAGTAGTGATCAATCAGTTAACTGATAATTTGCTATAAATAGTTGTTGCATGTCAGTTCTAAGTAAGGCTCAGTTGAGACTGAGGTTAAAGGGAAGATAACTATCAGTTGTATAATTAGAAAATTGTACAGGTCATGTATAGAGTCATCAGGAAGCCTTGGATGAATTGCGCAATCAAAACTGGTCAGACAGAGGCTGAGCATTGGTTAAGTATTTGACTGATTTTTCCTAGATCAGAGTGAGACAGTCGGCAGAGTGTAGAACTTTTTCAGTGAGAGAAAAGCATTGTATTGTTTCATGGTCTTGACTTTATGCAATATATAGATAGTGGGGTTTTGAGCAGTTGTTTTCCCCAGATGCATCTTGTGTTGAGCGATTGATTATTTCTTTCTCTTACTTGTTATGTGGTTGTGTGATCGTATTTGGTTTCCGCAAATTATAGAAGGATTCAATATTTTGTTTTAGTACATTACAAGATCATATTGAATCCCTTGCTTAGATTTTCTACAACATTTCATTCTTTCGAGTGCATTTCCATAGTTGAGCAAAAATAGCCAAGAGGGGTAGGAGGTAGATCACACAGAGAGGATTTGTGCACTGTAGCAGCCCACAGTCCACAGGCCATACTTCTTTGTACTCGCAACCATATTTCCAGATAGATAAAGAATTTGGAGCGACCTCACCTTCCAGATGGGTTTTCTCCCGAAAGGGTTTCCCAAAGCATAGCATGTGTCTTATGTGTGTGTGTGTGTAAGCTTTTATTTTGTCATTCTCTATTTTCTGCACAATTTTCATTCGCATGCATGCACTATTAACAATAAATCTACAATTCCAGAAATTTAATAAAACTGTTATAGTGTATAATTTCATATTTTAAATATAATATTATCATATTTTTTGTGACGAACTGTCGAATGGAATATCCATGGCAGTTTACAGATCACTCCTAGGGCCCTGCTAGATTGTGTGGTAACAGTACCTTTGATATGAATAAATAGAAATGCTCGATTTACATAAAAATTAAAAATTCACCAAAAAAAAAAAGTTGTTATGGCGATAGACATAATGGTATAATTCTATCATTAAATAAATTTTATGGACACCTTCAAATTGTGTCAACCTTCTACTGGAATAGTAACTCAGCACAACTAGGGTGGTACTACATCTAATTATAATTAAATTGGTTAATAATATAATATAAAAAATATTATTCTCATCAAATAATATTAATAAACTTTTTCATATGAACCGTGCATAATACTAAAAACAAATATTAATGTAAGGAGTCCAAGATTAAGTCGTTCAAGATTTGCTTATGCAAGTTCATATAAATTTGTTTTATATAGTTAATCATGATAATTTTATCGCTAAAAATTGTGAATAGATACATTCACAGTAGTGAACTAACCGATTTTTAAACTTAATCTATTTAAAGTTTTAAATTCTAGATCCACTGAATAATTCCAAATTTAATGAAATGTGTTTGTTGTTGAAGTCCTTGTAATAGAATTTTTCCAATTTTAATGAAATATGTGTTTGTAGTTTACTCTTACTCACCTTGGTATGCAGATATCACTAATTACCTTATTGCATGGAAATTTCCACACAACCTTTCTCCTAGGGAGGAACGAAAAAATGTTCAACACAGTGCTTGGTATTTTTGGTTGGATGGTTATCTCTTTCATACCATCCCTGATCATCAAATCAGGAGTGTAAGAGAAGATGAAATCCATGACATTTTAAAGGCTTGTCATGACAAGCTTTGTGGAGGACATTTTGTTGATAGGAAATAAGGTGCTTCAAATAGGCTATTTTTGGCCTGTCATATTCCAGGATGCAAGAAAGTATGTACAAGGGTGTGACAGCTGCCAAAAGATGGGCCAACCTATCCGACCAAATGAAATTTCGTTACAACCTCAATTGGTGAAAGAGCATTTTGAGAGATGGGATTCAGATTTTGTAGGACCCATAAACCCCCCATCTCAGTAGAAGTCTTATATTTTAGTATGCACGAATTACATCACCAAGTGGATTGAAGCTAAGGAACTTATTAAGACAATTAAACAAGTTGTTTCAAATTTCCTATTTGAATATATTTATGTTCGCTATGGAGTGCCAAAGGAGATAGTTATAGATGGAGGGACACAGTTCACTTCCCAACCGATAGAGAACCTTGTCAAAAAATATAAGATCCATCATGGATTCACTTCACCTTACCATCCATAGGCTAATGGACAAGTGGAGAGTATTGATAAAGTGCTCAAAGTGATTCTTACAAAGACTGTCCCAAGTCATCGGCGAGATTGGGCTGAAAGAATTCCAAAGGTGCTCTAGGCTTAAAGGACTACTTGGCGAAACACCATAGGTTTTTCTCCTTATGAGCTCATGTATGGTAAGAATATTGTCTTTCCCATTGAATTTGAAATAAAAACACTCAAAACTGCTTTGGAGTGAACTTGGACTTAACTACAACACAAAAACATTGTTTAGATCAGTTAAATGAATTGGGAGAGATGTGTCTGGCTACTGTCCAAAGTACTGATATTATTCAATAGCAGTGTACCAAGTGGCATGACAGGTTCACAAAAAGAAATTGTTTCAGAAAGGTGATTGGGCTCTGTTATATAATTCCAGATTTAAGAATTTTAAGGGAAAGCTTTGTACCAGGTGGTTAGGTCCTTACGAAGTGGATACAATCTTTGACAATGGAATTGTGAAGTTAACAACCATTGACGGGTCACAAGCACCTTTTCTTGCCAATGGACATCATCTTCAGTTGTATCACAATCCCACTTCTAAGAATTCATTTGTTAACATTGTCTCAAATTCATATCTCATTGGGGAAATGGAAAATTTTCCTATGCCACTAGCCATTTAATTTATTTCTTTTATTGAAAAAAAGAAAAAGAAAAAACACTAAATAAGCAAAATAAAAATAAATAAATAAATAAAGTAAAAATAAAAGGTCTAATGGTGAAAACCCATTTTTGGGTGCCATTAGACAATGTGGTGGCTAAAAACCAGTTTGTTGGCAGTCAACACACTCCTTTTCTATAGTAACAGTTATGATCTTTTTGTTGTTTTATCTATCACTAGTTTGTTGATACTGAAGGTTAAGCTTACCCCATATATTTGTTACTGCTAAGAAACTTAATAATGGAGGCTTAAGTGTTGTCATTGATACACAACCTAATGTACCTGCTGACCATCAGATGTTATTGTTGATACACAACCATATGTACCTGTTGACCACCAGATGATGTTGCTGATACAGACCGAGTGTACCTGCTAATCATCAAATGTTGTCATTAGTAAAGTCTTTGTTGTTATTAATACTCTCTTGTTACAACGGACTTTGTCGATGACTGTAGCACCTTTGATGTTGTTATGACCACATGAAAGGGACCCCCCAACAACATTTGCCACATATTTGCCATCAAGCGTTTCCAGCTGAGTCGGGACTATCCTATTAGCCACTACATCAACATGATTGGTAAGCTCGTACAGGTAAACTTATGTCATTTACTTGCATTATTGCAAATTATGTGACATTAACCATCCTATTACCGTGGCCGCGGATGGCCTTCATTTCAAAGTTGTGGGGAATGGATTCGTACCGTACTCTCATATGATACACCATGAGTATTCCGATTTGGCACAATGGTTAATCAAACTTTGCATGCATAAAGTTATCTGCCAATTATACCAGCTTGACTGCTATAACTGCGACATGACCATCTCAAAATGGCTTAAATAAACAGATTAATACCTCATAACTAAACCTTGCCAATTTCTGTGAGCACAACATCTTCCTTCCAACAACAATTGCATGCATGATTGTTGCACCTGTAACAGTGTCTTTGCATCAACAATTAGAGTCATGGGAGGAGCAGCAGTGCAACATGAACCAGATTCTATCAATGCATTGAGGGACTATCCAAGAGTTTATGGGATATTCCATATTGTAGGTTGGCTGACATATTTCAACAGGTTGCAAGGGTTCAATGAGCATATCGCTTTAGAATTCACACAAAAATTGAATGCAGAAGGTTTCGTAGTTAGATGAGTACAGATAGTTGTTACAGAGGAGGTCATCGCCATGGTGACAACTTTACCTCAAATAGGGATGCAGTGGTTCAGCAGAAACACTGCAGTTTCTACATCCAAGGCTGCATTTTTACAAAGAGAGGAGATAAGGAACACAGGTAGAGGTTTAGGCAGAAGTTAGAACCTCACTTCCACACCCCTAGGAAGATGTAGCTTATTTTATTCAGAAGTTCATCACCTGTGAAGGACAATTTGGAATAAATTTTCATTATCACCTCCATTTGTTGGCACACCTGGGTAGTAGGCAGTTTGTCAACATGCCCTATTTCCTGCTGAAATCGTTGCAGCATATGGCAGATGCTATTTGACACTCCAAGTACTCTGAAACATGTGTAACAAATCATGTGTTAATTAAGCTCATCATTATTGATTCACTGGAACAGTAGGGGAGTACATGGGCAAGGTTTTTGGTCACTGCCAGAGTACCAGCTCGAGAAGAAATTGAAGAAAGTGAAACAAAGGAGCAAGGTGGAAATGCTAAAACAGAAGAAGCAGGGCCGAGCAGGAGAAGTAACTCCCCTTCTGATGCACCTACTCAAAACCCTCAGGCATACATCCCTGAAGAAACCTTTCCTACTGATACATTAGCAAAGGACTCTCGTATTGAGAATGGAATGCATGCTGAAACACCAGCGGATGTTACCAGCGAACAATCTGAGAGTTCTGAATACAGGACATATCCTATTATGCAGGAACAACCCCCTGACAGAAAAAAGTGAATAGACCATTGAAGAAGTCTGAGGGAGGCAAATTCCCAAAGAAAAGGATTAAAATTGATGTTGCACCATCACCTGATCCATCATCCAAAACCCCCCACTGTTGCTACAGAAGAATCGAAGGAATCAGAGGAGCAGACTAGCAAGGATATGAAGGAGGAGTCTGAACAAAAATAGGGCGATAATCTACTCTAGTGTTATAGTGTTATCCCTTATACAAGGCCCCAAGTATAAGAATAACCACAAGGAGACTGGCAATAGTTTCAAAACGGTAAGAGATTTATTGACAGAATTGAATCTCCCACAACGAAGTTGAGAGATTTGTAGACAGATTTGTATCTTCCCACTTCAGGAAAAAATATATACATGCAGATGAGGTAACACAACTATAAATGCCCATATATATAAGAGAATGAGAAAGAGTCATCCCCAGTTCAAATATAGAGATGGAAGAACTGAGCAAATTTCTAATAATCTAAACATTAAATTGACCCTTACCTTATTGGAACTCTTTCGGTCGAGGAATATTTTGGAATGAAATTTGACTGGCTATGTCTTGATCTTTAGGCCAACAATACTACTTTCAACTCAAGAACATTGAAGTTGAATGACAACAGGATTTACCAGCCTTTACCAATTAGCCATAGCCAATCACTAGCAGCTCCTACAAATAGTCCTGATATCAAAAATAGTACTAATAGATTTCCCAGTGCGTTCTGTTCAGGTCCCTGCAAAATGTCCATACTTTCATTAGTGGAAAAGCTGAGGTAATATATTAATTTTATCGTCCTATTATTTGCCTGAGCCTAAAGACAGTTAAACGACACAATTAAATTAAATTATAAAATTATCCAGAAGCAACCAAAATAGGTCAAAATAATCAGGCTGTGTGGTAATCTCTTTATCATTCACTATTTAATGGCACATACACACACACACAGCACATTCCACAGATGAAGGGCAGGCCAAGCAAGCACACATATTCATCCCTGTAACCAATTAACAATTATGGTAGTAAAAGGGCTGCTATCTCTGTGGACACCACCATTGGCATACGACCATGGAACATTGGGATTTATATGCTGCTGCAAACCAGACCTTCCACCAATTTGAGATAGCACATTAGAGGAGAGGAGTTTTCAAAGCCATAGTAAGTGATTTCCAAGATGCCAAACACACTGTATCCAACAGTTTATTAACTTATTTTACCACTCAATATTTGTTATATCCACCTGTGCAATGTGTCTCATAGAACCCAAGCAAGCACACATATTCACCCCACAACCAAAACAACTTCTAACAACCAGAATAAGGTTCTTTAGGATCATAGATATAACACTGACGTTAATAATAAATTAAACTTTCCAGAAGAGATCAGAAGGAAGAAGCAGCGAGAAACCAACCTTATATCCTTTCGGTGCAACAGTGAGTACACAAACTGTAAGGTATCCATTGGACACACCGAGCACAATACATAGGAGCAACATCCAACCTGCGGTACCATATTTTGCAGTAAAATAGAAACAAGGAATCAATCCTAATCGAGCAAGCGTTGCAACTGTTAACCAGGGTCTGCTTTCCAACTTTATAGGTTCGATTAAGGGAAGGTATCTCCCAATAAGATCTCCAACATTATACATTGCTATCAAAACAAGGGCATACCTGCAATAACACAAAGTCATTACAAAAATCTTAGAACCAGACACAAACCTGCATTTCAAAACTCTTTGATCCATTACAAATTTTTGTATCTGACCCACATAGAATATTCAATATTGTCATTAACATGTGGTTTTTCAGTTTATTTGGGTAATGCACAATCCAGGCACCAAATGATAGGCAAAACCTTCTGTTAGTTTTATTTGCCTTGTTAGCATACAAAAGGGAATGAAACCCAAATAGAGGAAGTGCTACCATAGAATTTGAGAACCACTCTTGAGCCTAGAAGTAAGGCTAATGAACTATTATGCATAAATACATTTCAAAGAAATAAAATAAAAAATTTAAGGAAACACTCTCTTATTTATAATATAAAAGCAAAATAGTACTCACCTGGCAGATGCCAAGTTCTTCGCTAGTAGGTTCTTTAGGGGCTGAAAAAGAAACACAGAATTGCCAAGACTGGCCTTTGAAACATACAGTGTGGAACCAATGAGCAAATTAAGCATAATTTTTGTGTGGATTTTCCAAGCACCTTTGGAAACAGATTGGTTATATCTTCCATGATTTTTCTTAGAAGCCCATCCTTTAGAAAGAATCTATCTTTGGCAACCCAAGTTTCTGTAAGAAAAGGGCTTAGTGATTTTGGTTGGATTCGTCTTACCATTTTCTCCTTTGTTTGGTCTTTAAGATGTAAGATAACTTTCAAAGGCTTTAAAAATAATTCTATAAAATGGATTGGCATGATTTTGTAAATGATATATCATGTTAAATCAATGCCAAGTCCTTTCTTCTTGGAAAGTATATCATAGCAACACATATCGGAGCATAATCAGAAATGAATAAGAAAGTGAAGTCATGTAAAGCTCCTGTTATATTCTTTCCATTTCCATATAAGACAGTTTTGTAAACCCCATAAAAAGGTACATTAGTACATTTTTACAACATTTCCGGGTTTCCCCCACATAAGAAAGGGGTTGACTTGTCACTTCATTAACAATGATTGCTCTATCTATTCATAGTACAGCTTCATTCTTGATTTTTTTTTATTTTTTTTTATTTTCTATGGACCTAAACAGATTTCAGAAATTAAAAACAAAGACTAACTGTGCATACCTTTTCCCAAAGTACAAAACCATTCTTACTGTGATAGCACCCATCCTAATTTCTCCGTGGATGAACAAATCTCCATAATTAAACATTGCCTAACCGAGATCTGCTGTTTCCCAAAGAAAAAACAGTTCTTGCTAATGACAGTTTCTCAAGATCTAACCTATCTATTGGACTAAGATCCTCTCAGTTTTTCAACACAAGACATGGGAAATTTCTATGGATGCTTGGTGGGTTTATTGCAATTTGCTACTGCTAACATTCATTTGCCAATAATATTTCTGCTAAAGTTCACAACATACAGCATACAGAGGAGAGCCAAAAAGATATAGGAAACTCCACTACAGGTTATAAATACTGAGCTTAATTCGATAAATGAAAAAGAAAACGAACAGAAGATGCAACAGAGGTATCCACATCAACCTACACAGTGATTTTAAACTGGACAAAACCCCTTCCAGAAAAAAGATAAAATCAGACCTATATTAACGAACAAAATTTAAACTGTATAGAGTTTTCCTTAGAGACAATCATCTTACTGAGTCTGATCAGTTCTGTCTTTCCAACTGTATGCTCATTGGCGTTGATTGCCAGTTTAACGCCCATGCTTCCTTCAAATTAAATATTTCCCTTCTCGAGTCTGCTGAATGTTGCAAAACTGTTTTAAGGGTATGTAATTTGGTGCCCCCTATAGGGGATAATGGGTCGCGCAGTCTAAACAGTCCACATTTTCACTTGGAAAACAATAGAAATTGTGGTAAGATTTTGAGAAAATCTGCTTGAAAATTTTAAAAATCCGAGTTACAGCTGTCAAGCTTCAGGATTTTAGGTGCCCCTAGGGTTTTTGATGGTGCTGAATCATTTCCACCATAAAAGAAAACGATTTAAGCACTCCCAAAGTCGGATTTCTTGAAAATTTCTCACCGAATTCCATGAAATTGTGGCCTCTTTAGACAATGCCAATAATGGGTAGGCTCTTTGGTGGGAGGCAGTCACTCTGGTCACTAAAAGATTCTTCGGGGATGGGGTAAGATGGTTACAAGAAGTGTGAGAGGTAAGATAGGACCAACTTTCCAGCAGGCTTCTGGATGCTTGACAAATGGTGGAGATCCTTTTAATAACCAATTCGAATAGAATATCAGTGGATTGGAATCACAGCTCCATCTCTTTGAGGATTACAAGGCAAGAGAGGGTAGGATTAGAGGCCGTGTGCAAAGGATAGGATTTAGGAATGCACCTTCTAAGTTTTTCTTTGGCACTTAAAGCACAAGCATAAATAAAAGGGATTCTTGCCATCCAACATCGTAGTGTTTAGAGAAAATGAGTTGGTGTTTTCACATATATCCCATGAGTAATATCACTGGGGAGTTTGACCCTTTGCAGAATACTTCTATAAAGCTGGTTAAATAAGTGGTTCTGATTCTATGAAATGATGAAGCTTGTTAAAGAAGTGGTTCTCACTTTGACCTTTTGCAGAATAAAGCTTGTTAGACAAGTGGTTCTCACTTTTATCATTTATGAATAAGTGGTTCTCACTTTTATCATTTATGAATAAGTGGTTCTCACTTTTATGAAATGGTGTGTTTTCTATGGTGCTTGAGTTGGATGAGTTGGATGGCCATGTGGGTGCTCACTAATGACAAGTTTCTAGGTCTTAATGGTCTTTTACTGGAATTCTACAAGTAAATGTGTTAGATGGTAGCCTTGACATGTTTGAAAATTTGTTAAAAAGCAATTCGAAATGGTGGTATGGGAGACGGTTAATGTTAATCTTGTCAAAACTTATCCCTAAAAAGATTAAAAGGGATTTGATAGGTAGGTGGCATTCAATTATTCTTCCTAAAATTCCTACAAAATTCAAGCCAAAACATTGGTTGGGAGAATAAATTTTTTTCATCACTTATATCACATGCAAGGAACAAATTAAATCTATTAAGAGAAAATTTATTCTTGATAATCTCATAACTTCTTGGGAGAGTCTAGAGTGGACACAGATGTGGAAAAAAGTGGGCAAAAGATATTTTTTTTTTAATTGATGTAAATAATGAATGAATGAATGAAGGGATTTTAATAACATCCACGAGACCAAGTGGTCCAAGGGACCTAGGACTCCAACCCATTACAACTTCGAACTTTTCACTAAGACTACTCTCCTATCATGTATCTTGACCAAGAAGTTCTCAGTGTTGATAAGTCTCGCTTCCTCGAACAACTTGTTCAAACAGTCCACCTTCAGAATGCTTTTAAACTGATTATGAATATCCTCATAAGCCGGACAATCCATGATGTAGTTCCATTCTGTTTCAACCTCTCCTTTCCTGCAAAATATGCAGATTCTTTCTTTCCACTCTTCTTTTGGAGTTGTCCATCTACCTGTTTCACATCTGAGATGATGAGACCTGGTCCTCAACTGTGCAATTGAATGGAACTTCAACCCTAACATGTTGGATTAATTGAGTATTGGTTCTTTTTATCAATGCTCAATGGAAGGCCTCGTTTCCAAGCCATCTACTACAGTTTGAGTGAATGGCATGACATATGACTCTATTTAGTTGCAATACTCTATTCTACAAGGACGCCGAAGGAAAACACTTCAAAGCAACACAAAGCTATAACACCCTAGGCCAACAACTAAAATTTTTATTTAAAATATATATAAATATGAAAATTCGTGATCAAAAGACAACTTAACTACTGAAGGAAGGAAATTCACTTTTGGAGAGGAAAATCATAAATGCTTATACATTGTAGAAATCCACCCCAACTGGGAGGCAGTTACATTACATAATAATACAATCCTTCAAATCTTCCTTGTTATAAGTTAGCTTGGTGGTCCAAATTCAGAGTTGTTACTTACTCAAATGTTGATTGGCCTGTCTCAAACTTCTAACCGCAAGTCAGCCCCTTTTAGCATTACCTATGTGAATGTGTCATTTTTCTGAGGGTCAGGCTGTCTTTTGTTACTTGGCAAAAACAAAATGCCATTTGATTGTTTAATTGGGGCTTTTCACTAGCACAGTAACAGAATGAGTAGTAGAATCAGAAGAGTGTTTTTTGTTTTTGTTTTTTCCAAAGAGTTGTGTCTTTTAGATATGTACAGATCTCCAAAACTTTTAGAACCACTTAGGTAAAGCTTTGAATGTATGCCACTTCTAAACCAGGTTAAAGATTTCTTTACTTATGGATAATAATTCATGAGTATGCTCTGAGACAAATGTCTTCGGTTGTAATGAATATATCTTATTCAATTGGAAGGATCGTCTATGAATCACTTGTAAAACCCAAACCTGTACAATCTTCGATGAGAATTGCCACTTTTCATTTGAAATATATGGTTACCATCTACAAATAAAAGAAAACCATTAATCTCATCCTATAAGAAGGCATCTCAAACAATCTAAAAACTAGAAAACCTTTGAACTTATCTAAAAGCTTTTATGGCCATTGGCAAACTTTTAGCAAAGAAATAGAAAGACAGATAATTTTGCTGCCAAATCATAGTGTTTGATTGTTACTAATATCCTCTGGTCATGGTATGATGTTGCATACTTTTGTGGGAAAGCCCAATCCTCTCTGTCAAGAAACCTTTTAGACAAAAAAAATCTTCTAACTGAGTTTCCCATATCAGTGAAATGCCAACTTCTCTTTCAACATAATTAAAAATATAAACTATTGCATAGGAATGAGAGCATATGACAGATAAGTCTGATTATAACAAAAATCACAGTGCATTCTAAAAACATTCATGTATTCAGCATTCGTGTAATGTAACAGATCAAACCAAGATAGGAAACCCACCATGAACCCAACTGATGTTTTCCTGTATCTTCTGATAGGAAACCTGGGAAGATAGATAATGTAAGCACATAAATAATGAACATATCGAACCCATAGTCCAAGTTCTGCCTCAGCAATTCCCTATTGTTTAGACGTTGTAGATCAACTCTGTCATTCTCCTTCAAGACATAAAAATTCATGTTATTCTACTTCAACACATAAAAATTCCATGTTAGTAACTGCATTTTTTTTGTAAGTTCACAGTCAACAAAGACAGTGAATAAGCATGATGAAGTTATTTCTTTGTATTATAATTC
Organism: Pinus albicaulis; assembly: GCA_034641835.2. Taxonomy (NCBI): domain Eukaryota; kingdom Viridiplantae; phylum Streptophyta; class Pinopsida; order Pinales; family Pinaceae; genus Pinus; species Pinus albicaulis. The sequence continues at coordinate 1,314,123,093 of CM076578.1, read as the reverse complement.
TTATGTCTATCTGTTATGAATTCGGTGTTCATTGGAAGTAATGTAAATTTCACTTAAAAGAAAAGGGCAGTCTTTACATTTAGTGATAGTGTGATGCCTCCTGCTGCCAAATCTGCGGTAACAGTCTTTGATCCCTCAGCTGCTGCCTTAGAACGGTAAAATTTGACAATTTGTAGGCGTGGGAAGACAAGTGCGTAGAGAACAACACATACGAACACATAGACGGTGCATATTGCAAAGAATAACACTACGAAGCAGTGCAATATGAGCCCAAGCTTTAACCATAAAACATGTGATAAATAACAAAAATATTTTGGAAAACTGAAACATAATTTTGAACAGAGAAACGCTCTATTTTTTTTTTTAAATAGAACAAAGTGATTGAAAAAGAAGTAAATCTTGTCGATGAACCAGCGTCTATCAAACTATTAAGAACAGCACTTCAACAATTCTCAGATAAAAAATAAAAAAAATTGCTCGTCTGTTATGGAATAAATACTTATATTATTTTATTTTTTGTTAAATTCTTTTTATACAAGTTAGATTTCTTTCACTATTTGTTGATGATAACAGCAATATTCTTTCTTTGAGGGCTGTAGTTGCATAGGACTTGTTTACAACTGCGATGGACAAAACGACATGGAGTTTGCTGGGGTTTATGAAATGCTACAAATAATGAAACTAAAGTGCTTGTAACCTTAGAAAACCTAATTGCTCTCAGAGATAATGATACAAAAGGATACAATGATTTTGATTGACAACTCAATAGTGATACAGAAATCTCTCTTCCATCAAACTCTTTCCATAACCCTAAAGCTATCAAAATTTGTCGAAGTGCTATCTTAGTGATAAGTGAAATCAAACATATTGAGTTCTTCCACATCCTCTGAAGCTTCAATATAAAAGTCGATAGGAAGGCCAATCTGGGGGCTGTTCATCTAAGAGAAGGGATTTTTAAGACAAATGAGAGGGTTGATTGACAATAGTGCTATTCTCCCCTTCCAATGACAAGTAAAGAACTAATGAATTTAAATGACATGCACGCTACTCCATCGGTCACTTTAAAGACTAGTCGATGGTGCCATCTTCTCTCATGCGTGGGGTTTCTTTGAGTTTCCTTTTACGGTTTCACTTGGACAAGGTGGTTATTCAGGCATATTCTTCAAAGGTGGATTTCGAAATATTTTATTATTAACTCCTGACACGCGGAAGGTTGTTACACATTGAAAGAGGTGCTATTGAGGTGGTAAGAAAGGCGCCCTGGCTTTGAGGGAGCAACATGTGCTACTAAAAATGAGTTTGTTGGAGATTTGTTGAAGATTTGTTGAAGATGTCTAATTTGTTGATAAGTTTCCTTGGTTTAAGCCCTAATTCATCACCGTGAAGAGAATTGGCTCACACTTGGACACATATCTTGAAACATATTTTATATTATGTTGTATTTTATTTTTATTATTATTATAATTATAGTTTGTAAGACAACACACCAGTGGAACTCAAGATTTTTAGATGGTGTCAGAAAGACAAGCCTTGTGCATTTTTGTTTGGTATGATCTTGGTTTTGGACTTTTGGCTATATTAAAAAATCTGAAAATTTTGTACTTTATGTCATATGATTTAACTATTATTTTTAATATAAAATCTAACCAGTAAAAATTAACAGTAATACTCTTCCATTTACTTTTACATCTTCCACTTCAAGTATATAGTGTCTTTCTTTTTGTTAGGGTATACCTTCTAGGTCTATCCCATTTTGCTCACAACTTTTTTTTTCCTTTTTATATTCTCTTTTATTTATTTATTTTTGTTGTTTAACTATTGCACGTTTTGGATATTTTGGTTAAAATTTGGTGAAACATTTTTTTGTTAGATTGTGTTTTTTGTTGTTTAAAATCTATTTTTGAATGTATAAATGGATTCAACACCATCAAAAACCCGTGGGGCGCTAGGGTTTTGCAGAGTTCCAAATTTCAGCTAAATTTGACCAAAAAATATACCTAGAAAAACTAAAAACCTCTAAAACGTAAAACAGTTAGACATACTTCAATCCATATATATATGATTAGAAAATAGGAAAGAATGATTAATAAGAATTTTATGGACATAAGGCATAATAAACATACAAGCTCCTTTGCGAAGACCCTCTTTTGAACTTTCGAAGACTGCTTTTGTGATAAGTCTCAATACAGATGTAGCAGTTCCTGATGCTGCCAATCCCGCTGAGAAAGACTACACATTTATAAATAGAAACATCGTTGTCACTTGAAATTTAAACCCATATCTTACGAGTATGATCTTCAACATGAAGAATAAAAATAACAGAGGTTATGGCTTGCCTGAATAAAATCAGGATGCATGTACGATAAATCTCCAATCATTCCTCCCTGAACATGAGCATCGGCAACACCAAATGCTGCACTTATTATACAAACACCAAAGAAAGGTCCCAGTCCTCCCTTTCCAGATGTTGCAAGGTCCAACTATTCAAAAAATAAAGATCGTTATACCAGGAAAATGCAACTTTACAAAGTGGGTTGCAACTTTACAAAGTGGGTTGGAAAACATCATAACTACCAAGTTCATCTCTGAATACTTACAAGGAGAACAAGGAGTGTGCTTATGTTAAAAAGTATAAATCCCAATAGTATCCGGCGTCTTGTATTGATAGAAGCTTCAAAGTATGAAAGTATACCCATGGCTATCAGTGCGAACGGCTGGTATACAAGAGTCAACACTCTTGAAGAGTGGTATCGCTGCAGAACAATACACAAAAAAAAATCATAAATTGCCATAAAGAAATGTATGTCTGTGTTGCCCATTAATGTCTCAGACAAGTAATCACAAAGAAACCAAACAGATTGATAATGTATCACATTAACTATCAAACATATAAATTACAAGCCAGCAGATTAAACCATTCTAACTAATTGATTCAATTTTGAAAAGTCTTATGGAATGATTCATATTCCCAAAATTGTAAAATAACTAAATCTAAATCAAATTTATTAGAATAATTGCACAATATTGTAGTTGTGTTTCTTCATTCTCCACCAACTATCGAATAATAGTTGAACTTAACTCAATTGCAAATTCTAGGAATCTGACAGACAGGAGTGAAGTCAATTGTTTGACCTCATTCCTGTCTGTCAGATTCCGAAATATTTCCAAAATCTGCAATCTAACTAAAAATGTCCAAATATAATGGCAATGCACTTCCATATGCCTTGTCCACTCCTTAAAAAAATAAGATTATTTCCAAAATCTGCAATCTAGCTAAAAATGTCCAAATGTAATGGAAATGCACTTCCATATGCTTTGTCCATTCCTTAAAAAAATAGGATTATTTGTGAATTTTGTAATGCTCCACTTATCCTTGTGAAGTGTAATACTACACTTTTGTGTGACTTGCAAATATCCGCCTCAGCCAAACTATATTACAAGCTACAATGATTGTTACCTTATACTTTGTTTTGGTAGAGGAAAGAAATATTGAATGTTGCTTCTTACTCAGTGACCAAAGTACGCATACATATCAAGGCTTTGTTAAAATATGAAAACAAAATGTAAATAAGTAATTCTGGGCAAATTTACTTATTACCTATTGATGTAGTTGGAATAACGAAATGTAGTTTGAATAACGAGATGTAGTTGGAATAATGAAATAAGTCTAGGTTAAATAAGATGGCCCGAGAGGCTTGTAAAGTACGGAGAATCATTTGATTAATAAGAGTTTCCAAGTGTTTATCCTTCAGTTTGTAATTTAGTTATTTTTTCTATTTCTTTCTCGTTTAATGTTTTTCCCCACAACAAGTGGTATCAGAGAACAGGAATCGATTTTGTTGCACTGGTGGTTGGCGTTCAAACCTGCCTGCCGTCATGGGAGAAGAAACTTGCATTCAAACCTATGAAGCGGTTGTAGTGGACGGCTACACGATTTGTGCACCCACATAGAAGTTGAAGCCCACCGGAAGAAGCCGCTTGAAAGAATCCGCTGTTTGTCATCAATACTGTTCATTCAAGAATCTGCTACCATTGCTTGCTGCCATCGAGGAGAACGCTCCGCTAGAAGCCATCGAACAGAGAGTTGAGCCTAAAACATAGTTGAGATTTCTTCACCGTGTGAGAACTTTGTATTGTTATCACCGTGAGAGAGGGAGGCCGCCATGTCTGGAGACTGCCCGTTGGAGGAGTCTGCGTGGTGTCCATCCGCAAAGTTTCGGAGAAGCTTCACCGTGAGCTTTGTCACCACAGCCATCAAGAAAAGAATCTTGTGAAAGTTGCAAAAAGGCTGTTGCATCCGCCATACAGGAGGGAGGCCGTCAAGGGAGAAGCTGTCGAGAGAAGCTACCTCCGCCATATCAAAAACCCTTGCCCATCCACTGCAAGAAAAAAATCGAAGCCGTGCGTGGAAAGAGAAGCCGACAAGCCCTCTGTCCGCAGAGATTAGGAAGAGCAGTCAGAAAGAGAAGCCGACAAGCCCTCTGTCCGCAGAGATTAGGAGGAGTCGTCGTCCGCTGCAAGATTGAGAAAGAAGGATTGCACGCCTTTGCACAGAGAAAGCCGTGAGAAGTCTGGCAGTCTTGATCTGCTGCTGAAGTAAATGAATTTGCATTGAAACCGCTGGAGAAAGAAAGAAGCCAGCAATTGCCTGTTGAAAGTAGTCACTGCTACTGCCTGAAAGGTATTTTTCTTGAAGGGTTCTGTGACCTATAAAAGTTTTCTTTTAAAAAAAAAGGACAGAACAGATTGACGAGGGTTCAGTTTGAGAAAAAGGGTTTGAACAGATTTTTTTTTTTTAAAGGGTTCAGTGTGAGAAAAAGGGGTTTGAATAGAAATTGTTTATTTTTTTTTAAAAGGGTGCAAGTTTTTTTTCTTCAAAAGAATTGATTTAGTGAAAGAAGAAAAAAAAATAGAAATTGTAATTTTTCATTTCTATTTTAAATTAGTAGGAGAAAGAAGAGATCTGAAATCTCTTGAAACCCTAGCAGAATAGAGGAAAGTATCTGAAATCCTTGAAACCCTAGAAGAAGAGGGGAAATCTTGAAACTCTAGAAGAAGAGGGGAATTTTTTTTTTTAATTTATAGAAGAAGGGAAATCTGAAACCCTAGGAGGGAGAAATGGCAAAAAAGACAAACGCAAAATTTGAGGTGGATAAATTCACCGGGAAAAACAATTTTGCTCTGTGGAAACTGAAGGTTAGGGATTTGCTGGTGCAACAAGGGTTGCATAAAGCATTAGACAGGGTAAATAAAAAACCAGCAAGCATGACAAATTCGGACTGGGAGGACTTGGATGCCCGAGCTCTCAGTACCGTTCGGTTATGTTTGGCAGATGAAGTACTCTTCAATATTGTTGGAGAGAGTACAACTGCAGGGTTATGGAAAAAGTTGGAAACCTTGTATATGACAAAATCTTTGACAAACAGAATCTATTTAAAAAGACAACTCTACAGTCTTCGAATGAAGGAGGGTACGAAAATTGCAGATCACTTAAATGTTTTTAATACACTTATTTGCCAGTTGTCTGATATGGAAGTAAAAATGGAGGAAGAAGACAAGGCAATAACCTTGTTGTGTTCCCTGCCCGAGTCATGGGATCACTTCGTGACCTCAATTAGTTTGAGCACTGCCAATTCATTAAAACTTGAATCTGTCGTGGGTGCTCTGTTATCTAAAGAGGTACGAAGGAAATCTAGCATTAAGACATCTGCACCTGAAGCCATGGTAGCTAGAGGTCGGTCAAAGGACAAGGGGGAGAAAACAAGAGGTTCTTCCAGATCAAAGTCAAAGGGCGGCAAGAAGTGTAAAGCCAAGTGCTGGTACTGCAATAAACTCAACACCTCAAGAAAGATTGTTGGAAACGGAAGGAGTCGGAAAACCATAACAAGGAAGCAAATCAGGTTGATTCAAGTATGGTTGATGAGGTTTTAATTGTTGAAGCTTTCCCTGTCTGTAATGTTTCTCAAGATGCTAATAATTGGCTATTAGAATCTGGTGCTTCTCATCATATGAGTCCGCACCGAAGTTGGTTTACTTCATATGAAACTGTAGATGGTAGTTTTGTATTCATGGGAAATAATGCATTTTGTCAGACTCAGGGTTGCGGGGAAGCTTCAAACCCCCTTCGCTCCCGCTTCCGAAACTCGCTCCGTGCGGGAGCGTTTCGGAAACGCTCGGAAACGCGCTCCCGAAAACGCTCCCTGAAAACGCTTCCTGACGGGAGTGTTTTCGGGAGCGCGTTTCCGACCATGTAAAAACACTCCCTGTTTTTTCGGGAGCGTTTCAGGAAGCGCTCGGGAGCGAACGCTCCGTGAGCGCTTCCGATGTTTAAAAAATGCTTCGGGAGCGTTTTTTAAACGCGGGAAGCGTTCGGGGAGCGTTCGCTCCCGAACGCTCCCCGACAAAAAAAACGTTTCCCGCCGCGCGGAAATTTTTTTATGAGAAAAAATGATTTTTTTAAAAGGTGAGGGGGTTTCATTTGCATTTCATTGTTTGTTGAGTTGAGAGAGAGCAAGAAGGAGAGCGCAAGGTTGACAGGAGAGCAAGGAGCAAAGCTGACAAGAGAGCAAGGAGCAAGGCTGACAGGAGGATTGCAAGAAAGAGGTAGGCCTTCTAATCCAATTTTGTATTTTCTAGGATGAATTTGTAGATTGTTAAATTGTTTAAAAATGAAAACTTGAATTTTTCTTGAATGTTGCATTTTATTGGATTTAAAACTTTAAAAATGAATTGTTTTTTTTCCTATGTTGCATTTCCTATTCCCATTTGGCATTTTTCCATTTGTTTTGCAAGCTAGATTCTAGAAACTTGAAACTTGTTTCCATCATGGCTATATGGCTAGGAATTTTCCTCATGTTGGTTCCTTTCTTTGTGATAATGGTGGTGGAGAGTGCTAGAAGAAAGAGGCAAATCAGAGAAGAGGAGGATGAAGAGGCGGGTTATGGAGGATCTGAAGAAAATCCTGAAGAGGAGGAGGATTATGCTGAGGAGGAAGTGGGGAGTGGAGACCCTGAGAACATAGAATCCCCAACTAAACAAGACCAATATCCTTTGTGGAAATATGTTCAGAAACAAGAAGGAGGGAAAGGTGGTGGAACCACTAAATTTATTTGCCCCCATTGCAATAAAAAATACCATGGTTCATACACCCGTCTGAGAAGGCACCTTTGTGGGATAATGCCAGGAGATGGAACTAAAAATTTTGGAATCAAAGTTTGTACTTATGTGCCAGCACCACAGAGAGAGATATATAGGAAGGAAGAGGGGGTTGCCATACAGAGATCATCTAAAAGATCTAGGGGTATTGTTGATTCAGGCCCAACACATTCAACTTCCACCCATGCCAGTGGTTTCGGAAGCAGTGGCACTGGATTAAGGCATAGAACAATATCCGATTTCCTAGACGAAGGGTGTAGGAATGATGTGGATTCAAAAGTTTACCGGTTTCTATATGCATGTGGGGTGCCATTCAATGTTCTTCGCTCACCTTATTGGCATGAAATGGTTTCTGCCATTAATGATGCCCCCAAAGGATACAAAAGCCCTCGGTATGACAAGGCCATAACCGTGGGTCTTGATCATGAAAGATCTAAAATAAACAATTCTTTGGCTAGAATGACAAGTTCGTGGAATGAGCATGGGCTGTCCATTGTCTCTGATGGATGGACCAATGTAAAAGGAAAACCATTGATAAATGTTTTGGCTGTGTCGGTTAGTGGTGCAGTCTTCTTGGCAGCTTATGATTATTCAGATAAATTCAAAACTGGCATTAACATTGCAGAACCATTACTTGATATAATTGAAAAGACCGGGCCATACAATGTGATACAGGTCATCACTGATAATGCTGCTAACTGTAAGGCAGCAGGAGCAATTGTTGAGGATAAATACCCCAACATTTTTTGGTCTGGGTGTTTGGCTCACACAATGAACCTTTTGACGCATGATATCATCAAAAACAAACAACCTCAATTCAAATGGCTTGGTGATTTGTACAAGAGAGGTAAAAAAATGATCAAATTTATTACAAATCATAGCAATACCCATGGGCTTTTCCATACTCACTCCAAATTGGAGTTGTTGAAAATAGGAAAAACTAGATTTGCTAGCTATTACCTCACCTTCAAGCGCCTTTTGAAGGTAAGAGAGTCATTGGCTGCAATAGTATCAAGCCCACACTGGTAGCTATTAAAGGACAGGGCGGCAACAATAGTTGACAGGCAAAGTTTCGAACATGTGGAGGAGACCGCCCTTGACCATTTGTTTTGGGCACGTATGAGGGAAATTGTGAGTTTCACCAAGCCCATTTATAACATGATTCGCTTTGCAGATACTGATAAACCAGTGATTGGAGAGGTTTATGAGCAGATGGATAGCATGTTGGGGCAAATAAAAGATATTGTTAAGGATAATGATCCCAACTTGTATGCTATGATTCATGACCGTGTGTGTGCACAGTGGAATAAACTCAATGTTCCACTACATGCTTTGGCATATATCCTTACGCCAAAATATTACTCTCCATCTTGGTTGGGCCAACCTGCACCTGGAGGTGGGGTTAGGGTGAAACCTCACACAGATCCAGAGGTACAAGAGGGGTACATGAAGGCATTGGACAAATTGGTACCTGACGTGGAAGAGTGTGCTAAATTGCGCCTTGAATTAGGCAAATACTTCAGTTGCACTGCTAACTTTGGTTCTTTCCATGCAATTGAAGACAGGGACAGATTTGATGCTCTCACATGGTGGGAATCATATGGCGGCATGGGAATTTTGCCAAAGTTGGCTAAAAAAGTTCTCTCACAGGTGGTGAACACTTCTTCTGCAGAGAGATGTTGGAGCACCTACAACTTTATACACAATGTGAGAAGAAACAGGCTGAATGAAAACCGAGCTGAAAGCTTGGTTTATGTGCATTATAACTTGAGGTTGTTGAGCCATTACTGTGATCGGGCAAATGAGGATCAATCATACAGAGTCTGGGACAACAACCCAGAGGATGATAATTTGGAGGACGGCACGTTACATCTGGAAGAATTGGAAGCATAACTTTATAGGGATGATGATGAAGCATCAGCAACACCGCCACACACAGGGCCAGTCCCACCATCTACTGGTAGCAGTGCGGGTGCCAGTGCCAGTGCCACTCCTCGATATCACACTATTGTACCTTTGCAGATCCAGCCTCCACCTTCTAGTCGTGGTCGTGGTACTCCTGAGAGTACTCGAAGACCAACATTTCCTCGTGGCTCACAAAAATTAGACATTTCTCATGGGCGTGGCAAGGGGCCAGCCAGATAAAATAGATTTGTTGTTTACTAGTCTTTTCTATTTGTTGTTGACAGTTGAACAGTTGAAACTTGACTCTTTCCGATTTCATATATTTAATGACAATTTAAGTTTGAAGTTTGAATTTGAAAGGTGAAACTTTGCAGTTGGCATTTATAAGTTTACTGTTTACAAGTCATTATGAATTATGAATATGATGCTTCATGAAAGTTATATGGTGATCAATGAATCAATGATGATAAATGTTATATAATATCAATGATGATAAATGTTATATTTTGAATTTTGAAATCAATGAATCAATGATGATAAATGTTATATATCAATGATGATAAATGTATATTGAATTTTGAAATCAATGAATCAATGATGATAAATGTTAGATATTGAAATTTGAAATCAATGATGATAAATGTTATATATCAAATTATCAATGATGATAAATGTTATATATCAAATTATCAATGATGATAAATGTTATATATTGAATTTTGAAAGCTTGAAACCTTCAAATTGATGATTTGCGAGACTCAAGAGTCAATATGTTGTATGCTTCCAACTCGTGGGCGTGGTTGATGAAGATTATAACTTCTAGATGATTGATGTTATATGATTAAATCTATGTTTTTATGTTTTTTATGTCTAATTCATCATTCTACATGTTTTTGTTGACATATATGCATCAAAATATAAAAAATATTAAAAATATTAAAAAAAAAAAAATATATATATATATATATAAACGCTCCGGACCCGGAAACTTTTAAAAATGGCGCTCCGCGCTTCGCTCCCGCTCCCGCTTCCAAGTAACCTTGGTCAGACTGTTGGGATTGGTAATGTAAAAATTAAAATGTATGATGGTACAGTTAAAACATTATCAAATGTTAGGCATGTACCTGATCTAAAGAAAAACTTGATTTCCTTGGGAGTTTTGGATTCGAGTGGTTATAAATTTACAGGTCAGAATGGAGTGTTGAAAGTCTCAAAAGGAGCCTTGGTTATGATGTAGGCTGAAAAGGTCGGAAATCTGTACAGACTCAAAGGAAGCACTCAAGTTAGTGAAGCAGCGATCGTATCAGAGAAAGCAGAAGAAGGTTCTCATCCATGGCATCAGCGGTTGGGTCACATGAGCGAGAAAGGTCTTCAGGTACTGATGAACCGCAAGTTGTTTCCTGATTTGAAATCCTTGAAATTGGATTTTTGTAAATATTGCTTGTTTGGTAAACAATGTAAACAAAGGTTCAAGACTGGAAATCATAATAGTAAGCAGATTTTGGACTACATTCATTATGATCTGTGGGGACCATCTCCTACTGTGTCTTATGGAGGTGCATCATATTTTTTAACGTTTATTGATGATTTCTCCCAAAAAGTTTGGGTCTATATGTTGAAAAAGAAAGTTGATGTATTTAATGTGTTTAAACAATTTAAAACAATGGTCGAAAAGAAAACAGGCAAATCCATTAAATGTTTAAGAACTGACAATGGCGGTGAATTTACGTCTTTAGAATTTGAACAATTTTGTAAGGATGAAGGGATCATTAGACATAAAACTATTGTTTATACACCTCAGCAAAATGGCGTTGTTGAACGGATGAATCGGACTCTTATGGAAAGAGCCAGAAGCATGATCAGTAATGCTAACTTGCAAAAGGAGTTGTGGGCAGAAGCAGTATCCACTGCTTGTTATTTAGTTAACAAATCACCTTCAGTTGCAATAAACTGTAAAATTCCTGAAGAATTTTGGTCGGGTCAGTCTTGTGATTATTCACATTTGAAGATTTTTGGTTGTGATGCCTATGCTCTTATTCCTAGAAATCAGCGTTCAAAATTAGATCCAAAATCGAAATGTTGTGTTTTTGTTGGATATGATTATTCAGTGACGGGATATAGGTTGTGGGATCCTTCTTCACGGAAGATAGTCATTAGTAGAGATGTAACATTTGATGAATCTTCTCTTTTAAAATCAGATGTTGAAAAGGTTGAACAGGAGCAGGTATCGCCAAGTCAGCAGATTCAATTGGAGACTAAACCTTTTTCAGAAAGTCGAAAGGAAGGAGAGATTTCTGATGAAGAAGGTGGAGAAGCAAAGGAAACTGGAGAAATTCCAGAACCAATTCAGCAACCAGTCACTCTACAAAGGTCTACAAGGGAAAGAAAAACACCTAAAAGGTATGAAGATTCTGCTTCATCGTTTGCATTGATTACTGAAGATGGGGAACCTTCTTGTTATCAGGAAGCAGTAGATGATGCAGATAGCAAGATATGGAAAAAGGCTATGGAAGAAGAAATGGACTCCTTAGCCAAAAACAATACCTGGGATCTTGTAGAACTTCCTAAAGGGAGAAGTGTTGTTGGGTGCAAATGGGTCTTCAAGTTGAAAAGGAAAGTTGATGGAAGTATCGAAAGGTATAAGGCGAGACTGGTTGCAAAAGGGTATTCTCAGGTTGAAGGTATTGACTTTCATGAGATCTTTTCACCAGTAGTTAAACTTGTTTCTATTCGCACTGTGTTAGCACTAACTGCTTTACTTGACCTTGAGTTAGAACAGTTAGATGTTAAAACAACCTTTCTTCATGGTGATTTGGATGAAGAGATATATATGGATCAGCCAGAAGGTTTTGTACAAGGTCGCAGCAGAAGATTAGTTTGCAAGCTCGGGAAATCATTGTATGGCCTGAGGTAGTTGCCCAGGCAATGGTACAAGAAGTTTGATTCCTTCATGGTGAGCCAGAATTTTATCAGAAGTGAGTATGATCATTGTGTATACTTCAAAAGTTTCAATGGCATATTCATTATCCTGGTGTTGTATGTTGATGATATGCTTATTGCAAGCAGAAGCATGGAAGAAATCAACAAGTTAAAGGCTCGGCTCTCTAGGACGTTTGAAATGAAGGATCTTGGAGTAGAAAAACATATCTTGGGCATGGAGATACACAGAGACAGGAAGAATGGTAAGCTTTGGTTATCACAACAGAAGTATGTGGAGAAAGTACTTGAAAAGTTCGATATGAACAATGTGAAACCTGTTAATGTTTCATTAGCTTCCCATTTTAAGCTTTCTTCAGATTTAAGTCCTACAACTAATGAAGAAAAGAAGTATATGTCTCGTGTACCATATGCAAATGCGGTAGGCAACTTAATGTATGCGATGGTATCTACAAGACCTGATATTTCACATGCAGTTGGAGTTGTCAGCAGGTTCGTGGCAAATCCAGGGGAAGAACATTGGAGAGCAGTGAAATGGGTGCTTCGATATTTGAGAGGCACAAGTGACCATTGCATCAGCTTTGATGGTCGTGAAGGTTCAGTCTGCGGATATGTGGATGTTGATTATGCAGGTGATTTGGACAAAAGGAGGTCTACTACAGGTTATGTTTTTACTCTTGCAGGTGGAGTAATCAGCTGGATGTCAAAGCTTCAAGAGACAGTTGTTTTGTCCACTACTGAAGCAGAGTATATAGCTGCTTCAGATGCCTGTAAAGAGGCAATCTGGTTAAAAGGTCTGCTTGATGAGATTGGAAGGACGCAGGAGAAAGTGAATGTGTTTTGTGACAGTCAGAGTGCTATTCATTTGGCTACAAATCTAGCCTATCACAGCAAGACCATGCACATCGATGTAAGGTATCACTTTGTGAGACATGTAATCGAAGGCGGCAAAGTAGTTCTCAAGACGGTCTGCACACAGGAAAATCATGCAGATATATTCACGAAGCCAGTTTCAGTAGAGAAGCTGAGATGGTGTCTCGCTTCTCTCGGCTTGCAGAAAAGATGATGAATGGGCATGGGCAAGGGATTAGAAAAATTGTTGTCAAGGTGGAGTTTGTTAAAATATGACAACAAAATTTAAATAAGTAATTCTAGGCAAATTTACTTATTACCTATTGATGTAGTTGGAATAACGAAATGTAGTTTGAATAACGAGATGTAGTTGGAATAACGAAATAAGTCTAGGTTAAATAAGATGGCCCGAGAGGCTTGTAAAGTACGGAGAATCATTTGATTAATAAAAGTTTCCAAGTGTTTATCCTTCAGTTTGTAATTCAGTTATTTTTCCTATTTCTTTCTCGTTTAATGTTTTTCCCCACAACAGGCTCAACCAGCCTAATATGAATATATATACCTTGTAAGTTAGAGCCTCTCGGCTACCATATAACGTGATTGATTCTATACTCTAAACTTTTAAGTACCCTTCACATATGTCAAAATTCTCCTGATTGTCACTCAACGATCAACTTGAGTAGTTGTAATAAATTTAGAAATGTGATTTGCTACAAAGCTCGAATCCCATTTAATGGCTGTCAGATAAATCAAACTCCCCATCAATGGTTTATACAGAGATGCATTTGTTAGTTTAGAGTAAAATATGGTTAATAACTTCAAGTCAACCTCTATAGGTGTAGATGTTGCCTTACAACCAACCATCTTAAATTTGCCTAACAAACTTTTAACATAATTTGTGTGTGTAATGCACATTAGGGGAAATCTGAGAATTAAAATGGATGTTTTAAGGAAAATAATGAGATAATAGTTAAATAATAAAGTAAGAGCTATGAATTTTCAAAGATCAAGAAAGAAAGCTAGAGCTCCAATGTCCAACTGGAATTCGGGCCAAATGGTTATTTCATTTCACTTTTCAGCGATTCTTTCTCCATTTAGGTTGGAAATTAGATCAATTTCTCCTACATATGAACAAAATGATGAAAACTCAGAGGCTATAATGTCACATATTGTAAAATAGTATTTATCTTTTCCTCTTTGAACTTTCTTTTCATCCTATTTTCCTTAATAGGGATGGGCTCTATTTACCTTAATTGGGATGGGCTTTGTTTAGAACCAGCCTAGATCCATCTTAACTCCGGATCTATCAAGCGCCGAGAGATCAAATCTCTAGAGGTGCAAACCTATTTTTTGAGTGCAAAACTTGAGGAAAGGTTTGCACCTCGAGAGATTTGATCCCTCTCAGCGCTTGATAGATCCGGAGTTAAGATGAATATAGGCTGGTTTCAGTCGTGTGCTGCCAAAGAAAATATATCGAAGATATGATTAATTTTATCCAGGGTTGCAGGGAAGCTTCAAACCCCCTTCGCTCCCGCTTCCGAAACTCGCTCCGTGCGGGAGCGTTTCGGAAACGCGCTCCCGAAAACGCTTCCTGACGGGAGCGTTTTCGGGAGCGCGTTTCCGACCCTGTAAAAACGCTCCCTGTTTTTGCGGGAGCATTTCAGGAAGCGCTCGGGAGCGAACGCTCCCTGAGCGCTTCCGACGTTTAAAAAACACTTCGGGAGCGTTTTTTAAACGCAGGAAGCGTTCGGGGAGTGTTCGCTCCCGAACGCTCCCCGGCAAAAAAAACATTTCCCGCCGCGCGGAAATTTTTTTATGAGAAAAATCGATTTTTTTAAAAGGGGGGGGGGGGTTTCATTTTCATTTCATTGTTTGTTGAGTTGAGAGAGAGCAAGAAGGAGAGCGCAAGGTTGACAGGAGAGCAAGGAGCAAAGCTGACAAGAGAGCAAGGAGCAAGGCTGACAGGAGGATTGCAAGAAAGAGGTAGGCCTTCTAATCCAATTTTGTATTTTCTAGGATGAATTTGTAGATTGTTAAATTGTTTTAAAATGAAAACTTGAATTTTTCTTGAATGTTGCATTTTATTGGATTTAAAACTTAAAAAATGAATTGTTTTTTTCCTATGTTGCATTTCCTATTCCCATTTGGCATTTTTCCATTTGTTTTGCAAGCTAGAAACTTGAATTTTGTTTCCATCATGGCTATATGGCTAGGAATTTTCCTCATGTTGGTTCCTTTCTTTGTGATAATGGTGTTGGAGAGTGCTAGAAGAAAGAGGCAAATCAGAGAAGAGGAGGATGAAGAGGAGGGTTATGGTGGATCTGAAGAAAATCCTGAAGAGGAGGAGGATTATGCTGAGGAGGAAGTGGGGAGTGGAGACCCTGAGAACATATAATCCCCAACTAAACAAGACCAATATCCTTTGTGGAAATATGTTCAAAAACAAGAAGGAGGGAAAGGTGGTGGAACCACTAAATTTATTTGCCCCCATTGCAATAAACAATACCATGGTTCATACACCCGTCTGAAAAGGCACCTTTGTGGGATAATGCCAGGAGATGGAACTAAAAATCTTGGAATCAAAGTTTGTACTTTTGTGCCAGCACCACAGAGAGAGATATATAGGAAGGAAGAGGGGGTTGCCCTACAGAGATCATCTAAAAGATCTAGGGGTTTCGTTGATTCGGGCCCAACACATCATGGACAAACAAGTTCAACTTCCACCCATGCCAGTGGTTTTGGAGGCAGTGGCATTGGATTAAGGCGTAGAACCATATCCGATTTCCTGGACGAAGGGTGTAGGAATGATGTGGATTCAAAAGTTTACCGGTTTCTATATGCATGTGGGGTGCCATTCAATATTCTTCGCTCACCTTATTGGCATGAAATGGTTTCTGCCATTAATGATGCCCCCAAAGGATACAAAAGCCCTGGGTATGACAAGGCCAGAACCGTGGGTTTTGATCATGAAAGAGCTAAAATAAACAATTCTTTGGCTAGAATGACAGGTTCGTGGAATGAGCATGGGCTGTCCATTGTCTCTGATGGATGGACCAATGTAAAAGGAAAACCATTGATAAATATTTTGGCTGTGTCGGTTAGTGGTGCAGTCTTCCTGGCAGCTTATGATTATTCAGAGAAATTCAAAACCGGCATTAACATTGCAGAACCATTACTTGATATAATTGAAAAGACTGGGCCATACAATGTCATACAGGTCATCATTGATAATGTTGCTAACTGTAAGGCAGCAGGAGCAATTGTTGAGGATAAATACCCCAACATTTTTTGGTCTGGGTGTTTGGTTCACACAATGAACCTTTTGATGCATGATATCATCAAAAACAAACAACCTCAATTCAAATGGCTTGGTGATTTGTACAAGAGAGGTAAAAAATGATCAAATTTATTACAAATCATAGCAATACCCATGGGCTTTTCCGTACTCACTCCAAATTGGAGTTGTTGAAAATAGGAAAAACTAGATTTGCTAGCTATTACCTCACCTTCAGGCGCCTTTTGAAGGTAAGAGAGTCATTGGCTGCAATGGTATCAAGCCCACACTGGCAGCTATTAAAGGACAGGGCAGCAACAATAGTTGACAGGCAAAATTTCGAACATGTGGAGGAGACCGCCCTTGACCCTCAGTTTTGGGCACGTATGAGGGTAATTGTGAGTTTTACCAAGCCCATTTATAACATGATTCGCTTTGCAGATACTGATAAACCAATGATTGGAGAGGTTTATGAGCAGATGGATAGCATGTTGGGGCAAATAAAAGATATTGTTAAGGATAATGATCCCAACTTGTATGCTATGATTCATGATTGTGTGTGTGCACGGTGGAATAAACTCAATGTTCCACTACATGCTTTGGCATATATCCTTACGCCAAAATATTACTCTCCATCTTGGTTGGGCCAACCTGCACCTGGAAGTGGGGTTAGGGTGAAACCTCACACAGATTCAGAGGTACAAGAGGGGTACATGAAGGCATTGGACAAATTGGTACCTGACGGGGAAGAGTGTGCTAAATTGCGCCTTGAATTAGGCAAATACTTCAGTTGCACTGCTCACTTTGGTTCTTTCCATGCAATGGAAGACAGGGACAGATTTGATGCTCTCACATGGTGGAAATCATATGGCGGCATGGGACTTTTGCCAAAGTTGGCTAAAAAGTTCTCTCACAGGTGGTGAACACTTCTTCTGCAAAGAGGTGTTGGAGCACCTACAACTTTATACACAATGTGAGAAGAAACAGGTTGAATGAGAACCGAGCTGAAAGCTTGGTTTATGTGCATTATAACTTGAGGTTGTTGAGCCATTACTGTGATCGGGCAAATGAGGATCAATCATACAGAGTCTGGGACAACAACCCAGAGGATGATAATTTGGAGGACGACACGTTACATCTGGAAGAATTGGAAGCAAAACTTTTTAGGGATGATGATGAAGCATCAGCAACACCGCCACACACAAGGCCAGTCCCACCATCTACTGGTAGCAGTGCGGGTGCGGGTGCCAGTTCTCGATATCACACTGTTGTTCCTTTGCAGATCCAGCCTCCACCTTCTAGTCATGGTCGTGGTACTCTTGAGAGTACTAGAAGACCAACATTTCCTCGTGGCTCGCACAAATTAGACATTTCTCATGGGTGTGGCAAGGGGCCAGCCAGTAGATAAAATAGATTTGTTGTTTACTAGTCTTTTCTATTTGTTGTTGACAGTTGAACAGTTGAAACTTGACTCTTTCATATATTTAATGACAATTTAAGTTTGAAGTTTGAATTTGAAAGGTGAAACTTTGAAGTTGGCATTTATAAGTTCATTGTTTACAAGTCATTATGAATTATGAATATGATGCTTCATGAAAGTTATATGGTGATCAATGAATCAATGATGATAAATGTTATATAATATCAATGATGATAAATGTTATATATTGAATTTTGAAATCAATGAATCAATGATGATAAATGTTATATGTCAATGATGATAAATGTATATTGAATTTTGAAATCAATGAATCAATGATGATAAATGTTAGATATTGAAATTTGAAATCAATGATGATAAATGTTATATATCAATGATGATAAATGTTATATATTGAATTTTGAAATCTTGAAACCTTCAAATTGATGATTTGCGAGACTCAAGAGTCAATATGTTGTATGCTTCCAACTCGTGGGTGTGGTTGATGAAGATTATAACTTCTAGATGATTGATGTTATATGATTCAATCTATGTTTTTATGTTTTTTATGTCTAATTCATCATTCTACATGTTTTTGTTGACATATATGCATCAAAATATAAAAAATATTAAAAATATATATATATATATATAAAAAAACGCTCCGGACCCGGAAACTTTTAAAAATGGCGCTCCGCGCTTCGCTCCCGCTCCCGCTCCCGCTTCCAAGTAACCTTGATTTTATCAATAATATGTAAATATATCAAATATTAATATAATCATTTTAAATATGCTCAATATTTTTTAGATTAACTTGGTCATTTTAATTTTAAATTTTCTCAGTTACCTCAGTTTGTTGAGATGATAAATATTGTTAATAACTTTAATGATGAAAAATGATGAAATAATTTTTTTGAATGCAAAGTGACAATAATAATGTTGAAAGATAGAAAATGTGAATAATAAGAATGTACTCATGTTACAAATAGTCTTCATTGTGATCAATCTCAAACTATTCTCTTCTACTATTATTATTGTCACCCTTGTTAGTTTTGTCATCTTTTCATATCGATTATATGAAAAAGAAAATTTAAATCGTAAATCATTTAAATCTTTAGCTCGAGCTGTTGTAGTAAACATGATACCTTGTCTCTCTTGCTCTCCAATATTAATAAGTTAAATAAACATGATACCTTGTCTCTCTTGCTCTCCAATATTAATAGGTTAAATTACTATAACACAAAAATCAATGTGCATTGTCAATAACGTTTTGTGCTTACACTATAATCAATGCATATTGTTAATCCAATCACTTAAAATTAATGTGGCATCATATATCCAATTAAATCAAATCAGAAATCAACATCTACATTGAAATCAATGCATTTAATGCAAGCAATCAAATAAGATTAGAAAATAACTTCTACACTGAATCAATGCATTTAGTGCAAACAATCAAATAGGATAATAAATCATCTACATTGAAATCAATGCATCTAGTGCAAGCAATCAAATATAATTATAAATCAACATCTACATTGAAATCAACACATCCAGTGCAAGCAATCAAATAGTATTAGAAATCACCACCTACACTGAAATCAATGCATTTAATGGAAGCAATCAAATAAGATTAGAAAATAACTTCTACACTAAAATCAATGCATTTAGTGCAAACAATCAAATAGGATTATAAATCATCTACATTGAAATCAATGCATCTAGTGCAAGCAATCAAATATAATTATAAATCAACATCTACATTGAAATCAACACATCCAGTGCAAGCAATCAAATAGTATTAGAAATCACCACCGACACTGAAATCAATGCATCTAGTGCAAGTAATCAAATATCATTAGAAATAGATATCTACACTAAAATCGATGAATCTAGTGCAAATAATCAAATAGGATTAGAAATCACCATCTCCACTTAAATCAATCCATCTAGTGCAAGAAATATTCTTCCCTCTCTCCACCCTCCATCCATATCTATATCCCCCTCCATCTCTTCTTTTTTGTCTCTCTATCTCACCCCCCTAAACACACATGCTCTTGCACTCCATATCTATCAATCTCTTTGTCACTCCCTCCCTCTCCCCATCTCTCTCTTCTTCCCTCTCTTCACCTTCCATCTATATCTATATCTTCCCCTTCTCTCCCTCTCGCCCGCTAATATCTCTCTTTCCTCTTTCTATCCTCTCTCCCTCCCTCTCCATCTTCCTTATCACTCTCTCTCTCTCTCTCTCTCTCTCTCTCCACCTTTATCTCTCTATGTCTTTCTTCTTACCTCACTCTCTCTCCCCCTCCGAGTCCATCTCTCTTTCCCTACTCCCTCCCCCTCCATGTCTCTCTCTTCTTCCCTCTCTTCACCTTCCATGTATATCTATATCTTCCCCTTCTCTCCCTCTCCGCTGCTAATATCTCTCTTTCCTCTTTCTATCCTCTCTCCCAATCTCTCCATCTTCCTTATCACTCACTCTCTCTCTCTCTCTCCACCTTTATCTCTCTATGTCTTTCTTCTTACCTCACTCTCTCTCCCCCTCCAAGTCCATCTCTCTTTCCCTCCCTCTCTCTACTCTCTCACATCCTCTCTCTTTCCCATCTCTCTCTCTCTCTCTCTCTCTCTCCCTCTCTCTCTCTCTTCCAACTACATTACTATATCCCTTCCTCTCTCCTTCTCTCCCCCCCTATCTCCATACATCCTACTTTGTCTCTTTATCTCACCCTTAAACATACACACTCTCTCTCCATCTCTCCCTTGCCACTACCTCTCCCTCTCTCCACTTCTCTCTCTCTCTATATATTTCTTCTTCCCTCCCTCTCTCCCCCTCCAACTTCATCTCTCTATCCCTCCCTCTATCACGTCCTCTCTGTGGTCCTTCCTATCTCTCCCTTTCTCTCTTCCACCATCTCTCTCTCCCTTTATCTCTTACCCCCCTCTCTCTTCTGCCATCTTTGTCTCCTTTAATCCTATCACTATCTCCCTCCCCCTGTCCTTCTCTCTCTTCCCCCTCCATATTTGTGTCTCCCTCTCTCGCTCTTCATTCCTCCTCTCCCCTTTCCTTTAGTTTATCTCCATCTCTCCCTTGTCAATCTCCCTATATCTCCACCTCTATCACTCTATATCTTTTTTATTGCCTCCCATATATATCTAGAGTTAATATATATCATGATACATTTATATATATTATAATATAATAAATTTAATATTGTATTAATCGAAAGTTATTAAATTTAATAATATTAATATTATAATATATTAATATGAGTATTAGATTTAATAATAATAATAATAATAATAATAATATTTTAATATTATATTAGGGTCAATAATGTATTTTTTGCATGGTATTAAATGTAATTTAGCCCATGGTATTTGGACCATAGACTTCACCTAAATAAAATCTATTTTTTGAGTGTTCGTAAATATAGAACAGATTATGGAGTAAATATGAAAAGAGGTTTTATTTACTTACCATACCTTTGGTTTATTTATATTTTTATTTATCTACCATACCTCTTTTATTTACTATGGTATTTGGCCCATAGGCTTGTTATATAATTAGATTTTTATTTATAATCATATTTGATATATTTTTATTTATTTACCATACCTCTTTATACCTCTTTTATATTTATTTATTTACCATACCTCTTTATACCTATTTTATATTTATTTATTTATCATATTTCTTTATACCTATTTTGTATTTATTTATTTACGATACTTCTTTTATAAATATGGTATTTGGCCCATGGTATCAATATTAATTTGTCCCATGATATTCGTCCCATAGGCTTCATCTAAATAAAACCTCGTTTTTGAGTTTTTTTTAATATAAAAAAGTTTATGGAGTAAATATAAAAAGAAGTTTTTATTTATTTACCATACATCTAGTTTATATATATTTTTATTTATTTACCATATCTCTGGAGTAAGTATAAAAATAAGTTTTATTTATTTACCATACCTCCGGTTTATTTAGATTTTTATTTAATTAAATTTTGAAATATTGCAATTTTGATGGGGAAATATTTATATCTTTAAAGATTTTAATTTATCCATAGAACATTGGTTTTCATTTTAAAGATTCATTTTACAGATATTTAATTAAAAGAAATATTAAAAGATTTTGGATTTTGACTGTTTGTGTTGAATTAACTCTTTTCTTTTGATTTAGGAAATGGTATTGACTTTAGTAAAGAGTAAAAATGTTTAAAATTTTACTTAATTTGGAAATTGAATGTGGTAATTTTTTTTGTTCAAGGTAAATTTATGATCCATGCAAATTCATGTATATAATAAAGCAATTATTAAATGGGTGAGATAATTTACTATCCATTCAAATTATATAAATAATACATAGTTTTATTTTCATAATTAATCTCAGCCCATTAATAAGTTAAAAAAGTTATATATAATGGAAATATTCAAGTTACATAAAATTAAAGATTAGGTTAATGCTTTGGCCGACATTATCAAAAATAAAATTTACAATTTTTTGAGGATGTGACATACTTGACCTCAGGGTCATACCCTGGTCTGTAGATTGCGCCGAGAAAAAAACCAAGTGATAAAAGCTATTCATCTCAAATATGCATGTTTATCCCAAGTTTGGTTCTTGTAAGCTCATATATGCATATATATGATGACAGTAGAGTATACAGATTAGATATAATGGCAAATCCTTGTGTTTCTTGTGCATGATCTTGTTTTTCAGTTCGTGTGTTCAATGCTTTCTCCACGTTTCAGCCATGAGCACACGAAAATCATCTATATCAATGTCTTCTCCTAAGAGTGAAATGACATGTTTAATCCAAAGACGACTTAGTATTAGGGTTATAGCATTGCGGAACTCTGAACATAGAATCCAGGTCAGAGATCACCAAGTTGCTTCCAGTTGAAAGTTTTCTTGGAAGCTTGACCTCTAGGTAAATTCTATTCATGAAAAACTGTTTGAAGTTGGGGTCTACTGGACCCCAAAATTTCAATTATGGTTGAGATCTCTCATTGTATTTTTATGACTGGCTTAATTTTGGGTCAGCAAATGCTTGTAGAGATCATTATCTGCTTGTATACCAGATTTTCAGAGGAAACCAGAGCATTTCCGGCTCTTAACTTATAATATCTAGTAGCAGCATCTCTTACCCTCTCAAACTTCCTAAAATGTAAATTTTGTACCTACTCTGTTCTCAGTGTACAGCTTTTGTTGATGAAATGTTATCTTCGACTAAAGTAATAAATGCAAATAGAAGCACACATTTCTATCCCAATATTTTGAATTCTCATGCTTAATGATACATTGCAATTTTGATTTTTTCCAACTTAATCAAACACAGCAAAGCTGGAAATTTTCACTAAGAATATCTCATGCTCCACTTTTGTAGCTGTATTGTTTCTTCAAGTTATCTTTAAGAAGCAGTGACACTTCAACGATAAAACTGGTCGGTAAAAATATAATGCGTGGAGCAAAGGATTGCCTTGACACAAGATTACAACAAGAAACTAAGAAAGAATAAGACAAGACTTTGTAAATTGTGATGCTAACCGGGAATATAGCTTCATAGTAATCTTCAATTGTCAACATACTATTCCAAGGGAAAAGGCATCCAATTCCCAGAAGCCAACAAACTATGTATGCCCCTTTTCTTCCCTGTAATTAATTGAGCAAGATTAGTAAATGCAATTTTCATTTAGAATCTCTGAAATGATTCTATAAATGTTCAAAGAAAACTTAATGTTACTCATTCATTTTTCTCTAATGCAGACAAAACTGAATATGCTGACCTGTTTTTCAACTGGAGAGTTCTGTAATTCATCATGTCCAAAATCAGTGCTTATTGTCATGACTGCTTTCTTTTAACAATCAGGCAGCAGGCCTATATTTGATCAGAAAACATATTATTCAGAATATATTCCATTTTTCTAATTCAAAGATAAATTTCCTTCCAGTTTATGATGTTCAAACAAACCGGAATCATTTTCCTTTAACACGTTACTGTTGTAATATACTACTAAACAGACAGCTATGTAATGAAGTTATTAGTGGTGGAATACTAATAAATCAGCAAATACAAGCAAGAAATAACACCATTATGTCCTAGGCATGCCAAGTCTTTATCCTCTTGGTTGGTACTATTACTTCATGAAAGCAACATATTTGACAAAGAAAACTTTTCTAATACTATCCAACGCCAGTGTATCCAACAATGTTGACATTTCCATTGGCATGTCCTCAAAATGTGTGGAAGTATCAAACAAGTGTAGTGCACTTCCCTATACACACTCCTCTTTCTTCATATGACTTTGTAGGAAGCCCTCAAGTTCGATACTCCTGCAAGTACAGTTACAGAGTTCTAGCTCTAAAGGCACTCAGATTTCAAATAGGTAAATGTATTGTATATTGGTTCCGAATGATAGACACAGTGATGGAAGCATCAGCTGATCCTGAGCTCGATTATATGTCTCTATGAAATAGCATTAAGGAAACTGTTTGGGTCCAACTCAGCGTGGACAAAGAAATAAGGTTTGACTTAAAATCAGGGAAGACTTAAGAGTTAAATCAGGAAAGTTGGGAAAAAGCAAATAACTTGGACAAAACTTTTATTTTTTAGTTGTCAAGTTTTACCCAATTCTTGGCCAAGCCCAAGTCAGATCCTGAGATAACTCTTGAATTCTGCTTGAGTCTGAGTTAGACCCTGAGTTCTGACCAAGTTAGGCTTCAACTCTGCCTGATCTGCTCAGATTTAGATCCCAGCTGAGTCAGACTAGCCAAGTTAACTCAGCTGAGTCTAGTAACTATGGATACAAGTATCTTTAGCAGTTAAGGTAGCAATGGTCCAAATGTGATATGAAAAACAAATACAAAGTGATGAATCATCACATTGTATGTTGGTTACAAACACAGTAACAGTTTATTCCATGTATGCAGCCCATTAGCTGTAAGAGAGAATATGGATAGTTAGTTTATTGTCAATTGCTAGCGGGCAAAAGACCAATGGAGAGAACAAAGACTGATAGTGAACAAACTTAATTCAGATATTGAGGAGCAAGTCAAAGATTATAAAACAAATTGAATAGAAATGCTAAAATCCTGTAGAGTCCTGTTTTTTATATGCTGATGATAAAAGAGGCCGAGGCTTTTATACTGAAAGACCAAATTTGACAGCTGAATACCCAGAAAGGGTCCAATTCAAGAAGGCAAATTGAACCAGAACACTAATAAGGCAGAAGGTAACTGAGTTAGGTAACTAATAATAATCTAATTTAAGGTCACAGCCAAGCTAGAGACCAAGTTGGTGCATGAAAACCCTTGTTTGTAGGATAAGGGCCCCCTCCGCCCAGTGATTTGACTGCTAAAATCACAGAGGTGTACATAATCTACTTCTCTGGATTTTAACCTATAACATCTCCTCTCCTTTTGGCAGTGAACAAGATGCACATATTTATCTGTATGTATACATGTCTATCATAGAGTACAGATCTACTAGATACATGGGATCTTGGAGAGTTCATACCAGGTCTTACAATTTGCAAATTATTGTTCTTCATATTTTTAATTGTTAATCACAAAGTTTATGGAGAATTTTCATATTTTAAGCTTGTAGGACAATGCTCTCTGTTAAGGATAATACCCCAAGGGCCTGACCATTATTCTCTCGCCAGGCCATACAACTGAATTTAGGGCGAGGTACCTTGCAGATGATGCATCATCTATTCGGAATCCTAAGTTGTACGAATGGTTGATGAACAGATAAGTGCAGAGAGGATATCCTTATATACATTCTTAAAATTGATTGCTCCACCTTATGTTATTCTATCGTCTCTATTCTCAGTTATCTTTGTGATTTCCATGTCCACAATAACTGCAATTCTTACTACTACAGTGGCATGTCCCATTAATAGCCCTCTTACTCTTAACACATACTTTTAGAGTGTCAACTGGGTGTAGCTCTGGGTGGTGGGGAGGATTCACTATTATCTTCTTATCATCCGCACCTAGGTTATAGTCTCACCGAGATTGACATGTTTGCGCCTTGGGAGTCATTTCTACATGAAAGGTAACCGGCTCACCTAGACACGGGTGGGTTTTCCATGGATGTAGTTAGTATCTATCTCCTGTACAGTAAACAACAACAAAAAAATACTTTCAACTAGAATAACTTCCACTAAATCTGTAACTTCAAATTTACTAGGTATTCACATTACTAATATGAGAAAGCAACTCCCATTACTAATATGAAAAACAACTCCTATCCAATGTGGAAAAAGTCGAAGTCGGGATTAAATCAATGTTATCAGAACCGGACCGGTCATCGAACCAGAAAACCTTGTGGACCGAGAACCAATCAAAACCGGAAAAAACTGGAAAAAAAAAACGGTTTACCAAAAACACATAAAATATTCATATTTAAAAAAAAAAAAGTTAAAACAGATATATTAATGTGCATCCATATGAATCCAAACCATTTATACACAAATATGCAAAAGTTCTCATTTATATAGCAAGTAATAGAGCATATACCAAAATAGCACTTAGTGCAAAATATCATTTAACCAAAAATGTTACAAACATCAAGAAGCAAGCTCTAAAAGGCCTTTATAGTCCAAAATAACATCATAGATCATAGTATTATACTACAACCTACAGTACTACAAGCTATAGCTACAACAAATCAATGATCAAATCATCAATCATCAATCATCATGAGAATCACCATCGTGATCATCCTCCTCATCCTCATCTGAAAAATGAGTAGCATCCAAGTCTGCAATAGGATTATGGCTTGATTCCCTTGGCCCTTGATTTACCCTCTAATTTTTTGGAGAAAATCAGCGCCAAAATCCTCTGAAATCAACTATGTAGCAGCCCCAACAAAATGAATTTAATTAAAAAATAAATAAAAAATCTTCCACAAACTGCAAAAACCACTGAAGAAAACATAAAGAACTCTAGGAAAAAAAAAATTCTTTGAAGTAGCTCAAAAATCCGCCAAACCAACAGCTCTCCAAATCTCCAATCAGCTCTTCAAATCTGCAAAAAAACTCCCTCAGAACAACCCTGCAAAAAACTATTTGAATTCTCCTCACCGAACTCAGCTCAAGAATTGCAAGAGACTCGAATGAATAGTGTGAGTGAAATAGAGGGGGTGGGGTGTTTAAGTAGCTTTTGGGTGGGAGGGGGCTAGGATAGTTTTAGTAACTAGGAAAAATAATAATTAAAAAATAAAAAATTAATGTCCAGGCTTGTGAACCGATGGAACCGGTCTCCAGACCAGTTCGGTACCGAACCAGTCGGTTCGGTGCTGAAATCGGCCCGTTCAGTACCGAACCGGTCATTTCCGGTTCGAAGGGCTGGTTTGGACTTGTTTTGCCTCCAAACCGATCGGACCGGCCGGTTTTCTAGAACCGGTTCGGTTCCAATAACACTGGATTAAATTGGCAAGGGTCCAGAAATTGAAAAAGTCAAAGTCGGGATTAAATCGGCAAGGGTCCAGAAATTGAAAAAGTCGTTAAAGTCGGGAGATTTTTGAAAAAATTGGCAAAAAGTCAGAAAAATTAAAAAAATACAAAAATATTTATTTATTTTTTTAATTTTAGCATCTAAAGTATCCACGACATCAAATAAATGCATTTCCACGTAAACATAAAAAGAAAGCTAATATATAATATGTATATGAAGTCTAGTGTTACATCACATATCAAAATAGTGAATCAAGTCTTGAATCTTGAGTCTTGTCTCAGTCTCAACTCTCAAGAGTCAAAATATCAACAAAAGATATAATAAATGTATATCACGAGTCATCTACATGTCATAAAGTAATCATTCACTAAGATCCTTTGCCCCTTTTACGAGAATAGGGAATGGCTTTGCCTTTTCCTCTAGAGGAAGAAGGCCCTGCCCCTGGGGCTACAAATGGACTTTGTCGTCCTCTAGAAGCCAGAAAAAGAGGTCGCATTTATCCTCTATTGCTGCCCATCTTAGATGGTGTCACTTCCTCCTCCTCAACCTCCTCCTGCTTTGCCTCCTAACCCTACTCCTGCTCTACCTCTGGCTCTCCCTCCCCTGCAACTGCTACCTCCTTTGCCTCTAGTGCCTCTAGATACACATCTAACCAATCAGGGATCGAGTCCATGGTCGGCCTCTCAATCTCGACCCTCCAGGCAGTAGTGGTATCAATATTGTCCAATGAGATGGTTTCCACATCAGGAGTTTTTTGAAGTTGTCTCACCCATAATCGAAGATTGTAGTAGACGTAGACCATGTCATTGAGGCGTTGGGACTCCAATTTGTATTAGGGTCATAGATTGTAAATTAGTACTTAGAAAATTTAAATATTAAAAATAATAAAATGAATTCAAAAATTTAATTTGAAAATTTTTTACCTGTTGCACTTTTTGCAGTGTATTTTGTCAAATACACTCCAGTTGCGCTCACACCCAGAAGAACTGCATGTTTGGTTGAGCACTCAAATGGAAAGCTTTGGAGATGAGGTACTCTGCCACCATAGCTTGTCCACCAAGCATCTACAAGTTAAAACAAAAATGAGAAACATAAAAAAAATGTTAAAACATTGAAATTCTAAATTTGAAGCAAATTATGAACAGACGATGAATTATGAAATTTGAAACTTGAAACAAATTGAAGCTTGCCTGGCATTTTGGTCGACATATTCTTAATAGCCATGGTAAAACCAAATGTGCCACCTTCCATCTTATACATCTCCATTTCTTAAGAAATATCTTCACATTCTTGCTCAGATTCCACCATCCTCTCAAGACAAGTGAGGAATCCACCCATCACCTCGACATCAATCTTAAACCACGAGTAAGAAAATGTGGGGTTGAGGTAGGTACCTGCATCATGAATGGAGCAATGGAGGGTATTGTTCCATCGCTCATCAATCACTCTCCATATGACCTGTTGTTTCTCTAACCCCTCGTCTCCCTTATTTTCATAATAAGCACGAATGGCTTCTTTGGCTCTATCCATGCCCTCATACAAGTAGCCCATTGTGGGCTTGTCTCCATCAACCAACCGAAGAACTCTTACCAAAGGTTCTGAAATGGCACAAACCTCCTCTACTCCTTCCCAAGAGCTCTGATCATTTGAAACTAGTCTGCATATGCCCTCTCCCTCTGGTTTGCAGCTAAAAGATAAAGCACGCCAATCTTGTGAAAGAAACATGCTCTTCACATCCCACATAGAATTCAACAAAAACTGAAGAGATATGAAAGTAATGGCAAATCGTGTAATGGCAAGACGCACCAACTCTTTGTTGTTGGTGAATCTTCTCATCAATATAAGCACAGATGCATGATTATATACAACTTTTGTTATACTCCTGGATGATTCAACAATATCCCTCACAAGAGGAATCTTTCTTATATCTTCCAACATCAAGTTAATACAATGAACAGCATAAGGTGTCCAAAACAAGTTAGGATACCTCTCCATAAGAAACCTTCCAGCAACAACATAATTTTCAGCGTTGTCTGTTATGACTTGGACAACATTTTGTGGACCTACTTCTTGAATGAAGATATCCAACAACTCACATAATAAACATGCATCTTTAATGTGTGCAAATGCATCAATAGATTTCATAAACATTGCCCACTTGGGACAACTAACCAAGAAGTTAAGAAGGGTCCTACCCTTCTGGTCAGTCCAACCATCTGACATGACTGTGCATCTAGTGTGTTCCCATGATGCCCTAAACTCCTCCAATCTAGCAGTGCAATCAGCCTTTTCATCTTGAAGAAAAGGCCCTCTCAACTCTACAAAGGTAGGGACTTTGTAGCCCAAGACAACGAGAACAACAACATCAAACATAGGTTGGTAGAATGGGTTTGTCTTGGCAATGTTGAAAGGAACATCACTCCATCGAAGACACTTACTGACCAACCTGTCAGCTTCTGCCTTTTCCTTTTTTTTAAGTGTCGATTTAATGTCATGTTCTGCACCAGGTGTGGTTCTAAGAACAAAAAAAGATGAGAAAGTTGAGGGGTTGATACATGTGGGTGTAGAATGTGATTGTCTGCCTTTTCCTTTTTTTTAAGTGTCGATTTAATGTCATGTTGTGCACCAGGTGTGGTTCTAAGAACAAAAAAAGATGAGAAAGTTGAGGGGTTGAGACATGTGGGTGTAGAATGTGATTGTTATAAATATAATTCATAACAAATAGTATAAATAGAATAAATGTAAATAATAAATAATCAAGATAATGGTTATTTAAATAGTCATTAGTTAACTGAAAAGGCATGTCTAAAAGACATGCCCAGTCATGAAAGGCCACCTGCGTAGGTATATAAGCAGGGCCTCATTGTAAGATTTCTCATTACTTATACATTTTATATATAATAAATTATTATTACAAATAGGTCTTGTATATTTTACAATTAAAGTCAACAAGCCTACTAGTTTTGTTGCTTCAGTGGTATCGGAGCCATGCTGCACAATATAGTCTCACGAGCCTATGAACGTAGTTTACGAGCCTATGAACATAGTTTACCATACAATGTGCCATTGCGTGTAGATCCCGAAGAAATTGAGCAGATTAGAAAAATTCAAGAAAAGCTTCAGAAAAGTCATGTGTAGAAGCTACAGTACGTTTTAAGAAAGGTTATGAAGAAATCCATAATAAGGAAGATGATATTTTTGAAGATAATCATGAAGAATCACTACATTCTGCAAAAGATCAAGTTATGAAAATTTCAAATTATGATGAAGATGATCTTAAAGATAAAGATGAACTTGCTAGCCAAGAAATTGTTAAAGAACCTGAAAAAGATGATGAACACGAAATTAATGACATGTCTTCCCCCTTAAAGGATGTTAATAAACAAAATCAAGTTGAAATTTTTATAGGTGGTATTGATAAAGAAGCTGATGAGGATTTTGTGATTTCTTGTGTCGATTCTTTGAATTCCTGTGTCGTGAGCAGAATTTTTGGACAGATTGAAATTGTTGCTCAAGATTTGAAAATGAATCACTATGAAAACGATCGCAACAGGGACGATGACGGAGAGGCCATATTTTACCCTGATGAAGAAGAAGAAAGGGACTATCAGCCCAACCCGCGATATTCCGCAGATGAACAATAGCCCTTTGAAATTAATTACATTCGATCCAAAACAAAACCTCGCAGGCACACAAAGGATAAATCTTGTGTGCTGAGCGAAAAGAATATTGAGGACAAAGGTCACACAAAGAGAAATGCGAAATCCACAGCTCCCAATCAAAACTCCAAAGAATTAAATTTTAGAACCAAAACCACAAAATCTAAATCCTCACTCCTGAGAATAAATAGGCTCGTCAGTATTGACGACCCTGACGATCAAAATGATAAAAAAAATTCTCAAAAGACTAAGTTGAAACAAAAACGGATGGAGAAGACGAATTTGTTGGACAAAGACGAGGAAATTTCAGGAGTCGTAGCGAAAAATCCCAAAATATCCGGCAATGGATTCACTTATGAATGGTTAGATGAGGATACAGATAATAAAATAAATATGCATGATCACATTCGAGACCTGGGAAGACAAATTGCTAAAGAAGTAATGCCATGTCGTATTTTGGATTCCGCAAGCAGCATCACTAATGATTTGCGGAAACAATGATCACCTGGAACAACTGGAATTTACAGAATTAGTATGGTTAGTTCGTCCCTTGATTTCTCAGGGATAAACATTCTAACCTATCAAATACCACCAGTTTACAAATATCACAGATCAAAAGTTCAGAAATCAGACGTCTATTCTATAATTTTAATTTCGATTTTAGTAAGTTGCAACTTGTTGTAACTGAAGAACATAGTTTAGAAGACATACTGAATCAGAAACCAGATTTTCTCCGTTGGTATGGATATTCCCACTCTTCCTTGACTCACTAGATTCCAACGACGAAGTTAAGAGTTTTGGACATTGAGGGAAGCACCTTGAAAAGATTGTGGCCACATCAATCTCAAGTGTTGTCTCTATATCTGAAAGAGTTAGATACCTCAACTCCCCTTTCACAATTTGCAAGATCTATAGGGCATTTGAAATACCTTGAAAGGATTGCCATATCGAATCACTCCAAAGCAGTTTCGGTCGAAAGGTTGCCCGACGAATTTTGTCTTCTGTGTTCTTTAAGATACTTAATTTTCAAAGGGTTCTCAAGCATGGTGTCACTACCTGACTCATTTGGAGAGCTAAGAAAACTACATCTCAACGATTTGGAAGGTGATCGAATTGCCCCCATCTCAATATGTCGTTCCTCAAGTTGGTTGTTATGGTTTGGGTCAATCGCCGAAAGGAAATGGGTGTACGTATGTAGCTTAGCCAACTTCAGTATCTTTTCAATCGCAGTCAAGTGTGCCAGCGGAATGAAGACATTATCCCTTCTCATTACATCAATTTCCTTATCAAAATCAGCATCGAAAATAGCGCAATATCCGCTATTGATACTCGAAACTGTCGATTTGTGTCAACGCGTTCCAACTTCTGGTCCGACCTCAATTAAAACTCGTTCGTCGTCCTTTTCCGAGCCATGGTCAAACAGCGTAACCCTTCCGGTCACGGCTCGATTCATTTCACTATATAAATACTATATAGTGACATACGGTTGGATATACTATATAGTGACATAATTATAAATCAATTATATAATAATACTAATTATATAAATTAATTAATTTAATTATTTAATATATATATATAAAATAAAAGTGGGCAGTATTACCAGCAAAAACGAGTTACAAGTTGAGGTACCAAAGACGAGTTACATATGTTGAGATGACAAAACACAAGATGATGTCAAGATGACAAATGCAACATGAAAAAAATTGTCAACAATATAGCTTTGAGGACAAAGCTTTCGAAGGAAGGGGCAATGTTATGAATATAATTCATAACAAATAGTATAAATAAAATAAATGTAAATAATAAATAATCAAGATAATGGTTATTTAAATAGTCATTAGTTAACTGAAAAGGCATGTCTAAAAAACATGCCCAGTATGAAAGGCCACCTGCATAGGTATATAAGCAGGGCCTCATTGTAACATTTCTCATCATTTATACATTTTATATATAATAAATTATTATTACAAATACCTCTTGCGTATTTTACAATTAAAGTCAACAAGCCTACTAGTTTTGTTGCTTCAGTGATGTTGGAGAACCACTCTCACTTCCCCCCACTCTTGAGGCCCCTACAAGTTGGCTTTTTACTACTGCCTTAGTGTCTTTTCCCTCCTCTTTATCCATCAATGATTTAATGGTCTGTTGGATGATTTCTGGAGTTGGATTTAGGCAAAGTTCTAGATTTTTCCCCAGAATTTGCCCCAAATGGAATTCTAATCTGTTGACACCCCCTGACATATGCTTGCCACACAACTTGCAAGTCAAATACATTCTATTGACCCCTCTAGATTCGGGTATAGGATCAAGTTCACCATATTCCCACATAGGGTTCAAATTCCTTGGCATTTTGTTTGAAACTTTGAACCTGAATTTGAACCTACAACACACAAAAAATTGAAAAAAAATAAAATTGCCCATCACATAAGAAGCAAAGACAAATGTAATTGTTGATTTTAAATTTTAAATGCCTCTTCTCACTCACTTGAACACACTCAGATTCACTAAACAAGGATTTGAATTATTTATTCTTGAAAGTTGAAACATGTAAACATTCTAAACACTTAAGTTTTGATTCAATCTAGATTCTAAACAATGTTTTGATTCAAATTTCTAAGCAAAAATAAGCTAAAAACAAACTAATAGAAAGATTTAAAAAGCTATTTGTGTAACAAAGACTCAGAGAGAAATTAAAATACATACATGGCAGCAGCAAATCGGCACCTTGAATCTCTCATGTTG
Source organism: Pinus albicaulis (assembly GCA_034641835.2). Taxonomy (NCBI): domain Eukaryota; kingdom Viridiplantae; phylum Streptophyta; class Pinopsida; order Pinales; family Pinaceae; genus Pinus; species Pinus albicaulis. Next base: position 1,314,089,677 of record CM076578.1, on the reverse strand, counting down.
AGCAGTGGAAAAATCTCTAAATCCACACAACAAAACTAGTAAATCTCCTCCTCTTAGGCAATGGAAAACACCTCCTCTCTCCACAGGGACAAATGGCAAAAAGAAGAGTGAAAAATGAAGTTTTTTTGGCCTTTCCCCTCACTTATCCGCAGCCTGGGCAGGCTCCCCGACTTTTTCGATCGACTCCCGATTTTTTCGATTTAATCCTGACTTTTCTTATTGGGAAAAAAATGCCAAAAAGTCAGTGATAAAATCTGACTTTGTCGATTTTATCACAACTTTATCGCGACTTTTTCCACCCTGCTCCTATCACTAATATCTACAAAAGAGAAAGAAAACTGAACAAGTAGACAATGGTAACTAAAATAACACATATACAAAAGCCATGTAGAACATAAAATGTTGTCCTCCAGATGTACAACATAAAATGCAAAATGAGGGGAGCAAGAAGAGGGATCACCAAGAGAGTCATGAATGACCAAGAATAGGCCAACACACTGCCTGAGAAGTATTAAAAGCTTGCATGCATCATTGGGGATTTTTTCGGAAAGGAAAAAATCATCCCTTTATATAGAAAAAAAGGAATACATGCATCAAAAATTGATTTGCAATCTGCTGTAAAAACCACCCTTGGCAGAGCTGCTAAGGTACCAGAGTTACTGAGAGTTATACAATATCAAAAGTATAGCATCTGCAAAAAGATTTTGACTTTTAAGTTTTAACCCTTCATAAAACTCCAAAAATACTAATGATGCCAGATATATGATGAAAAAGCAAAACAAAAGCAAGAACATGTTTATAGAAACCAAGTGACAGCAAGATAATGTGAAATCAAACTGAAGATGATAAGGCCTGTTGCATGTAGGAACCTGAAGTCTTCTGCGACTGAACATGATACCCTCATGAAATTTCTCCAGGAATATATAGCCTTCCTCAACCTGAAGACCTCTCTCCAAGAGGAAGCCAGCTTTCTCATTGAATTCCCTAAGAAGATGCTGGAAAGACAGGTTCTAGAAGTACTTCAACACCATGATTCTATCTATCCAGCATTGTAGAAGTCAAGCCTATAATTTGCCCCTACCCGCCAGCCAATCGATCACCACTCTCGAGTCTCCAAAAATCTGAGAGGAAGATTATTTCATAGAAGCGGTAATGAATAGTAATGCCCAAACAGCAACAACCTCAGCCTTAGTATTAGTTCCACAAACTGCTTTCATCCAAAAATGGATAAAAGTGTTTCCAGAAAGAGTGATGAGACCACCACAACCACGAGAGTCCAATTGTTGAGCACCATCAAAATATCCTCTAAAATCTGAAAAGGAAAGATCTGAAACAAAGACAAAGCGAGGCCACAAATAATCCAAAAAGAAGCCAATAACTTGAGGGAGGATCCAGTTGATGTTGACCTGAGCACCCTCGAATATCCACTTATTGCAGACCTTCGATATACCCCAAGCAATGTAGACCGGCAGAAATTTGAAAGCCCCTCTATGTTGAATCCACAAATCTACACGTCTCTAGATAGTGAATCGGACCGAGGTCGAATACACTAGGGGTGCGACCCACCTCAAGCCATAGAGATCTAGAAAAACAACAAGAAAAGAAAAGATGATCAACAGACTCCTGATTTTGCATACATACATAGGATGCAAAGATTTTGTAATGTCCCCAAAATTTGGATTACCTAGCGAGGTGGTTAGGTGAGTTTTCCAGAGCTTGTGTCAGCCTAGTCATAGGAGCAAGATTACTCCATTGGTGGGCCCAAAGGGTTTTAGAGGAATTTATGTGTCCAACTGGGATAGCTTACCATATTTCATCATCGGGATCAATTTCACACAGTTTGCTCTTGGTTCCGTTGCGTTCCAATGATTTCCGTAAAATAGCGTTAATAACAGGCATATTTTAATAATTTATGCTAAAGGTGTTGTTTCAAGATGATTACTTGGAGAAACACCTTAGTGTAATAGCTCGTTGGAATCGAGGCGAAAAGATCTACAGGGCAGAATGATAAAAAGGGGCTTTGGGTGGTCAGTGTGACCACAAAGGAAAAGTGTTTTTAAATATTTAATTGGAGGGAAAAGGTAAGTGAGATAACAAAAAAAAACGAAAAAAGGGGAAGGTGAAGGTGAAAAGGCAACCCTAAATTCATTAAAGAAGGAAAATGAGGAGGCTCTCCTCATTCGTGCATTTTTGAGTTTGGAGAAAGAGCTCTTGGAGAGAGTTTGAGGGAGAAGCTGAGGGTTTGGAACCCTAGCCGCCATAGCAAACTTCGGTGTTGAAACGAGACACCCTAGTTTGGGATTTGAGAGTGAAATCACTCATATTTCACCGTGGGGGCTTCAATGGAATAGAAGATTTACAGTGAATATCCAGTTATTGTGGTTTTATCAGTTGATTTTATACAGTGATGTTGTTTTCTCTACAAATCTTCCTTACAGGTGAGTGTCAAAGACAAATCTGGAGATTTTCATGTGGGGAGAGGGAGGCACTAAAGTTCACATGCACTAAGCCAAGAAGAAACGAGCTCCCTGCTTATAAATTGAGTTTCTTATTGTTGTGGGGTGAGTTTGGAAAATAAGAGTCATAAAGAATTTCTGGGCAGGAGGATACGAGTTTACTGACCCTGGGGTCAAGTTATACATTCTCCCTGTTGATTCAAAGTTCTGAAGTACCAGCTCTCTCTCTTCTGAAGGACGAGCATCTCTGAAGGCAGCAGAACGATTTCTAGGAGGTTGGGCAACGCATGAGTCATTATATTTAAGGCAGGTCCAATTTCCCAAGTCTGGGCGTGATTCCAAGAAGGAAAGAGGGTTGAATCCCCTCATTGTTAATGTTGGACAAGAGCTGCATAATTTTTGGGCTGAGTGACAGGCTACAGCTAAGGTGGAATGAGTTAACTGTTATTCGAAGGCTGCCACTATCCCCATTGCACGAGGCTGTATATCATCTTGGAGAGGCTCATGTTGCAGACTGCATGGAGTCTGAGCCATTATTGGTGGACTAGAAGGTGCTACGACCACCTTATGGTGTCTATAACAGTGATTGGTACCTTTATATTGATTGTTGGTGGGATGTTTTGATGTGCTGTACAGAGGAGCAAATTCTGAGCTTATATGTGTCATTGAAGAACTGAAATACTACATCGAATCATCTATTGTACCCAGGTTCCTATGCTCTAATTGTGTCCATTCTATTTGCATAGTAAATACAAAGAGGAAGTTGTTCATTTGCTCTCTTTCTATGACGGAAATTACATACATCAATCCTATGTAAATCTCTGTGCTTGAAATATATCAGTTTGAAATTTTTGGTAGCTTCATTTTGGGTACATGTCATTTATTGTGTGTATTTTCTGAGTTGGAATTGTAAGAAAACACCTACAGCAGTACACAGTCAAATTGTTTGACGAAATGCTTCACTGAAACTATAGCACAAACTCAGAAATTTAGTATGAGAAATTAAGTTTTTTCAAAGGAGGGATATTACAGTGGTATCAGAGCCTTAATCTTGGCTCAGTCGTGGGTGGTTTTTTCTTAAATTAAAACAAAACCAAAAATAAATAAATAAAACCAGAGCATGTTCTAGGACAGTTAATGGGTTCAAAGGGAAGATTATAATAAGGAAAAAATAATTCCAAGTCAAGAGAATTGTTGGCCCAAAAATTTGAAAATTATAACAAAACCTTTGCATAGGTGATAGAGCACATGGAAGCATGGGTGTCATCAAATGCAGTAGATAACAAAAGGAATAGCAAATCGAAAGATGAAAATGTAGTCAAGGACCAGGAAGCAAGGATTGAAGGTGAAAACCATGACCAAACCTTCCAGGACAAACTGGGAAAAGTCACACCTGTTGAAATGAAGCTATCACAAATTCACTCCAACAGGGTGGAACAAAAGTTTGGGATGAAAGGGAATCAGAAATTGCTATAGAATGCTTGTCATCACTTAGCGAGATTGTTGAGTTAGATGAGGAGTACAAAGAAAATCATGAATGCACAACAGTTGATGATGATTCCCAAGAGGTGTGCAAAGATGATAACACACAAGTGGTCGACGGTGCAAACTCAGTCCCATCAGTTGATGAGGTAAATGTTGCTCACAAGCCTACTTATGTCTATAACTTGGAAAACCAATTGAAGACAAATGCAGACAATATTAGGGCAGCGACGAGGCATTATGATGATGCACCGGTATTGGTGACAAATTATTGTTGGAGAAGTGCAGTGGCACATGACAGTTTAGGAGGAGAGCCTTTACTTGCAGATTTCCAAACCCTCAAAAAGGCATTGGTAGAGATGAAATCTAACTATGTATGCCTTCTTTCAGACAGAGAGCACCTACTCATGCTTGCTGAGATATATCATGATGCACTAGTAGGGAAAGAGGAGGAAGTTGATAGGCTTACACATGAGCTTGGAACTACCCAGAAGTTGTTGAAGAGCACTCAGATGGCCCTTCAAGAATTAGAGTTGCAGGTTGACCAACTTTGTATGCAGTTGAATTATGTACATTCTTCTATGGCAACCATCACACAAGAGGATGTTAGGGACACTCATGATTTGGTAGAGGAACTTCTTGTGATAATGGAGCACAGGGAACACCTAAATGAACTGGCACTTGCAGAGAGGCATGTTCAAGAGGTTTCTAATTATAAACCCATGGGATGTGGATACAAATATATTTCAGATGAGGATACATCCATCTGGGATCCAAAATCAGTTAACATGAGTGGAGTGGAAATTGGAGACCCTGGTTGGCATTGGGACCCGGGTGGGGTTTTCAATCATTTACCGGGTGTGAAGAATGGCTATGGTGTTGACAGGGTGATTGACCCAGTGACCAAGCACTCACGTTCCTTCACACTTCCATCAGAGTTATGGTCAGTGCTAGGGGCGAGTTGGTTTGATTCAGGAGTGTGTAGACTTCGGGAGATGTCTTGGCACATTGTTCATGCATGGGGTTGCAAGGTGGTCAGCATGCCCTAACGGGAATTATTCAAATGGGATGGCATTTGTATGCCATGAGATACAACAATATATGGGGATGATGTTCTTCCATTGATGTATTGGGCACAGGGGCCACCGAGGATCTACACAACAGTGACATCCCCATTAGCATGTGAGGATTCATGCCACTCAGGTCTACCAGGACAGAGGAGATATGGCTCACATCATGGAGGGTCCACTAGCAGGATGGCAGATACATTGGCACATGCGGGATACCAGACAGTACAGGGTGCATCAGCAACAATCAGGGATAGCCAGTGAGGTACAGGGATATGCCATGTTGTGCAGGGGTATGCAGAGGAGTACGATGATGCATGGTTTTATGCAGTGGTGTATGGTGTTGCACAGCGGGATCTTAGAGCATTGCTTTTGGGGAGACAGATTGATTGGGATATCGAGCATACCATTGGGACATCAAGCATATCAATGGGCCTGGCTTAACTAGGATCGATGAGTGGATGGATGAGCGCCAGGGAGCATTGCATTCCTCGAAGTTTGATCTTTGATTTTTGCATCACCTAATTAGAGTCAGAGAGTAGGATACTCGCAGGACTACCCATGGGTATCCATATGAGTTCTTGATAATGCCTTTGGGATTGACCCATGCATCGGTCACTTTCCAATCTTGCATGTTAGCACTCTGTGATTTTCCTAGGTTGAGGAGAAAAATGACAAAGGTAACCACAAACCACTTTAGGCCAAAATCTAGTCCTTCTAGCCTGGAGAGGGCTCTCTCACTTAGTTCACTCAACAAATAGGATATTAGGCTAGGTAGTAAGCTCAAAAAAAAAAATTCATTTTAGAGGTTTGTTGATGAGGAAAGGGGGGAAACAATTGGGCATGGAGTCATGTTCAAAATCTGATTTTTGTCCAGTGAGATGCTGGGAAAATAGAAGGTTTCTCCACAGGGGCGAGGTAGGCAGCTTTGGTGGTGGTTTTAGATCAAATTGTTGTAGAAGATGAAGGAAGAAAAAGTGAAGAACAAGCACATTAGAGCATCAAACAATAGATGAATTCTAAATGGTTGTCTTAAAGATGAAAACATTAATAACTTGGCAAACTAATCAGAGCATCATTAAGGATGAATTTTGAATCAATCATTTGGTTTTTTCCATGCAAGAAAGATGCACATTAAAGGGATGAAAAACACATAAGATAACTCACAAATCAAAGGAGCACAGGCCACCAAATTTCTGACACAAGAATCCCTACAAATCACCTGTTATTCGATTCATTCACTGGCAAAAAGTCTTCAAAATCACAATGCACAAAAGTCTTCTTCTCTAAACTCAACCAACATAACCTTTACAATGCTTTTGCTACCCTTATACATCATCAATGATTCGATCTCCTGTCCTAGGTGGTCGAATTCATTGACCAAAACTAATTTTAACTAGATGCATTCAAAATCTGGTGCATATACTTAAAAACAAGAATTTTTTTCCTTATAGCCAATCCAGGTTTAAAACATCACTAGCTTAGAATAGTGACCAATAAACATTAAACGCAATCCCTAAGATAATTTTCCATCTATTTACATGCTCAAACCTACTACCAGAAGTCAAAAATTCTCATTTTAAGACAAAATATGGCTAACTGTCCAGACTTGCAGCGCCATTAGGCAGATTCGTAGCAAAACAAAGTGACTTCCATGGTTTATATGGTTACGGCCTCTATCTAACAAAATGAAGCAGCTGGGTATGCCTCAAATGCTCCTGTGATGGTGATGTTCCTCCTGAACAAGTTTCAAAACACCTGCAAACTTCCCTTTGGCTTGTACCCCACTTTCACAGCGCACTGTCTGTTTTCGTAGCCTCCAAAAACTGAAAACTTGGTGACTTTTTCCTCCATGTGGAATGTTGGAAACCTCAGAATAGGTACTGGAACCTTCATATAAACCCCTCATGACAACAAAAAGCTTTAACTTCACTACCCCATAGCTATAAAATTTACATATGGAAAGTGCAACAAGCCCCTTGCTGCAATTCTACTATTTTCATCAAAATTTATTTCTTTCTGATCTTTTGAGCCAAAAATGAAGTTTTTAGGGTAGGGTTGGGTTGAAGTTCTTTGTTGGAGTTTCATCTTTGTACTCGCCTTTGCCAGCAAGTCCAACTTGCCTCTCTTCCTCTTTCTTCCAACTTCTATGATTTCAGTAAGCCTTTTCTTCACCATCCTAAGTCTTCTTTTCAGGACCAAGTTTTGTACATATAAATTCTTCACTTGCCTATACAGAGGCAAGTTCCACTTTAGTTTATACCTAGCTTTGTCAAGAACTGGCATAACATCCTCTACCTCTTTAAACAAGGCCATCTTATCCCTATGGTCTTTCTCTGCAAGTTGATCCACTTGATGTTGTACACCTTCAAGCTGCTCCAGTAGCTTCTCATATTCCTTTTGCTCATCAAAAACCACAGGCTGCACAGTCTCATTTTCTTGTATATGTACCTTGGCAATAGACCTAGTCTTAGGTCTCCTTGAATACTGAATTGGCTCTTTCATCTTTTCAACATCAATCACGACTTTACCCTTACCTTTGGCAACATGTGTCAATGCTTCCTTTGATGGTTCTTCTCTTCTAGAATGGATAGTTTCTTGAGACACTTTATGCCTAATCTCCTTGTTCTTCTACTGCAAATAAACTATTGTCACATGGGCCTTGTCTAACTGATCCTGTAATTCCCTAATTTGTTGGTCTTTTTCATCAATTTCCACCTCTCTTTGTGTGCTTTCTGATTCCATGATTTGAATAGGAGATGATGGAGGGACCATAAGTAATCTCTTAGCTGCAGACCTTGTTCTTGGCACCCTTACCACCTACTCTATCTCAAGGGAAAATTGTAGCTTCTTAGAACTTTTCTTACAATCCAATTTGTCTTTGGTCAAAGGTTTCCTGACTAAGCTTGTTGCAGGTGAAGCTTCCTTAACCACAACTGAAGGAGTGTCTTTCTTGGTCCTTTGACTGTTTGAAGACTATGCTTCCCAACCTGAAGAGACCAAGAACTCATGCCATGTCTACTCTTTCTTCTCAAGCTCCTTCATGACCAACAACTTAGTTAATGCAAAATGAAATAAATTGGCCTCCACTTGACTTCCTTTTGTCTACACTCGATCAACCATCTTACATAAACTTCTAAACAAATAATAGGGAAGACTCATAGCTTTCTTGCCAGTGAAATGCAGCAATAGCCTAATGTGATAGTGATACACCCTACTAAATCTCCCCTCACATGTAAAGTACCTTTGGATGACCTCTAAGAGTTTGCCATGATGATCCTGTAAATAATTCCTTGCGACAGATGAACCATACCCTTTCCTTTGTTTAGGCTTGACAAAATCCTTTAAGGCAACCAAATCAAAACCCATTCCTTTGAACCACTCCTCTCCACCTAAAGGAATGTCAAGCTTCCCACCTTTGCTTTTACACCATCAAAACCTTTAGCAAATTCTTTAGTCAACTACAAATGGTATCCTTGAATTCTTTCACAGTATCTCAAGCAACCTACTTGCTCAAAAGCCACCCTAATGGTTGGATCTGCATTGATGGATGAGATGTCACGTGGTTCAAAACGTTCAATGGCTCCCCCTTATGTTTTTTGTCCTCTAGTGTTGACATATTTTCAATTTTACAGCAATGAATTGGGTAAGGTTATGAACCGCCCTTTAGGCAACAAATGGAGGTGTTTTTGGCTTTTCCAAACCTTATGACAATAATTTAAAATGCAACCCAACAATTATATCAAGATTCACAACCGCAAGTGCTCTCAAGCAACCCTACAGAACTCATAAATTTGTAATTTGTTGGCAAGGAATTGGACTAGGGACATTCACAGCGTAGAGGGTCAAAAAAAAAGCGCGAAAGCAATTTTGGCTTTTAAAACACTTTAGTCATAAATTTAGATGGAAAAGCTTTGGTTACAGTCCCTAGGCTAAAATAACAATTGCATGCAAGGTTTACAAGGCAAAAAAGGAAAATTGGCAGCTTAGAAGAAGGGGTGTGACCCACTATGTGGATTCGCAACGCTTTAGGAGGAAACACAACAGATTAGGAGAAAACGCAGCAAAAACACAGAATCGCAACGACAACAAATTTCACCTCATTTACAAGCTTTACATGGTCTATACTGCCTTCTAATCACAATTGCACAATTGTTTCAAGTTTAAAGGATAAAAACCAAATTGAATTTGCACCTGTGAGCAAGAATTTGACACCTGCATGCAAGAAAAGTAGCATTGTCTGAACTCGCAGCGCCCCTACCTCCTTTTCGCAGTGAACAAATCAATTGTACTGAAGCCTCCGATGAAAATGTTGAAGAACTAAACACTGAGGAATGAAGATAATAACCCAATTGAACATGCAAAATGGCTTGGAGCGGGTAAGAATGGTGTTGAACGCGATTTTGAATGGCTAATCATAAAAACGCAGCGCAGCTATGGATTCGCCACGCTTGGGAAGAGAGAAGGACTGTTACCTCCTTTGCTGAGATCGTGATCAGTTGTTGAAAAGACTTTCAAACTGAATCATCACTGCCTCCAAGTCTGTGCCCAATCTTTTGTCATGATTCCTTTTGATATAGACTTGATTTCCATACTTAGCATGTGATAATCAAAGCTTGATTCCATTGATCCCTAGACTCTCTTATAATGACAATTGACCTTTCATGATTACAATTTCAAATCATGACTCCTTGTGACCTTACATTTCAAATGATGGCAAAAATACTCTTTATGATACTTTCACAAATCTAACCTTTTAATATCATGACACTCATGAAAACGAAAACTAATACACTAACATGACCTTATAAACATGACCTCAAGTGACATAATAAGAGTAACATTACTAAGATCCCTAGACCTAAAGGCTAAGACACTAACATGGCATACTATTGCAAAGGCTTCTATTGTTATTCTTTGGTGCTCTCATCACATATAGCAGGACACACGGGGGACACCTGAGACAGGTGAGACACAGTGCATCGTGGACAAGATAATGACTTCCCATCTGAGGCATATGGTCGGAGTGCAAGTTGACAGATACATGATTAGGGATGGCGTAATCCACTGTAGAGGCAACATATGTCCTGCCCCTGAGTACACACTTAGGGAGATGATCAAGAGAGAGTTACAGGACACACCTTCGATAGGATATTTTGAGGCATTATACAAGCATGGGGAATAGTGAATGGTAGGCCTCTTTTACAGGAAGGCATGTGGGCTCCAGGCAATAATTGGGTACATCACTAGGAGACAAGATAACATAGTCTGATGTGTGATTAGGCAGGAGCAGGGCAGTTTAGCATGCACCATATTGATTCATGAGACATGGTGCTTGTCTATTGGTTGCAAACAAGGATTAGTGATGGGGCACAGATGGGCACCAACAGTGAGCAGTGCTTCACCACAGCAGTTATTTATGATCAGAGTGGCACAACAGCAACATGGCAGTTTCCTTTTAGGATTAATATGGGACCCTGGCATTACAGCACTTGACAGCTCAACCACCAATATGGGTGAGTTGGTCTTTACAGGGGAAGATCACTCAGATCTTCCACTGGACTTCAATTTGGTGGAGAGCATTTCACTTCTCAGTGATTCATTGGGGGTATCAGAGGTGGTAGTGGTTCGTTCCTGTGGAAGAGGATCCTTTTTAGCAGGTTTTGTTCAGTACTTTCAGATGTTCACTCGTGAGGTGCACGAAATTGGTTTTTTGGTAGAGCAACTTCTTGAGGAGTTGGTCGGAATTTCACATTTTCGAGACACCCTACTTATTGGCAGTATGTTGAGGGCCTCGAGTGTCTATTCCTTGTTGGTGAGTGAGTGGAGCAAAAGATGCTTCATGATGATTAGGATGGTTTAGGACCCTAGAATTTGTGAAATTTTCAAGTTGAAATACTACTGCAGTGATTGATTTATTGCCTACTTATTTATGATAAGTTATTTACAATACTTTCAGTAAATTATGAAATAAATACAACTGCAGTATTCACTTAATCATAAGCAGAAAATCGAATAGAACGCATATAACGCAATAGAAACAATCATATGAACACAGTTATTTTTAGACAATTGTCCCCAGAAAAAACCCAATGTGGGAAAAACGGTGCAGCAGATGAGGGCTTTTATTATTCTTTAGCATTGGAAATCATTTACAGAAATTTGACGAGCAGATGACTAGAATACACCTAAGGTCATTTTTATGAACCCTTCGGAAGAATTTCTGACACACTAGAGGCACCCTTCCTCCCTCTGTGTCACTCTGCGTGGCCTTCTGCGCAGTCACTATGTTGGGCTGCATCACTCTGCGTGGAGGACCAGTGTTGCTGCTCAGCGTTGTCCCCTTTGCGTCCTGCTTTTGCCTTCTTCTTCCTCTGTTGACTTCCCCTTCCTCCTTTTGTCTCTGCAACTTCGCCTCTACAACCTCTCCCTCTTAAATCGAATTCTATTCCTTCAGAATCGATTTCCTTCGGGTACTGAGTGTGTGCCCAACTTGCTTTCCAAATGACCCTCAAGCCTTCTCTTATAGTCTTCTCGTTGATGAATCAACAACCCAGATTATATCTCCAATCAATGGCTGAGATTAAAAGATGACTTGATCTTTGCTTTCTAGAAGATTCACACTCTGCTTTATTAATACCCTTTAATTATTTAATTTCCCTAAGTTTAGACTTAGAGATCACTTTAAAATAATTAATTATTTTAATAAAGCATGATCCAAGTGGAATTTCCACAAACGGTTTCTGGATTCTCTGGAATATTGATGTCCAAGCCTCCTCCCAAAATATGAGACTTGGAACACTTTCCAATGCTACAAAATCAACAGAAATCACTTGGATCAACTTGTGGAGCGACAACATGTGATGGCATTGCTTGAGGGAAAGCAATTTTGGGGAAGGGAGACTGTAATGTCCCCAAATTTTGGATTACCTGACGAGTTAGTTAGGAGGGTTTTCCAGAGCTTGTGTGTTATGTGGACAAATCACTCTTGCGGACAATAGCAATCTCCATAGATTCAATGGTTGACTCTAGTAACAAACAAACAAACTAGTAAATCTTTCCCTAAGTTCATTCCAATTGAATCAGAAGCAAGAATGTTGGAATATGAAATCCACCTTTCAAACGAAATGTCAGATGAAGATCCTCGCTATGGCTTGATGCAGCTCCTCAATGCTCGTAATTCAGACCTACAAACATAATAACAACAAAGGATCAAAGGCATATGATAGATAAATGACTCAATAAAACCCATACTAGTGATCAAGGAAACTAGTACCTAATATCATTATCAATGGAAAAATGGAATTAAATACACAATACATCAACTCCATTGAACAATACAGTGGGAAAGAAACACTCTTTTGTATTAACTTTGAATAAGAAGAAGCAATACAACCTTGCCTTGATGATGTAAGTGTGAAAATTTCTTAATGTTATTTTATGCAGAAATCTACTGTTAGATCTGGTTACGCTCCTCCTACTTAGTTAAGTTATTAAGCTGAAAATTCAGAGTAATATCGACGCAAAACACATAACAGACTTTCACCAATTCAGATCTAGAAAAAGTACATGCACACATAGGCAAAGTGACACAAGGATTTTCTAGACAATAGTCCCCGGAAAAACCCAATGCAAGAAAACCAGTCTGCTAGCTCCTGGAGAGTTTTATTATTAAGAGTTTTCTAAATATAGCAAATCTGGGTTCCAGATCTGGAAAACCCGACAGAGAAAATATAGATCTGCAGCTCACCTGTTGTTTTGAAGCCAAAATATTGAGTGATCCACACCCTCAAATGGGATTTACAGGACTTAGCCAGATCTTGGCCCTAGAAACACCAATGCTGCCCCTGAAGCCCCTGCATCCCTCTGCGCTAGCCTATGGAGGGCTACGTAAGCCCGAACTAGGTGATGCAGACCCTACGCTGCCCCTAAGTGTCTTTGCGTAACCCCTGAGGGTCTCCTGCTGCCTAATGCTGCCCTGGGAGAGACTTCGCAACACTTACATAGCTGAAGCTGCTTCTGCGTTTCGCAGCTGCTGCCCTCTCTGCTGTTGTTGCTACTGCTTCTCTGCACTGCCTCTGGAAGCTGCTCTCTGCCTCTTGCTGATTTTAGGCACTGGGATTAGACCATCCCCTTTGCCTAAACTCCCCTCTCTGCAGCGGAAACACTTCTAAGAATTCTTAGCAAACCCTACCCTAGAATCTTAGCTTAGCTTCAGTGCTCTGCGTCTATGTGTCTTCTCCAAATGACCCTAGCCTTTCCTTTATACTTTTCTCGTTGAGAAACCAACGACCATGATCAGATCTTGAATCGATGGCTAAGATTAAAAGAAAGCTTGATCTGTGTGAGTTAAGACAATTTCATCACATGTTTAATTTAATTAACTTTAATTATTTAATTTTCCTAAGTTTAGACTTAGGAAATACATTAAAATAATTAATTAATTAAATATCTCCCAAACTAGATGAAATTTCCCAAATCCCTTTTTGGGTCTTGTAGATCATGTGTACTCTAGTCCCTCCACAAATTTCGGGAACTAGAGCATCGGATCTACCCCCACTACACAAAATTTCAACACTCCCTCTTAGCACGGAGGGTGCTCTAGCAATACATCACACCATGTATCACAAGATTTCGGGCACTGGTTTTTGGGTTGTTGATGTTGGGCCTGCTGCCCTTCAACACTGCACCATTGCTGCCATTTTGTACTGTTGCCTATGACGCTGTCACCGCCACTGCCACATCTGTACTGCACCTCCCTCTCAAACTATTGCATCTGTGCTGCCATCTACTACACTTCATCTTCAGTTGTTGAGAGAAACAATTGAATCTCCTGCCCAATCTTTGACAAACAAGTCAGTTAGGCTGCAACCTTATCACTGAAGCTCCATCGGTTGCTAATTTGTGTTGTCATGTGGAGGATGATGCGCAGCTACAGCTCTACACTGCGTAAGCAGACTCCCTCTGCACTGTTGAAGTCACATCAGCCCCTTGTGCTGAAATCTCTCACGCTGTTGTTGCACTACGTTGTCCTCCTGAAGCCTCCACGCTGCTGCAACTCTACTCTGCATAAGCAGCTCTGCTCTGTGCTGTTGAAATCACATCAGCCCCTATGTTGTTGTTGCCACGCTGCTGCTGCATCTGCATTGTGCTGCTCCTTCCAGCCTTCAGATCTGCCTCTGCTTCATCCGTGATCTATGCACCCACTGCTCCACTTGTCCCGCTACTGTCTTAAGGCTCCCGTAGCTCGGATGTGATCCAAGAGATGAGCTACACAAGGATCTCGCCCCCATTCTATAGTTGCTCTACAAATCCACGTCGCCCCACTCTTTTGGTTCATGAGCGCTCATGGTTGCATCGTCTTCTGGCCCATCATCCGCCATAGCATCCTTGGAAGAGGAAGCTTCCTTGTCCTTTTTCTTCTGAGGACAATTGCTGGCGAAATGTCCTAGTTCGCCACACTGGAACACTTCTTTGATCTTTAACAGATCCCGCTTCTTCTTTCCCTGTTGCTTCTTTAATGCCAAGGCAGCATCTTCTTCATCTTCCTTCTTCACTTTACTCGATCCCGTGTTGTACTGCTTCTTGGTGAATCTGCGGAGTTCTTCTTGACACATGATTGCCCACAAGTTGTCCCAATCGGGAAGGTCCGCTCTACCCAAGATACTTTGGACAAAGGTTTCCCACTCATCTATGACCGCATTGAGAGCAGTCCTGACCATCACATCATCTTCCACCTTTGCACCCGTGGCAGTCAATTGGTCTTTGATCGACTGTAATCTGAAGAGAAAATGTTTCGTGTCTTCCCCTTGGTCATCATGAATGACGGCATCTAAGTCTCCAGAAGCATCTTCCTCTGGACAGACCTTCCCTCATATAGGGATGTTAACGCCTTCCACATCTCATTAGTTGTCTTCTTCTCAGCTATGTGTGGGACAACATGGTCCTTAAGTCCATCCATTATCAGTCGCTTGGCATGTCCAGCAGCTTCATTATGCTTCCTCAAGAGATCTGCATCGGTCGGTGTGGCCAGAACTCGTTCTGCATGGTCTCGTAGATGATATGCCTCTAGGACTATCAGGATCCTAGCCTTCCAAACTACAAATTTGGATAGGCCATCTAATCTATCCTGATCACGCAGTCCATGAGGAACGAAATCTGTCAAAGCTCCTCTTCTCTCTGCTAGAGATCTGGATCTAGGGTCCTTTGTGAAATGGGCACCCTCTGCTCCCTTTGACAATTTATTGCCCTCCTTGGAAATCTGGCAAATCAACAATGATTCAACTCTCTTCGATCCTCTAACCGATCTGCAAGTTTCTTTGGCTAGAAACCCTCTGAGAAGTTGATCTCCTCCCGCTCTTTGTCACTAGTGCTTAGGCTAAAATTCTGAAGACTTCATAAATTTAACCACACCAGCACCTTCTGAAGTTCTGCAGCTCTGCTTCAGGCACTTCTGAATCAAACAGATTCAGATTTGCGTCACCCTGGCTGGCTTCAAAAAATCCTAGCGTCGCCTCTGCACAGTAAGTACGTTGGCATGTGTGGAGACAGCGTAAGACTGCGTCACCCTACCCTCTGCGTGACTCTTCTCTCTCTGAAACTGCGTTGTCTTTTCAGATCTGGCCTTCTATTGTTGCTGCTACTCTTCTTGTTGCTTTCTGCAGCAAGATCCTTCAGAATTTTGTTGGTGACCCTCCTAGATCTGAAATTGCTCTGATACCATGTGAAAATTTATGAATTTACTTTATGTAGAAATCTATTGTTAGATCTAGCTATGCTCCTCCTACTTAATTAAGATATTAAGCTGAAAATTCAGATTAATATCGAAGCAAAACACATAACAGACTTTCACCAATTCAGATCTAGAAAAAGTACATGCACACATAGGCAAAGTGACACAAGGATTTTCTGGACAATAGTCCCCGGAAAAACCCAATGCGGGAAAACCAGTCTGCTGGCTGCTGAAGGGTTTTATTATTAAGAGTTTTCTGAATACAGCAAATTTGGGTTCCAGATCTAGAAAACACGGCAGAGAAAATATAGATCTACAGCTCACCTAGTGTTTTGAAGCCAAAATATTGACTAATCCACACCTAAGTTCTCCTGTTGGTGACCCTTCTAGATCTGCAATTCCTCTGATACCATGTAGAAATTTCTGAATCTTATATCTTATGCAGAAATTATTACTATTAACCCGGTTAAGCTCCTCCTACTTATACAAGTTATTAATTGAATAAATTCAAGTTAAAATCGAAGCAAAACACATAACAGATCTCTACCAATTCAGATCTAGAATAAGCACATGCACACATTGACAAAGTGACAGTTATTTCTGGACAAATAGTCCCCAGAAAAACCCAATGCAGGAAAATCGGTCTCTGGCTGTTGGAGGGTTCTATTATTAAGAATATTTCTGAATACACAAATCTGGGTTCCAGATCTAGAAAACCCGACAGAGATAACACTAGATCTACAGATCTCTGGCTGATCTAGGGCCACAATAATGACTGATCCACACCGTCAAACGGGATTTACAGAACTCAGCCAAATCTAGGCCTAGAAACCCCAGCGCTGCCCCTGAAAGGCTCTGCGTCAACCTCTGAAGCTCCTGAAAGCCTCTGCGTCAGCCTTGGATGGCCTCCAAACCCTCATCACTGCTCCGGAAGGCACTGTGTTACCCTAGAATGGGTGACGCAGTCACTACGCTACCCCTAAGGGTCTCTGCGTAACCCCTGAAGGGTTTCCTGAAAATTACATTGTCCTTGCTGCTGCGTCTGCTATCTTCCTCTATGTTATCCTTGAGTTGATCTCTTCTCTACCTCTTGTGTATTCTAGACCCTGGGATCAGATCATCCCCTTAGTCTAAATTCCCCTCTCTGCAGCTGAAACACTTCTGAGTATTCTTAGCAAACCCTGCCCTAGAATCTCAACTTAGCTTCAATGCTCTGCCTCTGTGTGTCTTTACAAATGACCCCAAGCCTTTCCTTTATACTTTTCTCGTTGACAAATCAACAGCCATGATCAAATCTTAAATCAATGGCTAAGATTAAAAGAAAGCTTGATCCGTGTTACTTAAGACAATTTCATCACATGTTTAATTAAATTCACTTTAATTATTTAAGTTCCCTAAGTTTTAACTTAGGAAATACACTTAAAATAATTAATTAATTTAATATCTCCTAAACCAGATGAAATTTCCCAAATCCATTTATGGGTCTTGTAGATCAAGTGTACTCTAGTCCTTCCTCAAAATTTGGGACCTAGAGCACAACTGATGCTACCCTAAATACACAAAATCTCAACACCTATGCGTAGTCCCAGCGTCAACCCTCATGGGTACAACGTCACCCCTTCTTTGGATCGATTTGCTGCCTAGAAACTTCGATTTCTGCCTCCCAGTCCCACACCCCGGCACCCGGCTCCTACAATAGATTCCTTTGCAAATTTCTGGATTCTGTCTTGGCCTCTACACAGCCTCTCTAGCTTTGTTGGATCTCTCTCTGCCTTCTCTGTTGATGATTCTTCAACCGAGAAAAATTTCTCTTCAGATACTATCCCTACCCCTCTCTGCAAAGAATCTCTTGATCAATATTTCCTCTGAGCATTGCTTACTTCAGAAATTCGATCTCTTGATCCTTTCTGTGTATTTTTCAAACGACCCTTCAAGCCCTTCTTATAATCTTCTCGTTGAAACTTCAACGACCGAGATTAAATCTCTAATCAACAACTAAGATTAAATTTTGACTTGATCCGCCTTTTTTAGAACATTCACACCCATATTCTATTAATTCACTTTAATTATTTTACTTAGGGTCCCTTTAAAATAATTAATTCTTTTAATAAAATACAATCCAGGTGGAATTTCCCAAAACGGTTTATGGGTTCAATAGAATACATGTGTCCAAGCCTCCCTGCAAATTTTGGGACTTAGAGCACATCTAATGCTACCACAAATCAACACTCCCTCTTAGCGAGGAATGTGCTCTTGCAATACTCCATGCTAAGTAATGCTCTGATTCTGCCACATCTCCCTCTGCGCTGCTAATGTTTGACACTGCTGCCCACCAACTCTGCGCAAACGCTGCACTTGTACTACTGCTGACACTGCCATTGTCAACACTGCATCCGTACTGCAACTCCCTCTCAAGTTCTGCATCCGTGTTGTTGCTGACACTGCCACTGCCAATTGCTATTGCACTGCAATATGGTTGCTTACTACAACTGAAAAACATCCAAAACTGAACAAGTGTTTAGCATGATGCATCTCGGTACTGAAGATCTGACTGCTGCTAGCCTCTGCGTTGACCCTCTGAAGTTGTTGCGTTGTTGTCGACTCTGCGTTGTACCTCACTGCATTGTTGCCAACTCTGCTTTGCATTGCTCAAACTCTGGCGCTAACCACTACATTGTCACTTCTGCACTCCTCTGTACCAACTGGCACTCATCCATCCTATTACATCTGATTTGGGCTCCCGTAGCAAGGTATTGATCTGAGAGATGGACTCCTCAAAGATCCTTCCCAGCCTGTAGATCTCTGGGTCTACAGCTCCAAGTCACCCCACCTCCCTCCTAGAGGTATATGGGATATCATGGCGAACTCCTCCTCATCGATCCTGGCAGGTGCTGCTTGTGGATGACGCTTCTCGTCTTTGTCTCTCTTCTTGAGAGGACATTGTGTGGCATAATGACCCATCTCACCACACCGGAGGCATTTGATCTTGGAAAGGTCCTTCTTCCTCCTGCGTTGCTCCTGTTGCCCTGTTGATGCAAGGGCCACATTATCCTCCTCCTCCTTCGGCTTCTTCCCACTACTGCTGCTGCCCTCAAGTTGACATTTGGGTAAATCCCTCCTCATCTCTTCTTGTTGAAGAGCGGTTGACTCCCAATCCGGCAAATTCTCTCTTCCCAAGATGCTCCAGACAAAGAGTTGATAGTCTTCGGACACTGAGTTGAGGGCCAATCTGACCATCTCTATGGCCTAAGGAGTTGATCCCACAACTGCCAATTGATCACAGTTCTCCTAAAGTCTAGACAAGAACGAATCAATGTGCTCACCTTTATTCATCCTAGTAGTCTGCATCTTCTCCTACAGATACATCTCCCGCTGCTCGGAAGATCCTTGATATAGCTTCTCCAAGGCCTGCCACATTTCTCTAGTTGTTGCTTTGCTAGTTATGTGACACACGACATGATCCCTCACACCGTATAGGATCAGGCGCTTTGCCTTAGCCATATTCTTCTTGTATTCCTTCAGAGGATCTGCATCCACTAGAAGAACCACCACACCTTCAATGAAAATTTTGAGAAATTTGAGATCATGCTCATCTAGCAAGCATTTGATCCTTGCCTGCCAGATCACATAGTTGAAGGCTCCCTCCAACCTGTCTTGATCTCTCAACCCGCTTGTTGCCATCTCTGTCGACTGAAAAAATATGTCGAACTCGCTCCCTCTCCTGGCCAGCTCTGGCCTGGCCTACGCACTTCCTGATGGAGATGGTAGATCTGCCGCCCAATACTGTTGCTCAGGTCTCGAAAATTAGAATTCCCCGGCTAGGAATTCCCCGAGGAAGAAGATTCCCTCAAAGTGTCTCCAGCTACTCTTCCTGACACTTCTGCACCCACAATCACTGCAGTGTAGAAAAATGTGTCTCGCTGTCTGCTAATCTGTTGCGTTTCTCCCTCTGCCTCAAACAAATTGCGATCTGGAAAATCTTACCTCTCTGTTGGCTCAATCCGAGAGAGATTTCCTTATAGAAAATAGCCCTTCTGGCTTGGACTGCGTAATCACCTGGGAGATCGATCTACTGCTTATGTAGCTCTTTGATCCCAGCTTCACCAACGCTGGATCTACGGATCTGTTCTTCTATTCCTTCTGCACTCAACTACACAAGCTCTAATACCATGTGAAAATTCCTCAAATCTGGAATTTTATTGCAGCCACTGGTATTAATTATTCTAACCGATAAATTAATTATTCAGTTTATTGCTATGGCAACATCGAATTAAACACACTGCAACCTTCACTAAATAGACTGCGGAAAAATACAAGTGCGGAAACAAAAATTGAACAAGAGTAAATCATAGACACATCTGACACAGTTATTTTTGGATTAAGTCCCCGGAAAAACCCAATGCGGGAAAATCGGTGCAGCAGCTGAGGGTTTTATTATTATGCAGTAGTAATTTCTGAATACAATCTCTGGATGTCTTTCCTGGCAAAGATTAGTGAGGTTACCTCACACTATCACAGGAAATCCCAGTTGATCCGGCCACTGAATGAGCTGCCCCTGACAGCCTTTGCACTGCCTCTGCGCAGTCCCAGCATCAACCCTCCTGGGTATAGCATCATCCCTTCTTTGGATCGATTTGTTGCCCAGGAACTTCAATTTCTGCCTCTTGGTCTCACACCCTGGCTCCCATCTTCTGCAATCAATTCCTTTAGCAAATTTTTGGATTCTCTCTTGGCCTCTACGTAGCCCTGTGTGGCTCTGCGTCAGCCTCTCTGGCTCTATGTGGGCTCTGCTAGATCTCTCTTTGCCTTCTCTGCTGATGATTCTCCAACCGAGAAAGATTTCTCTTCGGATACTATCCCTGCCCCTCTCTGCAAAGAATCCCTTGATCGATATTTCCTCTAAGCACTGCTCGCTTCAGAAATTCGTTCTCTTGATCCTCTCAGTGTATTTTCCAAATGACCCTTCAAGCCCTTATAATCTTCTCGTTGAAAGTTCAACGGCAGAGATTAAATCTCTAATCAACGGCTAAGATTAACATTCTAGAACATTCACACACATATTCTATTAATTCATTTTAATTATTTTATTTTCCTAAGTTTAGATTTAGGGTCTATTTAAAATAATTAATTCTTTTAATAAAATACAATCCAGGTGGAATTTCCCAAAACGATTTCAAGGTTCTCTGGAATACATGAGTCTAAGCCTCCCTGCAAATTTGACTTAGAGCACATCCGATGCTATCACAAATCAACATTCTCAGGGGATGAGATCCTCAAAAGGAGGTGTTGACCTTGCCACCTACACCTACCTACAAGTTAGTGAGAAAATCCTTTAACCCCACAAGGTGTGGTTGGTGGCAAGGAACTCAGAGAAGGGGTTGTCACACTAATCCTGACTCTCTCCGTTTAAGCTATCTCCTAGGTTAGCTGTGGGGGGTGGTCCCTGAATAAAAATAAAAATAAAATAAAAAAAGTAAGTTAAAAATGTTAGGTTCTAGGAGAGTGTTATAGTGAAAATGGATTACTTTTAAGGATTTATAAGCAAATATGATATGAGCAACTTGAAATAACAATGACAATCATTAACATGAGAAAACCATAAAACCAGTGTCTTATAAAGATTTTGTTCAACAATTGAAAGATATATTTGCTCAAAGTAAAATGCAATGCTCCCAAAAGAGAAAGCAAAGTAACCATGAAATGTAAACAAAAGATTGTTAGCACAATATATTTCAAGATACAAAAATGTTTTTGAGATAATCAAAATTATGAATCAAAACATGTGAAACATATCTTGCCAAAAACTCAAAAATTAGTAATTTACTTGGAAAATGTGAAAAAAAGGAAATGATGCTAAATGCTAAACCAAGATATCAATGTTAAATTAGACTTTAATCATGAAAAGAAAGCGCTTGTTTTCAAAATTTAAAGAATTACAACACTTGATTTTGGAATGTTTCTTGGAAATAGACTTGCATATGAAAACTCAAACCATCAAGAGACAAGTAAAGTTTGTGATGGAACAGTGCTCTTGGTTAATTTTATTAGTTACCTCTACAACAAGATTGCAATTGAACTCTTCAATCCTCAGACCTCACAATCGCTGAAATATATGGATCTCACAGAGAGGAGTCAATAGAAGAGTAGAGGGTCCCTAAAATGTATATTCAACCAACTTGTGTTGAAAGTAAAATTTTAGTGAGTCTTGGGGCCTTTCTATGTTAATATGCCTAAATGAGATTCAAGTTGTATTAATTTCCCAATTAAATGCAACATGCAATGTCTCAAAGTAAAAAGGAATGAGATATACTCATTGCAAAAACGATTTAAACTTGAGAAACTAAAATGAAAATGAGCTCATATGTGTTGCACCAATTAATGGAAAGTAGACAAGTTAAATGGAATAAATTGCTTTAAGATAAAATTGTTTCAAGTGAAAGATAATGCCCCAATAGTTACCAAAACATATAGCATAAATTGACCGAATAGTGAAGCATGTGTTCAAGTAGTTATGAAACAATTAAAAACTCGTCAACTAGATAAAGTGTTTACACATGAAATGAAATTGCTCAAGTTTGTCAATGTTGAAACTTATGCATGTTAGAAATTAGATACAAATTTAGCAAAATGGAATATGGAGTGAAGTTGTGTTAATTTTAAGCATGTAAAGATGGAATTTAATATGAGAAAGCTAAAATAACTAGAAACAAAGTCAATCCACCCACAAAGGTCCTCCCTCTAAATGAGGAAGGGTGATGCCATGGGAAAAATCCCAAGCTCCCTCAAGCAAAAATTTATCTCTCATTAGCAGTTACAATGAGTAGAAAAGCCTCTAAGAGGGTTGCCCAAGAAAATGAAGGAGATATTTACAAAGGTAAGAGCTTAGCAAAGTTAGAGTCTCCCTCTCAAATATGACAAAAAAACATATGGAAAATTCTCTAAATCAGAAAATTTCAAGCCTCAAAAGGCCCACGGCCTAGATAACTTCTTGTTGTCCCTTAGTGCTTGTTACCCACCACTTCGTGGGTGATATCCCTAGGAGAAACATTTTCTCCATGATGGTCCTCAGCCGGCAGCCAGCAACCCCTTGCAGCCATCAACTAGCTCGTTGTGCCATTTCTCCACCACCTGAGCCAGCCATGTGGTCCCTCACCCATCTGTATTGATCGTATGTTTGAAGGTGGGCCTCCTAAACCCAAAGGTATGTCTTGTCATTTGGTAGTTAGGTATTGGGTTTACTTAACATGGACACTTTTGGGCATGGACTAATAGGAGGATTCGGCGGAAAGAATGGGCTTAGTTTGCGATTTTGTCCCCTTTACCTCTTTTGGATGTTACCCTTAGATCATAGTCCCGTGGGATATAATTTACTGACCATTTGGTTTTAGGGTGGTACAACATGGGAAACCCCAATTTTGGTTGTCTGGTCCCGCTCCCTCATCCACACATATCACTCCCCTTCCTGTTGAAAAGTGTAACTAGGTTCAGTCTTCATAATGACATGTAATTATGTAATGAAGAGACAAAGATAATAAAATGTATTTATTTTAATGCTTGCATCATGGGTTTCATGAGCAAGAAGATTTTATTATAGGTCAAAGACTTCTTCTTGATGTCTTTAGGATTATGTCGTCTTGTCATAAATATAATTAGAGTCATGTAAATGAAGTCATGTTACACTTGTGAAAGGACATATTGTTGATGTAAAAGTACACTCCAAAGACCTTGTCACTAGGCCCCTTGAAGTCGGCTCAAGTTATGGTAAAAGGTCTCCATGATAAAATCGGCTCACACACCCTCTACCATGTCGACCTAGAGATGGGAGACAGTGTCTATATATAAAGGAGTTGTGGCCTCATTATGGAGACATAAATCTCAGATCAGGTCTGCAATTCAGTGTGAGGAAAGGTGCGAAAAGGGAAGGGATCTCAGCAAGGAGAAGAACTGTGATTGGGTCAAGAAAAGGTCATGTATTATCTTTGTTCTAGGGTCTGCTTCTACCTCGCATACTTCAGGAAGGTCGAGGACTATTTCAGTGAAGAACAAGTCTGTAATCTAGTGCGTAAAGAAGAAGAAGATACAGCAAGGAAGGAGGTGTATCATTGAAGGAGTCAAGATTCCTCACAACTCTGTTTTGGGTCTGCCATCACACCTCGTACATTTCAGAGAAGCCGTGGGTGACTGTAGCAAGAAGAAGAGCCATTTATAGGGCTCGGTCTTGGGTCTTAGTAGTGTTGCAAGTAGGCCGGGAAGGAGTCTCTAGGAGGTTGAGACTAGATAGAAGGAATTCAAGGGAGAAGTCTAGGAATCGAGCTTCCCTAGTTGAGGTGCAGTACAGTGCAGAAAAGAGGATCGTCATAAGGAGCCTATAAGAGCAATAAGGGATAGTGACAAGGGTCTTGGAGAAATACTTGTGTCAAGGGTCTATGTCATGGTCTTGGTATTCGTTAATTGAAGATCTATAAAAAGAAATTTTGATTGAGTTTTCCTCTCAAACAGTGAGAGGTTTTGGCCCTGGCTTGATAGCCTAAATTTTGTGTTTCTTGTGCATTTCATAATTGACTTGATAAAGAACATAATAATCTAATGAAGACAAGATCTAAGTGAAAGAAGCATAAAGTAAATCACAAGTAATTATGAAGAAGAGAAATTGTAATAAAAGCCCTAATTTCTCAACACTTCCATCTATTATAAGCCCATTCATCGTCTTTCCCACCTGGATCCACATGTCTTCACTGGATCCATATAGGGTTATCCTCCCCTTCCCCGTCCCCCCACCTTGGGTCAGGCTTGGAAAGATGCCCCAGAGGTTGAAGCAGTTGAAAAGAAAAAGTAAAAGCATAAATAGCGACATTCAACAGGAAAATGTACCACAAGATGCAAAAGATGGTCAGGACAAACACATTTAGCACGTGGGCAAAAGCCAATGCATCAGCTCTACCCCATACCCATGGCTACCACCCTGGTTCCATAGGCCCTAGATGAGGCTCCTTTATCATTCAAGAACCCATGATTGTCCCAACCCCTTGAGAGCAATGAATCGCCCCACCAAAATGGGGGTATCCACTATTGTATCTTACACATCATGCTCTTATCCTTTGAGCACTGAACAGTTAATCAAAGAAAAATCATAAAAGGAAAAAGGCATATAAAGAAGGGTGGAAAAATCAAGGTCGGGGCACCTCATGTACCACGATTGCTCCCCCCTATACATTATAAACCTAGGTGTGGGCTTCCCTTATTCTATCTACCCTTGTATCTTGATGTGTGGCCCAGGATTGCCCCTTTCATTCCCTATTCCATCCACCTCTTTATCACATTCCACCACCATTTGAGGGATGTACCTTGGACATACTATCCCCTCTAAAGGTAGAAACCACCTAATAAGGTACTTGGCTAACCCCCTTTGGAGCTAGTAGACATTAGTGCATCCCAAACCCCACTATGGAAGGGCATGCCATTATGAAGTGTCCACTTGTTGTCCATGGTTTGTAAGCTCTTTTACCCAATTACTTTAATGACATGTTGTACTAGAAGGTTAGGGGATGCATTGGATCTTATGCAAGATTGTAGATGTTGTCCATTTGGGTTTGGTCTCCCTATACGAGGTCCTATGTAATATTCCTAATTAGCACCGCTAATTGGAATATTTGATTTTTGTATAGTTTTGCCGACTATAGTTTATTAATAAATAAAAGTGAGAAAAGGGGTCTAACTCACTTAAATAAAATAAAGTGTTTCCCTAGTAGATGCAACGTTGTAACTTAAGGGGGGAGCCAAGGGGGGCCACACACCACGTGGAGGAGCCAATGAGAGAGAGGACGTTGGTTTTGGAGGGAAACAAATGCTATAAAAGGGGGAGGAGCCTCCTCATTTGGGCATTATTGATATTATTGATGATATTGAGCTAGACTTCTGTCTACTTGAGCACGCTGGCTGTTTAGTCGGTCTGCAGCACTGTTTAGTGCGACTGAGTGTCTCCGGTCGGAGATCTCACCCTTGGCCCCGGGGGACTTCGAGTGCCTGCTCGGGCAAGGTTTTTCTTCAGTCTTTAGCAGGAGATTTGTAGGTGTTTTGTTTGGGAGTTTTGCTGAGGAGCTGAGCTTCATTGGGTGACTGCGCAGTCCTTGGAGGGAGGACGCAGTTTGAGTTGGAGCTGTTCAGTAGTGGAGATTTCTGCAGGAGATTTAGGCCTATTCCGGTGTGGAGGTTCAGCGTTTATCAGTGGGTGAGTTTCCTGAGGAGTTGTGGCCCCATTTCAGTCTATTTCAGTTGGTGTCTGCGCTGGTCCTGGAGGGACAGCGTTTTTCTAGGAGGAGGGTTTATGGGGGTGATTTTCGGAGGTGGTCCGTTTTGTATATGGTTTCTGGGTTTTGTCCGAGGTGGTGAGTTCAGGTGGTCTGCCGATTTTCAGCTCATTCCGGCAAGGGGATCAGCCCCTAGTTCCAGTTCATTGCAGCAGTAGCATTCTACAGCAGATTCTTCCAGCAGCTGGGACGCAGTCTCTATAGCAGCCATTTCCTGTTCTGAGAGGGTTCTTCACTTGCCTTGTGCAAGGATAGGTGCACTTATTCTGATTATCTATTGTACCCATATATATTCTCAGATTAATAAAATGGCTTAGCGTTCTAGTATTTTTATGTGTACTTGCTCTATATTCTATTTCCGGCATTTTTCCATATAGTTGTATGCTTGTATTGCTGTGTATTGTTGTCTATTTCCCTTTCGGGATATTACAGTGGTATCAGAGCATAATTCTGGCTCAGCCTGTGGTCTATGACATTGGGAAAGAGATCATACAGAGATTTGCTGGAATTTTGGAGAGCAATAGCAGTTGCAGTACCAAAAACGAAATTGGAAAAAGGGCCAAAATATAAATGGTCAAATTTTGAAGGTTGGAATTAGAAGAAACGTTTTCTGGGTTTTTCTGGGTTTTGGGCAAGGATCACCTTCTCAAATTCCTAGAATTTTCTGAGCAGTTTCCAGTGAGTAAATCGGAGGTCGAAGTTAAGCAGTAGTATGGTTTTGGAGCAGCAGTGCCATTTCATGGGGAGCCTGTAGACACATAGCAGAAAGAGCCGATGGCAGGTGATGATGATGAGAGGAGATTTAGAGAGGCGCTCCTCCAACACATGCAGGATGTGTCACAGAGACTCACTGCGCTGGAGGTTAGGCAGTGGGAAACCCCAAGGGGTTTTCAGATTGGTGAGGGATCAGGCACATCCCACCATTTGCTGGAGCATGATGCCACTCAGCATATGGCATCACATACACCCACACGTCCTACCATGCCCACTTTTCTGGATGAAGACATAGGGGCAGCAGCACAGCGAGAGCCGGAGCCGGGCCACATGGGTGACTATTTTGCAGAGTACCTGGCATACGGGCAGGAGTTCATGGAGGCTCTCTCGTTCAGAGACTTTGTCCAGCTCCGGCGTGATAGTAGACCTCACAACTTTCACAGAGGGAACAGGCGCTCACATGATGGGGGCTTATGGCGCACAGTGGACAGATTCCATCTGCCGACATTTGACGGGTCATCCAGGCGCTCAGAAAAAGCTTGGATGGACAAGTTGGATACCTCTTTCCAGCTTGACCGAGTATCGGAGAGGGAAACCATTAAAATGGTTACCTCGCACTTGGAGGATGAGGGAACACAGGATTGCAGGGAGTCCGAGGTTACACCTAGCGTGACACAGGATTCACCCTCATTAGAGACCTCCTTGGCCATGTCGGTTGATGTGGTAGTGGAGAAGGTAGAGCCTACCTCAGTAGAGCCATCCATTGAGGTGATGACCGGAGTCATGTCCGAGTCTTCAGGTGGTAGCAGTACACGACAGATGGGTGAGGCATTAGGAGATATATCCACCTTCGATGAGGCACTAGCAGGTACAGAGGTATTGGATGATGGTCGCATACAGCGGTATCATCGGCTTCGGACGGACCTTCGAGTTTTGAGAGGGAAGGCCACGTCAGTACGGGAGGCCATTTTGTTGCAGGACCAGGAGTTGGAGGGTATGAGAGTGACTTGTGCCAAGTCGGCGGCCAAGTTGGTCCGCATTGGGGAATGACTGGATTCCCTGATGGTACAATCAGAGAGCACGTTGGAGCATCAGATCATTCCCCTTCAGGCATGCATGGATGGGACTAGCAGTGTTGTTGGGTCATCTCTTCCCATTGGAGAGAGAGAGGCAAAGCCACCTAGTCAGATCTCATATGTTGACTTGGATAGCGGTATGAGACGATCAGAGTTGCATTGCAGGCCAAAAGATCCACATGTTGAGGTTGGATGGCGAGAGATTTTGAGTTGGTACTCTCATGGGAGCTGCCATGGAGATAGTGATGATCCGGTAGCTCGCCAGGATTTTCAGTGCATGGGGAGTGACAGAAACCTTCGCATTGGCATCGTCGGTGGGATCGCCTATCGTCTCCCAGGGTGTCGGTCGTACTGTGTTCCTGGGAGAGTACAAATGGCCTGGTAGTAAGAGTTACGGCGCTTCGGTCGGCCCAAAGTGGCCAACCACATGGGCAGTTCTTAGGTTGGGTTGTCTTTGGCACACATCATACATGGGATCACGGGGAAATCTTCAAAGACACCGTGTGAGCTTGCCCGAGGAGGGCATTGGCGGTGTCACCGATGGCGCCCTTGCATGGGCCAAGGATTCTTCACCTTGTGGGGCACGAGGGACTCAGCCGGGAGCGAGTGGTGCTGGTGGTGAGCATCATCGGGACACACACAGGGAGATTCACTTCTCAGACCCCTTGAGGAGGATTTGGAGTGATGATCCTTTCGTCGACAGGTATAGTGATACGACGGTGGAGACGATGTTACCGATTGGTGGTAGTTCGACATGTAGGGGCACAGCTCTAGGTCATCACATCCAGGGATGTGTGGGAGCCTCTAGCATTGAGCGGTGGATTGCCGGTGGACATGGAGTAGCATGGTGGTGTACCATAGTGTGTGGGACTGCATTGTGGAGTAGGAGTCTCCTACATCACATTGAGAGCATGCGGAGAGTGACCGATGCCTGGACACAGTCAGGGCACGAGATGGTACAGGGTGCTACAGCAGTAGCACATGGTATCCAGCAGTATACCGAGGTATGCCTCAGTGTGCAGTGGCATGTTGAGGAGTATATGGATGATCAGTGGTATGCGAGGGCATACGGTGCTGCACAGCAGGGTCTTAGAGCATTGCTTCCAGAGAGACTCATGGACAGGGACATCGGGCTTACCTTTGGTAGTAGTTCACCCAAGATCGATGGAGAGACAAAGGAGCGATACTTGGCGGTATCTGTGGGGACTCACACACCTGACTCGCTTCGACATCACTCACAGGTACAGTTGATTATGTTTTTGACCTTTGGCACTTTGGGCGTGAGCAACAGGGTACGCGAGGTTCACCCAAGATATTTGGATGAGACTCAGTACACTAGGCGAGAGACTTCTCAGCAGTGGCACTGGGTTGGTGTGCTAGTTGACAGCCACAGGTTGGGGGATGAGATGATCCTTTGCAGAGGTGGTGCATCAGTCATCACTGAGCCTACGCTTGGGGAGCAGGTCATGAGGGAGACATGCATCATTTTTCCCTTAGGGCATGTCGAGATCATGCATGAGCAGAGGATACAGGGTACAACAGAGGTAGTATCCCAGTATGTGTCTAGGCTCCAGACACTGTATCGACACTTTGTCGAGAGGGTGGATGGCATGTTCGATGCAGATGAGATGGCGGAGGTAGAACAGGAGGGCATTCCTTCTGTATGCCAAGGTGAGGACTCTCTTTCATATGAGTCCATAGGATCAGTTGAGGTTGCTTCTGTGGAGCAAGAGCAGTCATGCAGGTATGATGACAGTAGATTGCAGCCATATTACAGTGTGCAGGGTGAGCAGTCAGGGGACTGTATAGGAGATACTCTGGGTGATGAGTCACTTGTGACGCTTCAGCTAGAGCAGCACATGAGGGAGCCTGAGTCAGCAGAGGAGGATACTATGGACATCAGGCATGACATTTCCTTGGGTGAGGTCCAGATGGGTGCCCACATTGAGCCTACGATGGATATGTGGCTAGCATTGGGGTCATCCTTTGAGGTGGAGCAGTCAGATGCACAGACACCGAGTACCGAGACAGCAGCTACAGATCCATATCCTCTGGAGATGTTGGAGGTAGAGGTGATAGTTTGGCAGTGGGAGATGATTACGGGTTGGCGGCAACCTTCCAGGCATGTTCCACATGCAGTTGTTGTTGCTACATCAGATGCTTCCTCCAAGATGGACTGGCAGGAGATCATGAGTTGGTACCCTCTTGATGGTACGGTATTCTTCGTAGGGAGCACAGTGGAGCAAGGGCCCTTGGACATAGTAGATGTTACAGATCCCAGTCGGCAGGAGGGCACCAGTTGTCGTTACTTCAGGACTCCTTCCCAATTTCAGGAGAGCAGGATCAGCATGGGATTGAGTCATGACTTGGATTGGAGAGAGGTGATGAGTTGGTATGCATTTGGAGGGGTAGCATATGCAGCTACAGGTACAACGCAGCAGGAGCCCAGGAGCATTGATGCTTATTGGTGGTCTTCACCTCTTAGAGCATTAGTCATAGCCAGAGGCAGTGCACAGTTCGAGCCGTGGGACTTGGGCGATTATTGGCCATGGTGGCGATGGGATCCGGGGGGATTATTGGTTGACTGGTACTGTGAGAGGCCAGTTTGGGATCCTGGCATTGAGATATCCCTTCGTATCCGGGTGATGCAGAGGTCATATAGGTTTCAGTGGGACCCAGGCACATTTTGCAGTATCGGTAGGGAGCATCAGCTAGAGAGTAGGCTTGTTCAAGCGTTGCTTGAGGACAAGCAAATTTTGCCGGATGAGGATGCCACTTGGGAGAGCGAGGAGACATTGCAGCATCCATCACTTCAATTGCTTGAGGACAAGCAACGTTTTGCCGGGGGAGACTGTAATATTCCTAATTAGCACCGCTAATTGGAATATTTGATTTTTGTATAGTTTTGCCGACTATAGTTTATTAATAAATAAAAGTGAGAAAAGGTGTCTAACTCACTTAAATAAAATAAAGTGTTTCCCTAGTAGATGCAACGTTGTAACTTAAGGGGGGAGCCAAGGGGGGCCACACACCACGTGGAGGAGCCAATGAGAGAGAGGACGTTGGTTTTGGAGGGAAACCAATGCTATAAAAGGGGGAGGAGCCTCCTCATTTGGGGCATTATGGATATTGTTGATGATATTGAGCTAGACTTCTGTCTACTTGAGCACGTTGGCTGTTTAGTTGGTCTGCAGCACTGTTTAGTGCGACTGAGTGTCTCCGGTCGAAGATCTCACCCTTGGCCCCGGGGGACTTCGAGTGCCTGCTCGGGCAAGGTTTTTCTTCAGTCTTTAGCAGGAGATTTGCTGGTGTTTTGTTTGGGAGTTTTGCTGAGGAGCTGAGCTTCATTGGGTGACTGCGCAGTCCTAGGAGGGAGGACGCAGTTTGAGTTGGAGCTGTTCAGTGGTAGAGATTTCTGCAGGAGATTCAGGCCTATTCCGGTGTGGAGGTTCAACGTTTATCATTTGGTGAGTTTCCTGAGGAGTTGTGGCCCCATTTTAGTCTATTTCGGTTGGTGTCGCAGTCACGGAGGAACCGGCGTTTTCTAGGAGGAGGGTTTACGGGGGTGATTTTCGGAGGTGGTCCGTTTGTATATAGTTTCAGGTTTTTGTCGAGGTGGTGAGTTCGGGTGAGGTACGCGATTTTCAGCTCATTAAATGAGGGGATCAGCCCCTAGTTCCAGTTCATTGCAGCAGCAGCATTCTACGGCAGATTCTTCCAGCAGCTGGGACGCAGTCTCTATAGCCGCCATTTCCTGTTCTGAGAGGGTTCTTCACTTGACTTGTGCAAGGATAGGTGCACTTATTCTAATTATCTATTGTACCCATATATATTCTCAGATTAATAAAATGGCTTAGCGTTCTGGTATTTTTATGTGTACTTGCTCTATATTCTATTTCCGGCATTTTTCCATATAGTTGTATGCTTGTATTGCTGTGTATTGCTGTCTATTTCCCTTTCGGGATATTACATCCTAACCCTCCAAAGGGCTACATTGGCACATATAGGATGTGTGCAGAGAGCCATGGGCCTCCACAACAGTAGACAGCACTCCATGGATCCCCAGAGACATTCAGAGATTGCTCGAGATCCACCTTTTGGACGAGGAAGATTGTATCTGGTACACTATGCCTAGCTGACCCCACAGGTGCACCACACACTTGGCAGGTGTCCCAAGACTTGTGCGTTGACATGGCATCATTCATTCCATCATCTGAGCCCTCACAAATGGTCTACAAGCATCTTCGACGCATTTGGAAACCCATGACGATGAGGTCATTAGTGTGCCCCCACACCCACTAGGAGCACCACAGGTTTATTGTTTGGAAAACAATAGGTCACCCCCTTGTCCATCACTTTGGAGGATCCTATTCATCATTATGGCACTTATGGACCTCATCAGGCCTTTTGGAGGGCCCTGCGACATGCATAGATTATTATTTTACCTCTTGAGAGGTTTATTAATTTATTTGTTAGCTAATTTGGTGGGTTTGTCACCAAAAGTTAGTTAATTTGCACATTATTTTATTTTAGGGGCTAATGTAGGCCCATTAGGTAATTCAAACTCCTAATGAGTGTATAAATAGGAGTTGGATGAATTCATTTTGGATGATCACTTAGATTTGGATCGTTCTCTCATTAGAGAACTTCACACTTTTTCCTTGGTGGATATTCTTGGATAATGGATGAATTTTGATGTATGGATTGGGTTCTTCTTATCTTGGAGCTTCTTGTATTGCAAATATGTGGACAGTTGGATATATTCTCTTACATATAAGTGCAATTTCAATGCTATTTTATTTCATTTTGCTGCATACATTCGTTATGAGATTTTCGCTATTTTAGGGCTAATTGCTGCATGCATTTATGACATCAATGCAAAATTATGTTTCTATTTAGTTTATCTCCATGTATGGGCCATGTTTGATGAATGAATTGTCCTAGAGATCGGGTTATCTCAATAAGCCTCTTCCATTTGCAACGAAGTATAAACGCTTTTAAGGTCACTTTTCTTCTCTTGCCCTTAACATTGGACGAAGTTGACTTTGAGAGCCTCCTTGAACAAGAAGCAAAGTCCTCCTTCATAATTCTCTTTGATTCTATATCCCCATGAGGAATTAGGCATTGATCCATCAAAGCGTGGTCATTTAAGCCATATTCTTTCACCTTTTCCTCCCTTTTCTAGGTCTAGACACGCTAGGCCACCTAGGGCATCAATTTCCCGAGAAACTAGCCCTAGAAAGAGTTTGATCTCATAGGCCCTACTGCACTGTTGTGTCCTCAAGGTCTCCTTTGAATTTGAAGAGATTCCAACGGTGGGATTGCGAGATATCCCAAGCGCTAGGTGTCGGATCAAACTTTGCCCCTGGTGTTCCCATGGCTAGTACCTCATAGGATCAATTTGACATCTTTAGGTGAAAATTCTTGTTTGATCTTTTCCCCTTGCCTTGATCATGTTAAGAATATCATTAGTTGCTAGACTCCATCCCCTTAACCAGGGTTGGGTTTTCGGGTTTCCATTACATCTCGTTTGAGGGTGTGGATCAGTAAGATATTTGGCACTAGATCTTCAAGTTAGCTGCAGATTTTACATCTTTTATTCTCTATTGGTTTTTTCAAGGTTGGAACCCAGATTTTTTGTAATCAAAATTACTTAATAATAAAACCCTCATATCTACTAAGCCAATTTTCCTGCTTTTGGTTTTTTTGGGGACTTATGTCCAAAAATCCATGTGTCACTTTGTTGCATGAGTGAATTATTCAGTAAATGATTTGCATGTGTAGGATGTAGCTGTGTTTATTTTCAGTATTTTTTGAATCTAATTTCTGAAAATAAATTGTATAAATTAAATCAAGTAGGAGAAAATAAACCAATACTGCTTTAACGGTAGAATTTACTGCCTGAGGAGTGCATCCCTTCTAACATCTGTTAGCTTCATTAAATGCTTTCCACATATTTACTATGAATGGACCCATAGACATAGGCAGCTTAAACAAATGACCCTTCTTAATTGGAAAAAAATGAACTTGATCTACATTCAGACTTTGTTTAATAACTTCCAATGCAAACAACCTCACAGGGACAAAAACTGGCAATCTATAAGGTTCTCTCCCAACTCCATATAATCTAATTTCTGAATGATCTTCATATACAAACAAATCCCCAAATTTACAATTATTGCTTAACTGAAGACACTCTTGAGATTTTGGCAAGAAACATGGAGAAGGAACCCCATTCAAAACCTTATAAGCAATTGGCATAAAATAAGTAGCAAAATCAAACATCCCTCCCTCATTTGGTTCATTTCTTACTGTATTAGTCTAGAAAACTACTAAATGCCTTTTCTTATTTGCATCCATTATGTTCAGGCCCAAATGTAAAAATTATTCTACATTTTGATACAAAAATAGATAAGTGATAAGTGAAGGGAACCTGAAGGACCCGGTGAGGGATAAGCTCATGAGCTGAGTGTTAACAACCTCTTGCTAGTAAGAGGGAATATCCAATACTACTTTAGGCTTCATCATCATGGCAAATAATCCCAACACTGACCTGTCAATTTGAGCAGCATCTTCTTTTCCAAGTATCTTTAATAGAGATTGTAGCACTGGCTTGAATTCTGCATCAAAAATATCTAATGGGAATTCTTTATCATCTGCTGAAAATTGCTTTGTATCCAGCTTCAAAAAGGAGATGACTTGGGTAAAATCCTGTCTTGTAAGATTATCATAGAATTTTACCAATGATTCATCAATGAACTGGACATAAGACTCAAACTCAGGATAACACAGGGCTTGAAGAATTAACTGGGTTGTAATCTGAAGGAAATTTTCCCCTAAGAAATTCATCACAAAACATTTACCAGGATATGATGCAGACACTAACCAACACACAAATTCGGGAAAAATATATGTTTTGGGGATGCATGCAGACAGAACACTAGAAGTTTCCATGGCTGAATAGATGGGGAAACTTTTCTCATTCAAGAGAACTTTCCAGTAGAAGGTCAAATGCTCAATGGTGCAGATGGTATCCCCAATATCTTGCTCAGTATCCATGAGAGGGATATGGCTAGAAGAGCCGGAAAAAGAAGATAACTTAGCCATGGAATAATGCAGGGTGGCGGACAATGATATGCGGAGATAAGAAAATAGAATGACTAGGATGACTTCGTGGATGACTGAGAATGAGAGGTTGACAGGAGAAATAAAAAATTGAACCTTTAAATAGATGGCATGAGCTTCAAACATTAATGCTGAATTAATGCTTAAAAGAAGAAGTAACGGTACTTATGACATGACAGATGAGCTGTCACCAACTGGATTCATACGTCACTGCGGGGGTGCTCGGGGGTACGGAGCATCCGTCGTGGTCCTGCCCCCATAGTGGATGAGAATCATCGATCTTGATCGACTGATGGTCAGTGGAGTCAACTGCGGAGGCACCTCCTCTGCTAACCTGCAGGCTATTTGTGCCTGCGGGGTCCCACTGATTTATGTCAAATGAAACTTCTTTTAATCCTACCCGACAATTAGCACAGGTGTTAATTGGAACACTTAGTCCATCATTCACATGCTCTTCAAAAATATATATTAGTTGAGAAGTATGCGAAAATGAAATGATTTTCAAACATATGAAGGATTTACATTTTTTCATATTTTTTAAATATACGCTTTTTTTGTATTTTTGAAAATAAAATAAAGGAAAATGCAAATGAGCCACAACAGGGGCTTCAATGGAATAGAAGTTTTTCAGTGAATATCTAGTTATTGTGGTTTTATCTGTTGATTTTATACACTGATGTTGTTTTCCCTGCAAATCTTCCTTACAGGTGAGTGTCAAAGACAACGCTGGAGATTTTCATGTGGGGAAAGGGAGCCATTAAAGTTCACACGCGCTAAGCCAAGAAGAAACAAGATCCCCTGCTTATAGATCGATGTTCTTATTGTTGTGGGGTTCAAGTTTGGAGAATAAGAGTCATAAAGAATTTATGGGCAAGAGGATACAAGTTTACTGACTGCGGGGTCGACAATATACATTCTCCTGTAGATTTTAAGTTTTAGTACTAGTTCTCTCTCTTTTGAAGGACGAGCATCTCTAAAGGCAGCAGAACGATTTCTAGGAGGTTGGGCAATGCATGAGCCATTATACTTAAGGCTGGTCAAATTTCACAAGTCTGGGCATGATTCCAAGGAGGAAAGAGGGTCGAATCCCCTCACTGTTAATGCTGGATGAGAGCTGTATAATTTCTGGGCCGAGTCACAGTTAAGGTGGAACGAGTTAACTGTTATTCGAAGGCTGCCACTATCCCCATTGCATGAAGCTGTATATCCTCTTGGAGAAGCTTGTGTTGCTGACTGCGTGGAGTCCGAGCCATTATTGGTGAGCTGGAAGGTGCTACGACCACCTTATGGTGTCTATAACAGCTGCCGGTACCTTTATATTGATTGCTGGTGGGACGTTTTGATGTGCTGCACAGAGAGGAGCAAATTCTGAGCTTATATTTGTCATTGAAGAACTGAAATTCTACATCGAATCATCTATTGTACCCAGGTTCCTCTGCTCTAATTGTCTCCATTCTATTTGGATAGTAAATACAAAGAGGAAGCTGTCTATTTGCTCTCTTTCTATGACAGAAATTACATATATCAGTCCTATGTAAATCTCTGTGCTTGAAATATATCCGTTTGAAATTTTTGGTAGCTTTATTTTGGGTACATGTCATTTACTGTGTGTATTTTCTGACTTGGAATTGTAAGAAAACACTTACAGCAGTACACAGTCAAAATGTTTGACGAAATGCTTCACTGAAACTATAGCACAAACTCAGAAATTTAGTATGAGAAATTAAGTTTTTTCAAAGGAGGGATATTACAGATTTAAGCGGTTGTACCCACGAAGAACTAAGGTATCCCAGGTAAGTATCCTGTTGTCCAAATCCAACCATAAGAAACACTTAAGCTTGGGTGGTATAAGCCAGTCCCAAATGACACTCATCCACCTCTTAACACCCGAATAAGAGGATTGTCCATTGATAAGCTTGTAAGCCCATCAAGTCGTGACTTGTCCATGTGAAAATGCGGAAGCCCAAAATCTTACTGCAACAACTGATAATGTTTCTTCTATTTGTTAAAATTACTTAAACAAATTATTTGCAGTTATCTACGGAAAATATCGAAACATATACACTGCAGCGTTCACAAATCAAATAATGCGGAAAATAAATGCAAGGAAAAATACTAGCACACATATAAGCACACTGACAGTTATTTTTGGACAATTGTCCCCGGAAAACCCAATGTGGGAAAACCAGTGTAGCAGATGAGGGTTTCTTTATTAATTCTTCAACAATAATTCATGTACAAAATATTGGATAGCAAAGCTAGAGGAAGAAACACTGAGAAAAATTTACTGATGAATTTTCCTCACTCCACAGCGTTTCCCTGACCCCAAAGAGGACCTTCTGCCCTTACGTTGGCCTCACTACGTCATCCTCTGCGTAGTGCCTGATGAACTACGTCCCTCCTCTATGCTACCCTTTCCGGAAATCTTCCTGTACTCTCGGACTACTGCTAATGCCCTCTCACTCTCACCTTAAACTCACCCTCCAGCGTTTCATGGAAATGGTGGGCGAAATTTCCAATATGGTGATCGATTCAGTCCCTGAGGACGACTGTGAAGAGCCAAAAACCAAGTGGGAAGAAACACTGGTCGGACACCGTGTTCTGCAACTAAAGGAAAATGTCATCCCCAGGGAGCTCGTGCCATTGGAGAGATTGTTTGACAAGAACGATGTCCCAGTAGACCCCAGCAAAATGACCCTCGATGAGCCTGTCAAGGATGTAAATATTGGGATAGAAGAAGATCTGAAGGTGATAAAGCTGTCAAAAGGGGTTCCTGAAGAGTACCAAGGTCAATATCTTAATCTGTTCCAATCATATAAAGACGTCTTCGCCTGGTCATACCAGGACCTGAAGACTTTTGACATAGATATTATGCAGCATAAAATACCTCTAAAAGAAGATGTGAAGCCTCATAAGCAGAAGTTGAGATAGATCAACCCCCTTCTCCTCCCAGCTATCGAGAAGGAAATCAAGAAGTTGTTGCAGGCCAAGATCATTGTCCCTTTAAGATACTCCGAGTGGGTGGCGAACCTGGTGTCGATACGGAAGAAAAATGGTGAAATAAGACTCTGCATGGATTTTCGCAATTTGAACAGAGCCTCGCTCAAAGATAACTATTCCCTCCCAAAGATGGACCACATCCTGCAAAAGGTGGTGGGATCCTCCCGCATGTCCATAATGGATGGCTTCTCAGGATATAATCAGGTAGCAGTGCTCCCAGAAGACTAGAAAAAGACGACATTCACCACGCCTTGAGGAACCTTCATGTATGCCCGAATGTCCTTTGGCCTGATAAATGTCGGTGCTACATTTCAACGTGCGATGGACATTGCTTTCATAGGAGAGTTGTTAGGTCCCTATATTACTACTATAGTCCCTTATTTTTGTTATTGTAACCCCCTTATTGTTATTGTTGTACCCCTATAACCCCCATATTGTTATTATTGTGCCCTTACATTATTATTGTTAGGTTGGCTAGGATTACATTGTGGCCCCACTTGGAGTACATTGTGGCCCCATGGACTCCTATATATAGAAAGGAGGTTTTCTCATTTGTATCATTCAATAATTGTTCATTCATGTAATGTATTGGAGGTTGCCCCCTCGAAGTGGCTTATTTCTACGGCATTGATATCTCTTTTCTTCTATTTTTGGAGCTGGTTTCACAACATTTGGTATCAGAGCTTTGGATTCTAGGGTTTCGCTGCTCCAAACAGATCATCGTGGCATTTTCGCTATAACTTTTTTTCTACGAAGGTTCAGAAGCTGAAATTTTTAGGGTGCGAAGTCGAAATCCTGAGGAACATCGTCGCAAAATTTCAGAGCTTGGTTCGCAATATTTTCGGAGATATGGTCTGTGGAAGTTAGGTCTTTTTCAGGGTCCCGAATTTCATCTCAAAGAAGTGATCGTGGGAAAATCTTCATAACTCTCTCTCTGAGCATCGGATTGGAATCCTGTAAAAAGTGGTTGGAAGTACATGGACTGTAGTTTCCTTTCTATCAATTTCAAAGCCGAAGGAGTAAACAGTGACACGTGGCAAGTCGTATAAGTTCGCTCTACTGAACCAGTCCATAATTAGGTCATTGTGGAAGATTGGACATAACTTTGTCGTGAAGAATCCAAATCAGGTCAGACCTGTGGCATTCGAAAGAGGATTCAGAGGGCTACCGCAGAGCCAAATTTCAGATATTGAAGATCCGAAATCACAGAGATAATTCAATTTCAATATCGAGCTCCTCAAAAGCAAGAAAAAGGTGTATTTTTTTTCCGAATTGCATAAGTCTTGTTTGAAGAATCAATTTGAATTGATTCCAAGGGCATATTGTAGAATAGATATCAGTATTGGGTTCTAAAATGCCCCCTAAAAAGAATTCAACAACCATTAAGCCTTCAGAAGGTTCTACTATGGCTCATGAAGATGAAGAAATGCAACATGACATATCAAAATTACAAGAGCAAATGCAACAAATTTCGCTCTTGCAAAGAGCAACAAAAAATGACATGGAAGTTTTGAAGAAAGGCGTGGAAACTAAGATGGATGGTTTGAAGAATGGCATGGAAGCTAATATGGATGGCATGGAAGCTGGCATGGAATCTAAGATGGATGACATGGAAGCTAAGATCGATGAAAAAATGGTAAACATGGAGAATGATATAAAAGCAGACATGGAAGGTTTGACAAAGTTGATACAAGAAATGTTTCCTAATGGTGAAAAGATAGTAGAGGAAACTCATGATGAGAACAAAATAAATGTTAATCGTGATTTCATAAACTCTAATGTTGGATGGAAGAACCACCATATTCCAAAGATGGATATGAGGAAGTTTGATGGCAAGGATCCCGTAACATGGATACTACAAATGGAGCAATATTTTGATCTCAATAATGTGCAAAACACACAAAAGGTACGCATTGCAACTTTTTATTTAGAACAAAATACATTTGTATGGTATCGATGGCTTTGCTCCCGTAAAAAAATTGTCACTTGGTCGGTGCAAGAAGGAAATAGCATTATGAGGATACAAAGAGCAACACCTTCTTTAGCCAATTGATAAATCTCAAACAAAAGGGTTCAATGGTGGAGCACATTGAGGACTTCCAAAAATTGAATATAAAGGTAACTGATATTGCAAAGGAACACATGATTGATGTCTTCATAGGGACTTTAAAGGATAACATCCAATATGAGGTTTCCCTTTGGTAACTTGATTCATTGGAGAAGGCATTCGGGTTGGCAAGAAAAGTTGAAAGTAAAATTATGGCGACAAGGAAGCCTACCACTCACATCTATAAAGATGGAAGTGTTGCTACTCCTAGATTTCCACAACCTACACGTTTGACACCACAACAATTGGAAAAAAAAAGAGCAAAGGGCTTTGCTACGAGTTGTGATGGCAAAATAACTAAAGGTCATAGAGGTGTCTTTGAGAAGGGGTATTTTACATAGATTGTGA
This sequence comes from Pinus albicaulis, assembly GCA_034641835.2. Taxonomy (NCBI): domain Eukaryota; kingdom Viridiplantae; phylum Streptophyta; class Pinopsida; order Pinales; family Pinaceae; genus Pinus; species Pinus albicaulis. The sequence goes on along the minus strand of CM076578.1, from coordinate 1,314,049,263 downwards.
AGAGGGGAAAGAAAATGAACAAGAAACTTCAAAAGAAGAGGATTTACACCAGGAAGCAACCCTAGAAGAAGAAGAAATGAGTCCGACCATATCATGTAATGCATTGGCAGGAATTACCACTCCTCAAACTCTCAAGATAGAAGGACATATCAAGAAGAAAAAGGTAATAGTGTTGATTGATTCGGGTAGTACCCATAATTTTATTCATTGTAAGGTAGCCAAGGAATTGAATTGATTCCTATACCCAGCACCAGAATGTCAAGTGATGGTTGCAAATGGAGGAACTATAAATTGCTCTGGAAAATGCCATAATATCAAGCTAACCATGGGGGAATATGTATTGACTATTTCAATTCTTTCCATTCCTATGGGAGGTGTTGATGTTGTACTAGGAGTACAATGGTTACAATCTTTGGGGACGGTAACTTTTAATTTTCAAGAACTTTTCTTGAAATTTTTTTCAGAAGGAAAGGAAGTCGAATTACGGGGTATTGCAGGGAAGCCAGGAAGGATAATAAGCTCTAATGTCATGACAAAGCTTCTAAAGAAAGAACAGCGAGGCGTAAGTGCACAATTATGCTCACTAGAAGTTCCAACATCAAAATCATCTATTTCTGCAGATCTCCAACAAGTCTTGGACAATCATTCCAAGGTGTTTGAAACTCCCAAAGGACTCCCACCTATTCGTGATCATGATCATGCTATTCATTTGATTCCAGGAAGTGTTCCTCCAAACATCAGGCCTAGTATAATTCAACCTAGTCAAAGTTCTTTCTCTGCTCTTGTAGTATTGGTACACAAGAAGGATGGATCATGGCGAATGTGTCTGGATTATAGGGAGCTCAATAAGCTCACCATTAAAGACAAATTTCCCATTCCTGTGATTGATGAATTATTGATTGAATTACATGGAGCAATTTATTTTACCAAGTTGGATCTTCGTTCAGGATATCATCAAATTAGAATGAAGACTGAAGATATTCCAAAAACAACATTTCGAACTCATGAGGGTCATTATGAATTTTTGGTCATGCCTTTTGGTCTCACCAATGCACCTTCTACATTTCAAGGGTTGATGAATTCCATTTTCAAACCCTTCCTTAGAAAATTTGTGCTAGTATTTTTTGATGATATACTAATCTACAGCAGGTCTTGGAAGGATCATGTTCAACATGTTGACAGGGTGCTCAAACTATTAGAGGAGAAACAATTATATGCAAAAACATTCAAATGTTTCTTTGGAGTACAAGAAGTGGAATATCTGGGTCATATTGTATGTCATGAGGGTGTTAAGATAGACCCTAACAAAATTAAAGCCATTAAGGAATGGAAATTCCCCACAACCATAAAGAAGTTGCGCGGATTTCTCGGGTTAACAGGGTATTATCGCAAGTTTGTTAAGAATTATGGGAGAATAGCAGCATGTAATATTCCCAATTAGCTTTGCTAATTGGAATATTGCATTTTTGCTTTATTTTGCTGCTTTAGATAGAAATAATAAATAAAGTGAGAAATAAGAGGGGCCACCTCACTTGAGTCACCTCACTTTATAATAAAGTGTTCTTTTTCCTAGTAGAATGACGTTGTAACTTAGAGAGGGGGCCTTGGGGGTCCACGTGGATATGATGAGGGGAGGCATCAGGCTAACCCAAGGTAAACTGCGCAGATCCAGGGTGAGTTAAGTTTTGGAGGGAGTTAGATGTTATAAAAGGGGAGGCTCTCACCTCATTTGATTCATCCATGATTTGATATTCTTATTGATAGCTGGACTCTTGTCTGCTTCAGCACGCCGGTTGTTTAGTCGGTCTGCAGCACTGTTTAGTGCACGAGTGTCTCCGGTCGGAGGTCTCACCCTTAGCCTCGGGGGACTTCGAGTGCCGGCCCTGGTAAGGTTTTCTGGTTTCACCCTTAGCTTCGGGGGACTTCGAGTGCCCGCCCTAGTAAGGTTTTTCTGAGTTCCATCTTTCAGTTCCAGCAGTAGAGCAGCAGCAGTTCCTGAAGCATATCTGAGGAGGAGAAAGCCCTCTTGTGGCTGCGCAGAGCAAGAGAGGGAAGGACGCTGATTCTTGAAGGAGAAGGACGCTGTCTCATCTGGAGAGAGGACGCTGATCCTTGCAGGAGAGGAAGGACGCTGTCCAAGGAGGACGCAGTTCAGGATTGGCAGAGAAAACGCTATTTTGGGAGGCAGAAGGACGCTGTCTAGCCCTAGAGTGAGGACGCTGTCTAGCCCTAGAGTGAGGACGCTGTCCATTTCTGAAGGTAAGGGTTACAGATCTGAAGGCTTATTGTTAGATCCAGCTTTGGGAAGGATAGATCTTGCAGATCTAGTCCTGTATGTGGCAGATCTAGTCTTGTATGTTGCAGATCTGGGGGCTTTGCACTAGATCCAGCTTGGAGAGTTGCAGATCTGAAGAAATATTGGCGGATCTAGTCCAGATCTGAAGGGTTAACATCAGATCCAGCCCTAGAGGCTGTAGATCTGAAGAGATATTGTCAGATCCAGTATAGATCTGAAGGTTTGGTGGCAGATCTGATAGGGGAGGACGCAGATCAGGGAGAGAAGGACGCAGATCTGGTTTGGAGGCTCCAGATCTGTCAGATCTGAGTGTTCAGGAGCAGATCCACTTGGTAGGACGCTGATCTGAGGAGCAGACTTGGGAGAGGCAGGCTCAACAGCGTTTTCTAGCCTTCAGTGGCTGATCTATTGTCTGGAGGGTCTCCAGCGCTGTCACTAGCAGAGACGGCGTTTTCTATTGTGGAGGGTTTGCAGTCTACAGCCCCAGCTCCAGCGCAGTTCATCTTCAGCTTGCAGAGCAGCTAGGACGCTGTCCTTGTTGCAGCCATTTGTCTGTTGAGAGGGTCTCCACTTGCCTAGGGCAAGGATAGGTGCACTTGCTCTGATTTATTGTACTCCTCTCTATGTGTTTTCTGATCAATAAAATGGCTCAGTTTCTGGTATTCCATGTGTTATGATTCAGTGATCTGGTTCAGTATTATATTTCCTATATCTGTATTGGTGTATTTCTGTTTATTACTGGTTAGTCCCCTTTGGGGATATTACAGTGGTATCAGAGCATAGTTCTGGCTCAGCCTGTGGTGCTAGCAGTCTATGACATCCAGAGGTCACCCCCGTTTCTTTGGGGGCAGTGATTCTGATTCAGAGACAGCGAGGCAAAATCCAATGGAGGCCATGTTTGCAAGGTTTGCAGAGAAGATGGATGTATTCATGCAGGATGTGAGGAAGATTGCAGAAGGGACGCAGAAGGAACCCCCTAAGGTTTTTCAGGTAGGGGAAGGATCGGGAACGTCTAGTTGCATACCGGATGCTATTCCCATTGTGACAGCGCAGAAGGCCGATTCCATGGACACGCGACCTACCATGCCTACTTTCCCGGTAGAGGAAGTAGAGCAAACGGCATCAAGAGATGAGGGTCTCGATCTTCATGCAGTTTGGTTTGCAGATTGGCGAAGCATGGGACAAGAATTCATGGATGCTCTCCCTTTCAATCAATATCTGCAGTTCCGAAGCGGCGGTAAGCCTCATGATCGAAATAAGGGACGGGGTTCCCACCGTGATAGTAACCCTGCAGCCAGCAAATTTCATTTGCCGATGTTTGATGGGTCACCAAAGACCACCGCCAGGTCTTGGGTGGAGAAACTAGACCTCTATTTTCAGCTTAACCAGATGCCAGAGAAGGAGGCCATTAAGATGGCTGCATTACATCTAGAGGGTGAGGCCCAGAACTGGTGGTTTCATGGGTTGACAACACTGGGGCATTCCACAGTGACTACATATGCTGAGTTCACCCGGAGGGTGGTGAAACGTTTTGATCAGAAGGACCCGGATCAGCCTTTCCTCGAGCTGACCAAGCTCAAACAGACAGGTAGTGCAGAGGCATACATCTCAGACTTTTTGAGGGTTTCAGTGATGGTACCTGACATATCAGCAGCTCGGTTGATCACGATGTTTGTAGATGGGCTGTTAGAACCACTTCGTGGTCTAGTCCGGTCGAACAAACCGGCTACACTTCAGGATGCTATCAGTAGGGCCCGTGACCTACAAGATGTCTTGCCTAGGACTCGGCCACCTTATCCCCAGAGACAGGCTTTCCAGCCTAAGGGTAAGGACACGAGGATTCCGCCTCCCAAGGCGAATCCCGGACGAGGACAGTATGATGATGAGGCTAGGAAAGAGCTGAGACGGAAACGATTGTGCTTCACCTGCCAGGAGCCGTGGGCACCGGGACACAAGTGCACGGCAGGGAAGGCACATTTCATAGAGGTCTTCTCCGAGGGCAGTGGAGAAGAGGATGAGTTAGATGATGAGGAGGCAGGAGAGTGTTATGCAGCGCAGAGTGCTTTACCACCTCCACCACCCGATGCAGGAGAGGCATCATTTGCACCTACTGGGGGAGCTCTAGCAGCATTACGAGGAGTCCCCAAGTATCTGACATTGCGCGTACGTGGGACGGTGCGGGGACAGCGTGTCTCAGTTCTAGTTGACAGTGGGGCCACCCACAATTTCATCGATGCCCAGATGGTCGCACGGAGAGGCATACCCACGGAGAGCTTCGATGGGTTTTCTGTTGTGGTCCCAGGAGATCAGACCATGGCTTGTGCTCGATATGTACCAGAGTTATCAGTGACGATGGGCACCTATACTTTGACTGATCACTTCTTTGTGGTGGACATTCCGGACACCAATGTGATATTAGGGGTGCAGTGGCTTATCACTCTAGGGAAGGTCACAACGGATTGGAAGGCCTTGGAAATGGAGTGGGATGATCCCAAGACGGGAAGGCATGAGAAGATCCGAGGGTAGAACACATATCCGCCCCAGACGGTATCGGCACACAGCATGGATGCGACATTCCGCAGGGGAGATATAGAGTGGGCAGTCGAGCTGCGGGCTTCAGAGATAGTAGATACGGGTAGGGCGGTGCACCCTGATCTACAGACTCTTCTCGACAGGTATGCAGTAGTTTTTGGAGACATTCCACCAGGACAGCCACCAGATCGGGGGTTTGAGCACACGATCGAGTTGGAGCAGGGGATACAGGCAGTAATCACCACCCCTTATCGGCATCCCAAGGCCTATCGGGATGAGATAGAGCGGGCCATTCAGGAGCTGCTGGCCCTTGGGCACATTCGACCCAGCACCAGTCCTTTCGCTTCTTCAGTAGTGCTGGTGAAGAAGAAGGATGGCACGTTACGCATGTGCATTGATTACAGAGCTCTGAACAAGAAGACTTTGAAAAACAGGTACCCCATTCCCAGGATCGATGAGTTGATGGACGAGTTGAGAGGAGCACGATTCTTCTCAAAGATTGATCTGAGGTCCGGGTACCATCAGATACGCATGAGGGAACAGGACATTCCCAAGACTGCTTTCAGGTGTCATTATGGGCACTTTGAGTTTTTGGTTATGCCATTTGGACTGACCAATGCACCTGCCACTTTTCAGTCTTGCATGAACCATATCTTCAGGGACCATCTGAGGAAGTTCGTGCTAGTTTTCTTTGATGATATTCTCATATACAGCAGGACCTGGGAGGAGCACCTCCAGCACATTGAGACGGTCTTGCGCATTCTGGAGGAGCAGCAGTTCTTTGCCAAACTCTCCAAGTGTGAGTTTGGTTTGACAGAGATGTTGTATTTGGGGCACATCATAGGAGTGGACGGGGTGAGAGTCCATGACGAGAAGATCCGGGCTATCAGGGACTGGCCAGAGCCGCGGAATGTGACAGAGCTTAGAGGGTTCATTGGTATCTGTACTTACTACAGGAAGTTCGTCAAGGGCTTCTCACAGCTTGCTGCACCCCTCACCGAGCTGACGAGGAAGGGGGCATTCAGTTGGACAGATACCGCCCAGCGAGCTTTTGATAAGCTCAAGGAGGTGATGAGTAGTTGTCCGGTGCTGGCATTGCCCGATTTTACTCAGCCCTTTATCCTAGAGTGCGATGCATCAGGGGAAGGGATTGGAGCGGTTTTGATGCAGGAGGGTCATCCGATTGCATTCGAGAGCCGGAAGCTCCTTCCACACGAGAGACTTTACCCCATCTATGATAAGGAGATGTTGGCCATCATGCATGCATTGGCCAAATTCCGACAGTACTTGGTAGGCGGCAGATTCAGAGTCAGGACAGATCATAACAGCCTGAAGTACTTTCTGGAGCAGAAGCAGTTACAGGAGAGGCAGCAGAAGTGGATCAGCAAGATCCAGGCTTACGACTTTGACATAGAGTATGTCAAAGGGAAAAACAACGTGGTAGCAGATGCCCTTTCCCGTAGACCAGCCACGTTATCCCTCATGAGCTTGGACGCTGATTGGAAGGCTCGACTACTGGTTGAGTATTCCAAGGATAGATTTGCATGTGAGGTGCTGGATGGACAGGTAGCAGATAGCAGATACAGGGTGGCCGATGAGGTCATCTATTACGGGGATAGGATCTTCTTGACTGAGGGGTCTCAGCTCAAGGAGAAGATACTCCATGCCTCTCATGATTCACCATTGGCGGGCCATCAGGGGTTCACCAAGATGTACAGGGCCATCCGGGAGAGATTTGCATGGAAGGGCCTCAAGGAGGACGTGCTCCAGCATGTTCGGGAGTGTGAGGTTTGCCAGCGGAACAAAGGGGAGATGAACCATCCCGCAGGGTTGTTGCAGCCGCTTCCCATCCCAGAGGGGAAGTGGGAGAGTGTTTCGATGGACTTCATCACGGGTTTGCCCACAGTGCAGGGCAAGGACTGCATCTTCGTGGTAGTTGACCGGCTAACGAAGTATGCTCACTTCTTCGCCATTTCAGCACACTACACAGCAGCACAGGTGGCAGAGTTGTTTTTCCGGGAGGTTTTCAGATTGCATGGTCTACCCAAGACCATTGTTAGTGACAGGGACAGCCGCTTTATGGGTGGATTTTGGCAGGAGCTCTTTCGACTAGTGGGGACTGAGTTGACACCGAGCACCAGCTACCATCCCCAGACGGACGGGCAGACAGAGATAGTTAACAAGTGGCTGGAGGGCTACTTGCGTAACTACGTCAGTGGGCAGCAGCGAGCGTGGCTGAAATGGCTACATCTGGGCGAGTACTGCTACAACACAACCCATCATATGTCTATCGGTATGACACCTTTTTATGCATTGTATGGATATCATTCCTTATCTTTTGTGGATGTGATGTTTGGGGTTAGCAGGGCTCCGCGAGCCAAACTATGGATCCAAGAGAGCCAAGACATCCTTCGGACTCTCAAGGACAACATAGCCACCGCACAAAATCAGCAGAAATTATATGCAGACAAGGGCCGAGTGGAGAGACACTTTGAGGTAGGGGATTTGGTCTACCTGCGGTTACAGCCATACCGCCAGTCTTCACTCAAACAGAAGGGGGCAGAGAAGCTTAAGCCTCGTTTTTATGGACCATACGGGGTGATTCGTAGGATCGGACAGGTTGCATATGAGTTGGAGTTGCCCCAAGGCAGCCGGATTCATAACATTTTCCATGTATCATGCCTGAAGAAGGCACTGGGCCAGCATGTGACAGTCACCGGGGAGCTACCTCCGACAGATGATGAGGGGCACCTGGTATTACAGCCAGAGGCCATTATTGACACCAGGGAGAGACAGCTGCGGAGCAGGAAGATCAGAGAGTTCTTGGTGAGATGGAAGAATCTGCCAGATGAGGATGCCACTTGGGAAGATGAGAAGATCTTACGGCATCCCTCACTTCAGTTGCTTGAGGACAAGCAACGTTTTGTCGGGGGAGACTGTAATATTCCCAATTAGCCTTGCTAATTGGAATATTGCATTTTTGCTTTATTTTGCCGCTTTAGATAGAAATAATAAATAAAGTGAGAAATAAGAGGGGCCACCTCACTTTAGTCACCTCACTTTATAATAAAGTGTTCTTTTTCCTAGTAGAATGACGTTGTAACTTAGAGAGGGGGCCTTGGGGGTCCACGTGGATATGATGAGGGGAGGCGCCAGGCTAACCCAAGGTAAACTGCGCAGATCCAGGGTGGAGTTAGATGTTATAAAAGGGGAGGCTCTCACCTCATTTGATTCATCCATGATTTGATATTCTTATTGATAGCTGGACTCTTGTCTGCTTCAGCACGCCGGTTGTTTAGTCGGTCTGCAGCACTGTTTAGTGCACGAGTGTCTCCGGTCGGAGATCTCACCCTTAGCCTCGGGGGACTTGATCGAGCACAGTAAGGTTTACGGTTCTCACCCTTAGCCGGGGGACTTCGAGTCCCGCCTAGTAAGGTTTTTAAGTTCCATCTTTCGATTCCGGCGCGGAGCGGCGACGAGTTTCGGAAACATGTACGAGGAGGAAAAGCCCTCTTGGCCAGGCTGCCCCGCGAAACAGAAAGAGGAAGGAGCGATTCTTGAAGGAAAGGGCGACTGTCTCATACGGAGAGAAGGACGGCGATCCTTGCGGGGAGAGGAAGGACGACTGTCAAGGAGAGCCTTGATTCGGGATTGGCAGAGAAAACGCTGTTTAGGGAGGCAGAAGGACGCTGTCTAGCCCTAGAGTGAGGACGCTGTCCATTTCTGAATGTAAGGGTTGCAGATCTGAAGGCTTATTGTTAGATCCAGCTTTGGGAAGGATAGATCTTGCAGATCTAGTCCTGTATGTGGCAGATCTAGTCTTGTATGTTGCAGATCTGGGGGTTTTGCACTAGATCCAGCTTGGAGAGTTGCGGATCTGAAGAAATATTGGCAGATCTAGTCCAGATCTGAAGGGTTAACATCAGATCCAGCCCTAGAGGCTGTAGATGCGAAGAGATATTGCCGGATCCGGTGCTCGTCCCCGAAGGTTGGTGGCGGTCGATAGGGAGGACGAGATCTGGTTTGGAGGCTTCGAATCTGTCCAGTCGAGTGTTCGGGAGCGAGATCCACTTGGTAGGACGCTGATCTGAGGAGCAGACTTGGGAGAGGCAGGCTCAACAGCGTTTTCTAGCCTTCAGTGGCTGATCTATTGTCTGGAGGGGTTCCTGCGCTGTCACTAGCAGAGACAGCGTTTTCTATTGTGGAGGGTTTGCAGTCTACAGCCCCAGCTCCCGAGTTCATCTTCGGCTTGCGGGCGGCTAGGACGTTGTCCGGGGCAGCCATTTGTATGCGGTGAGAGGGTCTCCACTTTAGGGCAAGGATAGGTGCACTTGCTGCGATTTATTGTACTCCTCTCTATGTACTTTCTACAGGTCATAGTAACAGTTCACGGTATTCCATGTGTTATGATTCCGGTGATACAGTTCGATATTATATTTCCTATATACGTAGTGGTGTATTTACATTTATTGCTCATTTAGTCCCTTTGGGGATAACAGGCTGACACCTCTAACAACATTATTGAATAAATATGCATTTTCATGGACTCCTGAAACAACTAAGGCCTTTGAACATCGTAAAGAGGCAATGTGCCTAGCACCGGTCTTAGCTACGCCAGACTTCACAAAAACCTTTATTGTGGAATGTGATGCCTCAGGAAATGGAATTGGTGCAGTTTTAATGCAGGAAGGAAGACCCATTGCTTTTGAAAGTCGTCCAATCAAATGAAAGTATTTACATAAACCTATTTATGAGAAGGAAATGTTAGCAATACTGCATGCACTAAAGAAATGGAGAACTTACCTAATGGGAAGACACTTCAAGGTAAAAACTGATCATGATAGTCTTAAACACTTTTTGGAACAAAGACTATCTTCAGAAGAGCAACAAAAATGGGTCACAAAGATGTTGGGTTATGACTTTGAAATAATCTATAAAAAAGGGAAGCTAAATGTTGTTGCAGATGCACTCTCAATAAAGGATGAAGAGGTGGAAGCATTGCTTTGTGCCATTTCTATTATCCAACCAGATTGGATAACCGAAGCAAGGGATGAATGGAAGAAGAACGAAGAAGTGTGGACACTCATTCAAAAGTTGCAGCAAGATCCTAGTACATCTGATACATTTAGTTGGAAAAATGATTCCTTGTGGTACAAAGATCGCTTATATATTTGCAAGAATTCCCAACTCAAACAAAAGATTCTTTTGGAATTGCACACTTCTCCTTTAGGAGGACACTCGGGATTTTTAAAAACTTACCACAAGGTGAAGAAATAATTTTTTTGGGATGGCCTTAAATCTAATATTCAAAAGTTTGTGGCAAAATGTTTGGTTTGCCAGCAAAATAAAGTTGAGACAATTAAGACCCCGAGTCTTCTACAACCTTTATCCATTCCAAGTCAACGTTGGGAGGAGATTTCAATGGATTTTATCACAGGTTTACCTAAGTCTGAAGGAAGGAGTGCCATCATGGTGGTCGTTGATAGACTTACCAAGCATGCACACTTTTGTGCATTATCTCATCCATTTAAAGCAAGTACAGTTGCTACTGCATTTATGGAAACAATTCAAAAGCTACATGGAAACCCGAAGATTATTGTAAGTGACAGAGATCCCATTTTTACAGGAAATTTTTGGACGGAATTATTTTCTTGTGTGGGTACTCAACTAGCTCATAGCTCATCTTATCATCCTCAATCCGATGGTCAAACGGAGATAGTGAATAAATGTTTGGAAGGATATCTTCGTTGTTTTGTATCTGATAAGAAAGCACAATGGGTCAAGTGGTTACCTCTCGCTGAATGGTGGTATAACACTTCCTTCCATACTACAGCAAAAATGACCCCGTTTATGGCACTTTATGGATATCATCCACCTTCCATCACATCTTCTTTAATGGAAAATTGTAGGGTTCAAGCAGTGGAGGATCACATCGAGCATCAACAAGAAGTTCTCCATCTCTTAAAGGATAGCCTAAATTTGACACAAAATCAAATGAAACAACAGGCAGATCCACATCGCAGTGAGAGAAGTTTTGATGTGGTAGACTAGGTATTTTTACGGCTACAACCATACAAACAAATGTCCCTCGAGCAAGCTAAGAAGGATAATAAATTATCGCCGAAGTACTATGGTCCTTACAAGGTGTTGCAAAAGATTGGTACTATGGCATACAAATTGGAGCTTCCTACTTCTTCGTGAGTGCATCCAGTTTTCCATGTCTCATGCTTAAAAAAGGTTATAGGGGACAAACTTCCAGTTCAAACAATATTGCCAGAACTTAATGAGGAAGGAAAAACCATATAGGAACCTGAAGCAGTCATGGAAACAAGAACTTGATAGCTACGAAATCGATCAATTTCAGAGTTTCTCATCAAATGGAAGAACTTACCCACTGAAGATTCTACATGGGAGGATGAGAATTTTATACAAAAGCATCCACAGCTACTCAAGCGTTGAGGACAACACTTTTTTGAAGGAGAGGAGCATGTTAGGTCCCTAAATTACTACTATAGTCCCTTATTGTTGTTATTGTAACGCCCTTACTGTTATTGTTGTACCCCTGTAACCCCCATATTGTTATTATTGTGCCCTTACATTATTATTGTTAAGTCGGCTAGGATTACATTATGGCCCCACTTGGAGTACATTGTGGCCCCATGGACTCCTATATATAGAAAGGAGGTTTTGTCATTTGTATCATCCAAGAATTGTTCATTCATGTAATGTATTGGAGGTTGCCCCCTCGAAGTGGCTTATTTCTAAGGCGTTGATATCTCTTTTCTTCTATTTTTGGAGCTGGTTTCACAACAAAAGCAAGACAATTTTGTGGTGATTTACCTAGATGACATCACCGTCTTTTCAAAGAGTGACGCTGAACACATCAAGCACCTTCGTCGAACCTTTGAAAAATGTCGCAAGTATGGTCTATCTCTGAATCCTCAGAAGTCCATGTTTGCCTTGGAGAAAGGAAAGTTGCTGGGGCACATAGTGACTAAGGAATGAGTAATGATCGATCCGAAGAGGGTAGAAGCGATAGATGGCATTCCCCTACCAAGGAACAAGAAGGAGATACAAGTGTTCCTAGGAAGAATAAATTTCCTCAGAAAGTTCATCCCCAACTATGTCGAGATTGTCTGAAACATCACTGGGATGCTGAAGAAGAACAGTGAAGTTAGATGGACTCCCGAATCCAGGGACTCCTTCGTCAGAATCAAACAGGGCTTTGCAGAAGCTGCAGTACTGGCCGGTCCAGATTATGAGAAGTCGTTCCTAATTTTCTCTTTCGCGTCTCCTCACACAATAGCTACAGTACTTCTACAGAAAAACGTTGAAGGACATGAGCAGCCCATTGCGTTCTTCAGCCAAGTCCTGCGAGACGCCGAGCTGAAATATGATATCCTGGAGAAGCAAGCTTATGCCCTAGTCAAATCTCTAAAGTCATTCCGGGTGTATGTATTACAATATGCTATAAATGCCTATGTTCCCACAACAGCGGTGAAGGATGTGTTGGTATAGGGCGACAGTGAAGGAAAAAGGGGCAAGTGGATAGCCAAGATTCAGGAGTATGAACAAGAAATAAAGCCTACCAAGCTCATTAAAGGCCAAGGTTGGCCAAAATCCTGTCTGAATCCAACTGTCAAGCTTTGGGGATAAATCAGTCTACGACAGGAGGAGAGGCACAGGAGAGCACAGGTCCACATCAAGGCATGGAATCCTCCGCGCAAAAAACACACGTGAAGTACCTTCTCTCCCCATGGTATAAAGATATAGTGGAATATCTTTTATCGTTGAGATGTCCTCCTAACTATGATAATGCCAAGTACTGCACCCTAAGGCTGAAGTCTCAAAAGTATATCGTGGCCAATGGGCGACTTTACTGGAAAGACCCGGCGGGGATCCTACTATTGTGTTTAACAGAGCAGGAGGTGGACCAAGTGATGGCGGAATTCCACGAAGGGATATGTGGCGGACACTATAGCTGACGATCCACCGCACACAAGATCCTGAGGGCAGGTTTCTTCTGGCCTAAACTGTTTGGTGATGTACATGCTCGTGTCCGGGCCTGCGAGAAGTGTTAGACATTCGCTGAAAAGCAAAGGTATGCGCCTCTCCCGTTGATCCCAGTACATGTTGAAGAACCTTTTACGCAGTGGGGAATTGATTTCATAGGAGAAATCCACCCGGCCTCGAGCAATCAACATCGATGGATCCTCACTGCTACAAATTACTTCACCAAGTGGGTAGAAGTCGTGCCCACAAGAAATGCTACAGATTCAGTGGTGATCAAGTTCCTGGAAGAGAACATAATAGCCAGATTTGGATGCCCAGCTAAAATCATTACAGATAATGCCCAAGGCTTTCAAGTCGACTAAATTTGTAAATTTTTGTCAGCGTTACAACATCTTGCTGGGACACTCCACTGCATACTACCCACGGGGCAACAGGCTGGCAGAATCGTCTAACAAGACACTGATGAGAATTCTGAAGAAGATCATCAATGAAAATCAGAAGAACTAGGACTCTCAACTCAAGTTCGCACTCTGGGCAAATCACATCACCACTTAAAGGTCCACAGGAAAGTCCCCTTATGAGTTGGTGTATGGCAAAGCCGCGGTCTTCCCAATTCAGCTTGCATTACCTGTAGCTCGATTCTTACAAGAAAGCGAGGAGGAGCCCAATGACCTTATCCGAAGAATGAATCAGTTGATGGAGGTGAATGAAACCCGGGAACAGGTAAGCCTCAGATTAGCAGAATATCAAGGGAAAATGAAAGGCTTATTTGACCGAAGAGCTAACGATAGAGAAATCCAAGTTGGGGATTTGGTGCTGCGATGGGATATCAGGCAAGCAGACAAAGGGAAACACGGGAAGTTCGACCCCCTCTAGTCCGGTCCTTTCAGGGTGGTAGAAGTCAAAGGCAACAATACTTTCGCCCTGGAAAACTTGGAAGGAGATATACTTGAGGCACCCATCAATGGGCAATTCCTCAAGTTTTACCTTCATCACTGACAAGGGCTAATCTAGCTCACTGTATATATATATATATATATATATATATATATATATATATATATATATATATTTTCACCATGTACTCCCTCTTGTTTACATTTCTCCCTTTTCCTCTTCCATATCGTATTCCACTGTTTCCATTTTGTTTCATTCATTGTTGGCTTTTTCATTTCATCTTCCACATCATCCTCCATTTTGTGTCCACTTGGCCGTTGGTATAAAACTTTGTCTAATCAGTGTGCATTTACGACTCCATGTACCCAATAAAAGCACAGGCATTCAGGTCTGCAGGTTCTCAACGCACTGGAAGCAGCACGTTGTCCCCAAATGGAGCCAATGTTGGCCTGTGACTGCACATAACATGGTACAGCCTTCCCTATAAGGAAATCACAGAGCAGTGGCAGAGAAGCAGTTAGAGCGAAACAACAACAAATAGCAGAGTTGTGCACGCATGCAGGTCAAGTCGTGGAGATGGGCAAAACTGTGAATGGGGCGAGCATTTCACAAACAGCTGTGTTGTATTAAGCCTTATCGTTATATCATATATGTGACAAAACCCGTTCAAACCTTGGGCAAGACCCCATATGCCTCATCGCATATCGTTGTCGCCACATTTTTGTTATAACAATCAAATGCCAAAACTTATAAAATCACCGATGCAATATTATGTGGAACCCAATCCCCGCCGCCCTTTCCTTTCCGTTTCATTTTTCCTTTGAAAAACATCAAAATTTGCCTTTTCATTTCTTTTCTCTTACTCTGCTTCCCGATTCTCGATCGCAATCATAAGTGGGCCCTCATCGCATTTCGCAAACTTTACGAATTTAGCATAGAGACTAAAATCCTAAATATTGCGATCATCGATTTGCGATTTTGATATCGCATCGCGTTTGACTTACAATTGTACTCGCCCGCGAGTCTATCCATTTTACTTTGCGATGCGGTAAGCCAGCCCCACCTCCGTAGCTCCGCCTCTGCTTCATAAGCCATTGCAATATATATGCCATATAAACTTTATAATACTTACCGCTCAAACCTTCACTAATTCATAACACTGTGCCGATAGCTAGTGGGTCCCCCTCCCCACTCATTGCAGATCTTGAAACTTGAACCCCCGCAACGTATAACTAAAAGCTAAAACTTGCATTATGCGCTGCGTTTCAGCCTCACTCCTTCCCTGCCACGTCACTCTTTTCCTCCTCCTTGCGTCGCACTTCGCTGTGTTCAGTGTTTACATCCTCTGCGCCTATAACTAAACGACATAAGTTGCGATATGCGATGATGGTCCAGTCCCACTTACCCTCCACATCGTTTCCTTCCCATCGCCTTCCATTTTTCCTTCATCTCCGCTTGCCTGCCATACATCAAACGGTTTTCGTTGCATTTCGCACCTCCCCCATCTGATACCGCAAAACACCCTCCCCCCCCCCCCCCAAAAATCCGATTTCCGATTTGCAATTCAAGTACAGCACGGGCTTCTACTTGGAAAATGCAGGGGTAGTCTATTCAAATTGCTCAAGGGTTCTCCGCTGAAGAGCCAGGCGCGCGCAATACGACTGCCACTTCACAGCAGATTGAGTGGAAATCAAAGGACTCTCAAGTAACAGGAGAAGCCGTGTGATGACGTCCATCCCTACCCACCTACAATTGCTCCTCGCCATACTGTTATAAAGGCTCCCATAAGTGGCCTCATTGGGCGAACCTGTCCTTTCTGCTTTCGATTTAATTCTGATGATTTTGCTGGTGAAATCTCAATTTCATCCCATTCCTATTTTAATTTTCTCCCATCCCCATTTTAACTCCCTCAGTATAGAAGTAATTGCTCGATGTGCGCTCTGCAAGTTAGGTAGCAGATTTTGATTTCATAGATATGAGTCGATCACAAATGATTAAGTACTGTAGCTCCTCCAGGAAAACTCTATATATAGTGAGTTCTAAGATGAAACAAGGGTTCAGGAATTTTGAAGAAATTTGTTGTAGTTTTGTATGATTGTGCTCCCTACGCTCTTAGACACATATTTGGGAGAGTTGTCTAAATTTAATTTGAATACAGAGCTGATATTTGGATTCCATATGGATCAATGAGTAGTATGTATATGTTTCCTTATGTTATTAGTAATCTCCTTTTTAAGTATAGTCATCTATCTTGCAATGCTGCTTTGAAGGTCCGTGTAATGTAGCTACTGCTAGTATGCAATTTTATTCATGAATTTGTGTTTACATAACGCTTAGGTGTTAACGCTCATGTATTAAGCTTGTTGTACTCCCTTAATTTGCGCTCCACGAACCTCCGTTGTCGTTCACACCTCATTCATACCCATTTCCTTTGAGTTTACGGGAGACAGATTCTTAATCTTCTTAAGCCTGTCTTTTGTGAGGTCCTTCTAAGTTCTCTCTCAACACCTCTGCATATTTTAAAGCTTCTACTCGTTGTTTTATGCTTGGCCCATCTAAAAGCCATCATTCTCACAGCCTCTTAAGCCCTCTCACTGTTAGGGGAATTCACCTGAAACAAACTCAAATGGTCTTCTCCATTCTCGAACCAACAAAACCATTGTTCTCTTGAACTATATCCTGTCAGAGGTATTGATACCGTTGCCCACTCTAAACCTCTGATTTTAAGATGTCCTAGGCACTAGTCTTTTTGCAACTCGAGGTTGTCTCTAGGAGCTACAACACCCTCGGCAATTTGCTCCAACTCTTTTGTCCAGCCAAACCAGAGGAAGTCGAATCTGGAAAGAGTTTGTCTGTAGGTGTCCACTAAAGACGAAGAGAATCCTTTGGTGTCCCTGTAAGGTGGGAGGAGGTCGGAGTTTGAGGATGATGATCCAAAGAAGGAGAATTCCTAACATATGTTGAGCCATTCACCACATCATCCGACCTAAATAATACCCCCTTGTGCTTGTCAGAACCCACTACAGGGTTTTTTGGACCGAAATCACACTGTACTAGAAAAGCCACCTTCAGATGTCTGGTTTGGTGACAAACTGTACCTCTAAAAGGCACCTTCCAAAAATCGAGCCTATGGCAAAAGGAGGAAGGCCCCATGGAGATGTTTAGTTTCTCCAGCAATCCCTTCAACTGATCCATTTCCACCAGAACCTAGAGAATCCTTTTATCAAAAGCAACTAAAGATCTTTCGTCAAAGTATATAAATCGCCCAATACAGTCCGCGACCAGCTTAAAAACCCACTTTGTCCACAATTCCGGAGGAAAACCTACCAACTTTACCCATAATTACTATGATTTAGGTTTCTCCACTAAAGAATTAAACCCAACACTCCAGCGTTGAAGCCACAGATATCCTCTCCCAAGTACCCAAGCTCACTAATGGATCTTAATGAGGTCCCCTTCATCCAAAAAGTGTAAGTGTATCCATTGATTCACCAATATGCTTAGACAAAACCCATGACTTAATCTGAGAAAAGGAGAGTGAAATGTAAAAGAAATGGCTTATCAAAGCCCGCTTATAAGCTACCCGCCCTGCTGATATCGGTATCAAGACCGAGAGATAGCAACGGTTTTTCTGCAGAGGGGCAAAGAGGTTTAGACTTGCAAGCAAGATGGGAGGAGGGAGCCCGCAAAACCGGAGAGCGGTTTTGTACACCATCCGAGACATGTGCGGAGTCCAGGGCAGAAGAGTATTCCAGAGGCAGGCCCCAGCCAGACCTTAACAGCCAATAAAGCCAAAAACCAAAGGAAGACCAGAGGCACCGGAAAAACTCAGGAGAGTTGCCTCCACGTTTTCGGACGGCTTATTTGGCCATTTACTGTGACATTTTCGCTGTGCAGGTCGTCCATGATTGCTCTTTGTTCAGCCATCAGCCTCCTATCTCTTCGTTGGAATTATTAGTGCTATGTCGTGTGTTTTACCGCCGCTACCTCGTTGGTTGGGCTACTGGCTAAAACGCAATACTATATGCAGCATTGGGGATAAGCACAGGACTATGATAAATTCATTCAATCTACAAAATATCCAATCAAGGCAGGGAATCCAAGCCTTAACGCACATAAATATGTGAATTATCAAGCATTACATCCACAGGCTACCCAACCAACGATGGTATCATCCAGAACATGATATTAAATCTGAACCCAAATTCACTATACTCCCCAGTAAAACATTTCCATCATAGAAATTTATATTTCTATCACTCTTCTTCTTCAATATGCCCTTCAAGGGTACAAGCTGCGTCTTACAAACTGATAAAATTTCGCTCCCTCCAAGCTCAAACTCAATAAACTGAATACCCCACAAAAAAACGCATGGAAATTTTTCAATACAGAAGCTCACCTTGATCTATGTGCAATGCAGTCTCCTCTGAATCCGCCGCTGAATCAACTAGCACCAGGCACGCCTACTCTCAATAATTGAGTCGGGCTTCTTTGGCTGTTGCATCAGCAGTAAAATCATACCCATTATTTTCATCTTGGAAAACAGCATAACGTGTTTGGTCGGAACTGGTTGACAATCCTGCGATAAATAACTTGTAGGCATGACTATAACATAATCTCTTCGTCTGAGAAGCTGGTACACAGCAATTTGACTACAAGAACCGAACCTAGCGTTCACACCGGCTCAACTTCTCTACGAAATCCTTTGACTCATCAATCATCGTTTTCTTAGATAAAAGTTTAAAGGTCGTTAGTTAAAAAAAATGTTAAAAGAAGGTTGTTTTCTTAGTTAAAAATTTAAAGAAGCTTACTTTAAAAAAAAAGTTAAAAGAAAGTCAGTAATGTTAATGGATATTTTGAAATTTAAATTTAATTTAATTATGAAGTGTATAGTGTTTTTAAATTTTTTTGAAAAGTTATAGATTTATTTTTATAGGGTTTGTTAATATTATAAAGTTATAGATTTGTTTTAGAAATTGATAATTTTCAATTACATGGTGTTTTAGAAATTGATCATTTTTAATTTTATTGTGGTATTTATTAGAGTTTTTTTTTAATAATATTTATTTTTGTTTTTGTTTTAATTATTTTTATTATTATCTAATTTTAATTTTATCTTCAAGCTAGAGACCAAATTGGTGTATGAGACTCTTTATTTGTGGGACAATTGATCCACTTCCGTTGAGAGATTTGACTACTAAAATTGAAATATATTTTTTATTTTCTAGATTTGGATTTATGAGCTTCTTAGTTTTTTTTTCCAACTATTTATCACTCTATTATTTTTTCTCAATTTTTCACATAATAATATTTTTAATATCATAAATATTTTGCAAAATTAATTCTTTTCTATCTTTGAATAATGTCGGTAAAATTAGGTATTTTTATATCATCCTTATTTTAGCCTAATATGATCTTATGAAAGTTAGGCTAACAAAATTGATTAAATTTTAAGTTTGTCTAATTTCATTCCTAGGCTAATTTGTTGGATGAAGTTGGCAAATCTCAAGCTAAACACAAACACTAATAATTTCAAGAATTTGGTCTAAAATTATATTGAAATTTGTTTAAAGGCTAAAACCTACTCACTTTTAAAAAAAAGACAAAAGTTGCTTGCACTAATTGAATGTTGTCTTGAATGCCAAACTTGACAACTACGAAAAGATCAATATGGATAAAGTTAAATTTGGGAAAATAATAGAAGTTGTGTTGTTAATTTACATAGAATGTGATTTTTTTTAATAATATTTTTCATTTCTATTTATGTTCAGATATCTTAATTTTTATTTATACCATATACACTTAAATTATACAAATTTATATATTTGTAAACAATTATAATAAAAAATAATATGTCAATAAAATATGGTCTAGTTGAGTTTTATTAGTGATTGAATATCTTGTTAAAGAACTTATTTGTAAAAATTACTCTTTCAAATCCCTGTGAATAAAAATAACTCTGACTTTTATATATATATTATATATTAAATTTAAATTTAAATATTAAAAAAATAAATATATTATTTTAATGATTTTTGAATATATATCTATATATGTGTCGCATTATATATAATAATATATAAAAAAAAATTACCACAATTATTAACATTATATATAAAAAAGTTACAACAATATTTAATATTATACTATGTTTTATTTTCAAAATTTTAGTATATTCATTTTCAAAATTTTAAGAAGTTATCTTACTAGAATATGAACTAACACAAGTAGGTGACTTAAGTTAGGCAGAATATGAACACAAGCGAGTGACTTAAATTAAGTTACGTTAGAAATAATTTAGAAAAATCATTTTGCATATTATTTAATCTCTCCTCGTACGAAAATAATAATAATATTTAACATGTTCTATTTTTAATAATTCAAAATATAATTTCATAATTTTATTATTTTAATGGCATTTATAAAATTTTAATATTTTTATTTTCACTTTATTTAAATATAAAATTAAAATTTTAAAGATTAATTAATTTAATTATTTTATTTTATATGATTCATTTTAAGTATAAGTGGTTTTCTCAGTGCATTATATTAGATATAATTTTGGGATGTGGACTAATTTCTCATGATTTTTGAATAGTCCATTTAGCATTCATTGCATTAGGTGATGTTCACAGGGAGAAGAAGTGGGATTGAAACTAGTGAAATGATTCACCTGGCGTCAATCATCACTTCCAAAGGGTGAATAAGTGGGATTGAAACTAGTGAAATGAATCACATGGCGTCAATCATCACTTTCAGGGGTGAAGAAGTGGGATTGAAACTAGTGAAATGAATCACATGGCGTCAATCATCACTTCCCAAGCTTGCACCTGGTAACTAGGACTTCCTGGGAGGTCACCCATCTCAGAACTCCTCTAGCTCAAGCATGCTTAACTGTGGAGTTTTCCCCGCAATCAAGCCCACTTAGCGTGCTAACCCATTGGCAAAACCTTAACAAGTATTGTGCCTCGTGAGCCATTCAAGTAAAGGGATTCAAGTAGAGCTCCCTTTACTCTTGATTCATTTTAAAATATTAAAAATTTCAATTTCAATTACTTAATCTTTCACATTTCATCGTAGTTATCAAAGTATTAATATATATTTAAAATAAAATCATATATCATAAATAATTAATATTCCAAATAATAATTAAAAAAATATTTATATTTATTTATAATTGTCAAAACTTGTCGAGCAGAAAGGCTCACTCTACAGCACAATATGAGGAGATGTGTAAGTTTCTTTGTCCATTTGTGCTTGTTAAAAAGCGATAATCTATTTATTTAAATGGCTCTCAGGTGAGATACCTGGAGAGTGCCCAAACACTTCACACAATGCATTGACTATTCAGTTAGAAGAACCTCATACATATAGGCTTTCACACTAACTGGGTGGTTTCAACCACTCCCTATATAGTAGGATCTGAGACCTAATCTTAGAGTCTCAATCATATCCAAACAGTAAGTCTAGCTTTCTCCATTTATTCCAACACTCCCTCTTAATTGAGAAAGGGTACTAAAAGAATAGCATATATTGCCTGCTGGTCTAGTCTCAGCTAGGCTTACAATAAAAACATAAAAACTTGGTACCATAGATTTTCATTTTAGTCTTCGTGCTTGAGAGTCCATGCTTGTTCATTCTTAGGTGAGGCTTCATCTTTACTTTTCTTGCCATGAGGTAGTGATAGATCTTCACCTCCTTTCTACGTTTTCTTCCCCAAAGATGGAACGTTTGAATTCTTATCCTCCTTGATCTTGATTGTAGGTTGTCATCCTTTATATATTGATTGCTAGTAAATGATAACACTTTAGTGGGTACAAGCTCGATAGGATAAATTTTCTTCTCACTATTTCCGGTGTCAAACATCTGAACGTCAACGATGTTGTCTTCAACATTCATTGATGCAACTTCTGTGTTGACTTCATAAAGACATGGTGTCAAGCCATGCTTCAAGAAAATTTAATTCCTCTTCAAACTTTGTTGCTTCTTCCTTGTTGTTGTTGCTAACATCTACACACAAAAATATTCATGAGATCATCATAATTTGAATTCTCTCCAAATTTGTCTTCTTCTGCCAAGTCTTTGCAATCAGCTTCATGTGGCTCATTCAGTTGAACTTCAACAATATGTTCCTCTTTACTCCCTTCCTCAAGAACGACTAGTGGGTCTTCCTGATCTTCAACCATATGTTCCTATTTAAATCATTCCTGAGAAACAACTCGTGAGTCTTCAATCTCATGTTGTTGCAGAACATATAGTATCTCTCGATAATCGTGGTCATTAATAAAACCACCAAGCCTCATGAAAAAAATATCATCAGGGTCAAATATGTCTAAAAGTGCAACCATATTAGAAAATTCTAGCTTATCTCACTTCCAGATTTCTTTCTCACTCCACTCGGTCATCTTAAGAGCTCCAAAAACCCCATTACCACGCAGGCAGGAAACTTCTCCCTTTAACAGCTCTTCAACTATAAAACCTTGTGGTGCAGACTTTGACTTCTATAGGCAGTCAATTCTGAAGCAAATCACTAATGCAACTTGAAATTGAGTGCACTTGCACCAAGCTTCAGGATCGAGGTTTCAAATCGCCTCTCCATGCAAAAGGAAATGTAAGCCTTTATTTCAGAAGCTATTGGGTGCACAAGATCTAATCATAATCTCGACTAAGGTTGGGGAATATTCACTATACAATGATTCAGCTCCATGTTGCGCGCTGCCTTCTAATGTCAAACACTGAATAGGATTTTGTAAGAAAAACTTTCAAATCGAAAGGTGGCTCCAACAGCTACTCACTTAGTTTGTTGACTTTGCTAATAACTACGAGTCTCATGGTTGCCAGCATTTGCAAAATGGGCAGGCTTACAAAACCCTCAGCGAGAACTGGCTGAGTTCGTAAAAGCTCACCTAATAAGCTACGATTTTTCACTACTCACGGCGGCGTGGCCGTGGCTCACAATCACAACTATCCTCTACACATGGCTCGACAGTATCCTTGCTCACAACGGCTATTACTCCTTAATTTGAAAGTGTGTGGACAGATTCACATTTCCGTCTCAAAATGATCATTGCTCGATCTAGCTCCAACACATTGCAGATCCAGCAAGATGCACGCAACAGGCTCAATACACTATGGACGTTGCTAAAAAACCAAACAATTCTGAACTTCGCATGTTGCTCACACAGACCACCATAGGTACTTCTCGAAAGCACGCTCACAACATTTTGCAGCAATTTAATTTGTGACACAGCACAGTGGCGACAGATTTGGAACATTGCTAATGGGTAGAAAACCCAGCAACACATTAAACACAGGTATGAACGCACCCTTAAAACAGATCGAGAGCCTTTCAATACTGTGGACGCACAACAAGAATTTGCAGTCGAGCTGACAACGTCGGCTCACACAGTGACCAACACCACCTTACGTCGGGTTTACCACGACTCTCATGCAGAATCCTCTGCTCGCCTTTTAAAAATAACTCTATGGCCGAGGGGGATTCCTCTGATCACCTATGGACTCCATCGATCTACGAGCAGCCACTGATGCGAGGAACTTTGATTTATTTGATCCACGCATGTAGCAGGGCTTCTCTATTCACATAGCACAACTCCACTCAACTTCAACCTGAAGCTCTGAAACCATGTTAAAAAGCAATAATCTATTTATTTAAATGGCTCTCCAGGATACCTGGAGAGTGCCCAAACACTCCACACAATGCACTAACGATTCAGCCAAAAGAACCTCATACATATAGGCTTTCACACTAAGAGGGTGGTTTCAACCACTCCCTAAATAGTAGGATCTGAGACCTAATATTAAAGTCTCAATCACATCCAAACAGCTAAGTCTAGCTTTCTCCATTAATTCCAACTGTGCCCCTTTAAAATAAAATAAAAAATAAAAAATTATGTTCTAAATAGAAAATTAATGTTGGCTATAATATATATATGTGTGTGTGTGTGTTTTGTAAAGTAATTAGAAGTAAAAAAAATGTGTGAATCTCATACATATTTATATATAGAAAAAAAATAGTTAAAATTTTTATTTGGTCCTATATATACTCTATTTAGCATTCAAAAATACAATTTAAACAATGACAAATAATATATTGTATTTTGCACTCTAAACAAATTTACACGTGAGAAATTTGATCCCTCTCAACTCATACTTAAAATGGATCTATGCTTGTATATAATATACATTAAATATATATACCTCAACATAATTGAATCCCGGAAAATGACCTCAAATATTATCTAAATCTAGAAAAATGTCTTTCACATTAACCATATCATTAGGATTTGGTCAACGTTTAGAACCATCTAATCTGGTTCATCCTCGGGTCAAAGTGAAGAAAGAAACCAATCTCATTGAATAAATAGTAAGGATGCATAATTGGTAATAGCTATTAAAACTAGCCCTTTAAAACTAGTAGTTATTTGACTAGTTAGTTAATAAGATATAATATTAAAAGTTTTTAAGATTTTAAGAAAAAATATTAAAGAATAATTTAGAATTTAATAATTTAATAAAATGATTAAATTCTCGTTATTCTTGACATGTGTATTTGCTTCTTTTTTTAAAATATTTTTGGTGAAATTATAAACTTATAAATTTTAGTTTTATTTTATTTTATTGAAAATGAAAATTTAATTATAAAATATATAAAGTTTTATCTTCAACATAAAACAATATCTCTCTTACAAATATAAATTGATTTTTTATTATTTATATAAAATAATAATATTTAAAAAACAATCACTAAGTTATGACCCTCTTACTAACATAAAAATTTGGCTCTCTTATTAACATAAATTTGATTTCATTCACTATTTATATAAAATAAAACAAAAATGTTAAAAAATAATCACTAATTTGATACTCTTTGATTTGATTTCACTTAAATTTGATTTCATTCACTATTTATATAGAATAAAACAAAAACAAAAATATTTAAAAATAATTACTAAATTGATACTTCTTTGATTTCATTTTTTATTTATATAGAATAACAAAAATATTTAAAAATAATGATACCTCTTTTGGGAATGTCTCTAATGGTATTGCAGAGTAAAATTGAAAATGGAGCGAGAGTTTTTGTTTACATTTTGGTTAGTTTAAGCATCTGATATAGCAAATGTTAAATGTGCAAAGGGAATTTAATTTTCTTCTATTTAGAGGCCAACGTTCTTAGGACATAAAAGTATCTATAAGGCTTGCAAAGTGTGATTCATATTATTGTTTACAATATGCATGGATGAGGCAGCTTTACTTCTATCTCAATTCTATGCATTTGATGTTGTGGGATAGAAATGTAAGATGTATTTGGCAGAAGAAGTGTTTTAATCATTTAAACATACCAGTGGCATTTTCTAGGTTCTGCAATTTTATATTTTCTAATTGACACTATTCCCCAACTAGAATAGTCTATGTTTTTTTGTTTTTTTCTAATTCTATATATTTGATGTTGTGGGATAGAGATGTACGATGTATTTGGAAGAAGAAGTGTTTCAATTATTTAAATATACCAGTGGCATTTTCTAAGTTCTGCAATTTTATATTTTCTAGTTGACATTATTCCCCAACTGGAATAGTCTCTGTTTTTTTTGTTTCTTTCCAAGGATAAAAAAACCTAACGAGAAATCCCTAGATACTTCCCTACATTTTTGGGATGATACTTATCGGATGTAAATCTGTTGTCACTGATTATGGCATCTGACCTCATAGTGAAACTGAGTGAGCATGTGACAAAGCAACCAACTCGAGGATTGATCCCGATAGTTCCCACATGATGCTCAAGTCATTCAACCTCTTGAGCTAGCACAATAAACTTGGAATAGTCTATATTTTATGTTAAAAGTGCAGTATAAGATCTTGTGCCTCATTTTTAAGTGCAATATAAGATTTTGTGCATATTGTATTGAGTTTGAAGTGAAATATTAGATTGTACTTGATATCATTTTCATTAGGTAACTAATTTTTTGAATAGATATATCAATTTTATTTCTGGTTGTCATTTTAATTTACTATTTGTTATATTTCTTTCTTTACAAATGGTATTTTGGTTGTAGTGTTCATATTATTATCTTATTTTATTTACTCAATATCGTTTTTATTAAGTAATTAATTTTTTGAATGGATATATCCGTTTTCTTTCTTGTTGTCATTTTAATTTAGTGTTTTCTATATTTCTTTCTTTACCAATGGTATCTTGGTTGTGGTGTTCAAATTATTATCTTATTTTACAATAATATTCAGTAAGTTATCCTTTTTACAATATTTCAACTGCCATGTTGTTTTCATTATATTTGCGTGTTGTTTTCATTATATCTGCATCTGGTATTCTTATATATCCTTTTTTACAATATTTTAACTGCCATGTTGTTTTCATTATATCTGCGTCTTCTTATATATCCTTAAATTCTACTATAATATCCATTTATACAAACTTTCAATCGTAATATTCAGGACTTTCCGCACTTTTAACCTTTTATACAAACTTTCAATCGTAATATTCAGGACTTTCCGCACTTTTAACCTTTTATACAAACTTTCAATCGTAATATTCAGGACTTTCCGCACTTTTAACCTTTTTTTCATAGACAACTATTTTCTATTGCCTAGTGATTTGATTCCTAGATGTCTATTTTCTACCTTTTTGAATTTGAACTTTTAACCTTTTATAAGAAGGCATGCATTCTTAATTATTAGAACCACTCAATATGCATAAATGGATCCTTGACACACTCAATTTTTGTAAATTAAAATATCATCTCATCTATTAGTTAGATTACTTTAAAATATAATGTAATCAATTTAGTATTTAATATTCCACCAGCGGGTTTTAATGACATTGGAGAATGCTTTTGTTAAACAACTCTAATATAGTTACATGTTATAAACTTAAGAAAAAAATACACACAAAAAAAACTCAAGTTTAATGTATCAATTGCTATTTTCTTGTACAACTTTTTTGATTTAAAAATCCTATCGGCCTCTCTTTGCATCTTTTGGGGCAACTACTAGTATAAAACTTCGTGGAATTTTAGAAATTGATGATGTGGCATTCATTAGAGTATTTTTTATTTCAATAATAGTTATTTTCGTTTTTGCTTTAATTAAGATTGAAACATATTTTTATTTTTTAGATTTGGATTTATGAACTTTTTAGTTTCTTTTTCCCTATTTTTCTCAAATTTTCACATGATAATATTTTTAATATCATAAATATTTTGCAAAATTAATTCTTCTTCTATCCTTGAATAATGTCTGTAAAATTAGGTATTTTTATATATCTTTATTTTAACCTTTTATTTTAGCTTAATATGAAAGTTAGGCTAACAAAATTGACTAAATTTGAAGTTGGTCGAATTTCATTCCTAGGCTAATTTGTTAGATGAGGTTAGAAAATCTCAAGCTAAACACAAATACTTGAAATTTGTTTAAAGGCTAAAACCTACTTACTTAAAAAAAAAAAATTCAATGTTGCCTGCATTGATTGAATGTTGTCTCTGAATGCCAAACTAACTTGACAACCAGGGAAAGACCTATATGGATTAAGTTAACTTTGGGAGAATATTGGGTGTTGTGTTATTAATTTACATAGAACATGAGTTTCTCTAATAATATTTTTCATTTTTATTTATCTTTATGTTCAAAATTTTGATATCTTAATTTTATTTATACCATACACACTTAAATTAAATAAATTTATATATTTATAAACAATTACAATAAAAGAGTAATATTTCAATAAAATATGCTTCAAGTGGAGCCTATCGGTGATTGGGTGTCTTGTTAAGACACTCATTTGTAAAATTCACCCTTTCAAATCCCTTTAGATGAAGATGGGCGAACAACCCTTGGAACGTACTACTTCCCCAGAGGACGAAGAGCCGATATCGAGGTGCCAAAACTTCCCATCGATGTGAACTCTTGAGGAAGATCAACCTGTTATCCCTAGAGTAACTTTTATCCATTGAGCGATGACCCTTCCACTCGGCATCGTCAGATCACTAAGGCCAACTTTCATCCCTACTCAATGAGTTACTTAATATACATCTATACCATACACACTTAAATTTATATATTTATAAATAAATATAATAAAAATATAATATTTCAATAATATATAAGAGTCAAAATTACACAAATCATGTTTATTAAAATATATTTTAATTTTAATTTTTGTTGTCTTATATATCTCCATATTTTGGATTATATATAAAAAAAGTTATAATAATTTTTAACATTATATATAAAAAAGTTACAACAATATTTAGCCTTTAGTGTATTGATTTTCAAAATTTTAAAAAATTGTCTAACCAGAATATGCACATAAGTTAATGACTTAAGTTAGGCAGAATATGAAAACTATGAAGTGACTTAGGTTAGAAGTATTTTAGAAAATCATCTTCCATATTATTTAACTTCTTCTTATACCAAAATAATAATAATTAATTTTAACATTCTCTATTTTTAATAATCCAAAATATAATAAAATATAATTTTATTATTTTAATAGCATTTATAAAATTTTAATATTTTCATTTTCACTTTATTTAAATACTAAATTAAAATTTTAAAGATTGATTAATTTAATTGTTTTTATTTTATATGATTCATTTTAAAATATTTGAATTAATTAATCTTTCACATTTCATCATCGTTATCAAAATATTGATATATATTTAAAATAAAATCACATATTATAAATAATTAATATTCTAAATAATAATTAAAAGTTATTCATATTTTTATTTATAATTGCCAAATCTTGTTGAGCGGAAAAGTTCATTCGACAGTTTAATATGAGGAAGTTTTTTCATTTATTTGTGTTTCTCTAAAATAAATAGAAAATTAATATTTGTTATAATTAAAAGAAATAATATGTTGTAAAATAATTAGAAGTAAGATAAATGTGTGAATCGAATATATATATTTTTATTTGGTTTTATAAATACTCTATTTAGTATTCAAAAATACAATTTAAACAATGACAAATAACATATTGTATTTTTCAGTCTAAACAAATTTACACCTGAAGAAATTTGATTCCTCTTGACTCATTTTAGATTCGTACTTAAAATAATTCTATGCTAGTATATAATATACATTAAATATATATACCGCAACATAATTGAATCCCATAAAATGACCTCAAATATTATCATCAAAATTTATACTCATTATACATTAAGAAAATGACTAATATATGTGTGTGTGTGTGTGTGTTGACTTTAAGAAAATGACTAAATATAGTTTTTAATGTATCAAAAATTCTTCCCAATTTAGTTTTCCATAATTTTTAATGTATTAAAATTCTTCTTAATTTGTCCATGGCGTCTTGGATAGATGGTGATTGAGTGTGTTGTTATGACACTCCTTGATGTGAAGTCATTGGTTCAATTTTTTGACCCGATTGGGGTGATGTATTTGAACATGATGCTGAAGATGTAGCTCTACCCAACTTACAAAAAAAAAAAAAACTTCCCAATTTAATTTTAATATATGAAATGAAGGCATGTGTTGACTTTAAGAAAATGAAAATCACTAAATATATTCCATAATTTTAATATTTTAAAATTTATTTCCAATTTACTTTCAGCCCACCCAATTGCAGAGCTCCATTTTCTTCCTCCATCCAACCAAAATACAACAAGGAGCTCCCTTTTCTTCCTCCTTCATCCAACCAAAATATAACAGTTTGGACTAGGAGGAGACCAAAAAATTCGGCCAGAAGTCTTTAGAATTTAGGAATTCTCAAATCTTATAAAGATCATGTCTCCCAACATAGATCCATTTTACGTATTGATCTAACATGAGTCAAGAGAGATCAAATTTCTAAATTTTTTTAGAGTGAAAAATACAATGGGTTATCTGTCATTGTTTAAATTGTATTTTTTAATGCTAAATAGAGTATATATATGACCAAATCAAAATTTTAACCATACTTTTTTTTTCTATATATAGATATATATTTGATTCACACATTTTTTTTTAATTATAATTTTTTTTTTTTTTTTTTCTAAGTAAGATTAATTTCTATTAGTGTAACATAGTGTACAAGGAGGCACATGCCTCTGCAGCTCTAGCCTGATTCAAAGACATAATTCACAAAAAACAACAAAAATGGGACTGCCCACATAGGGGAAACCAGTTCAATAAGAGTATGTTTCGCTGCCTCGTGAGAGGAAACCAACGTTCTACAAATAAAACTGTTGATTGCTTGCATATTGTGCCAGACATAGATACCATAAATTAACAAAACCTTGTGACCAGGGACCTTAACACTAAGAACGATAAACCAGAAATAACCTGAGAGCCTAGGTGTCATGAGGAGTAGGAGGAGTCTCTTCTACAATGAGACACCTGTATTCGTCAGTGTCGTTGCCTGCATGTCATGGGTGGTGAGTGCTGCACACTGGGGCTCCTTGGTCTCACTAGCTTTGCCTGGAGCTTGTTTTCCTTGCTTCCTGTCATCCCTGCTGCTTCCAGAGCTGCTGCTGCTGTCCAAGCACGAACTATGGCCACCAGAACTAGGGTCACCCTTAACGTCTGCAAAGGAGGCGTCACGGTGGGGGAGTTTCTGCATTTTGGGCGGGCGGAAGCTAGAAACCTCGATGGACTCCTCCTTGAAAGAAACTGTAATGGTGGCGATGACACAGGGGTGGTCCATGGAGCAGTGGAAGTGGAATTGAGCTGAGTGGGTGGACTGCGGGGTGGCTATGGAGTCCAGACGGGGCAGAGGCGGGGGATTGGTCACGGCATCAGAGGGCTGAGAAGAAGAACAGGACTGACCAACGAAGCGGTCACACCCACTGCAGGTAGCAGGATACCAGCCATGGAAGTGCTCCAGGGAGGAAGGCGAGGTGTCGGAATGTGAGCAGCCTGCCATCTGCTGCTGCCACGCCTGCAATGCATTCGATGCCGGAGACAAGGCATGGTGGCGCAGTGAGGGTGGTGGGTGCTCTGGGCCGAAGAAGAAGCAGGGTGGTGGTGCCACAGAGCTAGTGGCACAATGGTGGAGGTGAAGTAATTCGTCGAGGAGAAATTAAAATGACAAAGGATGCTCTGCGAATAATGGTGGCCAGGGAGAATCTCTATACAACAGAGAAGGCTACAACGTCTACCTGTTGGCGTGCGGGATCTCAGCTCTGCGAATCCAGGGGGCATTAGCTTCTTAGAGGTTGAGACAGGGGGGCGGGGGGGTGCAACCAGGTAGACGAGAAACATAACCAGGTGGAGGAGAAAGGGTCTCCAATTTGAAACGATGGCAACAACTTTGACTTCTGCAGAGAATTAAATGGTGAATGGGGTGACGGCTAGAAAAATTTAATGCTCGTTGTTGGGTCCTGTGGGTGCCCATGTGGCAATGCCAGTTGCCAACCCAACAGCCCGTCTCCATAGTACCATCATTAAACACCCACATCCGGGAAAAAGGTAGTGGGCTTGCCCCGGTTTAGACTAACTACTCGCACAACGAGCTACGACTTTGCTCGGGGTCGAACACAAGACTGGTCTATCATTACGAGGCCGACTTTATCACTATGCTGCCTCCACGACCTTTACTTCTAATTATTTTACAACATATTTATATTTTTTTAATTATAGCCAACATTATTTTTCTATTTAGAACATGATTTTTATTTTTTATTTTTATTTTAAAGGACATAGATTAACAAACTTACACATCTCCTCATACTTAGTTGTAGAATAACTCTTCTAGTATATAATATACATTAAATATATATATATCTCAATATAATTGAATCTCAGAAAATAGCTTCAAATATTATCTAAATCTATCTATAATTTTCAAAGTTTATACTCATTATACATTAAATATAGCTATGTTGAGTAATTAAATCCAAGAAAATGACTTCAAATACTCCATATGTATATATAATTTTGGAAAATTCAAAAAATCAAGTAGTTGGAGTGTTTGAATAGTTTTTTTTATGATGGATATAGATTCAGCACCATCAAAAATTCCAAAAACACCCAAAATCTAAATAATTTACAAATGTAACCCAAATTTTCAAATTGTGTAATCTGTTCCTACTTGCTGGAATTTCTCAAACCCCCACCGAACTATGTGGCAGAGCTGGGCGGAGAGGCCATGGGGTTCACCACGCTGATTGATATCGAGCCTCTGAGGGTCGCCCCAGACCGGTTCGCCACCACCATAGGCGGCATGACAATAGGCGCAGGGCAGGGCAGGGCAGGGCAGGGCAGGGTAGGGAAGAGCAGGCAGAGGGAAGGGCAGGGCAAGGTAGAGCGGGTAGAGGGCAGGGCAGGGCAGGGCAGGGCAGGCAGAGGGAAGGGCAGGGCAAGGCAGAGCGGGTAGAGGGCAGGGCAAGGCAAGGGCAACGGTACTTTTTTCTGGGTCCTATTTCACCTACCTTAATTCTACCTTAATTCTACTAAGTTACTGCCTGTCAACTCCATGAGATTGTGAGTTCTTCAAACTGAATTTAGCCTCTCTCTGCGTCGTGGACTTAATGCAGGTTTTGAACTCAGAGTCTATCATTTCAGTGAAGATGACCCAAATTTAGAAGGAATAGGAAATCGCTAGTGTTTGAACCAAAACAATATCCTCTATCTATATTTTCCTCTGTTTTTAGTCTAATCTGAACAATATAGGAGTGTGGAAAGGGTTTGGAGGATGTCCCATTTGTCTATTGCAACATAGCTATAAGAAGCAGCAACCAAGCCAACGAGAGGTGCTACTTTAGCAGTTACCAGATTCCAAATTAAGTCTGTTGGCCAGCGTTGTTGTGGTTGGGAGTGATCCTTTTCTACAATTGCAATTCAACTACAAATAAGCCATGGTTAAAAATCATGATGAAATCTTTTTGCAAAACAATTGTCTGAAAATTTCAGAAGCTTCCATACTCGCATGCGTCTCACTTTACTATTAGTGATGCAAATATGAAGCTAGAATTTAATCAGATATGTTGGGTAAATAATTCAAAACTTAGGACAAATCATAATCCACATTGCAATCTTTCAAAATTCTTCCAACGATACACGGCTCAGGCAGTGTGGCAGTGTACTTGGGATTGGTTAACTATAAGTTATAACAATACCAATTCTAGTTGGCTTAAGATTCAACAACAGAGTCAGTTTAAGTCAGTTGAGTCTCTTAAGTATGAGAGATTTTAGTAATGCATTATATTAGATATTATTTTTGGGATTCAACTGCGTTAAGTAAATAATTTATCTATGACTATTTCCATGAGATGTAATCACAATTGACTAATTTCTCAATTTAATCTGTTAACACACAAGCCTACAGATAAAAAAATGAAACTTAAAAAACAATAAAAAAAACCTATGTTGCCCCAGAGAACATCACTACCTTAAAAATGGATGTACCTACCAATCTCACATTTCATGGAATCTTGGGACAGCTTAGAAATGTTCTACTTTTCTCAAGGAGGTCACTGGGAACTGGAGAACGTTTAGCCCACACCCAAACCATTCTGGTCCAGAAATAAGGAACATTTGAGGGACATTCCTCAAGTCCCTCAAAAATTCAAGGTTGCCTCACACTGTATAGGCTTATGGTGATTTAAAAAACAAAATAACATGAAAATAAAGCCCATGTGGGACATCACTGGAAAATCCATAAACACTAAGAATCCTACTCTAATGCTCGATTCCCTCATTCCACTTCTTGTTCTACATTCACTCTCAAAGAGCTAACAAATTTTCCCTTCATGTTTCTTGAAATTTCTGTTTAGATCCACTTCTCACATTACCTCACTCACTCTTATCTTGCATGGAATCAACCTTTTTTTTCACGATGAAAAAAAACTATGGCTTACATATTGTGCCATTCAGAAAAAATTTTACTATGAAAACTTTCCGATATGTCATTACAGCCTAGATCCAGGATCTATAAAATACGAAATCAGTTTTCCACCCAAATGGGTAAAAACAGTTTTTTCCAGATAATATACAGTAATCCATTCTACAACAAAATAATTGTGGATCTATAAGAAAGAAAAAGACAAAAAAAACCATCGTATTATGCAGAAATAAACCCATATTTCAAGCCTTTGCTCTGAACAAAGTCACCCTGTCAGAAATGAAAAAAGTTGAGCGATCATGGAATCAATCAAAATATACATATTTAAAGACCAACGCAAGAAAACTGGGAAAAGAAAGTGATTTGTGGCCGCCGGATCAAAACAAAAAGTAACCTGTCAAAAAACAAAAACAGTGATCTGTTAAAAAAATCTCAATAGAAGCTCACATTTCCAACCGCTCCAAGACCTGCTGCATCCACCAACTCATAATGCATAGTACCATACACCCCAATCAAGCTTTTTTTTGACAATGTATCAACCTGTACATTCCTTTCCCGGAAGATATGCCTAAAATTTATGTTTGTAAAGGATTTCTTGAGAGTCTGAATACGTTCTAACCAAGTCATCAAATGGCCAAGCGCCAAATTTGAATCTTTGTTGAGGTACTCTATTAGAACTTTCGAGTCTCCAAACACCCAAAGGTTGTCAATGTACAGCTTGTAAGCAAACCATAGTAATCCCCATAGTGCCAATATCTCCGCCCTCATATTCGAGCCAACACCACCAAACCAGTGAATCTTGTAGTAGTATTGAGGCGAGATCACTAGCCACACACCACAACCACAGACAGATTGTTGTGATGCCCCATCAAAAAAACTGGCTAGATATTGTATCTCAAATGGTCGCAGCCGCTTGGATAATTCCACCTGGTGGGTCTCACCGGATATCATATTCTCCCATAAGCAAACAATGTTTTTTGTAGTCCCCTCAAGGCGCATGGAATCAACCTTACCTTTGCAAAGACTTGAGATGAACCGTTCGCAACAGTTCAAACCTCAATTGCAACAGTCTTTCTGACTCTGCCTACAAATTTTTCCCAGAAGCTTCAGAGAGATTACCAATGAAAAAAATAGATTGAATGGGGGCCTTGGAGTGTTGAAGTTTGATATGCATTTACCATACTTCCAGGTTCTTATTGTTTATTATAGTTACCATAGTTTTTTCTAGTTAAATAAGTGGTTTTCAAATTCATTGATGTTTGCACAATGACATCAAAGGCTATTGTTTCTTTCTTTTTGTGCATTTCTTCCAAAATCTCAACAAAAATCCAAACAAAGGGCACCTCTCTTCTCTCTTCTACAAACTAACTACAACATTGACAAAGACAATTGAATATTCAAATTCCATCCATTATAAGAAACCTTTCTTACAATTTGTCAAAAAATTCACCCAAAAGGAAAAGAAATGCGAAAATAATTGGGAGAAATGGCTATACAACCTCTGTGGTCATGCATTTTTAGGAAGCTAGACTGGAATTTACCATTATCATTAAGCTGTACATTCACTATGCATTATATTTTTCATTTTCTCATTTCAGACTATCATTCATGCTTTTCCTAACTCATTTTGAGTATATAATCAACTTGCACATTTTCACTAAATGCAGGGCGGAAACGTGAAGCTGGGTTACACTTTTGTGAGAATCGGGGGCAAATTTTTTTTTTCGGCAATAGTTCGGCCGAACATTTTATAAAGTTCGGCCAAACTTTATAATAGTTCGGCCGAACTGTTTTAGTACGTTCGGCCGAACTTTTGAGTCCGTTTATATTGACGGCACAGTGACGGCCCAGCAAACAGAATTTTTGCCGGAGGTTTGGAAAACCGGCAATGGTAGTTCGGCCGAACTCAGTTGAAAGTTCGGCCGAACTACGTTTTTATAAATAAATCGCTAGCGAAGGGTCTCAGTTTACTGTTTTCATTGTTTTCGCGCGACTTTTTCTGTTTTGTCGTTGATTGCTCTGGGCGAGTTCCGCGCGACTTTTTCTGTTCTGTCGTTGATTGCTGGTCGAGGTTCTGCTGGCGAGGTTCTGTCGGTCGAGGTTCTGCTGGTCGAGGTTCTGCTGGCGAGTTGCTGGTCGAGGTATGTTCTGTTTCTATTGCAAACGCTGCCGTTCTTCTATCTCATGTCTGTACATCTGTTGATGGCTTTTATATTTACGGGTTTGGTTCTTGTTACAGGTTCTTGGGCGAGTTGCTGGTCGAGGTTCTGCTGGTTGAGTTTCTGCTGGTTTGATTGCCGCATCTGGTCGAGGTTCTGCTCGTCGTTGTTAGGGGCGCCACCGTTAAAATCTGTCGGGTACGTTCTGTTACCCACACCATAGTATCCCTTCACTTATTATAACATTAATAAAATATTTTTACAGCTAAATTTATATAAATCTATGTAATCTCCGCATGACAACATTACAAGGGAGCATTCCTTCAGTCCTTCCTGTGTCCTACATGTGGTCAGTCCAAAACAATTAATGCCCTCCAATCCATTTCTTTTCTCTGGCTGGGGACCTATTAGGGTGGCCATAACATCCCTGGCACCAATCTCTAAATCGACCCTACCTCTTATAAAACTCCTAAAGAAAACAGCTAAGTTGTCTATACACGTGATTCCTAAATCAGGAAAACTGACCAAAACTGTCACAGTTCCACTTATATGGAGTTGTCCAGTCAGCCATCCCCACCACCAAATTAATTTCAGGATTATCATGTATAGCCTTCCCTGCCCATCCTCGAGGATAGCCATTTCACGAACTAGTTTCTCAAACTGTATAAACAGAGACTCCACTATTCTTGCTCTTCCAATCTTAAAATATAATCATATAACAACCTGAAAGGAACATGAATATATTTGTTTTCCTAAGAAAGCCTCGAGAATAGGAATATATCCATCTTACACCATTGGCTCTTATAACTCGAACATATAAATATCTCTTCATATATATATGTTTTTAAGACCTGCAAGAGTTTTGATCTCATGTCAATAAAAAAGTTATTCAAACAGTATATTTCTACAGGCTTGATGATGCATTATTAGACGATAACATGGTGAGTACGTCCATGCGATTAATTATTTTCGTGTAATCTCTTCAAAACTTACAGCCGGCCAAGCATCTAATTAGGCAAAGAGAATCAACCTCTGATCTCCTTTTCATTTTAGTTTCATCCTTATTCCACATGATTAACTCTCTTTTTCTTTTACTCTGTTCCACAATGATTAATACTCTTTTCCTTTTTGCTTTACTCCACAGTGATTATCACTTTTACTTTTCACGGTTATGCTTATTCTTAATTGATTAAGATCAAAGATTAGGATTCTCTTCGAAAATCACAAGCTTGCGTGATATATTTGATTTTATTTTTATGTGCAGGTCGGGAGAATTTTTATTTTAAAGCTTCAACAATACAAATAAATTTCAAAGATTTTCAAACATACTTTTTCTTTTTACTTTTATGTTTATTCTTAATTGATTAAGATCAAAGATTAGTTTTGTGTTCTAAAACCCCAGCTTGCTTGATATATTTTATTTTATTTTATTTTGCGCATTCATGGAAAGACGAGAGAATATTTTTTATTTCTATTTATTTCTCTTTCAATTCAATTATTTTTTTAAAACTACGTATTTTTTATTTTTTTTACTTTTATTCTTAATGGATTAGGATCAAAGATTAGGATTTTTTTCGAAAAACACTGCTTGCGTGATATATTTGATTTTATTTTTTTGTGGATTCATGAGAAGGACGAGAAAAACTCTCTTTTTTTGGGGCAATTATTTTTAAAAGCTTAGACACTACAAATTAATTTCAATGATATTGAAATGTTGGGTTTCATACTCGAATTTTAGAGTGGGCAGCAATATAAGACCAATAGTTAATTTCCTGCTGATAAAATGGGTAGAGAAAGAGTATTGAGAGAATATGGTAAAATATAATAAATTTTATTAGTAAAATGAGCTGTTGCATTCAAAAAGTAGAGTAGAAAATAGAATATTCTAATTTAGGATTTTCAAAATTTGAATTTAATTATTAGGTGGTTGGTGAGTATTTAATTTCTATGAAATATTTGAAAATACTTTTAATATTATATAAAATTTAGATATTAAGACTTATCTTCAAAGTACTTATGTTTTTTTTGTCTTTTAAATTAAATTGATTAATTACAAAAATTGTTTATATAAATATTTTTTCAATAATAAAAAAAAGACTAAAATACAATAGCATAAATTTGGTTTTTGTTTAATTTTTCATTTCTTTGCCCGTTTTTCCATGATCAAGATGACTTTTAATTGGAATTAGAATCATAGCAGTATCGGGTTGCAAGGACAAGCCATCATTCAATTTTGATATCTACTGTCATCTATAGCTCCACTTTAGGGTCAAAACCGTGGCCTTATACTTTAGCCTTTGTTGAAAGATAAACAATGGGTTACGCTCACTACTCAATGTTTCAATAATCAGAAAAAGATGTCTCTGAAATGTAGGAACTTCTTCTTTCATACATCCTACGTTGTCCGAATATGCAAAAGCCCATAAGTTTGAACTCATTAAAAAGTCAAATATTCAAAACTATAATTGAATATTGTCCGTTCTAACTTCATATTAATCCTTCAAATTGAAATTAGACTAATATGAGAAATACAAAGTAATAATGTTCTGTTTCATCTTTAATTTTGATGAGCTCAATGAATTTGCATATGATTAAGGAGCTACACTTCATATATAGTTTATCTCATTTCTAGGGCCTTCTAAATACTTGTTTTGAAATTAACATATGCTAAATGCCTTTCTTTTTAGTGTTTTTTTAAATACTATTTTAAATGAAGAAGCATGTTAAATGCCTTTCTTCTTCAAAAGTATGCATACATCGCTTTTCTTAATAAAGTGTGTATACATTATGTCTACATTTCCATTTTTTGATTGAGAGTTAATTGTTACATATATTGTGCAAGTGCATTTCTAAGTATAAGAACCCTGATTTATATTTAATGCAAGTAATTTATTCACAATTAATTTATTCCATTAGGAGCAAGCTACAGAGTAAATTTAGAGATGAAAAAGATCTGACATATTAATGAGGATCCATTTCTACAATGAACATTAAAAATATTCATTGCAGTTGGTAATATAGTCAAATTAGCAGACTATTCAATTATTAACAAAGTTGATGTAGCAATGCAAGGAATTTAAGGTTGTATTTTAATTTAAAATTTTTGCACACTTTTGTGATAATTTAGCACGGAAGTCAAGAATATTGGCAATTTTTATTTTAGAAAGAACCTTCAACCAAAAATACCTTACATAATCCGTGTGCCTCTTTTATAGGTATTAGGTCATCCCACCACTCCATGCCCCATGCTTTGAGTTTATGTATCCTTCATACCCCTTAAGCACCCCCATTTCTGTCCACTCCATCATGTGATGTTGCCACCTCATCACTTAGTTAAGGGGTTTAAGAAACCACCACCTCTTTGCTTCATTTATGTGAAACACAAACATTATAATAATAAAACAATGTTCAATTTCGACGATATCAAGATGTGTTGGTCACTATACATCATGCCTCATAGTAGTACTCAACATTACACCAACCTCATATGCTGACAGATCTCTCTCACCATTTATTATGTCACAAACTCGCTAATTAGTATTTGGCATGCCCTTGAGTGCTCTATGTTAAAGACACTATCCTATCTATATAAAGTCCTTTATCATCAAATACCTATCTACTAATTGAGTGCATCATGACATCCCCTCACAAGATCCCAATCCGCCTAATTTTGATGCTCCTCACACTAAGTACCTTGACCATAATTAATGGAATGCCCAACTCCTAGCATGGTTCCCACCACACCAACACAACTATTGGAGATTCAAACGACCTCACCACTTAGAAAATGATAAGAAATTATTTCACCCCCTCGTACTTCGAACAATACATGTAGTTATCGTAACATAATTAATAATACAAGAGATAAAAATATGAAATTAGAGAAAGGCATGGATCACATATTAAAGGAAATTGCCAACCTAAGAAGAATCAACTTTTCGCTTCCACTTCAAATAATTTCAAGAGTAAACAATGAAAACAACAAATTGATCTATGTCTATGTACAACATTCAACCATACCTATATAAAGAGTACAATGAAATTAATGTTGGTTTACTTCAACACTTGGAAAATTTATTTCTATCCCATTTGTGGAAGTTATGTATAAAATAAAGATATGAGGTTAAGAAGTTCTTAAATTTCCGATGTGAAGATGACCCTACTTGAGGATTATCCCCATAGAGTTATAAAAGATGAATCAAGGAATAAAAATGTAATTCATAAAACATTTAATATATTCTATTTATAAATAAAATATTATTACACAACTATAGTGTTTAGATTTAGGAGAAACAACTACATCTTTGAAAGTGATGAAGAGACTAATTACAACAACTAGGTGCATATAGAAATGTATGTGCTATGGATCCTATGAAAATCTTGATGGGTAGAGTAATAAATACACATGCTCTGAAATTTTTAGAGTGGAATTAAAGCATGTATATATTAAAAAATGAAGTGTGGTTGTTTTCTTCATAGTTCCATGAGGGACTTTATTGTTCTCCAAATACTATTCATATCATGTACTCTCCAATTATTTCTAGTGAAATTAAATGACTTGAAATTAAATTTCCTAAAGCCTATTGAAATTTCTCCTTCAAAATAAGGATGCACTCCCATTTGATCTTCACAGATAGGTTGTAATCATGAGGCTCTGCCCAGAGTGTACTCTCTTAGGGACTCTGTGACGTTTTTGTCACAAACAAAACCATCAAACTGAAACACATCATTTTCTCCTTTCAAAGATTCACATCATGTGAATATGTCCATGTACTCTTACATATTGGTGTACAAAACTATCAACCAAACAAGTTGACAAAACATGCCTCTAAAATAACCGACTTCCGAAGACAAATAATAGAGCTCATGTACTTTCAACATCTTTGCTCTTATGCAACATGCACCGGATACTTCACTGCAAGAAATTAATGAAACATCAAAATACATGCTAGGCCTTAATTGATAAGAACAATCATTTGTCGGCTGAAAACCATTTTACTGCAGCGCTTCTTTTTCTTCAACTATGCTTAACTTAGTTTTTAGTTATACTTTTTAATTTTGAAGAAAATAACTATTTATTTCAGGTATCAGATTAGTGATTTTCATGTTATAGGTTGTGGATCTGCATTGAAACAACATATTTAAATTCTCCAAAGTTATATTAATTGGGAGTTGAATCTCAGCTTTGTTTTTAAAATATGATGCACTCCCATTCGATTCTCACTGATAGGTTGTAATCATGAGGCTCTCGCTAAAGAGTGGACCTACGCAAAATCTTGTGACGTCTCTTTGTCACAAGCAAAACCATCAAACTCGAAAACACGTCATTTTTCCTTCAAAGATTCACATCATGTGAATATGTCCATGTACTCTTACATATTGGTGTACAAAAACGATCAACCAAACACAAGTTTACAAAACATGCCTCTTCAAACAATCGACTCTTAGCTCAAATAATGTAGCTCATGTACTTTCAACATCTTTGCTTCATGCAACATGCACCATATTTTCTGAATTTGCAAAGTGTCCTGCCAAACATCGTTGCTGCCCACTGGATAAGAAATCTAACCCATCAGCTTTCAAGAACCATTTCAATGGCGCTTTCTTTTTTTCTTCAACTATGTTGAATTTAGTTTTTGTGTTATATTTTTAATTTTGGGAG
The DNA here is from genome assembly GCA_034641835.2 of Pinus albicaulis. Taxonomy (NCBI): domain Eukaryota; kingdom Viridiplantae; phylum Streptophyta; class Pinopsida; order Pinales; family Pinaceae; genus Pinus; species Pinus albicaulis. The sequence goes on along the minus strand of CM076578.1, from coordinate 1,314,007,885 downwards.
AAAATAACTATTTATTTCATGTGTAATTTAGATCATAGATTTCATGTGTTAGGTTGTGGATTCAGCATTGGAACAACACCATTATATTTCAAATTTAAAAATGATGGTTTGAGTCCTAGGTAGCTTAGAATCCTACTTGTTTTCAAAATGAGGATGCATCCATTTTATTCTCACGATAGGTTGTAATCATGAGGCTCTCGCTCAAGAGGGACTCGCAAAATCTTGTGACGTATTGTCACAAACAAAACCATCAAATTGAAAACACATCATTTTTCTCCTTCAAAGCAAAAAAAAGTCCACATCATGTGAATATGTCCGTGTAATTTTAAGAGATTGTGTACAAAACCATCAACCAAACACAAGTTGACAAAACATGCCTTTTCAAACAATCCGACTCTTAAGTCAAATAATAGAGCTCATGTACAAATTTCCATATTTGTTGCATTTATGTGTGTCTAACATAATCATTCTCTAACATCTGTTTCATGCAATATGCACCACTTTGACTAGAAGAATCTTGTGAATTCTCCACCCCCTATTAAAATGGTCTCACAAGTCGATTTTAGTTGCCAATTTATAAAGAGTCGGGACAGACATTATATACATGGATTCTACGCTTTCCCTTATGACAGACAATAGCAGTTGGATATTCTCCATCATATAATCGCATTGTCGCTGGATTTGGTGATAACGTCTTATTTTGGCTCTAATCTTAAAAACATAATATTTTAAAAGCAGGAAGGAGGATGATCACATTGACTCCAGCCGAGGACCTATCTATGAAGATTAACTACCCCAAGAATTATTTTTTTGCGTAGGAAAGAGACACATTCCCATGTCTAGTTCTTTGATATTGCTAATGCCTTCATGTTTACTCTTACAGTTTCTATAAAGTAGGTTCCCAGAAGGGCCGTAGCCTCTGGGATCTCATCTTTTATGAAAGGTGAGATATCTAGCAAATGCCCCCGCAATACAATCTCTCAATGGATCTAAATAGAAGTTCTTCATTTTTTAATATTCGTAAAACACAACAACTTTAAGGTAAACTATGTACATGTTCCATTCACCATGAACACAAACTCTGCTAAGCTCTCTTGGCTTTGGGATACTTTCCAGGTTTTTCAAGAAACTATGATCCTAAATAATTAGGCCCTTCTGAAGAACATTTGCCCAACTATGCCTTGTACATGCTTGCCTTTAAAACCCTTTATCATAGCACATTTTCATCAAAAAATTTGACCTTGCTCCTCTAATGTCTCTAATGTCTCTCAAAGCACGTACACATTCATTTTCGAGGAAATTGAAGGTAGAAACCAATAGCTAATTCTTCTAACTAACCTTGACTAAAATGAGCTTAAATTAAAATACTTTGATACGAACTTGATTTAAATTGTCCACCCCACATTAGGCACCAATGATTATAACTTTATGTATTACAGTACTAGTTTGTAAATTTACTCATTCAAAATGGTTTCAGTAGAGATGAAAAATTATCATGTTTGTAATTATATTTAAGCTTCACACCACCTGATATGATTCTTCTACACATTATATGATTTAATTTATAGAGAATAATCCTTTCTATTATCACTATTTGATTATACATTAGGTGAATGTTGAATATAAGAAATGATTCAAATATAGTTATTCCTCTGATGATCTACATCTAATGATTGCTCATTTTTCCCTTCAACATTTCCATTTTGCACCATTTTGCATAATTTTACCATTAGGCACAACACACTTGGAAGCCAAAGAAATTATACACTACTAACCTCAATTAACATTGCTTATTCTATTCTACAAGAATAAAACAAACGTAGGAGTTCATTAATGTAGTAGGTATATGATAATTATATGTATAGTGGTGTGGCATTTATAAAATTAAATTTCAATAATTTCTAGCCAGGAAGTTGGAAGTGGAAAAATTGAGAAATCACTTGAAGCTATGTGCTGATGGAGGAGGACAAGCTAGAAACTATTTTCTCTCGCTTATAAATTACTATTCACCTGTTGTCACAATCCATTCATGTGGATAGGAGATGACATTTCAAAATTCATGACATAATATAGAAGGTAGTCATGTATGAGATATAGTGATGATGATGGACATAAAATTTTCTGTGCCAAGTCATTTCTAGATGATGATGACAAACCAATATTAGCCATTTTGTATACAGTAATCATTAACAAGAAATATGGGTATGAATTCAAAGGCCAAATTTAAGAAAAAGCTATATTTATTTTAAAAACTTCATTTGATATATTCTTAAAAAACCAAGTGTCAGGTCTTAAGGATCCTAGAACGTGCTATATATGTAAAAAGTGGGGAACTCATGATCATGGACATAGATAAAAAAACATTTAATACTTACCAAAAAATATATGAGCTGCAAATTGGATAAACTACATACCCTTGGGGTTTTGAGGATATAATCATTCTGCTTCCAGTGATAATGAAAATGATTGTTCTAAGTCTTATGTTGTTTATATGGTTTTATAAACCTTGACAGAAAAAAATAGAGGGCAGAAAATGTAAGAAATATAGAAATATATTGATTTCAGTCACCTCAAAACTGATTTTACTGAGATGGATTTTTAAATTCATTTTTGTGAATGTTGACCCACAGATATATATCATGGAGGAGGAAAGACGCAAGATCTACTTAGAATCCCTGCAGGAGGAATGGATTGATATGTTTCATTGATTTAAAGATAATCTAACTTCCATGTTATGCACATATGGGATTGATTTTTTTTATTAATCTTTGTGATGGAAATTAGTTTGTTAATAAGTTTTACATTTTAATTTTTAGGGAGGTGGAGAGAAGGGTTTTCTACTCTACCTAATGGAGCGTGGCCAAGGTCTAAACTTGTCAGAGGGTAGCAGTGAATGAAGGGGGTGATATTTATCTCCAAGGCCACAGCACCAATCTACTGTCTTCAACAGTCACTGTGGGTTTGGTTCTCAGCAGATCATTCCTGGGGCCTATATTCTGTATTGCAAGGATGAGCACAATCAACAACATCATACCATCAATTTCAATATTTTTTTCATTAAATTTTATATAAACTCTTTTTCGTATACTTGTTTTTTCTAATATATGAAATTTTACATATACGGGCGCAGGCCGAAATGTTCGAGCTGGTCAAAAAAGATGCGTGTGGCAGCGCGGCCACATCAAGAAGAAGGTCACAACCTATGAAGGTCTCATCCTACTTAGGATTAATTGAGAGACCATGGGAAACGAACATGCAGAATGAAATCTGAAGAAAGTGTGTCAGCTTTATGCAAAATTGCAGAGAGATCTCTAGGATTTGACTCTACTCGCCGAGAGCATGTTTCACAGATAGTTACACATTCATTGGAGTGAAATAGTAAAAAAGAAGTATCTGGGGCCAACCACCGATTCGTTTGTAGAAGTGATGAGAAAGAGAAGAGAACAAAGGATAGGTCCCGATAAATGGCAGATGAAAGAAAAAATGTTTTCCAAGAGCGTTGTGCCAAGTCAATGTTTAATTATAAGGAAGGGGCCAAAAAGAAAGATGTTGAAGGTGCGTATTTCAAGCACCCGACAAAGAAAAATATTTCGTATAGTCGACATCTTGCGGCTTTGGAAGGCTTCATGGAACGATGAGGTTCCTCTCTTTATTTTAAAGCAATGCGAGGCAGAATGGTATGAACCCACTTCAACAGATCTTCCTTCATACCTGCACTAGAGGTCGATTGGTACACAGGCGTGAAAGCGATGTGGAGTCGTCGCCCCGAGCCGCTACTGTGAGGCTGCACTGCCCTGTCGAACCTTGCGATCGTAGATGGATGCGATTTCTCAAATAAGTCGTAAAGGTGATGTTGATCGAAATGTTCACAGCGGATTGAGGAGCCTGATTCTGCTTAAATCGACAAAGAGCACGTGAATGATGACGGTATTAATTTTAAGCAAGACGTTTATGAGGAGATTTACAACATGAATGTTGAAGATTCCACATACGCAATAAATTGTCGCAATGGTCCGAAGACCTAATTTTTCATGGAGAAGAGGGCACCGGAACGGTGATGTGTTATGACCTTAGGATTTGAAATTACATTATACATACATGTGTACAACTTATTAATATATGTATGTACATGTATACATTTATTTGTATGTACATTAATCTAACAAAGGTATGATTATATGTTAAATGTCATTATGTTTTCTGTGCTGATGCGTGATGGTACACATTACGTTCGGGACTCCCCGTTCAAACGATGATGGGTATGCCCATCATGATATGTTGGCACATGTATGTTAGTGTTTTTAAGTGACTCTAAAATAATAATTGCCACATATGTACATGTAAGTATATATTTAATTGAGAAATAGCGGAACAGTACCAGATTCCGCTTCCATTTGGGATATCGGTACCTTCTTCTTCTTTAGGAGATATGTCTTCATTTATTTTGGAGATGCACAAGTATGGACAATTTTTTCACATAAAGTTCAAAATTTTCATACCCCCAAAAAGTTCCATAAAAAATTGAGATATATAGAGAGATCTATATTTGAGTTATTTAAAATTTTTTTGAATTTAGTTGGTATAGAAGATTTTTTAATCCTGGCACTTAGCTAATTTTTGAGATAGATTATCCATGATTTGAAGAAGTTGTCTTTTAGCTTTTTAGTTATTTATTGTTTTAAATAAGTTTATATATGTACACACGTGTATTTTCATTTGAAAGTTTTTAATTTATACAAATTATTCCTTTATATATATATATATATTTATATTTAACTATATATGTATATTTCATATGTTGCTCACTAGAGATGTTTGTATGATCTCGTCTCCATCAAATGGAGAGGCAACCCTACGAGGTATTGTGCGATGTTAGTATTTTGTTTTTTACACAAAGTTCATATATATTTTTCCTTAAGTCATTTTTAAAACTTCAAAATTTTAATGTTCAAGTACATAAAACATTGTATGAAGCTCTTACAAAGATAGTGTTTTAAATCTTGCTCCTGCAGGCTAGATCTTCCATCAAGGATGATATGCGTAGATTTGATTTTATTTCAAAATTTAGATGGTTTTAAATTATAAAACTTGGATACAGTTTGATACTTGGAGTGGAGATTTACAATTTTTGGACATATTTTTATTACAATATGTTTTTTTTGACATATTTTTGGACATATGTTAAATGTTTTTGTTGGATAGGTTGAATTATAATTGTAATGTATATGAGATGAATGTTAAATGTTTTTGTTATAGTTGAATTATAATTGGTATGGCATTTGAAGTTTTTAAAACTACATGAATGATGGAATAACCATATTTGTGATGGTATGTGTGTACTGAAATGTTATCAGAATAAGACAATCCCATTGATTTCATTACATTATATGTTGATTTCTGATTTGATATAATTGCATACATATGATAAAGACATTTGTGTGTTTATTGGATTAATAACTTGTCTATTGATTTCAGTGTTCTTTTTGATAATGTAGTACTTTTGGTATGTGAATGTGAAGTAATGTTGTCATTGAATACATTTGATAATGGATATTTGAATACAACATTTTTGTTATTAGTTGAATTATAATTGGCATGGTATGTATATTTAATGTTAAATGTTTTTGTTGGATAGTTGAATTATAATTCTAATGTATCTCAAGTTTTTAAAAACTACATGAATGATAGAATGTGAACCTAACATTGCATATGTAGATATTTAATGTTAAATATTTTTTGTTGAAGAAGTTGAATTATAATTTGGCATGGCATGATATTTAATGTTAAATGTTTTTGTTGGTTGTATTAATTATAATTCTAATGGTATCTCGGAAAGTTTTTTTAAAACTACATGAATGATAATGGAACCTACATTTGCACATAAATTGAAATGTTACTTAATAAAACAATCCGCATTGATTTCATTAGTAAAATATGTTGATTGATTATATAATTGCATGTATGCTGCACATTACTTGTAAATTCATTGGATTAATAGTGTTCTATTGATTTCTGTGTTTAAAATTAGCTAATGCTTAGAATGATTTTTGTGTTATAATAATTAAACCTAATAATATTGAGACAAGAGAGACTTAGGTATGGTGTTTACTACAAGAGTTTGAGTTAAATATTTAAATGGTTTATCTATCTTTCATAAAATAGTTTAAGACTGACCACAAGAATTAAGAGATTGTCTTGTCCATCATTGGTATGGTCCATTTCATAGAATGATCATCCATATTAATGACTCTAAGTCTTCATTCTTCCAAATCCAGACCCTACTTCGTTATGTGTTGTATGACACTCGCCGTGCTACTTTTATCCTTGAGTTGACCGCTCAGCATCAACTTTTTCATGCTAGCCTCTCTTCTTTCTAAGAGGAAGTCGCTTCACTTAGGTGCTCGTTAGTAGCCCCCGTGTCTATCAAAGCAGTAGAATTTTTTTCCCATGCCTAGTTGTAGACATGAATCTCAAGTCCAAGGAACTTTCATCATCATTCCTCCTCCTTGTCTTGTGCCTTACTTTCATAATCTTCTTCCTTAACATTTCCTCTTCCAATATGTTTTTTCGAATCAGCCCTTGGCTTAACAAGAGTTACATATCTCTTCTCATGAAGTCTTACATAACAATTTGATCCTCATTTGTTTGAATTGGTTCAAGCTCTTTCTTTTTCGAATTCGTCTAATTGCTCCAATACGACATATATTGACTCCTTCCAAACGAAGTGCACCAATCCTCTTTGGGTGGCCTCGTTCTTCTTTCTAAAGTGTGCCAACACATGCATTTTCTTCTTCAAACTTAATAGGTTTCTGATCAAGAAAGTCCTTCTTGATCTTACTTCTTCATGTTCTAATCACTCCCGCAACGTGGTGCTTATTTCCTTCAAGTAGGTCTTTTCCATAAAGAGTTCCCATATTGTTCCACCTTGTCGTATCTCCATGTCAAGCTTTTCAATTTCAAAGTAGCTTGTCTAGAAAGTCCATCCTTGGAATTTTTTACGTGAAAAAACCAAAGTAGGTTGAACCAACGTTGGTCTAGTGTATCGGAATTCATTAGCACTAATATTTGCGCCGTTCAAGCTAGGAGGAGTATCGCCACCAACCCGTCAATATTTTATACCCCTATGGTGAATGATACTTTAAATTGATTTCATGCCTAAGACTTAATTTTTTCGAATGCCAAATGATCTTACAAAAGTTACTATTTATAATATTCTAGTAGGTCATCTGGGCGACAACTTTTACCAAAAACTTGAAACGACTTTCGCGTGTGATATTTAATTTGTTAAATGTTTTTGTTGCATTGTTGAATTATAATTAGTATTATTAACAATGCTTTTCACATATCTCTTCTCAAGAAGTTCCATGTAATGTCTGACCTTGTCTGCTTGACTGGTTCGGTTTTTTCCCTTTTCACCACACCGCCCATTATCATATATATTGACTCTCCAAACCAGCAAAAAATCGCAACTTTTAGTGTGGTCGTCTAGTGTATGTGATGTTTAATTTGTTAAATGTTTTTTGTTGGATTGTTGAATTATAATTGCATGTAGCATGTGAAGTTTTTGTACCCGCTTTGGATGGTTTCAATTTACATTTTAGAGTGATATTTAATAGAACTTTAAATGTTAAATGTTTTAATGATGCACAATATATAATCGAAAGGGTTTTAAGACTTAAAGTTTTGGATGGTTTCAATTTACAACTTAAAGTTTTGGATGGTTTCAACCTACATTTGCACATATGTAAATTGAAATTAAGTAGCTACTGCAACAAGACAATCCCCATTGATTCTATCAGATATGTTGATTTCTAATTTGGATATAATTCTGCATGTATGATGGTACATTACTTGTAAAGACATTGGATTAATATATTCATTTGATTTTACTTTAAGCGCAAAAAATTATTGATAATGTAGAACGATTTTTTGTGTTATAATAATTAAACCTAATAATATCAGAGAGTTTAGAGATGAGGTATGGTGTTTACTACAAGAGTTCTGGAGTTTTGGGCATTCAAGTGATGAATTTTTACTAGAAACTTGAAACAAAGAGAATCTATTCTGCCAGGATGACTATAAAGATGCTCGACATAAACGCAAATTGTACTTAAAAGCCGAGATTCAGTAAAGTGGGGACAACCACTTGTTATCTCGTCCCTGGATAATAAAACACATGGGGACCTAATCCGAGACTTTACAAAATAAAGTGAAATAATTTGACTCATATGGTCGAGAACATATACAAAAAACAATTAATATACAAGAACAATTAATTTCATTCTAGAATATATATATCCAATATATTTAAATATTTTTAACTATTTACAGTATAGAAAACTTGCTTCTCGTGAAAGTTCTAGCATTTGTTGCATCTGTCAATTGGTAACATTTGCAAACCAAGAAGAATATAAGCAAAATACCTTTAGTCGAGTACCGAAAGGTCAGTAAGATAATAAATTGTTGTCCTTTGACACTACTCTCAAAAAAATTCTAATGGAATCTATCCTCAGCCAATCCGGTCATGATCATGAGCTCATATATCATTTTTTAATTCTGATTTTTTTCTTTGATTGAACTTCTATCAACTAGGCCGCACACACCAAGTGACTATATTGACAACTTATGAATTCAAACGATAATAAGAAATAAAGTTCACTTAATGTGTTTGTTTGAAAAAAAGGCCCTCGCATAATGCACTTTGTCATACCGAAACCAAGACTATAGTCTTGTAACAATTTCATTTTTCTGTCAAAGGCAACGCATCAAATAATACTCACATTATCATGACAATAGGTGCAATTACAGCAAAAACATTCCCTTTAATAATAAAAATAAATTTAACATTTAATTATGCATATTTAAATTTAAATTCTAGGAATCTTTAAATCATTAAAAAGTAATTCAAATGTTACCTTCTCTAACAAGATCGAAACTGATTTCATCGTGATGATATTGTAGTTTCATCCGATTCATTTCTTCAATCACTCATGAATGTACATTTTTCCTTTTGTATTGCCTCCGTATAAGCCTAAACGTTCACATACATTTTGCTTGCCAGATGGCCATTGGATTTTAGTTATTGTCTATGCAAACATTAAGAAAAACAAGAATATTTTCTTTTATCCAATGCAATGTACATTGTGGACAATTTTGTTTGAATTGAATGCACTTTCAGTCCTTTTATTGTTCCAACTTCATCAATTGATCTATTTATCATTTCCTATCTAACATGCCGTAAAAACCTTTATATGGAAAATTAGAAAAGCAATCGGTAAACATGATAACAACATACTTAAAAATAATCATTGCATGATAAATGTACAATGTTTAAAATTAGATTACCAATATAAATTAAATCAATGTACTCTTGCACTTCTCAAGGATGGGTTAATCTCATGGCTTGGGGAGCATTTTTGCACCATTGAACAACTTCTTCAGCGTTCGTGTTTCAAGGCAAAGTGGTTCATTTGATATCTTCGAAGTACTCGTTTTATGCATGCTCCCCGCACCGTCATGTTCTCCTTTTCCATGCATGGGCCTCAAAGAAATTCCAACAATGTTTACTAGAGGTTTTATTATGAAGACGACACAACCAAAAAAATGATCGGCAGTATTTGAATTCATCTCGCGCATCCGTCTCAATTATCCAATGTTCATTGAATGTTATCTCATTATTTTTCAATGAACTATAAATTTTCCAAAACAAATAATAAAATATGTACTGCGGACAATTGCCATCATATAAAAATACATTTTTTAATGATAGTATTTATTTTCACTGTAGCTTTATATGATCGATATTTGTCTATGTCTACATAGAATATGAACGAGCATGAGATTCTGGTCGAGTGATAGTATTCACTCGAATTTCTTTTTGTGGAGCAAATGTGTAGTTTTCAGAAAAATCAATTCATCACAAAGGAATTTGTGAAAAAATTAATGTAGATTTTTTGAATTTTTTATTCTACATCGAGGTCTATGGGAATGCATGGTGTATTTGTACCTCGTCTAAACTTTCTCAAAAAGTCTAATAGAAAATTTTTGTCTTCGTAATTCGATTCTTTTAACACTATCTCAGATTTTTGAATTCATGTACCGGTATATTCGTATCTCTCTCATTTCACTTCTTCTATGTTGGACAATGATTTATCATTTATATCAATACGATATTTGTTTCTCTTGAAATTCTAGTCAAATTTGTACAATCATCGGATGCACACCAACACATTTCTTTTTGTAAAATAGTTCATCGCTTTCTTTTACAGGAATTTGAGATATGAATTCATTTGGATAGGAAGGATATGTAACTCTTCATACGTTCTATCGAATCAAGGAATGTACAAGTAATATAACTAAATTTATATGATAAATTTAATAACAACAAGTGTCGCGTACCTGCATATGTTTTACATACCATGGTTTTTGTTGAACAAAGTTATCCAGTGGAAACTTGACTCGATTTATCTTCTTTGAACTCGTTGAATAACCTTCTATTTGGAGGAATAAGAGATGTTTTTCATGTTCTTCGTATTGATTTCGTGCTGTTCTTCTTCATATTCATATTCTGCAAAGGTAAACACGTAATTGTTCTTCAATATTCATATATTATTTTTTAACATTCCTCCAGCCATTTTGTATAAGGTTTACAATAGCTCTCCAAATGCTTGGAAGTTCATCATTTACGTCATTTGTTCTAAATTATAATGTAGTAGTTTTCTCGCGAGGTTCCCGTGTCGTGCTTTACAGATGTTAGATTCAAACGATTTCGAGTACTATGAAACCATTTATTATTTATCTCTATACGTATATTTGAAACATCTTTATCTCTAGATCTCTTAATTGACTCTAGCACTACTCATATTTTTTATCACCTTTCTTTCATTTTTTTTATCTTTGGTTGATTTTCAAATACCCAATAGGCTGCTTTTTAATTTCCTTGATGATAAGAGACCTTTCAACATTTGAGTTTGAATCACACTCGCTTTGGTGCTTCAAAATTTTCGACACGATATCGTACAATATAGTCGCTTTTTATCTCCATGTGTGAGTACGACTTAACATCTCATTATCATGATTTCATCTGTATTATACCGAAAAAATATATATATATTCAATAAATAAATTAAATTAATAAATATACACAATATTAGGAAATTTCTAAAATATATCATGATCATAATATCTACATTTACATACCCGATTCAATTTCGCTTATATTATTTTCTTCTTCAATATTTGAGGAGTATTCTGTCTGTTTACATTAAAAACAAAATATTTTTCAAACTAGTTCATCAAATAAAAATTAAGCTTCACATTCTACATCGTGGGAAAACTTTTAAAAATATATCAATAGATCATAATATTTACATTTACATACCGTTCACTTTCGCTGAGGTTGATTTTCTTCTAATATTTTGAGGAATATCTCATTACATCAAACAAAATATTTTTCAAAACTAGTTTTATCAAATGTACCACATATAGATTTTACATTAGAAAATTTTAAATATATATCAATAGAGCATGTAATATTTACATTTACATACCCGCTCACTTCGAGGTTGATTTTCCTCTTCAGTTCGAGAGCTTCTAACTTTCTTTTCATGATATTGTCTCGTCTCTTCTACGTTCCTGGCTCGACCGTGTTTTCACACAAGTTCTTCATTTCCATGATAATAGGGATGAGGTTCAAAAAATTTCTCAAAAAAATTAGACAATAACTCAATTACAAAACAATATCGTTGTGATTAATTTAAAAAATCTTTTCTAAAAAATACGTAATCCAATCCAAACACGTACATTCTAAGAAAAATCACACCGCCTCCAAGAAAATGTCTTTCCAAAAAATTTTTTAAATCTTAAAATGTGAAGAAAAAATGCTTGAACTAAAAGTTCAAAAGATTTATTTCAGTCATTAAAACACGTACATAATTTCCAAGAAAAACTACGCTACCTCCAAAAAATGTCTTCCAAAAAAGTTCTTTAAATTCAAACTGGGAACTCTAAGAAAAATTCATGCCTAAAATGTCTTCAAAATTTTAAACCAAACTGAAGAAAATTTTTTAAATTTAAACCAAGTTGTAAGATGAAATTAGAAGTGTTAAAATGTGCTAAAATTGTGAATCATTTACAGCAATTTATATTGACCGCGAAATATGTGTTTTCAGATGTGGCTCCACAAAAATTTCCTACGACTTGAATACATTGGTCATTTCCGTCAACTTTTGATAATAAGTTCGCTCTAACTGCTGTGACGTTAGTTTAACTGTATAGAACATAATGCCTATCCATACTAATAGTTCTACTTAACTACCCATACTAATTACATGCGAGACTCAAAGTTCTTTAAAACGGTCTCAGTAACTTTGGACCGTATTAAAACTCCAGAAATTTGTTAATTAATCACGGGAATCTAAGAGTGCTATTTTTCGCAATTGAATCTACTTCTTGTGAAGAGAAATTTTATGGAATTTATAAATCGTTTATTAATTTTAATTATTTTTCTAATAAAATGAGAGTAAACAAATTTTATATCATCGGCATGTAACATGCTGGATTCGTTGAAATCAAAATTTTGTGTCTCCAAAATACATTGTAAAAAAATTAGAAAAAAATTATGTGCATTACATTGGTCTCGTTGACCTTAATGGGTAGCTTTAGATTTTTAGTTTATAACTTATACTAGTAAATTATACACGAAATATATCAAAAATACTTTTAGCTTTTCGTATTAGATCATATTTAAAAAAATTCTAGTAATTATGATATGACCATTATTGCAAATATGGCGAAACCAAAAGAGACTCATTAGATTAACAAAATATATTTTGTTTTTTCAAAAACACAAATTTTCAATGAATACAACGTTAAGCATATTACAGACTACTTATGAATTCTTTCGATTGTTAAGAAACACACACCTAAAGAAAACGCTAAGTTGACATATCAAACTGTATAAAAAAATTCTCAAAAAATAAGCATGAAAGCTAATAAAAAATTTCTCACAACTTTTATTTTTTACCGCAAATGAAATTTATACCTTAAAAAAATTCACATAGTTTACAGAAAGTTATATATCCCAAAAACACTGAAAAATTTTTTTCAAAAAAGTGTGTTGCAATCCCAAATTTCACATTTTCACCCACCTTTATTATTATTATGATTATTGATTATAAATTTGCATGTAATTGGTTTATGCTTTGGTTTAACTTTTAAGTTTTGCTTGTGGATAAGATATTGATCTTAAATTCTGTACTGAGGATAATGTTCAAGTCTATGAGTTGATTCATAGTTTAATTTTCCAACAATTCATAACAGCATAGAGTTAGAATTTATTTATATTTAAAGTTTGAAATGAGAGTTTATGAATTTATCTATTATTTAAAGTTTGAAATGATTCATATATAGGGTAATGTAAACCTTTGTTATTTTTTTAATTTATGCATAATTACCATTTTTATTTATAGGATTGTGTTATGCATTATGAAATTTCTATAAAGTTCAAATATCACCTTTCTAGATATGAGAAACAAAGCTTTCTTATAAAGCAACAAAAGAGAAAGATGCCATGTTCACTCTTTCCTACCTCCTCCTTGGTCTTTTCAATTATGGTCCATAATAACACTTTGATCCCGTTAACGTATTATAGGATCTTTTTAGGATCGACTTGACGGTGCTGAAGAGTTTTCATTTTACTATGGATTGATAAAATGTCTAAGGCCAAGAAGCTACACTCATGGTGTTTATGTGAAGGGCTCCTTGAATCTAGGTTCAATCAGGAACACATGGAAATACATTTGTGATCCATGGGCACCGACACACCGAGTCTACATCCTACTTGAGGATGCTTCCTTATCACTCTGTATTCATATGTTAATATTTTGTTTATTCTAATTTTTATTATTGAGCTAAGGTTCTCAACAAAAGTATTGTTTTTAAGCCTACATGCATCACATGCACTGTGTTCATTTCAAAGGTACATTTTATCATTTATAGTAATTTTGTGTATTTCACATGTAGCACACTCATGATTGGGCATCTTCTATCCGTAGTGCTTTTTATTCATCCTTAATGCACTTTTAGTGTTATTTGTCTCATTTTACCGGGAGGTTTTTAGTTTGATGTTTTTGTTCCATTCAATAATTCTATTTGTTTATGATATCATCATGGCATTCCGTTGTGTGAGAACTTTTCCACCAGCAAATAACAACTATGTGATTTCTCAGACCATTCATTGAACTAGATTACATTTATACTCTTCTGAGAAATTATTCATAAATTAGTTATCACTAACTACTAACTTCCTACCCTCTCCTAACTACTTAACTGAATGTAAACCCATGATTCTCAGATTGCCAAAATACATTTCCCCCTTAATTCAAGGGAAATCACATGTTCGAGTGTAGTAGATCTAAAATTTTTTGAACTTTTCACATCCCAATGCTGGTAAAAATATCTAAAAATTTATTGTAGTTGGACAATGTGTCGATGAATTGTTTTGGCCCTCACATAATGTTGAATCAGTCAGATATTTGAAGATATGTTTGGTTCGATCATGAAACTTTGGATTCCCCTACTAACCGAATTGCGTGTTATTGTTGAAAGAGAGTTGAAGCTTTTTGTTTTTCCTGTGAATATTCGAGTATTTTTCAAAGCCAAATGATTTCTTAGTGGTTTGAGTCAGCCGTAACATATTCAAAGTTTCTGTAGAATCAATGAATGTATCGGCTAGTAACCCCTAAACTAATGGCCGCCGATCCAAGATTCATCGCCGATCCGTGTTGAGACTCATTTTCTTTATCTCTACCAAAATCTGACCCATAACCAACAAGATGGAAGTCTGCATCAATATTTGATGTCGTAAGTTTGAGTTCTTAAATACTTCCTCAAAACTTTTCTCGCTACCCAATGCCCCTCACAAGGATGATGCATAAACTAAGTATTCCATTGTCAAAGGTTATATCAAGATGAGTAATAGACAAATAAATAAAACTTCCAACAAGTTGTTTGTACTTGTTGATCTTCAAACGATTTCTTGGAAGTGAGTTTCAATTACTCATCGAGTAGTACTAGGATTATACTGCTTACATTTATATCCGTTTCGATTAAATTTATTTCAACACATTTTCCTCGAGGTGAAAATATGTTGTATTTTATCAATCTCACCTAAGATACACTATAACCTTGAAACTGGCTTATATCAAAAACCTTTTTCAATTCCTTCATATGATTGCTTATATATTCATCTTTGTCAGATCATCAAATCTGATTAAAATATATAACTGATTCGCCAACTTTCTTAATCTAAAAGAGTTGCATCATCTAGGTCAATTTTTTTTAGTTTAATTTAAGAAGATGCTTAAGTTACTTTGCTACCATGTTCCCACTGTTTCCAAGCCGTACAAAGACTTAATTATTTGCAAACCTTGTTTTTTTTCTTTAACGTGAAAAACTCTTCTGCTGAAACATGCAAATGATCTCTTTCAAATCTCCATTTAAAAGGAAGTTTTGACATCCATATGATGTGAATTTTCCATTCTTTATGAGCTACACAGTAAAAAACAAAGATCAACAGTGTCTCATTTAGCCTGTAGGAGCAAAGTCTCAGATAGTTGATATTCCTTCTCCATGTGATATCCTTGCCAAGGTCTTACTTTGTACTTGTCTAGCAAACCACTTAACTTAAACTTAGTTGTATAAATCCATTTGCAACCAATAGGAATATCTAACAAGAGGATCCACCAAATTCTCCATGTGTCATTTTTAGGAGTATCACAGCCTTTTTCATTGCATCTTTCCACTATTCAGAATTCAGCAACTCTTTCAAGTAAGTAGGTTCACAATCCATTAAAAATTAAATTCACAATGAGAAGAGTTAGTTAATCTGAGAACTCACTTTAACCTACTTCATGTTTCTTTGTAAATGATCAAATACGAAAGCACCTTCGTAAAGGCTGTGTAGGAAGTTGTTCAAGAAGTTGCTCATCTTCATCTGACTGCCTTCTTTCTTCATTTTTCATTATTTTTGTAGAAACACTGCATCAACTAATTCTCATCGTAATAAATAAATTATCATCATCAACCACAATCATTCTCATCATTAAGAGAAGTGTCTATTGATCGATATAATATAGAAACTTCCCTTCAAGATGGGGAAGTATATTATTCTGACCATGAGAAATCCTTTGTGCTAAACTTTTCTATTTGATGGTTATTCATCAACAATGAGGAATATTGACTGTATTTAAGGAAAATACATTCAATAAAATAAAATTCTTTATTTGTCATCATACCCGCATGCCTTAGAAGTCATGGAATACCCTAAAAATATGCATTTTCTCGCTTCATTCCACTAACTTATTCTCCTTATGTTTGGGAATCAAAGCATATGATTGAGAACCTAAAATTCTGAAAATGTTTAATAGTAGAATATCACCTGTATCAAATTTCATATGGAGTTTGTTGTTAATGATAGAGAAGGGTACCTAATTTTAATGTATATGTACAGAGTACTAACTTCTCCCCTCAAAAGCACATTTACTTTTAATTTTCTTGTACCACTATCACCCAAATATATTAAGCAATGTTCCTAACATTCTTTAGCATCAAGTTATTAAAAGATTATATATTGTGTGTCCTGTGCCTGATGTAATTCTCTTGCAAATATGTTTCAAAAGCTATGTGTAGTATATTCTCCTCCATTATCATCTTATAGCAACAATAAAAAATGCTAGTGCTTCATTTGTTATCAAGAAAATGGAATTTCTTAAACACGTCAAAAAATTTGATTTTTCTTTAAGAAAATAAACCCACCACATCCTCGAATAATCATAAATGGTGTTGTTATGTATTTATTTCACTATAGCTGGAGAAGGCATTGGAACACATGCTTTGTACAGGTGAGATTTGATTTTTCTGTAGCTCCTGATTTAGTTCTTGTGTGATTGTTTCTGTGATGCTTGCCCAATACAAGCACAGACAAAATTTTCTTGGAATTGCTGGAAGTCCCTTAACGTTTTGTTTCGTTTGCATAATTAAAATGACCTAAGTGTGCATGCCAGATAATAAAAGAATATATGTTAGTATCATTTTTTGAAACCGGGTTGAAGCAGGTCTAATGCAGTAGATGACATATCATGAAACTTAACAATTTATCTTCTTCCACACCATGAGTTGCGTTGATATTTTACCGTATCTTCTAATTTCTAATTTTTACCATCTAAAATATGAATGGAATGTCCCTGCTATTTTATTTGTATAAGAGATAACAAATTTTCTATCCGTTAATGTAAAGAAATGATTGTCCAAATATAATTTGGAAGCCTAGAATTTTTAATCAAATTAAGTCCAACTCGGTGGTTTGATTTGCACTTATCAGCAAAGACAATTACCCGTTAATATTATCACCGAATTGATCAAAAAAACTTCTTCTGTAAAGGCTGACAAAGGTTGGAGTAAATTGTCATTGTCTTCAGGACCCATAATTTCCACCCTGTGGGATCCTAGTTAACACAGTTTACCAAACACCATAGTTTTATGTAACTTTGGGCATCCCTGACATGGTATCAAAGCCTGGACCCAGTTTCAGATTCCCTTGAGTCGCGTTTGAGAGGTGTATTTATTCCCCAGCGTCGAGGGGGTGTTGAGGATCATCACCTCTATGAATCCACACGACCGGGGATCCTAGGGCACGATTTGAAATTTACCAACACTTGCAGTTTTGGTGGTAATGAAAACTCGATGGTATCAAAGCCTGTCTAGGTTTGATTCCCCAGCGCGCTTCTGAGGGGGCATGGATTCCCCGAGCCGCACATTTGAGGGTAAAAGGAGTAATCGACCACGTCTTGGAAATCCAATAATTTCCACCCCGGGGACCCGGAAGCATCATTTAAAGTTTACCAACACTTGCGAGTGTTTTGGTGTAGCGGAAAACCTCACACAGGACATGGCACCCGTGTCTAGAACCCAACCGTCATACCATACAGGCATATTTAAAAACATCATGTGGAAATACATGCGGAAGACATGTGTATTTCTGCAGACCGTACTCTCATTTCGTTAATTATATGATCTTCTTTTCAAGAAATTTGTTTCTTTTTTTCACTTAATTTTATCCCAGTGTATTCAGAGCCAAGACCGAGCTGGGGAAAAAAGCTCAAAAAATGCATTTACCCTAATTGGTTAAAATCCGCAACGAAAGGAAAGGTCTCGCTAAAAATATCCTTTCCGTGACTCACGCGAACGACACTCAAATCAGTTATCGTATAAAGAAGTTATTGCACCGAATACCAAGGAAATCATTAAACTCTAATGTTTAAAGGAATTTATAAATTTATGTGTTGGAAAAAATTATTTTTATTTTAATTAAGGTTAAATTAATAAAATTAAATTATATATATATTAATGTTTTGTATGGTTTTTAACCATATATTATATTATATAATATATATATATATATATTTTATTTATTATTTAAAACGTATTAAATTAATCTACATATTTTATTTAATTCAATTATTAATAACCATATAGACAATGGTGTCCTAAAGGTTGTGTTTCGTAAGTATTATTATATATTTAAACTTTGGGCTAGTCATTCACATGACCAACGCTAAACTGAGTTTCTAAAAGTATTTTAATCATGGGGGAATGATTAAAAGCAATCATGGCAATGGGGACTCGCTTATAATTCAATATATGCTACTTTTGTTTATAAACCGCGTTCCGTGGTTTTTAACCTCCATTTTCTGATATGGAGTGTCATATAGACCATAACTACCACCGAACCATTAATGCTTAGCAACATACCCAGAAATTGGAGCGCGCTCTACCCGCCTTATGCGCATTTGCCAATTTTAACTTAGGTTAATCAAAGTGGCCCAATTTTTGTGGATTTTTTGCCCAACATTGCCAAAAAGACCTGTTTTCTAAATATATATTTCACAAGGGGAACTTTGAGTAATTTTTATTTTTATTTTTTTTCTTATTTCAAGTCTTCAAAGATTTGAAGCTTTCAAGATAAAGTTTCAGCTATTGAGCCGATCTTTAGTGTGTTTAGCTTCTGCAGTTTTTGAGCCACCGTGGCCATTTTTGGGGCGATGTTGTGTCGAGATGTGTTGACCGTCTAGAGGTAGGAAATGAAGACCGTTAATTTTGGGTAATTTGAGCATTCCGTGTTTACGAAGGAGTCCAAATCTAACAGGTCATTTTCGGAGGCTGGTGATCAACAGTTGATGTGAAGTCGTGGTGCCTTTAGGAACCGTGGAGGAGAGCCATTTTTTGCATGCTGTAGTTAATGTAAAAGTAATTTATCAATTGAAGGATGAAGATCATTACATGGAAAGTAGTGGTAGTTTCGTAGACAGAAGATAAATCCGAGGGATTTTTTGCCATTTAGAAGCCGCAGAAGCAAGGCACCACGGTATGATGTGTCCATGGAAGCCTAAAACAAGTTAATTTGATAAAATCATTAAAATGGATTTTAATTGTTATTCTCAACCTTAGTTAAATTGGGTATTCATCGTGGTTATGGAGTTTAAAAAATAATTTAATTATCTTAATCCCAAAAGAGTCTAGGTCATGTCGATTAAAGCTCAGTTATATGGCTCAAGAGTTGTAAGTAACCTCATTATATCGTTGTTTTTTTCTTATTATATGATAATTATAAGTTATTTATTATACATGTTAAGTTTAAGAAAAACAAATAAACTTAAAACACATAAATAGAAGAAAAGATATTAACTCTTTCACAAAACACCCCGTATAATGTCAAGTTTGAGTAAGGTCTATTTTAGTTGAAATGAGTGGTTTACTTCTGCTTTTGTTTTTAAAGTGTGAGTCTCGTAAGAGGGTCGCAGCTTCTGGATTCATCCTTTGGAAGGTGACATATCCGCAATGCTCCACAACATTCTGATGAGAACAAGGAGTTCTCACATTTTCTACTGTACCGGAGTATTTGCATCTACCACATAAATGAAAATGGATACCTGCACCCTTCGTTACATTCCATTTCCATCACAGGGAATCTAATGTTTTTATGTCTTAAAAGTTGCTCACATATAAAACATTTATACGTGTTTATCGTAAAAATTTCTTTGTTGTTCCTTCTATTATCTATCTCCCGAATATTTCCTCGCCCCCGTCTCTATAATTCTCTCCCACCTCGAATTCCTATTACTCTCTATATTTTCAAAAGATTCTCCGAGAAGTGCAATTTTTTGTTAAATACATAGGGTTTCGTATTAGAACTATGTGATGCTTCTTTCGCTGGTGCCTTCTTCTTTCAATTTTCATTACCTTGTCAAAATCTATATCTTTAATTGACCACCAGCTGAGATATCTCCAAGTAGCGTGAATAACTAGGTAAAAAAGCTTTTTATAAAGGCAAGAAGCGGCAACCGACCAATCTTAATCAAAGACATTAAATTCAAGGATGATATTTAATTTATAAAAGTTTTAGAGGATCATTATTGTTCATATTTCATTAAAATAACTTTAACAATAACCGAATTATCTCCACTCCTAATGAATCAAAACTCTTTAGTATATATCATAAGTTGTTACCCTGAGCTAGTTTACTCGAGTAATGTATTCTATTTACCTTCCGAAACCGCGTATATTAAGCAGCCAAAGGCCTTCTTGATTTTACTTACCGTGTATTGTTATTGTTCCACCAGCCTATCTGCATCTTCTCCTTCTCTGCTGCATCTGCATCCCATAAATCATTGTATATACAGAGTATTTTTAACTTTCCTAAACCACTCTACTCTTCTTTCCTAAAGGACAACCTCAATTAAAAACACCAAGGAGTTCATATTTAAAAAAAATTGTTTAAATCACTAGCAACTTGAAATAAACTTTTGTTTTAATCACTCAATTCTAAATTCTTCTTATAAATACTCCGATATTTAAAAAATACTGATATTTAAAAAATAATTTCGTTTAATCTTTGCATATTCAAAGATAGATGAAGACACAAATTTTCTCCTCCTCTTGCTATACTCGTTTTAACCACTACCACTGCACACTATTTTTTAAATTAAGTAAGAATAAAAAAAGTATAATTTTCTATAGTTCAGGATGTTTTTCCTACTTAGATATGAAACTTCAGAGAACATTGTCTTCTACAAAAATCATCTAAAAAATAATACATTCTCTAATGTATAATAGAAATGAGGGTTTATGTCAATCAAATTCCACAAACACAACAGGAAAAATGTTTGCAACAAACTCTGCTGCAAGCAAGGTCACAGTAAAGCTGAAAACAATTTGTCAAGCCCCTTAACATCAACGTTGCCACTCACTTCCTGATCTCAAGCGCCCATACCACCGTTAAATAATAACCATGTGATTGGATTCACTATTTAACTAGATTATATTTATATTTATAGCCTGTCTAAAAAATTAGTTATCACTAACTACTAACTTCCTAAATCAATGAACACTAAGGATTCCCCGTAGGATTACAAATATTCTACCTACTTTGTTGCTTTCTTTAGGGTTTATATTGTGTTCTTCATGTTGTTATGATTAAATAAGGGCATCTTAAAGAGAATTGGAATATGATAATTTTTCCTTGCTGTTTCATTTTAACTTTTCGTGGAGGTTGTTTACACTAATAACAAAGATTGTGTCCATAGATTAGTGTCTCTAACAAAGGCAATTACTTAGCATTGTTGAAGGTCTCATTATAATATGGATTCAACAGATGACACTTCAATTTTTTCCCATATGGCCATTGATTAGGAAAGTCTATTATAATATGGATATAGCCATGCATAAAGACACTTCAATTTTTTTTCCTATATTTTTGTTCTTCGCTTAGGGTGCTTTTGTAACAGATATTTTTACCTTTCTACTTAGGCGTTTTTTGAAACTTCTCTAATATAATTACCTGTAGTTTTTTAATATTTCAAAATTTCTTTTCAATTTATTTATACTAAAGGTGTCCCTGCAGTTTGGTAAATAGACCGTTTAGCTTATCTGTAGCCTCCTTTAGTCCTCTCATGCAATCAAAAAATATAACACGTGGAATGGAATACATATCTTTGTGTCTTTCCCCAGTAACATTATAAGTTCATCAATGTTATTTTGCTCTTATCTCTCACTAGAGGGAGAGTTTTTCCTGCTTAGTGATGGTTTATCTTCGCTACAACGAAACGAATTACAGTCTTCAAATATAATGTCATTGCCATAATCACACCCAGTTGTCGCCAGAGACAAAAAATTAAAATAAATGAGTAAAGAAAATGGGTTGTTCTTCTCCGGGGCCGACCGGAAGGTATAAAGTAGTAAATACATGAAGACATTCATGGACTTGTAATAAACCTAACTCGTAAAAACTTGTTTAACATGGTCAATTTTTTATCAACGCTTCTCTAGTTTGGTGCATTAGATCTCCGCTCTGCTCCATAATGTAATCCCTAAGGATTCAACGACTAACGCAATTATGTTTCCCGGACCCACTTTGAAACAAACATTATTCATTCTAAATCGAAACTGATTGGGAAGGGCGGGGGTCTTCATTTCAATTTCATAAGACTGCGGCCAATTAAACTGACTAGTTATCATTATTTATCAATTTTAATTAATTATTTTTTCCTTATTAAGTACGCCGATAGGAATCCCCCTATTGGAATTGGCTTCTTTAATGATTTTTCTAATTAATCATCTGACCATTAAAAGAATTGAAAATATGATATTCTCATTGCTTCACGAACCAAATTGCAAGTGATAACTCTTTTCGTATCTAAATAAGGTTAAACCATGTTTAAATTAATTTTTTACCGATGTAAGATTGCAAATTATTTATGCCTGCCTGTAATCACTGCAGAAGGAGAGGATATAAAATAGAATTAAAAATAAAAAATTGTAATAAAACGGGCTATGTGTTGATATGTATGGTGTATCAATTTAATATGGTGTATGTGAAGAGTTGGGTTTGTATGTGCCAAATGGCATTAGCAATTATGCTTGTACGAATACCATAATAACCCCATTGCCACATCTCCGCAATATAAAATAAAAAAATCAATAGGTATCGCTCATGGTTCATGTTTGTAACGACAATGATTAAATGCTCACAAATAATGAAAAAAAATGTAAAAAATTAGTGTGATTAAGTATTGTCTATTTCATTACATCAAAGTAACCATGATTCTATTTATTCATGAGTGTATCCAATGGCTTTTATGTTTTGGACACATGGCACCCATCTTTAATAGATGTATTGATTTATCAGGTATATGATAGAAATGAGTATACTCGTTTTTTATTTACTTACATTTCTTTTAATATTCTATATATTTGAAACTGTGTTCTTCAAAATCCTGTAACAACTTTATAACAACTATATATGCTAATTTATTCTCAATAGAATTTTAAATAATATGAGAAAGTCCCATTTTCTCCTTCTCTAATTTGCCATTCATGTCTGCATCAGATGGTATATTTTTATATATTTTATTGTTGTTTTTATTTTCTTGGTTTTTTATTGTTAATAAGTTTTAATGAATTGATTTGATTTTCCTGCTTATGTAGAGGTTCAAATATTATGGGCTTTTAGGCCTAATGGATATGTGTTTTCTTGTCAAGTAAAAGGTGTAGAAATGCAAACATTAATAAATAGGGATTTTTATACAAAGGTTTCAACCATATATTACCATATGAGTTTCGTACTTTATTTTTATTAGGTTAAATCCCTTGTGAAATCCTTGTTGATTATACCACATGTATTAATTTATTTTTTCATTGTGTTGTTTTCATTCATATGGAAATGTACCATGCACAGAGTGTTACTTGTTTTGTCCGTAGTAGTAAAATGTATTTATATGATATCATGGAGATGTTTTAGGATTTTCTAATGAATTGACCTTAAAGAACAATAACATTTTTCAATTTTATAGTTGCAACACAAAGGATAGACTTGCATGGGTCACCCAATAAGCACTTCCATCCCGTTTATTTCGATAATACTTTCGTGCTTAGATCACATCGTAAGAAATTTTAAGGTGTAAAAATGAAAAAATCACGATAGGTATCCAAGTTTGAGCTGGTGGAATAAAACATAAAGAAAATAAAAAATGAAACCACATTTAAATACACTTCCTGTCAAGATATTTTTCGTGAGGAAACCGCCACACATTACTATAACCCGAGGAGATACATTTCAACGTACATGTTGATTCACATTTGTTGCATGATGAGGATATGACTCATAAAATTTCTCTCATTGACCAAATGGAAAGGATATAATGCAGCGAAAAGAGTTCAGGGTTTACGAGATGTGGTCCCTACTTTTCGATGAAAAGGAAACATCTCAACCATTCACAAAAACCAAATTTTATAATACTATAGATATAGGTTCTAAGATCACGGTGGGGGAAATTTAATATTCAAGATAAATAAATATGGGTTTTATGTTTCATTGTTTCACATATTTACAAGTTTTTGGATTACTTTCAATTCTTAGTCCCGAATAAGTCTACTTATTTACATATTATAAAAGTACAAAATCACACATTTTCACCTCGAGTGAGCTCCATTTCGGACTTGATAATCACGAAATGCATAGTTCGGACTACCCACCTAGGGGAAAACAAGCCCCTTGTGGAACTTGTCTTGCCGCCCGCATTGGGGAAACGACACATTGTTCGTATACTCCACAAAAGTTGGACACATGAAAATAAGATTCTGCTATTTCTTAAGAGAACAACAGAAAAAGCTGCACCTGTCCGTTAAAACTCAGAATGAGCAACCCAGGACCCGCCGACACAGCTGCTCACTGGTCTTCTGGCCTATTAGGCACGAGACAGGCCCTCCATGATGTGGCATCTGTGACTGGCCGTCGTCGTCGCTCACCGTCGGCGGTCGTACGTGTAGTTACGGCGACCTCCTTCACCTATTCTTGCCCTTGCCGCCGAGCCGGACTTCCAGTAACAAGATTCTGAGTCCTTAAACTCATTCTTGTCCGAGGCAAATCGAAGAAATCCGGGCCGGCGGGCCGAGGCCGTAGCTTCCCGAGGGTGACGGGACAGTAATGATAACATGCTCATCCGAAGGGTGTGTCTGAAATGAATTCTGCTTTGAGGAGGTTTCGCTGGCGGGGCAGGGGAGCACGAGGGAGACAGGGAGACGCACGTATCGCGGGACCGGTGGCGGAGAGACATGACAGCGGGGAGGCGAGAGCCCCGGGCACTGCGTTTTCCGCGCGCGCCCTCACCCCTCGTTCTCGGCTTCCCGTGGCTGCTCCCAAGAGACATCCTCAAAGAAGGAGGCCGTGCTGGGGGAGGCCGGGAGCGAGAGTTCGGCCCCTGCTACTACCACCACATCTCATCCTAGAAGGAGCCGATACAAAGGTGGGTGTAGTTATTAAGTCGACCGAGACAAATCTGAAACACAAGAGCGGAGCGTATGCTACGTGGCAGACCGAGCACAGTGTCGAGACTTCGTGCAACAAAGCTCACTTTGGAGAAAAATGAAAGTCCGGCGAGTCTCGATGCAACAAAGTAGCATACAACGTCGCCTTGTGTGCGTTCGTTTTTGGCTCCCGCACAGCATGAGGACAAGAGTTTCTCTCAATGAGTAGGAGAGCTTCTGCTGCAGTGGAAATAAATCAGAATGACAATGAGTAAACTCCATCAAGACTAGACAGTAACAAAAAATGGCTAGAGGAGCATGGTGAAGCCGTAAATGGAGCAGGGCCGCCACAATAATGGAGTAAATGCTACCAGGGCTATATGACACCCCACGTGGGCGCCATTGGGATTCTCCGTGGGACTAACGCCCCATCCAACCTAATTATCATCCACATCTGGAGTCTCTTTTATTGTTAATTAATATTAATAATATTAATAATAATTAACAATATTAATAATAATTAACAATATTAATAATAATTAACAATATTAATAATAAATATAGATGTGAACAATGGCATTAAATTTTGCATTTATATATTAATGTGAATAATGTTATTAAACATCAATATAAATATTTCATTAAAAAATAGGATGGATAACTTTAGGTTGTTTATTTAGGTTAATAGATAATATAATTTTTGAAAATTTTAAAGTTTATTCTATTTTGGAATTTTAATTACTCAATTTTTCAATATTTATGTCTCTTATTAAATTGAATATTTATGTTTTTTGATAAATATTAATAAAACATGGATAAATATAAATTTTTAAAATCGATATAGAAATTATCAATATTAATAGTATTGCTATTAGGAGGATAACTGTTGTTTATTTAGACTTAATGACATTATAATTTTGAAAATGTTTAAGTTTATTTTATTTTGGAATTTTAATCACCACTTAACATTATGTGTCTTGTTATATTGAAATATTTATTTTTTTTAATTAAAATTAATAAAAATTATGGAAAACATAATTTTTTATTATTATTATTATTGTTTAAAATAAAATATTGATTCATATTAATATTAATAATAATAATATAGATTCATTAAATTTAATAATAAAAATATAAATGTTTCAAAATAATAAAAAATAATTGATATTATTTTTAAATATCAATATCTCTATTAATGTTAATTAGTTTATTAATATTAATAATAAATATATGTCAATGTTAAACATAGAAATTTTTATAAACAAAATAAAGACATATAATAATCTAAATATTTCATTAAATAAGGATTGATTATTTAATTTTTTAATTTTAATCACCTAATTTTTCAAGATGATGTTATGAGAAATCAGTTATTCATATTACAATATTGTAATAGAAATAAATTTGAAAACGATAGAGAAATTTTATTACTAACGATAAAATTATAATATATGATATGAAATATATTTGATCAGGTTACATTAATAATTTATTAATATAGATTAATATTAACTTAATATATTAAAGGTTTATAAAATGTTTAAAATTTAATCAAAAAAGTATTAATGTCTATTTAAATGTTGATATCTCTTTTAATGTTAATTAATATTAATACTAATAATATTAATAAATATAGATGTCAAATTTAGACATAAAAATTTATATAAATTAAATTTTGGTATTTCAGACATTAATGTGAACATTGTCATTAAACATTAATATAAGATTTTCAAGAAACAGAATCATAATTTTAGTTTTATTTAGGTTTAATGACATTAGAATTAAAAATTTTGGTTTTTTTTATATCAAGTCGAGTCTTATGTAGGCTTAGGTTATTTTGATAATATGAGGTTTATAACATTAAATTATTTAATATTAAAAAAATAGCTTTTCCTTAATATTTATATTGAACATCAAAACATTAACATCAATAATATAGACATTAATAAAAACATAAAAATAGATTTATTAACATTAATATTTATGTTTTTTTATTAATATTAATAAACATGGATAAACATAATTTTTCAACTAATATAGAAATTATTAATATTATTATTATTTTTTAACAATAATATTAATAATATTAATAATATAGATTCATATTAACTTTAATAATAAATATAAATGTTTCAATTAATAAAAATAATAATATTATTTAAATATTAATATCTCTATTAATGTTAATTATATTAATATTAATATTAATAATATTAATAATAAATATATGTCAATGTTAAATATATAAATTATACAAAATAAAACTTTGTATTTATACATTAATCTCAATATTTCATTAAAGAATAGATTGATTATTTAATTTAATTTAACTACCTAATTCTTTAATATTTATGTGTTATTAAGTTCAATATTTATGTTTTTTTTATTATTAATAATATAAATAAATTTTTAAAATTACAGAGATTATTATTATTATTTAAAATTAACAATAATAAGTATTAAAATGAATATTTGATTCATATTAACATTACAATTTAATAATAATGATTGATATTAACTTTGATAATAAATATAAATACTAAATTACAGTAAAAAATATTAATGTTTATTTAAGATCGATATCTCTTTAACGTTAATTATATTAATATTAATAATATTCATAATAAATATATTAATTTAAAATATAGAAATTTATGTAAAATTAAATTTTAAAAATTATATATTAATGTCACATTGTCATTAAACATCAATAATATAAATATTTCAATCATGAAAATAACAACTATAACTTTAGTTTTATTTAGGTTCAATTATTATTAGAATTAAAATTTTTTGTATTTCTTATATCATTTAGTTCATGTAGTATTAGGTTATTTTTATATTGTGAGGTTTATAATCATAGTTATTTAATATTAAAAAAAGGATTTTTCTTAATATTTATATCAACATCAAAACATTAACATCTTATTAAACATGCATTAATGAAAGACATAAAAATAGATTGAAGAATATTTACAATGTCGGATCAGAAATATTAGGTTTATAAAATTGTGAGTTGTTTTTTTACTATTTCATATTGTTCTTATCACTATAAGTTTTTATACAATATTTATAGGTAGATTTTATTATCTCAGAAATGGAAAATTGTGTATGTATGCTACTTTTAACTTTATTCAATATTACCTGAATTTTGTAGTTGATATCATGTGGCTTTTTCAGGTTAGGTGATTTCCTTATTTGATCATGATCCAAATCTATTGTTGCTTCATTCAAATTTTGAATTGCCTTCCTCCGGCTCCCTTTATGGGACTTGGCAGTTGAATGCTGAAGCAGCGAAGAATGTTTTGGAAAGTTTTTAGGTTGTTGATTCTGCTATTGTAATGGTAACCATGGCATCCGCACTGTGTTATAAAGATCCTGCTCATTTTATACTCTATAACTTTATTTTGTCACTCACTATACTTATACAACTTTACTTTTTGTTTTTTCTACTGTGACATTATCAATTGACTATTCTAAAATTCATATCAAGCAGAACAAGTGAATTTAGGTTGTATGAAGTACAATTTGTGTAATATTACTTGAAAATAATGGATTTGTGAGAAAATCTTTGAAATTTATATATGGAAATGAACTTAAATGTAGAATGACTAAATAGTTCAGCTTTGTTTTTATTCCTCAAATTTTTATCAATAATCCATAATTTTCTTTAAATAAATTATCATCTTAAAGTTTTACATTAATATTTTATTTAAATTATAAGATTGATTATTTATTTTAATTTTAATAATTACTAATATTTATTTGTTATTAAGTCTACATTTATATTTTTATTAATATTAATAATATAAATAATTTTTTTAAATTGATATAGAAATTATTAATATAGATATTATATATATATATTATTTAAAATTAATAAATATGATATTTAATATTATTTGTTTTTATTTTAATTTTAAAAATAATTCACAACTTTCAAATATTTTATTATCTTAAAGTTTTGTATTTATTGTTTCATTAAATAACAAGACTAATAATACTTTAACGTATTAAATTCATTTTTTCAATATTTAATGTTATTAGTTCATTACTTATGTTTTTTATTAATATATTAATAATAAACAGCAAATTTTTTAAATTTATGATGAAATTATTGATTACTTATATTACTTCTTTTATTATTATTTTGTTATTATTTTAGAAACAACAATAATAATAATAAAAGCAAATATTCATTAAATTATTAATTTATTATATAGATTGATAATAAATTAATAATAAAATATAAATGTTTTTTAAATTTAATAAAAAATTATTAATATTAATTTTAAAGATTATATTCCTTTAATGTTAATTAATATTAATAATATTATTAATAAATATAGATGAATAATGGCATTAAATTTTATATTTATATTAGCTGTGAATAATAATAAATTAATTATAAATATTTTATTAAAAAATAGGATGGATAACTTTAAGTTGTTTATTTAGGTTTTTAACGATATTATAATTTTGAAAATAAAAGTTTATTTATTTAATTTAATCAATTAATTTTTCCATATTTGAAAGAAATTTTATTGTTGAATATTTATGTTTAATTAATAATAAATGATAAATATAGTTCTTAAAAATTGATATAGAAATGATTAAATATTAATATAATTGGCATAGGTACAACTTTAAGTTTTGTTTATTTATTTAATGATACTATAATTTTGAAAATGTTTAAGTTTATTTTATTTTGGAATTTTTAACTACTCAATTTTTTCACATTTATGGTTTCATTATTAAATATTTATACTTTTTATTAATATTAATAAATGTTTAGATAAAAATAAATTTTTAAAATACATAAAAAATTATATAAAATAACATTTATCTATATTAATAATAATAATTAAATAAATATAGATTCATATTAACTAACAATAAATATAAATGGTTCAAATAATAAAAAATAATTAATATTTTAAATATCAACATCTTATTTTTAATTAGCGTATTAATATTACTAATATTAATGAAGAAATATATATGTCACAAATGTAAACATTGAAATTTTGGTATAAAATAAACTTTATATCTGTTAGCATTATCTCTGTAATATTTCTAGAAGAACAAGAGTCACTGTTTAATTTTATAAATTTTTAACCATCAATGCCAATATTTATGTATTTAATTGACAAAAACATTTTTATTTTTTATTAATATTAATAACATAATAAAATTGATGATAGGAAATGGTTATTATTATTTAAAATTACCTAACAATGCTATTAAAATGAAGCCACATCCACACACACACGCCCACACATATTTACATGAACTTGGCGAACCCAAACTCAGAACCCCAGCTACTCTCTCCTCGCGCGCCAGCCGCTCGCGGGCCGGGGCCCGGTCGTGTCTCCTGCCTCGCTGCTGCCTGCTGGAGCCTCCTTAGGCTTTCCGCCCGCTCGTCCACGCGCTCTCCACCTCGGCAGCCACGTTGTCGGGCGCGTGCTTTTCTCCTCCATGCCCTCCTAACCAAATGCTCAGGCTCTGTGGACTTTTCAAAGATGAGGTCTCAGACTCCCACCGACTCCCTCGCCCCTCCCTCCGAACTTTTGTTTCTGGAGGCTTTTAATCCCTCTCAAGCCGGTCTGCGCAAGAGGACCCTTAAGTCGTTGCATTCTTCAAAACATGACATTCCCGAGATTTTGCTCTTCGCTAGTGTCCCATTCTGTGTGGCCCCTTCCGGGCAGACCGTGTCGGCAGGCCGGGCGCACGATTATGGCCTCGCCCCAATCCACCAAACTCGAAGTTGTTAAAAACCGTGCTCCCCCACAGCAGTGTGCTGTCCTCTGCTTCGGGAAGAGGGCCACGGACCTCACTATGTTGGAGGATGGGGGAGTCGACCGTAATGGCCTCGGCTTCATGGGGTTCCTGGAGCAAGCCCCAGGTCCTTCAATAAGTGGACTCCCAGATTTTGATCCGCCATCAGACGTTCAAATCTCGGCCGTGCCCGTAGGGCCGGGATCTCCCGAATTTGCCTATGCACTGAATTTTGGGACTGCGGAAGCATACTAAACACCCTGTGTACAACACACCGTTAACAACAAAGATCAAGGACCGGCTCGCATCCGCGTCAAGCCGATCTCGCGGGCCTTCTCGTAGGCTATTAAAATTTGTTGCTGGGCACTAGTTCCCATATTCAAAGTTGAGACTAATAAAGCAGCTTCCTTTCAGCAAACGCAACACACATCTATGGACACCCCTCGCGGAAACCAAGCACACAAGTTCGGCAAAGGGTGCAGATGAGGCTGGAACCAAATCCTGGGTAAGTAGCCATATCACAAAACGCTGGAGTCGCCAAAGGACTCCGTCTGCCTGTCAACAAACTCCATCTTAAAAAGAGCAGTAATAAATTAAACCTCTTATCTTAAATTACAGGGAGTCACAGGATGCTCAAGCTTGTGCCTGTCTGGGACAAAGACACTATTCCATCCTAAACAGAAGCAACACCAAGTTGGTCCTAAAGTGTACCTGGCTAACTAAGGATATGGTGGTGCCCCGCAGGAGTCTGGGAGGAGGAAGGGGGAAATAGGGACTGCTCCACTCGGCAAGACCAAATTATGAGGACAGAATACCTAAGCGTAAGAAAAACAGACAGAAAACCTACAAAGATAAACTTAAGTAACTCACCAACCTTGAAAAAAATAAAACAGAAAAAACGCAAAGAAATATTAAAGAAACCGTAGTGGCCCTGGGCGTGTTTCCAACATCCTGCAGCAGTAATGAAAATTGTCTCCCCGGAATTGTACATGTCCAGGTGCCACAAAGACAAAGTTTACAATATACAACTCAGAAGCCCGCACTTTCTCTTAAATCCCAAAGGAGATTTGGTGATGGAGCAGTTGCTTTTCCTCCAATCACCATATTGGAACAATGGGTAAATGGGTCACTGGCTTAGGAGGCATCCGCCATTGGTTCATGTGAATGCAAGTACCTGCTGCTCAAAGAATCCCAAACACTCACCGGTCGTTTTGAAATCCCGCCTGCTGAGTTCAAAGGATGAAATTAGCCTTCTAAATGTCTATGTCCCGGCAAATGCAGGAGAGAAGAAGTCTTGTTGGGACTCCATCAGAAACCTTGCCGACACTGAGAACCTTGAAAACACCATCATAGCTGGAGATCTTAATATTACCCTAGCCTTGGCTGAAAAACGTGGTGGCAGCATTGTGAGAGACCCTGCTAGGGAATGGGTGGAGGATCTGATGCAAGAGTGGGATCTTATCGACATCAAGCCAGTAAATGGAAATTTTACTTGGTCCAACAAAAGAATTGGCCCTGGCCACATAGCTGCCAGATTAGACAGATTTTTAGTACATAGCTCCTTCCTGCTTTGTGGGTTAGAAGCTAGAATGCGCATCCTCTCTTGCAGCGTCTCTGATCATAGGCCCATACTTCTTGAGCTTCTGCCGCCCAAGGATCTGGGGCCTATCCCGTTCAGATTCAGTCCCCTTTGGATTCAAATCCCAGGTTTTATGCATAAAGTTAAGGAAATCTGGGACCTTCCAGTTACTGGCTCTCCTTTCTTTGTGTGGGAAGAAAAGCTCAGAAGGCTAAATTATGAGCTTAAATGTTGGGCTAAAGCTATCCCCAGTCCAGCTTCTGAGCGGAAAGCTGCTCATTCCTCCTTAGAGGATCATCACCTTCGTATGGAGATCGCTGATATCACTCCTGATGACCTTAACAGGGAAGTGGTCCTTCAGCAAAAGCTTCATAGAGCATGCATGGCGGAAGAAGAATTTTGGAGGCAAAAATCTCACAGCCTTTGGCTCAAGGCTGGGGATAGAAATACCTCTTTTTTTCACAAGCAGGCTAATGCAAGGAAAAACTTCAACTCAATCTCTGAA
The DNA here is from genome assembly GCA_034641835.2 of Pinus albicaulis. NCBI lineage: Eukaryota > Viridiplantae > Streptophyta > Pinopsida > Pinales > Pinaceae > Pinus > Pinus albicaulis. Next base: position 1,313,974,664 of record CM076578.1, on the reverse strand, counting down.
ATCAAAGAAGAAAATGTTGTTCACAAGGAGTTCGAGTGTATAAAAAAGGCTGCCTTCAATCACTTTAAGAACCTGTACGGTGAGGACGAACTTGAAACTCTTTCTGATTACCTCTTAGAAGGGATTCCTAAAGAGGTTACGTCTAGCATGAACAAAATGTTGGAAGGTAAAGTCACTCCAGAAGAAATTAAGTCTGCTCTGTTTGAGATGAACCCTGACAAATCCCCCGGACCTGATGGGTTTACAGCCAGATTTCTTCAGGTCTGCTGGCAAATTGTTGAAAAAGATTTATGCAAAATGGTGAGGAAATCTCAAACTTTCCAAAAAATTGGGGGTAGCACTAACTCTGCTTTCCTTGCCCTCATTCTGAAGGATAAGGGAGCTAATGTTTTTAATAGATTCAGCCCAATCTCGTTATGCAACATTGGTTACAAAATTATAACTAAGGTTATTGCAAACAGATTGAAAGGTATTCTCCCTAATATCATTCCGGAAAACCAAGGAGGCTTTGTGCAGGGAAGGAAGATTGTAGACAACTTCATTCTTGTTCAGGAGGCGATTCACTCTAGCATTCAGCGCAAAGAGAAAGGTATGGTTATAAAGCTAGATCTTGCAAATGATTTTGACCGTGTTAATCACTGCTTCCTCGTTAGTGTGTTACGGAAGTTTGGCTTCGGGGAGGATTTTATTAACTGGATTAGGGCTTGCATTTCTGAGCCTTGGATTTCTCCCTTAGTGAACGGAAGAGCTGCTGGCTTCTTCAAAGCTTCGCGTGGGCTACGCCAGGGATGCCCCCTTTCCCCTCTTCTATTTTTCCTTCAAGCTTCTTTTTTAAGTTTCTATTTAAATAAGGAAATGACTGAGTTGGAAATTCCGGGTCTTTGCATTGCTAGAGGTGTTAGAAATATCAACCATGCTTTGTTCGCTGATGACACTCTATTGTTGGGCGCAGCTTCCTTGCACTCTGCCTCCAAATTCAAAGAGGTCCTTAACAAGTTTTGTGCTACTTCTGGCAGCATGCTCAATAAAGGAAAATGTCATATTTATAGCTGGAATATTTCCTCAGCTCTGCTCTTAGCTATTTCTAGGTGCTTTGGTTTTGCAGGTTCAAATTCCTGGTCGTCTTTCAAATACTTGGGACTCCCAGTTTTTTTCAGATCTGCCTTCTGCAGAGACTGGGATCCTCTCATTGACAAATTCAAATCTTGAATTCAGGCCTGGGGCCTCTCGTGGCTGAATTTGGCAGGCAAAGCAGTCTTGATCAAATCTGTGCTAAGTAGTTTTCCCATATTCCAATTTTCTGCTCTGTTAGCGCCCACTGGTGTTCTTAAGAAGCTGGATGATCTCATTCGGTGCTTCTTCTGGAAAGGGGGTAAAAATAATGATCATCGCATCCCCTTGGTGAGCTGGGAGAAGATCTCCCGTCCTGTGATGGAAGGTGGTTTGAATCTGAAAACTTTCCGAGCACAGAATGCTGCTATGGGTGCCAAAATCATCTAGCGAATGATCGACATCAATCCAAGTTGGGCGCAGAAGGATTTGTGGCCTAAATAATTTTCAGGCCCTAGAAAGCGAAGTCTGGACAATCCCAGGTCTATTCCCCGTTCACATCTGGCCAAACTCTGCATATCCTCTGCCCCGCTTATCCAACAACACGCGTTTTGGGTGCCTGGGAATGGTAAATTAATCGATCTCTGACACGACCGGATTATGTTGAACCCCCCGCTCGCTAAGGAGTCTTATCTGCAGCCCCTTCGCTTATGGATGACTAATGCTAGTCTAAAAACGCTGTGGGATCTCTCGAATTGGTCGGAGAATCGGTGGATCGGTTGGACTGATATTCAGGTGCCTTCTAATTTGAAATCTCAGTGGGACCTTCTACTATCCCTCCTCCATGGTTGAGCGCCAATTAGCCGCAAGCAAGCTGACAAGAGGGGCTGGGGTCCTTCTGGCTTCCACACGGTCACCATGGGTTACAATAAACAAATGGAAATTCCCTATGCTCCCCCGAATCCTGCTGTTTGGAAAGGACTGTGGAAATTAAATACCATCCCCAAAGTTGACTATTTCTGTTGGCTCATGTGCCATAACAGAAATCTCACTGATGACAGGCTTAAAAAAAGAGGTTTTCATGGCCCTTCCAGGTGCCGGATGTGTTGGGAGGATGAAGAAAGCATCAATTATATCATGCTGAGCTGCAAGTTCGCCGTTGAGGTGTGGCACGAGCTTCTACCCCCTTGGGGTGACAGTCCTCTTTTACCCAATTCTGTCCCTGATCTTTTTTCCTCTTGGTCTTTCATTTTTCCTGGAGGTTCCCCTAAGAACAGCAGACTTGAAGACATCTGGCTTTCGCTCCCCAAATTTGTCTGTTGGCAAATTTGGCTTGAACGAAATAGCAGAACTTTTAGGGATAAGGAGCAGTCAGCAAAAATTGTTATTGCTAAAGTTAAGGCTCAACTTAAAGAAAGCTTAGAAAACTGCCTTGATGACTCTAATCTTAGCCAGAGAGACAAGGATTGGAGCAGCTCGCTGGGCTTCAACACTTCGGCTACTCCAAAACATAATAAGACTATGGAAACCTGGCAGCTTAGACTTAATGAGAATGATTTTTCTGCTTGGCTTCAAAACCATTCCTCTCCCCTCTTGTTCTTCGATGGTGTTGCTAAAGGTAACCCCGGGAAAGCCGGGGCGGGTGGTGTGATAAAAAATTAAGAAGGCAAGAAGATTCACAGGTTCGCCTGGGGTTTGGATCATTCTTCTAGCATTCAAGCTAAGGCTCTTGCTCTTCTTCAAGGTCTCACGCAAGCTAAAATCCTGGGCATCAAAGATCTTGTTGTGGTTGGGGACTCGCAATCTATCATCCAATGCCTGGTTAAGGATGTTGTTCCGAAGGACATCATATTTGCTAGATTGATGGAGAGAATTACTGCTATCTCCAAAACTCTCCAAAAGGTCACTTTTTTTCATGTTCTCAGAGGCAACAACAAAGAAGTTGATTTTGAAGCTAAAAAAGCAGCCCTACTCCCTACTGGCTCTTTGTTAAATAATGGTCACGAGGAATGGGCTCCCATTCCTTAGTTTTCTGCTAGCTTTCTTGTTTTGTTCGTTTCTCCATGTTTTACTGCATCCTTTTACAGCAGTTTGTTTGCATCCACAAAAATGGGGAAATTGTGGATCTTGCTGCAAGGAATATCTGTAAGAACCTAGGGAATAGCCTCAACTTTCTACTATATTCTGCGGCATTAGAGAAAGACAATGAAGCAGGGCTTCACTTTGTAATTTGTTTGAAGGCTTCTTTGCCCAAGATCTAATACAAATAATAACCGTTCTTGTTAAAAAAAAAATAAAAAAAATATTAACTTTAATAATAAATATAAATGTTTCGAATTAATAAAAAAAGTATTAATGTTCATTTTAAATATTGATATCTCTTTTAATGTTAATTAATATTAATACTAATAATATTAATAATAAATATAGATGTCAATTTTAAACATAGAAATTTATATAAAATTAAATTTTGCATTTGTACATTAATGTGAACATTGTCATTAAACATCAATATAAATATTTCATTAAAGAAAATGAATCATAACTTTAGTTTTATTTAGGTTCAATGACATTAGAATTAAAAATTTTGGGTTTTTTATATCATTTAGCTCATGTAGCATTAGGTTATTTTATAATGTGAGGTTTATAACATTAAGTTATTTGATATTAAAAAATGGCTTTTTTTAAATATTTATATTGAACATCAAAACATTAACATCAATAATAAACATAGACATTAATAAAGATATAAAAATAGATTTATTAACAGTAATAATATTGGATTGTAAAAATTAGATTTATTAACATTAATATTTATGTTTTTTATTAATATTAATAAACATGGATAAACATAAATTTTTAAAATTGACATAGAAATTATTATTATTATTATTATTATTATTTAGCAATAATATTAATAATTTAATAATATAGATTCATATTAACTTTAATAATAAATATAAATGTTTCAAATTAATAAAAAAATAATTAATATTATTTTTAAATATCAATATCTCTATTTATTTATTTATTTTATTTTATTTTATTTTTATTTTTTTCTGAATAATACTAATTCTATTTATAAAACATACTGGTACAAAAATGCCACAGTTTCAGCTATGTGAGCCTGAAAACTGTGCTTGATAGCCATGCTTAACAAAAATTCTGCACTGCCCTGAGTGGGAAACCAGTTCTTTTAGAGAAAGTTTCACCGCCCTCAAAAGGGAAACCGACACATTGTCCATACCATTTAACATAATAAAAAAAGCATACTAGAGTAGCATTCAGCTTTTCCAGCTGAAGAGGAACACAGAAAATAAAAAATTATCCCAAAATGATTGAGCAACTGTACCATGGTAAGCCGAGGGGAGCGAAATTCACTATTCATGAGCTGGGGAAGGCGGTTCCTCCACAATTCTGCACCAGTACTCATCCCTTGTATCTTCATTGTCTTCCTTTGACGCATTATCCTTGTTGGTGATGTCCACCTGCATGGGTTCCTTGCCTAGGTCGGAATGCACAATTCCAATGGGCGCATCAGGGTTCAAGGATTCATTCTTGGTTGGAGAGGGATTAGGACCAAGCCGAGTAGGATTAGGGCCGGGAACAGGGGAGGAAAAAAGGTTAGCCGACTCTTCTCTCAGGGTTACGGTGACGAAAGCAGTGATGATAGGTGGATTGAGAGAGCATTCAAAACGGAATTCCGCTCTCTAGGAGGACTAGCGAAGGGAGTGACTGGAAGACACATGGGAGGTAGGGGAGATAGGCCTAGGAGGGTCAATAGAGGGAGGCGGGGTGGGCTGGGAAAAATTAACATTTCCATAATGGTGAGCGCGACCCCTTTGGCTATGAGTATCCAGATAGTGACCCCACGCGATGTCCTCAGAGGAGGAATCAGTGTCAGAGCTGGTAGAAGGCCGAGAGCGGGCCACACGACCTCTACTCGCTCCATGATGGCACCGCATCCTGTGACAAAGCCATGGCATGGACACAGAGGAGCGCTGGTAATGCCTGAGACAAGAAGAGCAGGCAAAAAGCGATTGGATCCAACATGAGTCGGCAGTCTGAGCATGCAGATAAGAATTCGAACAGCAGAAGGCACTCTGGGTGAAGTGATGGACCGACAGCGTCTCCAAACAACCAAGGAGCGAGCAGCGTCGCCCTGTCTGGGTGCGAACACTCGGCTCAGCACAAGCAGAAGGGCAGGCGCCCCACAGAGGAGGTAGAGAGCTGCAAGCAACATAGGAGCAATCCGAGCTACCCAAGACAAACGCCATCGCAAACCAGACGAGCAGAGCGGGGTGGTGAAAAAGCCGGGCAGATTGAGTTAATGCCATGTGAGCTGGTGAAGTTAATGCCGTGATTATGGAGCTGCAGAGGGCCATATGGCCACCCCACGCGAGCTCCATCGGGAGTCACCAAGGGACTGACGTCCCATCAACCAAGACAATCATCCGCATTCGGAAAATATCAATATCTCTATTAATGTTAATTAATATTAATACTAATAATATTAATAATAAATATATATGTCAATGTTAAACATACAAATTTATATAAAATAAAACTTTACATTTATACATTAATCTCAATATTTCATTAAAGAATAGGATTGATTATTTAATTTTGGAATTTTAATCACTCAATTTTTTTAACATTTATGTGTGTTATTAAGTTCAATATTTATTTATTTTGATTAATATTAACAATATAAACAAATTTTTAAAATTGACATAGAAATTATTATTATTATTTAAAATGAACAATAATGTTATTAAAATGAATATTGATTCATATTAACATTAATAATTTGATAATATAGATCGATATTAACTTTAATAATAAATATAAATGTTTCAAATTAATAAAAAAAATATTAATGTTTATTTTGAATATCGATATCTCTTCTAATGTTAATTAATATTAATATTAATAATATTAATAATAAATATAGATGTCAATTTTAAACATAGAAATTTATATAAAATTAAATTTTGCATTTGTACATTAATATGAACATTGTCATTAAACATTAATATAAATATCTCATTAAAGAAAATGTGTCACAACCATCACAAACCTCATAAAAAAAATTTATCCTTTGTAACATTATCCTATACACTTGTTCAAACTTTGCCAAGTAACTATATAAAGTGTGATTGCTAATATAAAGTAACAGAGGTTTTTACTATCATTGTTTGGCCATATATGGATTTTGTCTTTTCTATGGTTCTTATTTACATATATAATAAGCAATAGAGATGTATGTAAATAGATTATTAAACAACAAACTTTGGATATGTTTATTGCACAATATAGCAATGAATATATATGTAATCAATCAAACCAAAACATTGGATGTGTATAACGAACCTTGTGGTTTTAATGCTCTTACAATACATATGACACTTCGTTTTAATGTGGACTTCACTGTAGTACTGGCATTTATACACCTTGATTTACATAGAAAATTCTCTGTGACACTTGTGCGGTGATCACAGTATGCGATTATCCTGAGGTTACTAGGCTCATCTTACGCCGTTGATTAAGATGCAACTTGCTTGATGACAACTGGCCACGACAGGAACCGAGCCTTAGCAATCCTACCAAGCCCTATCTCTTCGCACCTGGATATTCTGCATGTCATTACTCTTCGGTGATATGCTGGTTCTCGAGGATTCGCTCCATCTCTATGTCGATTCTATGTTACACTGTCCGACTTGGTTTCTCATGGCAACGCCGAGCCCTTTATAGAAATTTCGGGAGGTTTTATTCTTATAAACAGATTGAAAATGAAGGTTTTCCCACGAGGCCTCATTTCACTCGAATGCAGCTCCAGCTATGACTCAGGTTACTAATTTTACCTCTGCATTGTTTGTTTTTCGAAATTTCCAAACCCTTATTTGTTTAACTTGGATTGAATGGTTTAATCGTTATGAATAGTATTACCCTATCTCATTCCTGCGACACAGGTTCGTGAAGTACTAGCAAAAAGTTTCCTCTGGCACTCTCTTTAGGTAATAATGAATTTATAAAACAGTGTTTATAGTTTTTTTTTCTTCCGAAGTTCGAATGAATCATAACTTTAGTTTTATTTAGGTTCAATGAAATTATAATAAAAATTTTGGTATTTTTATATCATTTAGTTCATGTAGCATTAGGTTATATTATAATGTGAGGTTTATAACATTAAGTTATTTAATATTAAAAAATGGCTTTTTCTTAATATTTATATGGAACATCAAAACATTAACATCAATATTAAACATAGACATTAATAGAGACATAAAAATAGATTTATTAACATTAACAATATTTGACTGTAAACATTAGGTTTATAAAATTGTGAGTTGTTTTTCACTATTTTAATAATGTTCTTATCAATCATAAGTTTTTATACAATATGTATAGGTAGATTTTATTATATTTGTAAATGAAAAATTGTGTATGTATGCTACTTTTAACTTTATTCAATATTAATTGAAATTTTGTTGTTGATATCAAATGTGTTTTCTTTTATGTTAGGTGATTTCCTTATTTGATCATGGATCCAGCTATTTGGAGTTGCCTTCCACTCGAAATTATTGAATTGTCTTCCTCTAGCTCCCTTTATGGATTCTGATAAAGTTTAGCACTGTTTGTAAGCAATGGAAGAATGTTTTGAAAAGTTTTAGGTTGTTGATTCTTGTTGGTTGTGCCTAGGAACTATATTTCCTCACCGAAGAAAGATCCTATACTCCTATACTTACACAACTTTACTTTTGTCACTCACTATACTTACACAACTTTACTTTTGTTTTTTTCTCTACTGTTCTATTATCAATTAATTATTTAGAAAATTCATATTAGTAATAACAAGTGAATTTAGGTTGCATGGAACTGTCAATTTTGTGTAATATTATTGAACTTAATTATATTGTAGAAAATTTTGAAACTTGATATATGAAAATGAACTTAAATGTAAGAATAAATTTAAATAGTTGAGTTTGTTTTTATTTCTCAAATTTTAAAAATAAACTACAATTTTCTAAATAGAAATGGTCATCTTAAAGCTTTGCATTAATATTTCATTAAATGATAAGATTGATTATTTTATTTTGGAATTTTAATACTCATTTTTTCAAAATTGTTTTGTGTTATTAAGTTCAATATTTATGTTTTTTATTAATATTAATAATATAAACAATTTTTTAAAAATTGGATATAGAAATTATTAATATTAATATTATTGCTATTATCATTATTATTTAAAATTAAAAATAATATTATTAAAATAAATGAAAATGAACAATAATATTATTTAAATAGTTGAGTTTGTTTTTATTCTCAAATTTTAAAAATAATCCATAATTTTCTAAATTGAAGTGGCCATCTTAAATTTTTGCATTAATACTTTATTAAATAATAAGATTGATTGTTTTATTTTGGAATTTTAATAATGTATTTTTTCAATATTTATTTGTGTTATTAAGTTCAATATTTATGTTTTTAATTAATATTAATAATATAAACATAAAATTTTAAATTTGAGATAGAAATTTTTAATATTAATATTATTTCTATTATTATTATTATTATTATTATTTAAAAATAACAATAATATTATTAAAATAAATATTGATTCATATTAAATTAATAATTTAATAATATAGATTGATATTAAATTTAATAATAAATATAAATATTTTTAAATTAATAAAAATTATTAATATTAATTTTAAATATCATATCTCTTTTAATGTTAATTAATATTAATATTAATAATATTAATAATAAATATAGATGTGAACAATGGCATTAAATTTTTCATTTATATATTAATGTGAATACTATCATTAAACATCAATATAAATATTTCATTAAAAATAAGATGGATAAATTTAGGTTGTTTATTTAGGTTTAATGACATTTTAATTTTGAAAATTTTTAGGTTTATTTTATTTTGGAATTTTAATCACTCAGTTTTTCAATATTTATGTCTCTTATTAAGTTGAATATTTATGTTTTTTATTAATATTAATAAACATGGATAAACATAAATTTTAAAATTGACATAGAAATTATTAATATTAGTAGTATTGCTATTAGGAGGATAACTTAAGTTGTTTATTTTGATTTAATGACATTATAATTTTGAAAATGTTTTAGTTTATTTTATTTTGGAATTTTAATCACTCAATTTTTCAATATTTATGTGTCTTATTAAGTTGAATATTTATGTTTTTTTATTAATATTAATAAACATGGATAAACATAAATTTTTAAAATTGCATAAAAATTATTATTATTATTATTAAATAAAATATTGATTCCTATTAATATTAATAATTTAATAACATAGATTGATATTAACTTTAATAATAAATATAAATGTTTCAAATTAATAAAAAATAATTAATATTATTTTAAAATATCAATATCTCTATTAATTTTAATTAATATTAATATTAATAATATTAATAATAAATATATATGTCAATGTTAAACATAGAAATTTATATAAAATGAAACTTTGCATTTATATATTAATCTCAATATTTCATTAAAGAATAGGATTGATTATTTAATTTTGGAATTTTAATCACTCAATTTTTTAATATTTATGTGTGTTATTAAGTTCAATATTTATATTTTTTATTAATATTAATAATATAAACAAATTTTTAAAATTGACATAGAAATTATTATGATTTATATTAGCATTAATAATTTAATAATATAGATTAATATTAACTTTAATAATAAATATAAATGTTTCAAATGAATAAAAAAAGTGTTAATGTTCATTTTAAATATTGATATCTCTTTTAATATTAATTAATATTAATATTAATAATAAATATAGATGTCAATTTTAAACATAGAAATTTATATAAAATTAAATTTTGCATTTGTACATTAATGTGAACATTGTCATTAAAAATGAATATAAATATTTCATTAAATAAAATGAATCATAACTTTAGTTTTATTTAGGTTCAATGACATTAGAATTTAAAATTTTTGGTTTTTTATATCATTTAGCTCATGTAGCATTAGGTTATTTTATAATGTGAGGCTTATAAGATTAAGTTATTTAATATTTAAAAAATGGCTTTTTCTTAATATTTATATTGAACATCAAAACATTAACATCAATATTAAACATAGACATTAATAAAGACATAAAATTAGATTTATTAACATTAATAATATTGGATTGTAAAAATTAGATTTATTAACATTAATATTTATGCTTTTTATTAATATTACTAATTATGCATAAACATAAATTTTTAAAATTGAAATAGAAATTATTATTATTATTATTATTATTATTATTATTATTATTTAATAATAATATTTATAATATAGATTTATATTAACTTTAATAATAAATATAAATATTTCAAATTAATAAAAAATAATTAAGATTATTTTTAAATATTAATATCTCTATTAATGTCAATTAATATTAATAACATTAATATTAATATTAATAATATTAATAATAAATATATATGTCAATTTTAAACATAGAAATTTATATAAAATAAAACTTTGCATTTATACATTAATCTCAATATTTCATTAAAGGATGGGATTGATTATTTAATTTTGGAATTTTAATCACTCAATTTTTTTAATATTTATGTGTGTTATTAAGTTCAATATTTAAGTTTTTTATTAATATTAATAATATAAACCAATTTTTATTTTTTTTTATAGAAATTATTATTATTATTATTTAAAATGAACAAGAATGTTATTAAAATGAATATTGATTCATATTAACATTAATAATTTAATAATATAGATTGATATTAACTTTAATAATAAATATAAATGTTTAAAATTAATAAAAAAAAGTATTAATGTTTATTTTAAATATCGATATCTCTTTTAATGTTAATTAATATTAATACTAATAATATTAATAATAAATATAGATGTCAATTTTAAACATAGAAATTTATAAAAAATTAAATTTTGCATTTGTACATTAATATGAACATTGTCATTAAACATCAATATAAATATTTTATTAAAGAAAATGAATCATAACATTAGTTTTATTTAGGCTCAATGACATTAGAATTAAAAATTTTGGTATTATTTATATCACTTAGTTCATGTAGCATTGGGTTATTTTATGATGTGAGGTTTATAACATTAAGTTATTTAATATAAAAAAAAATGGGTTTTTCTTAGTATTTATATTGAACATCAAAACATTAGCATCAATATTAAACATAAACATTAATAAAGATATAAAAATAGATTTATTAACATTAATAATATTGGACTGTAAACATTAGGTTTATAAAATTGTGGGTTGTTTTTCACTATTTTAATAATGTTCTTATCACTCATAAGTTTTTATACAATATGTATAGGTATATTTTATTATATGTGTAAATGGAAAATTGTGTATGTATGCTACTTTTAACTTTATTCAATATTAATTGAAATTTAGTTGTTGATATCACATGTGTTTTCTTTTATGTTAGGTGATTTCCTTCTTTGATCATGGATCCATTTGGAGTTGCCTTCCATTCGAAATTCTTGAATTGTCTTCCTCTGGCTCCCTTTATCGATTTTGATAAAGTTTAGCACTATTTGTAAGCAATAGAAGAATGTTTTGAAAAGTTTTAGGTTGTTGATTCTTGTTGGTTGTGCCTAGGAACTATATTTCCTCACCGAAGAAAGATCCTATACTCACTATACTTACACAACTTTAATTTTACTTTTTTCTCTACTATTATATTATCAATTAATTATTCAGAAAATTCATATCAGCAATAACAAGTGAATTTAGGTTGCATGGAACTGTCAATTTTGTGTAATATTATTGAACTTAATTATATGGTAGAAAATTTTGAAATTTGATATATGAAAATGAACTTAAATGTAAGAATTAATTTAAATAGTTGAGTTTGTTTTTATTCCTCAAATTTTAAAAATAATCAACAATTTTCTAAATAGAAATGGTCATCTTAAAGTTTTGCATTAATATTTCATTAAATGATAAGATTGATTATTTTATTTTGGAATTTTAATACTCATTTTTTCAATATTTATTTGTGTTATTAAGTTCAATATTTATGTTTTTTATTAATATTAATAATAGAAACAATTTTTTAAAAATTGGTTATAGAAATTATTAATATTAATATTATTGCTATTATTATTATTATTTAAAATTAACAATAATATTATTAAAGCACATGAAAATGAATAATAATGTTATTTAAATAATTGAGTTTGTTTTTATTCTCAAATTTTGAAAATAATCCACAATTTTCTAAATAGAAATGGCCATCTTAAAGTTTTGCATTAATATTTCATTAAATAATAAGATTGGTTATTTTATTTTGGAATTTTAATACTCATTTTTTCAATATTTATTTGTGTTATTAAGTTCAATATTTATGTTTTTTTATTAATATTAATAATATAAACATAAATTTTTAAATTTTAGATAGAAATTCTTACTATTAATATTATTTCTATTATTATTATTATTATTATTTCAAAATAACACTAATATTATTAAAATAAATACTGATTCATATTAAATCAATAATTTAATAATATAGATCGATATTAAATTTAATAATAAATATAAATGTTTTTAAAGTAATAAAAAAATTATTAATATTAATTTTAAATATCATATCTCTTTTAATGTTAATCACTATTAATATTAATAATAAATATAGATGTGAACAATAGCATTAAATTTTGCATTTATATACTATGTGAATAATGTCGTTAAACATCAATATAAATATTTCATTAAAAAAATAGGATGGATAAATTTAGGTTGTTTATTTAGGTTTAACGACATTATAATTTTGAAAAATGTTAAGTTTATTTTATTTTGGAATTTTAATGATTCAATTTTTCAATATTTAAGTCTCTTATTAAGTTGAATATTTATGTTTTTTATTAATATTAATAAACATTGATAAACATAAATTTTTAAAATTGACATAGAAATTATCAATATTAATAGTATTGCTACTAGGAGGATAATATTAAGTTGTTGATTTAGATTTAATGACATTATAATTTTGAAAATGTTTTAGTTTATTTTATTTTGGAATTTTAATCACTCAATTTTTCAATATTTATGTGTCTTATTAAGTTGAATATTTATGTTTTTTATTAATATTAATAAACATGGATAAACATAATTTTTTAAAATTGCATAAAAAATATTATTATTATTATTATTAAAATAAATATTGATTCATATTAATATTAATAATTTAATAACATAGATTCATATTAACTTTAATAATAAATATAAATGTTTCAAATTAATAAAAAATAATTAATATTATTTTAAAATATGAATATCTCTATTAATATTAATATTAATAATATTAATAATAAATATATATGTCAATGTTAAACATAGAAATTTCTATAAAATGAAACTTTGCATTTATATATTAATCTCAATATTTCATTAAAAAATAAGATTGATTATTTAATTTTGGAATTTTAATCACTCAATTTTTCAATATTTATGTGTGTTATTAAGTTCAATATTTATATTTTTTATTAATATTAATAATATAAACAAATTTTTAAAATTGACATAGAAACTATTATTATTATTTAAAATTAACAATAATGTTATTAAAATGAGTATTGGTTCATATTAACATTAGTAATTTAATAATATAGATTAATATTAACTTTAATAATAAATATAAATGTTTCAAATTAATAAAAAAGTATTAATGTTCATTTTAAATATTGACAGCTCTTTTAATGTTAATTAATATTAATATTAATAATAAATATAGATGTCAATTTTAAACATAGAAATTTATATAAATTTAAATTTTGCATTTGTATATTAATGTGATCATTGTAATTAAACATCAATATAAATATTTCATTAAAGAAAATGAATCATAACTTTAGTTTTATTTAGGTTCAATGACATTAGAATTAAAAATTTTGGTTTTTTTATATCATTTAGCTCATGTAGCATTAGGTTATTTTATAATGTGAGGTTTATAACATTAATTTATTTAATATTAAAAAAATGGCTTTTTCTTGATATTTATATTGAACATCAAAACATTAACATCAATATTAAACATAGACATTAATAAAAACGTAAAAATAGATTTATTAACATTAATAATATTGGATTGTAAAAATTAGATTTATTAACATTAATATTTATGTTTTTTATTAACATTAATAAACATGGATAAACATAAATTTTTAAAATTGACATAGAAATTATTATTATTATTATTATTTAACAGTAACATTAATAATTTAATATTAGCCCCAAGGGATTGCTCAAATGGTCGAGTTCCTGTTGCTAAGTACCTTGCCATATGGAAGGTCACGGGGTCAAATCTCCTCGACGCCCTTGGGGTTAGGCCCCGAAATTAAAGTCAACGACTGATCCCTTCGGGTGGATCTACTGGATTATTACCCGTGGATGTAGCGGCCACTCAGTGACCGTGAACCACAGCTTAAAAAAAAAATTAATAATTTAATATTATATATTCATATTAACTTTAATAATAAATATAAATGTTTCAAATTAATAAAAAAAATAATTAATATTATTTTTAAATATCAATATCTCTTAATTAATAATAATATTAATAATATTAATAATAAATATGTATGTCAATGTTAAACATAGAAATTTATATAAAATAAAAATAATCTCAATATTTCATTAAAGAATAGGATTGATTATTTAATTTTAGAATTTTAATCACTCAATTTTTTTAATATTTATGTGTGTTATTAAGTTCAATATTTATGTTTTTTATTAATATTAATAATATAATTTTTTTTTTTAAATTGTTATAGAAATTATTATTATTATTATTTAAAATGAACAATAATGTTATTAAAATGAATATTGATTCATATTAACATTAATAATTTAATAATATAGATTGATATTAACTTTAATAATAAATATAAATGTTTCAAATTAATAAAAAAAGTATTAATGTTTATTTTAAATATTGATATCTCTTTTAATGTTAATTAATATTAATACTAATAATACTAATAATATTAATAATAAATATAGATGTCAATTTTTAACATAGAAATTTATATAAAATTAAATTTTGCATTTTTATAGTAATATGAACATTGTCATTAAACATCAATATAAATATTTCATTAAAGAAAATGAATCATAAATTTAGTTTTATTTAGGTTCAATGACATTAGAATTAAAAATTTTGGTATTTTTATATCATTTAGTTCATGTAGCATTAGGTTATTTTATAATGTGAGGTTTATAACATTAAGTTATTTAATATTAAAAAAATGGTTTTTTCTTAATATTTATATTGAACATCAAAACATTAACATCAATATTAAACATAAACATTAATAGAGACATAAAAATAGATTTATTAACATTAATAATATTGAACTGTAAACATTAGGTTTATAAAATTGTGAGTTGTTTTTCACTATTTTAATAATGTTCTTATCACTCATAATTTTTTATACAATATGTATAGGTAGATTTTATTATATTTGTAAATGGAAAATTGTGTATGTATGCTACTTTTAACTTTATTCAATATTAATTGAATTTTGTTGTTGATATCACATGTGTTTTCTTTTATGTTAGGTGATTTCCTTATTTGATCATGGATCCAGCTATTTGGAGTTTCCTTCCATTCGAAATTCTTGAATTGTCTTCCCTTGGCTCCCTTTATCGATTGTGATAAAGTTTAGCACTGTTTGTAAGCAATGGAAGAATGTTTTGAAAAGTTTTAGGTTGTTGATTCTTGTTGGTTGTGCCTAGGAACTATATTTACTCATCGAAGAAAGATCCTATACTCACTATACTTACACAACTTTACTTTGGTCACTCACTATACTTACACAACTTTACTTTTATATTATTAATTAATTATTCAGAAAATTCATATTAGCAATAACAAGTGAATTTAGGTTGCATGTAAATGTCAATTTTGTGTAATATTATTGAACTTAATTAGATTGTAGAAAATTTTGAAATTTGATATATGAAAATGAACTTAAATGTAAGAATTAATTTAAATAGTTGAGTTTGTTTTTATTCCTCAAATTTTAAAAATAATCTACAATTTTCTAAATAGAAATGGTCATCTTAAAGTTTTGCATTAATATTTCATTAAATGATAAGATTGATTATTTTATTTTGGAATTTTAATACTCATTTTTTTCAATATTTATTTGTGTTATTAAGTTCAATATTTATGTTTTTTATTAATATTAATAATATAAACAATTTTTTAAAAATTGGATGTAGAAATTATTAATATTAATATTATTGCTATTATTATTATTATTTAAAATTAACAATAATATTATTAAAGTAAATGAAAATGAACAATAATATTATTTAAATAGTTGAGTTTTTTTTTTTTTTATTCTCAAATTTTGAAAATAATCCACAATTTTCTAAATAGAAATGCCCATCTTAAAGTTTTGCATTAATATTTCATTAAATAATAAAATTGATTATTTTATTTTGGAATTTCAATACTCATTTTTTCAATATTTATTTGTGTTATTAAGTTCAATATTTATGTTTTTTATTAATATTAATAATATAAACATAAATTTTTAAATTTGAAATAGAAATTCTTAATATTAATATTAATATTAATATTATTATTATTATTATTATTATTTAAAAATAACAATAATATTATTAAAATAAATATTGATTCATAATAAATTAATAATTTAATAATATATATTGATATTAAATTTACTAATAAATATAAATGTTTTTAAATTAATAAAAAAATTATTAATATTAATTTTAAATATCATATCTCTTTTAATGTTAATTAATATTACTATTAATAATAAATATAGATGTGAACAATGGCATTAAATTTTGCATTTATATATTAATGTGAATAATATCATTAAACATCAAATAAATATTTCATTAAAAAATAGGATGGATAACTTTAGGTTGTTTATTTAGGTTTAATGACATTATAATTTTGAAAATTTTTAAGTTTATTTTATTTTGGAATTTTAATCACTCAATTTTTCAATATTTATGTCTCTTATCAAGTTGAATATTTATGTTTTTTATTAATATTAATAAACATGGATAAACATAAATTTTTAAAATTGACATAGAAATTATCAATATTAATAGTATTGCTATTAGGAGGATAACTTTAAGTTGTTTATTTAGATTTAATGGCATTATAATTTTGAAAATGTTTTAGTTTATTTTATTTTGGAATTTTAATCACTAAATTTTTCAATATTTATGTGTCTTATTAAGTTGAATATTTATGTTTTTTATTAATATTAATAAACATGGATAAACATGGTCCAGGTACAGAACAAAACGCGTGCTCTGCAGATTTGGAGCCACCAGCGATGACCTAGCCCCTGTCGCGTCAATGCGCCTGGGCGCTCATCCCTGCTGCTGTCTGGGCCTCTGCCCAGTGCCCCCTACCCTCTGCTCCCTGCTCTTTGCCTTTTTTGCTACTCTCTCTTGGTTCCCTGACTTCCCTGGGATGTTGCCGCGTTTCTAACCTTGCATCCCTCCCTGTGATCTTCTCATTGGATCCGAGGAATTTCCTGCTTCTGTGGCCCAAGCCCGTGCATTTTCCGACCTCATTGGCTCTATGGGCCCTCCCAAAATTTGTGCAGTTGTCTCTAAATTTGTTAAAAATCTCGATGGACTTCAGGAAGTGGTTCTACCCCCGTCTCTCCCTCGCATGGCAACGCTTTCCCTTGCAGAGAAGGGTTTGATTGGTAAATTCACAGGACTGTGGCCATCCCCGAAGACGGTCCAAAGATGGATTGAAAGAAATTGGTCTAACAAAGTTACGGCAAAAATCTTGATCAGGTTTTGTGGCAAAGGTTACTTCACCTTTCATTTTGAAACCAAGGAAGACAAAGATTTGATCTTCCGAAATGGGCCTTATTTTATGGATTCTCATGGTTTATATCTCAATAAATGGACCCCTGAATTTGATCCTGAACTCGACGTCCCAAACACGGTTCCAGTCTAGGTGTGTCTACCACACCTTCCCTTGCATTGCTGGGGGGATGATTTTGTCAGAGCTATTAGGAATGCGATCAGAAAATTCATTGACAGAAGTGAGCCCAAAGAAAACATGCTCGCCTGTGCCAGAGTTTGTGTTGAATTAGACCTGGGAAAAGGTCTTCCTGAAGCTATCAATCTCAAAGTGGAAGATTGGACACACATCTAGCAGATAGAATATGAGCAAATCCCCTTCAAATGCAAGGTATGTCACGAATATGGCCATTTTGCTAATTGTTGTCCTAAAAATGTTGAAGTTGAAAAAATAGAATCAAAGCAACCTTGGGAAACTGTCAAGAAAAAGAAACCCAATCCCAAACCTCAAGGAGCCCCTCTTCTGAAATCCAATCCCTCGCCCTATAATTCTGCCCAAACTCCAGAGCCTCTCAGTCAGCCATCTGGACCTTCTATTCCTTATCAACCTGTGGATCAATCCAACCCCTTCTCTGCCATTTCTCCCCCGGATGATGATCCCCCCCTCTCCCCTCATCACCCTCTTTTGGAACCCCCCCTATTCTCCCCCTTCACCCTAATTTCCCCTCTCCCCCCTAAGATACTCCCTCCACCCGCATTACAAGAACCTCTTCCAAAGAGCATGGTTCCTCTTTGGAATCTCATAAAAATCAGGGACCTGGAAGGTGAACTAATAGGCAACAGAGAAATGAAAACACTAAAAAAGACATAGCTATGGGCTCTCAAAACCCCATTGAAAACTACATACTGGGATAGAATAACAAAGATTCAAGGAAAAAGAGTCAAGGAGGGAGAGCAACCCTTCATTCATCCCCTTTGAAATGATGAAGGTCCTTTCTTGGAATAGTAGGGGTCTGGGGCACCCATATAAATCAATAGCCCTCAGAGATCTCATTAACTCTGAAAAGCTTGAAATCCTTCTTCTTCAAGAAACAAAACAAAGTAAAGTGGATATGCATAAAATCATTAGCAAAGAAACTCTCTATGAAGGTACTCTTCTTGAATTTCGAGGTTCCTCGAGGGGGCTTGCTTCCCTTTGGGAAAAAAACAAATGGCAGCTCAAAGGTAACATTGTCAATTCTCACTGGCTCAAAATTGTTTTGGAAACCATCAAAGATCAGCAACAGATAATTGTTTACAACATCTACAGCCCAAATAATTACAAAGAAAAAGAGTTATGTTGGGCCTCCTTGAAAGAAGATATGAATAATGAAGACAATGGCAACATCATTCTGGGACGTGATTTAAATCTAATTATGCACTTGAATGAGAAGAGGGGTGGGATCTTTGGTCACGATCCCTTCAGACTTCAGCTAGAAAAAATCATGCAAGATAGGAAATTTTTGACATAGCGCCCAAAAACCACAAGTATACTTGGAACAATAGGAGACTTGGCAAAGATAACATTATGGAACGGCTTGATAGGATTTTGGTTGCTGTCTCTCTGCTCTCTTGATTCTCCTCAACATCATCCAATGTGCTTGCTTTCACCGCCTCCGATCATTATCCATTTACTCTCTCCTTTAATGAACATCGGCCTCTTGGGCCTATCCCTCTTAAATATAGTCCTCTATGGAATGAGTTCCTGGGCGCCAATTAGCTCGTCTGGGATGTTTGGATGCAACATGTCGAAGGGTCGCCTGGGTTTATATGGGAAACAAAATTGAAAATAACAAAACAAGCCTTAAAATAATGGGCCAGGTATCATTACAAGGAACCAGAACAGCGCCAACAGGAAGTTAAAGAAAAATTGCAGGAAGCACATGCCAACATTGAAAAGAAATAACCAATTCAAGATCAGCTCAAGCAGGAAAAGGACTTATACTGGCAGCTCTATCGAATTAATAGGGAGGAGTAAGAGAAATGGCGGTTGAAATCAAGAAATTTGTGGCTTCAAGCCGGTGACAAGAATATTCCTTTTTTCCATAAGAAAACTACTGTCCAAAAGGCTAGAAACAATATCGAATCCATTGGAGATGACACAAGGATTCTTCAAATTGAGCAAGAAGCGATAAAACATGCAGCTACAATGCATTATAAATACCTTCTCACTGAAAATAAAGAGGTTGAAGACTACTCTGACCTTCTTCAATATCTCCCAACTCTGATCACTGAAGAAGTTGACAACACCCTTAATAGGGAATTTTTTGAAACTGGTGCGGAAGAAGCTATTTGGACCCTCCACCCGGACAAAGCTCTGGGCCCAGATGGTTTCCCAATCTCCTTCTATCGAGCCCATTGGCCACTCATCAAAAAATACTTTATGAAAATGATTCACTGGACTCATTATAAGAAGAAAATTGGGGGCTATACTAACTCAAATTTCCTCCCCAAGGAGAACTGTCCTTCCTCCTTTGCCAGATTTTGCCCCATAACCCTATGCAACACCTCCTAAAAGATTATCAGAAAAATCCTAGCCACCCACCTCAAACCCCTCATGAATAGTCTTATCTTAGAAAATCAAGGAGGATTCTTATCCCATAGACAAATCTCAGACTCTATCCTTCTTGTCCAAGAGGCCATCCACTCTAGCTTCTTCTGAAATGAAAAAGGATTTATCTTGAAATTATACCTCGCCAACACTTTTGATAGGGTAAGGCATTCCTTCCTCCTCGTTGTTCTCCAAAAAATGGGATTTGATCACAATTTCCTTGACCTGATTAAAGCTTGCATCACTAGCCCGTGGATCTCACCCCTCATCAATGGGAGGCCAACCCCTTCTTTCCAAGCTTCTAGAGGTCTGAGACAGGGCTACCCCCTCTCTCCTTACTTGTTCATCCTAATGGCGGAATCCTTTAGCAGAGCCTTGGATCATATGAGACGGGTTGGTCTCATAACTAGTATCAAATATGGCAATGGTGTAAAAAATATGAATCATTCTCAGTTCGCAGATGACACCTTACTTATGGGAGGAGCTTCTAACACTATAGCTCATCACTTCAAAAATATTTTTGATAAATGATGCAGGGGCATTGGAAACTGGCCAGCAATGTGAGAGAATTGTCCACATGTTGTGGCTAGAAGGGTTCGAAAATGTTCAAGGGATGTACCAGCAAGGTGTCAATACCTTAGCTGTCTGTTGCACTTAGAACAATTAGGATTAGTTTAGTAACTGCAGAAGTCGAATAGTTTGATTCGCTTCTATCTGTTCAGTTTCTGTTGATAGAATGTAATTAGGCTTTTATTTTATGTTAAGAATAAAATGGTCCTCGAGAAGGAACCAACCAGTCATGTAACAGTCTATAAAATGTAAGCCCTTGATACAGAGTAAAGGGGGAATTTTGTAGAGAAGACTAAGTCGAGAGGTTTTTGATCTCTGTTTTTAATAAAAGTGTGGAATTGTTCATATCGATGTGTATTGGTAATTTCTCGAAGGATTCACTCCTTCGAACTTTGGGATTCTAAGAATAAGTTTGAAAGGAATCAATTCTGTGTGAATTTCCCTTGTTTCTCTCTGTCTATCTTCAAATTCATATTCTCTGTGAATAAATCAAATGTGTTTAGTCTGTATGGGAATCATGTCCTCGGTGTGTGAATAGGGAGTATGTATGCTGTGTAAAGGAGTTAAGGAAAGTCTAATTGTTGAGTTCTGTTGGAAGAGTGAACCCATGATCATGCTCTGTTTATTCAAGGAATATTAACCTTTTTCAGTTGAAGCGAATACATTATTTGTTGTTTGGTTGAACGATATCAGTGAAGTCGTTCAAAGTATTAAGTGGAGAAGTTTTTCTTTGTTAAAGACGAAACACAGTGTTAACGATGAGGAAGACATTTCGGTGGAAGTCTAAGTTAAACATTGTTCAATTACCGAGATTATCAGCTGAGTGGTTTTGGAAACCAATACCACTCGTTTCGCACCACTTTTGAGTCTAGGGGCGAATTCACAAAAAAAACGCGATCCTGTTAGAATCCAACACGTCACCAAGCTAATACCACCCATTTCGCGTTTTTCTGGAGCGTTAACGCTCAGCCCTTGAAAAAATGCGAGAGCTACCCAAACCGTTTGATCTGGAGGACGGAAGATCAAACAGCGATCGTGTAGTGAGTTGCATGGGAGATAATGTGAGGTATGGCCCAGTGGTTTTACGATATTAAATGTTTATTTAATTCATAAAAATCGAATAATGGATGCATGGGCCTCGTGGAATGCAATGTATAATAAAATTTTGTGTTGTTAGAGTTAGTGGGGTTAATTATATAAGTCCGAAGTTTGGTGTTTGTTAAAGGGTTTTAACGTTGTTTCAAATACATTACAAAGGAATTAATCTAAGCACTTTTAAAGTTGGGGAATAGGTTCGAGCGCTTTATTTAAAAAAGCCAAGGGCCATATTATTTGAGGGGTGATATAATATTGGACTATGGTATTTCATTATCAAATTCCACGAATTTGATAAAATTAAAATATGAAAATTGAGAAGACTCCTTTGCTGAAAGTAAAAACAAAGAAAGGAGAGGCCAACTCTCCTTAGCACCTGCACCCTATTTTGCTATCAATTGTGGTACCAGAGCAGATTTTTTTGAGACATTTTGCAGAGACTGAACTGACTTCCAAAATCCAGAAGAATAATTCCAGCATGGCTGTCCTAGTTGCCAGAGGTGCTGCTGGTAGAAGAAGAGGCAGGCTAGTTGCCAATGCAGAAGTATTGGAGACCTTGCAGCTGGTCCAAGCCAGATTGGAAGCAATGGAATTAGGACACCCAAGAGATCCTAAAGATGTCAGTGAACCTGAAACTGAAGAAGAAGCAGGAGAAAATGTTGAGATTCCTCTTGGGCTGAGACTCCTTAAATCTGTTCTGTGGTCTACATCCAAGCCTAGAATTGAAGTGTCAAGCTTTGCAGGAGGGTTGAATCCAGAAGAATTGATAGACTAGATCAATGAGATGAACAAGTGTTTTGATTATGAAGAAATGGGTGAAGACAAAAGAGTAAATTTTGCAGTGACAAAATTGAAAGGACATGCGGCACTTTGGTGGGATGGAGTGCAAGCAGAGAGAAGGAGAGCTGGTAAACAACTAATCAAGAGTTGGACCAGAATGGTGGCAAAGCTAAGAGGTAAGTTCTTGCCTAGTGATTATCATCTTACATTGTTTAGACAAATGCAAAACCTTATACAGAGATTGATGACAGTGAAAGAATACACAAAAGAGTTTTATAAAGTAAGTATAAGAGCTGGACAAATCCAGGACACAACAGAGAAGGTTGCCGGGTATGTGAATGGTCTCAAGTTGGAGATCCAGGATGAGATAGGTATTCTATCTCCTAAGACAGTTGAAGAGGCTTATCAAATGGCCTTGAAAGCTAAAGAAAAACTTTTGAGAAAGCAGTATGCCAAAGGAAGAGGTAATTTCTGAGGAAAGGAAAGTCAAGGTGGTAGAGGAAGGTCTACAGCACCAAGGGATGGAGCTAGCAGCAACTCACCTCAGAATGAATCCACAGAGGGTGATGCAAGGGGCAGAAGGATTTCCTACAGAGGAAGAGGAGGCGGAAGCAGAGGAAGAGAAGTAAGGTGTTACATATGTCACCAATTGGGGAATAAAAATTATGAATTCCTAGAGAATATGGGTACTGTTCAAAGAAATGCAATTGTTGCTTAGGTTGGAGAAGAGGAAGCAAGGCTTTCTGAAACAGAAGAAGCAATTCTGCCAAAGAAGGGAGAGTCTCTGGTGGTCAATAAATTTTTGATGAAGCAAACAAAAGAAGTTGTTGAACCAGCATAGAGGAATACTTTGTTCAGGAGTGTGTGCAAAGTCCAAGGGAAATGCTATCAGTTGGTCATTGATAGTGGCAGCACAGACAATTTGGTCTCTACAGAGGTGATAGAGAAACTAAAATTGAGGACAAGGGAACATCCAACACCCTACAAGGTGTCATGGCTTCATAAAGGACACCAGCTGATTGTGAAGGAACAATGTGAGAAAGATTTGCAGATGGGTAGCTACAAACACAAGGTCATGTGTGATGTGATTCCTATGGATGTGTGTCACATACTGTTGGGTAGACCTTGGCAGTATGACAGAGCAGCAGTACATGATGGCAAGAAGAACACTTACAAGTTCTTTAAGGATGGAGTGCATCACACATCGATACCTATGGAGGAAGGAGAACCATCAAGCAAAAATTCTGATCCAAAGACTTTATTGTTGAGTGGAAAAGAGTACTTACAGTAGATTGAAGAGGAAGAGGTAAATTTTGCTTTAGTTTGCAAACCTAAAGTAGTGCTTACTTCTACAAAAATTTCTGATTTTCCAATTGAGATTCAAGAAATGCTAGACAATTATTGTGATATTGTTGTGGATGATTTTCCTGATGAATTACCACCTGTAAGAAAAATCAACCATCATGTAGATTTGATTCCAGGATCAAATCTGCCAAACAAAGCAGCCTACAGAATGACTCCCACAGAGAATGAAGAAATCAGAAAACAAGTGCAGGAATTGGTTGACAAAGGTCTAATTAGAGAAAGCTTGAGTCCATGTGCAGTACCTGTAGTGCTGAGCCCAAAGAAAGATGGAGGTTGGATAATGTGCACTGATTCAAGAGAAATCAACAAGATAACAATCAAGTATAGATTTCCTTTACCTAGGATTGAAGATTTAATGGACTGTTTGAGTGGAGCAAGATATTTTTCAAAACTAGATTTGAAAAGTGGATATCATCAAGTTAGGATAAAGGAGGGTGATGAATGGAAAACTGCCTTTAAAACAAATGAAGGACTATATGAGTGGTTGGTAATGCCTTTCGGGTTATCAAATGCACCTAGTACTTTTATGAGGCTCATGAATGAGGTATTAAGAGAATTTATTGGTAAATTTGTAATAGTGTATCTGGATGACATATTAGTTTTCAGCAAAACAAAGGAAGAACATTTAAGGCATCTTAATTATGTCTTGAAGAAGTTACATCAAGAGAAGCTGCTGATAAATTTAAAGAAGTGTCCATTCATGAAAGAAGAGCTGGTATATTTGGGTTTTGTTGTTCTGCTGAAGGACTGAAGATGGATCTAGAAAAGGTCAAGGCAATTTTGGAGTGGCCTTCACCAAGAAGTGTTTTTGAGGTAAGAAGTTTCCATGGACTTGCTAGTTTTTACAGAAAATTCATAAGAAATTTCAGCAAGATTAATGCATGCATCATTGAAACTATAAATAAGGACAAACAACCATTCAAATGGACTGCTGAAGAATAAAAGAATTTTAAGCTTTTGAAACAGAAGATAACTGAAAATCCTGTTCTAGTTTTGCCTGATTTTAACAAGCCATTTCAAGTGAAGTGTGATGCCAGTGGAGAAGCTATTCGAGCTGTGTTGAGTCAATATGATAGGCCTGTAGCATACTTCAGTGAGAAGATGAATGAGACAAGAAGAAAGTATTCCTCTTATGAAAAAGAATTTTATGCAATTGTGCAGGCATTGAAGAAGTGGAGGCATTATTTAATGTCTAAGGAATTTGTGCTTTACTCAGATAATCATGCTTTACAATATATTATGTAGCAGCCTAAATTGAAGCATAAACATGCCAAATGGGTTGAAGATCTCCAGAGTTTTAATTTTGTTTTGAAGCATATAAGTGGCCAAGCAAATAAAGTAGCTGATGCTTTGAGTAGGAGAAACATGCTTGTTCAAGAAAACCAATTTGAAGTGGTAGGATTTGATTTTCTTAAGGAAATTTATAAGACAAATTTAGATTTCAAAGAAGCATTTGAAGCATGATGTAACCTTGTTTTTCTAGATAGGAGTCAGTGGTTGGATTACTTCTTGCAAGAGGGCTTATTGTTCAGAAGAAATCAATTGTGTGTACCAAATTGTTCTATGAGGGAGAATTCAATTAGAGAAAAGCAGAGTAGTGGACTTGCTGGACATTTTGGTGCTGATAAAACTTATGAGCAGCTGAGAAATTTTTATTATTGGCCAAGGATGAGAACTGAAGTGGAAATTTTTGTGAAGAATTGCAAAATTTGTCAATATGCAAAAGGGAAGAAGCCAGAATGCAGGATTGTACATTCCATTGCCTATTCCAGACAGGCCTTGGGATATGGTGAGCATGGATTTTGTTTTAGGTTTGCCTAAGACACAGAGAGGGAATGATGCAATCTTTGTTGTAGTTGATATATTTTCTAAGATGGCACATTTTATTCCATGTTATAAAACCAGTGATGCTACTCATGTTGCAAATTTGTTTTTCAAAGAAGTTGTTAGATTGCACGGGTTGCCTTAAAGCATTGTTTCTGATAGAGATACCAGATTTGTTGGCCATTTTTGGAGGACATTGTGGAAGAAACTTGGTACCAAACTGAGTTTTAGCTCAGCTTATCATCCTCAGACTGATGGGAAAATTGAGGTAGTAAATAGAAGTCTGGGAAATCTTTTGAGAAGTCTTGCAGGAGAGCATCCCAAACAGTGGGACCATATTTTTCCACAGGCAGAATATGCATAAAATGATGCACCAAACAGAAGTATAGGACAGAGTCCATTCCATATTGTCTATGGAATGCACCCCAAAGGAATATCTGAATTGAGAAACTTGGGAAAGGCAGAGTTAAGGAGTGCTAATGGAGAAGAATTTTCTTCAAAGATTCAAGCAATACATGAGCATGTAAAACAACAGCTACAAGGTAGTAGCATCAAATACAAGGGCAGAGCAGATTTGAGCAGAAGAGAAGTCAATTTTGAAGTTGGAGATTTGATTTTAGCACACTTGAGGAAAGAAAGATTCCCAAAGAAGCAGTATAAAAAATTGAAGTTCAAGAAGATTGGACCATGCAAGATATTAAGAAAATTTTCTACTAATTCTTATGAAATTAAATTGCCTTCTGATGTTGGGATATCTCAAATATTTAATGTTGCATATTTGTACAGGTATGAAGATGGTGGCATAGATGAAAGACTATCAGATAAAGAACAAATTGAATGGGTAAAACAGTTACCTCAAGCACAGCCATTACAGCCAGAGAAGATCTTGGAAAAAAGGGTGTATAAAAGAACCAGAGGACAAGAATATTTCCAGTATTTGATCAAGTGGAAGGACCAGCCAGATGAAGATGCTACTTGGATGATAGATGTTATGTTGCAGAAGCTAGGAAGTTCTGTGAAATAGCTCATGGACAGGAGTCCATGAAGAAAATTGCCCTCAGGAGTCTGATGCAGGGGCATTGGACATTAGCCAGCAATGTGAGAGAATTGTCCACATGTTGTGGCTAGAAGGGTTGGAAAATGTTCAAGGGATGTACCAGCAAGGTGTCAATACCTTAGCTTTCTGTTGCACTTAGAACAATTAGGATTAGTTTAGTAACTGCAGAAGTTGAATAGTTTGATTCGTGTCTATCTGTTCAGTTTCTGTTGATAGAATGTAATTAGGCTTTTATTTTATGTTAAGAATAAAACGGTCCTCAAGAAGGAACCGAACAGTCATGTAACAATCTATAAAATATAACCCCTGATACAGAGTAAAGGGGGAATTTTGCAGAGAAGACTGAGTCGAGAGGTTTTTGCTCTCTGTTTTTAATAAAAGTGTGGAATTTTTGATATCGGTGTGTATTGGTAATTTCCCAAAGGATTCACTCCTTCGACTTTGGGATTCTGAGCATAAGTTTGAAAGGAATCAGTTCTGTGTGAATTTCCCTTGTTTCTCTCTGTCTGTCTTCGAATTCATATTATCTGTGAATAAATCGAATGTGTTTAGTCTGTATGGGAATCATGTCCTCGGTGTGTGAATAGGGAGTATGTATGCTGTGTAAAGGAGTTAAGGAAAGTGTAATTGTTGAGTTCTATCGGAAGAGCGAACCCATGATCATGCTCTGTTTATTAAAGGAATATTAACCTCTGTCTATTGAAGCGAATACATTATTTGTTGTTTGGTTGAACAATATCAGTGAAGTCGTTCAAAGTATTAAGCAGAGAAGTTTTTCTTTGTTAAAGGCGAAACACGGTGTTAATGAAGAGGAAGACATTTCAGCGGAAGTCTAAATTAAACATTGTTCAATTACCAGGATTGTCAGCTGAGTGGTTTTGGAAACCAATACCACTCGTTTCGCACCACTTTTGAGTCTGGCGGTGAATTCACAAAAAAAACACGATCCTGTTAGAATCTGACACGTCACCAAGCTAATACCACCCATTTCGCGTTTTTCTGGAGCGTTAACGCTCAGCCCTTGAAAAAACGCGAGAGGTACCCGAACCGTTCGATCTGGAGAACAGAAGATCAAACGACGATCACACAGTGAGTTGCATGGGAGATAATGTGAGGTATGGCCCAGTGGTTTTACGATATTAAATTTTTATTTAATTCATAAAAATCGAATAATGGATGCGTGGGCCCCGTGGAATGCAATGTATAATAAATGTTACGTTGTTAGAGTTAATGGGGTTAATGATATAAGTTCGAAGTTTGGTGTTTGTAAAAGGGTTTGAACGTTGTTTCAAATAAATTACAAAGGAATTAATCTAAGCGCTTTTAAAGTTGGGGAATAGGTTCAAGTGCTTTATTTAAAAAATCCAAGGGCCATATTATTTTAGGGGTGATATAATATTAGACTATGGTATTTCATTATAAAATTCCATGAATTTGATAAATGAAATTAAAATATGAAAATTGAGAAGACTCCTTTGGTGAAAGTAAACACAAAGAAAGGAGAGGCCAGCTCTCCTTAGTGCCTGCACCCTATTTTGCTATCAATAAATTTATGATGTTTTCAGGGGGTCTCATCAATCATATCAAAAGATGTGTCTATGGATGGAACACTTATATTCACACTCCGTAGTATTGCTTCTATCTTCAACGTCCCTTACAAGAAAAACTGGGATCACTTCAACTATCTCAGCATGCCAGTCAGTATCCTACCCATAAAGGCAGAATTCTGGAATATTACTTTTGATAAAATGAAAATAAAAGTACATCAATGGGGGTCTCATTGGATTAATCCTATTGGACGCATCATTCTTCTCAAATCGGGACTATCCTCCCTCCCCCTATATCAGTTCACTCTCCTTCAAGCGCCTACTAGCATTCTTTCTAAGATGGAAGCCATTTTAAGGCATTTCCTTTGGCAAGGAGGAAAGAAAAAAAAAAAATTACAATCTTGTAAAGTGGAGCTAAGTTATTCAAGACAAGGAACATGGAGGTCTCGACATTCGGTCTCCCAAGCTCTTGAATCAATCCTTCGGTGCAAAAATTGTTTGGAGATTCATAAATGGGGAACAATCCTGGTGGAAATTGGTGTTGGAAGTTAAATACCTTACCTCCTCCAGGCATCATCTCTTCTCTCACGAGATCCCCAGTTGACCTTGTACCAAAATTTGGTCCTCTTGCAAAAAAGCTATCCCTCTTCTAGCTCAGAATCTTTCTAAAGTTCCCGGAGGGGGAAGAAACACCAACATCGGTGCAGATAAAATTATGGGAAACTCTCCTATTATTGAAAACTTGAACTCTTAGAATATCCTTCGTTATTTCAGCAATATGGGATATAGCTATTTGAACCATATTTCAAAATGGGACAGCCATAACCTCATGTGGGCTGGCTGGAAATTTCCTCCTTTCCCCCCTCACCTTGCAGAAGAACTTCAAAGCCTTCAAAATTATCTTCAAGGCTCTGCCCCCATAGCTCGAAACAACATAGATGGCTATAGGTGGGACCCCATAGGTTTGGCCTCCTCTATAAAATCTGCTTATCAAACTCTATGCAAATATCTTTTCCCAGCGCCTATCTGGACAAATTGGAAAGAGGCTTGGAAGACTGAAGTAACCCCTAAGATAAAATTCTTCTCCTGGCTACTCATGAGAGGTAAAATTCTAACTTCAGACAATCTCAAAAAAATGGGCTTCATTGGTCCCTCAATTTGCTCCAATTGCTACAACAACGAGGAAACAATCCATCATCTGTTTAATTCATGTCCCTTTGCCACTCAGTGTTGGACTGCGCTCACTGAATTTGTTCAGCTCGATTGGTCCTCGTTTCTCTCTGTTATAGATTTTCTTAAAGCCTAGAATACCAACTATCCATGGACCAATAAGAAGAAAAAAATCTCTTGGAGGATTTGGAACTCTTTGCCATATGTGGCCATTTGGAATATTTGGATAGCTAGAAAAAACAAGATCTTCAAAGACAAGGCGACCTCTAGTAGCAAGTTATATAAAAAACCTGGATTCTCACTCTAGAAACCATATCCTCCAAAAGCAATCACAACTTCAAGTTAATTGACTTGAGTGTGGAAGAGAAGATATTTCTAAAATATTTGTTGGCCAGGAAGCCAGGACACACCCCCTCCATCAGGCCTCATTATAGATTAGAAAGCTCCTAGAAAATTTGTTTCAAGGATGAAGAAATCTTGGAATGGATCGAAGCCAGTGGCAGACCCACTCTCCACTTCGATGGCGCCTCCAAATCAAACCCGGGCCTTGTTGGCACTGGGGGAATTATTAGAAACACTCTTGGTGTTCCCTTGATGGCCTTCGAATGGAGTCTTGGGATTGCCTCCAACAACAGAGCTAAAGCACTTGCTCTATTCCAGGGATGCAGCTCCTAAAGAATTTGAATATTTCCAATGTCGTGATCCTAGGGGATTCAGCCATCATTATAAAATATATGGTTTCCCACAGGCCTGTTACCAATATTTCCCTCAATCAGATCATCTGCAGGTGCCGTATCCTCCTCAGAGATATGAATCAAGCTTCCTTTCATCATATCCTTTGCTCCCATAACAAAGATGCTGATCATCTAGCTAATCATGCATGTACTCGTTCTCCAAGGCACCTGATTTGTAATGAATCCTCTTAAATCGTTCCCCCTCATTGATCATGACCTTTGTTTCTTGCAGATTTTATTCGATCCTCTCTTCTAGCTTCACTGAATTTGCTGACTCAACTTGTACCTCTAACCACACCCATCTCGTGATCTTATTACTGCTATCCCTCTTCATCGTTGGGTGCAACTGTTGGGACCTTGTTATAAAATCTGCCACGATTTACCCTCTATCCCACCTCTTAATCTATCCTTTGCCAGCATTAGTCTTCCTCTACCAGAAGTTTAGCAATTCGTTCTCCGCCTCTGGTAGCCTCTGAATCTGCCTCAGCTTCTTAAGCGATTACTGTTTGGTCGCTTCCTTTAACTGTTTTGCTCACTATTTTTTACTGCAGGTTACTTTGGCCTTGTGGTCTGCTCGTCTGCTCTGTCTCCCTTCTCTTCCGAATTTCTTCATGGCCAAAAGTGAATATTGTCTACATTGCGCAAACTTGCAGGCTGAGCTCGAACAGATCCGCGCCCAACAGTGGACTTTGGATGCAAAGATTAAAAACGATATCCAAGCCCTCGAAGAAAAGCACGCGACCGATGTTAATTTTATCTTCTATAGAGTTTCTTCCCTTCAAACACAGTTTGATAATTTCTCCAACAAATGTGCTCACATTGATGAATCAATTGAAATTCTAAAGTATATGATGGACAAGCTCAGTACTCTTGGCACTAGCTCCAACAATCTCAAGAATGCTGGAAATGATGAAAATCCAGAGAACTCTACTGCTCGCCAAATGAGCCACATATATATCGACTAATCTCTTCTTCATTCTTCATTATGACTTTTAAATATGTTATGCTTTTAGCACAATTTGTCCGTATCTATAACTTCTCAGTATTTCTGCTTCTTTCGAATTCTAGATCTAAAGGAATTGTAAAGCATTACCGCTGTCCTCTACTCCACAGAAACAAATTTCTACTTTGTAATCTTGGAGCCTTTGTCTCCCCCTTTTTTGGAATATAATATAGCAACCGAATTTGTCAAAAAAAAAAAAAACATGGATAAACATAAATTTTTAAAATTGCATAAAAATTATTATTATTATTATTAAAATAAATATTGATTCATATTAATATTAATAATTTTATAACATACATTCATATTAACTTTAATAATAAATATAAATGTTTCAAATTAATAAAAAATAATTAATATTATTTTTAAATATCAATATCTCTATTAATGTTAATTAATACTAATATTAATAATATGAATAATAAATATATATGTCAATGTTAAACATAGAAATTTATATAAAATGAAAATTTGCATTTATATATTAATCTCAATATTTCATTAAAGAATAGGATTGATTGTTTAATTTTGGAATTTTAATCACTCAATTTTTCAATATTTATGTGTGTTATTAAGTTCAATATTTACATTTTTTATTAATATTAATAATATAAACACATTTTTAAAATTGACATAGAAATTATTATTATTATTATTTAAGATTAACAATAATGTTATTAAAATGAATATTGATTCATATTAACATTAATAATTTAATAATATAGATTAATATTAGCTTTAATAATAAATATAAATGTTTCAAATTAATAAAAAAAGTAGTAATGTTCATTTTAAATATTGGTATCTCTTTTAACGTTAATTAATATTAATACTAATAATATTAATAATAAATATAGATGTCAATTTTAAACATAGAAATTTATATAAAATTAAATTTTGCATTTGTACATTAATGTGAACATTGTCATTAAACATCAATATAAATATTTCATTAAAGAAAATGAATCATAACTTTAGTTTTATTTAGGTTCAATGACATTAGAATTAAAAATTTTGGTTTTTTTTATATCATTTAGCTCATGTAGCATTAGGTTATTTTATAATATGAGGTTTATAACATTAAGTTATTTAATATTAAAAAAATGGCTTTTCCTTAATATTTTTATTGAACATCAAAACATTAACATCAATATTAAACATAGACATTAATAAAAACATAAAAATAGATTTATTAACATTAATAATATTGGATTGTAAAAATTAGATTTATTAACATTAATATTTATGTTTTTTATTAATATTAATAAACATGGATAAACATAATTTTTCAAAATTGATATAGAAATTATTATTATTATTAAACAATAATATTAATAATATTAATAATATAGATTCATATTAACTTTAATAATAAATATAAATGTTTCAAATTAATAAAAAAATAATTAACATTATTTTTAAATATTAATATTAATAATATTAATAATAAATATATATGTCAATGTTAAACATAGAAATTTATATAAAATAAAACTTTGCATTTATACATTAATCTCAATGTTTCATTAAAGAATAAGATTGATTATTTAATTTTGGAATTTTAATCACTCAATTTTTTAAATATTTATGTGTGTTATTAAGTTCAATATTTATGTTTTTTATTAATATTAATAATATATATATATTTTTAAAATTGACATTGAAATTATTATTATTATTTAAAATGAACAATAATGTTATTAAAATGAATATTGATTCATATTAACATTAATAATTTAATAATATAGATTGATATTAACTTTAATAATAAATATAAATGTTTCAAATTAATAAAAAAATATCAATGTTTATTTTAAATATCGATATCTCTTTTTTTAATTAATATTAATACTAATAATATTAATAATAAATATAGATGTTAATTTTAAACATAGAAATTTATATAAAATTAAATTTTGCATTTGTACATTAATATGAACATTGTCATTAAACATCAATATAAATATTTCATTAAAGAAAATGAATCATAAATTTAGTTTTATTTAGGTTCAATTACATTAGAAATAAAAAATTTGGTATTTTTATATCATTTAGTTCATGTAGCATTAGGTTATTTTATAATGTGAGGTTTATAACATTAAGTTATTTAATATTAAAAAAAATAGATTTTTCTTAATATTTATATTGAACATCAAAACATTAACATCAATATTAAATATAGACATTAATAGAGACATAAAAATAGATTTATTAACATTAATAACATTGGACTGTAAACATTAGGTTTATAAAATTGTGAGTTGTTTTTCACTATTTTAATAATGTTCTTATCACTCATAAGTTTTTATACAATATGTATAGGTCGATTTTATTATATCTTTGAATGGAAAATTGTGTATGTATGCTACTTTTAACTTTATTCAATATTAATTGAAATATTGTTGTTGAAATCACATGTGTTTTCTTTTATGTTAGGTGATTTCCTTATTTGATCATGGATCTAGCTATTTGGAGTTGCCTTCCATTCGAAATTCTTGAATTGTCTTCCTCTGGCTCCCTTTAATGATTCTGATAAAGTTTAGCACTATTTGTAAGCAATGGAAGAATGTTTTGAAAAGTTTTAGGTTGTTTATTCTCGCTGGTTGTGCCTAGGAACTATATTTCCTCACCGAAGAAAGATCCTATACTCACTATACTTACACAACTTTACTTTTATTTTTTTCTCTACTGTTATATTATCAATTAATTATTCGGAAAATTTACATCAGCAATAACAAGTGAATTTAGGTTGCATGGAAGTGTCAATTATGTGTAATATTATTGAACTTAATTAGATTGTAGAAAATTTTGAAATTTGATATATGAAAATGAACTTAAATGTAAGAATTAATTTAAATAGTTGAGTTTGTTTTTATTCCTCAAATTTTAAAAATAATCTACAGCTCTCTAAATAGAAATGTTCATCTTAAAGTTTTGCATTAATATTTCATTAAATGATAAGATTGATTATTTTATTTTGGAATTTTAATACTCATTTTTTCAATATTTATTTGTGTTATTAAGTTCAATATTTATGTTTTTTATTAATATTAATAATATAAACAATTTTTTAAAAATTGGATATAGAAATTATTAATATTAATATTATTGCTATTATTATTATTATTAAAATTAACAATAATATTATTAAGAACTTTTTTTAGATCGAGGGAGGAAGAGAGTAGGGAGATGAGGTGCGGAGCGCACTCTGCTACCTAGGGTTTCCTGTTGGCCCCTACAACAACGCAGTCTAAATCCTCTCTGCCACAATTTTCCGTCCGCCTTTCTCCTCGCAACAGTAGCCTGCCGGCATAGTCCGCACTGCAATGGATGACCCTTGGGGGGGGGCCGCAAAGCCTTCCCCCTCAGCCGAGAAAGATCATCAAGCGAAGAAAATGACAATGCCTTCCGGTCCAGAACAAGTAAACACGGATACAAGAGATTCCCCAATGCAAGATACGACAAACGCTCCCACTGATCAGTCAGACAAGCGCAATGAAGTACAAGAAGGCGAGATTGGGCAAAAGGAAATGCCCAAGGTTACATCAATGACATGCAAACCCATAGCAGTTGAACGACCCAAGATAGAAATTCCCAGCCATAGAATCAATGGAAAAATCTAGTACATGAGGGACCATGCTCTCATTGGAAAATTTATTGGATATTGGCCGACTGAAAAAGCTTTGCAAGGATGGATCTATGCTAAATGGAAACCTAAGGGGCATGTTACCTTGCAGCTAGGACCAAAATGGTTTTTTCATTGCGATTTTCATTTGCATCGAAGACCGGAACAGGGTCATGGATGAAGGTCCCTACTTCTTCAACTCCGCCGGTCTGTATTTAAGGGATTGGGTAGAGAGATTTAAACCTGACAAGGAGGATTTAAGTTGGGCACCAGTTTGGATCTAGATGTACTCGCTCCCGCTGGAATATTGGGATGAAGAATCGCTGAGAGACATTGGCAAGGGGCTGGGAGAATTTATAAAAATAGCTGAAGAAACGAAGCTACGTAGATACACCACCTATGCTCGTATCCGTGTCTTCATGCGCCTGGACAAAGCCCTTCTGGACTTGGTAAGTCTCTACCATGATGACTGTGAATGGATTTAACCCTTAGATTTTGAACATGTACCCTTTCGCTGTCGTAAGTTTCATGCACATGGTCGTCTTTTTCGGGACTGCCCTCTAAATGCTAAACCCCAAACCTCTGACCCCTCAGACAAGTCGGCCCAAGATGGCTTCACCAAGGTAGCTAATCGAAAAAGATCTCATAAAAAACCTTCCTCCGAGAAAAAACCCCTGCAGGACGCCGCCTCCATTCCTTCCACAAGAAATAGCTTTGAGGTACTTGCTAAAACCTCAAAAGACCCACCTCAGAACATTTTTCCAATCCCACCATTGATCATCTCTACCTCTCCCCCCCCTCGGTCTGGCTCTTCTCCCACTCCCTCACCCCTCAGTGACAACATTGGGATTCCTGAGGCGACCTGAAAGGACCCGGATTGGAAACCAAATGGCATGGACGTAGACCATATCCCCAGTCAAACCCTGCAATCTACATTCACCTTAGCAGAAAGCAGTCAGACGCAACATATGGAAGAAGAACCGGAAAGCATTGATTTGGGAGGACTTGACATTTTTGAACATGAACAAGCATGCAGAAGGAAAGACTATGACAAGATTCAAGAGCATCAACTCAATACCCTGGAAGTCATCATCTCCAGGGCTTACCAACAACAACAACTGGGCATACAACCGGGCAGTCAATGGGATCGCAGATTCTTACCTAAAGATTCCAAAAAACATGGAAGAAAGACAGATCTTCAAAGAACTATCACAATAGGGAAAATCTTGGTGGACTCAGGTAGATATGCTAAGTTGAAAAAGTACTATAATCCCACCATGAATAGTGAATCATGAAGCTCACTTCATGGAATTTAAGAGGGCTCAACAGCCCCGGGAAACTCAGAATGATAAAAAACATGATAAATCAGGAGCAACCCCAGATCTTCTTTATGCAGGAAACGAAATGTAACAGTAACACTCTTGGTCACATCCTCTCTAGAGCCTGGCTAGGTTGTCACTCGGTTGCAGTGGATGCTTCGGGTGCCTCTGGGGGACTGAAAATCACCTGGAACACACAAGCTATAACACTCTCAGAATTTCATGCTTCCCATCATATTATACAGGCTAATTTTCATATCATCAGCACCAACATTCATGTTCATCTCACAAATGTCTACTTCCCTCAGGAAGTAGGCAAAAAAATTGCTCTCCTTGACACAATAGAAGCACTCAACTTCAATAGACTCCATCCTCTCTGGATCATTGGAGGAGACTTCAACATGATCACCAAGCTGGAGGAAAAGCAAGGGGGCCGAGCCAAGCTGGAATAGGAAAATAGACACTTTAAAGACTTTATCCAAAACAATATGCTAATCGATCTGCAATTCTGTAATGGAATGCACACCTGGAGCAATCGCAGGGTAGGGTGGAAAAAAATCGCTTCCAAATTAGACAGATTCCTCATCTCAGATAATGTAGTGCATCTTGGAGGTGACATCTCGGCATCAATTCTTCCATTTTCAGGCTCAGACCATTGGCCGATCTCTCTCCAATTGCAAAGACCATGCAACTCCACCAGGCGCCCTTTCCTCTTCGAAGCTTTTTGGCTCACCCACCCCGCCTTCAACGACCTCGTCAGATCCACCTGGACTAACTCCCCCTTGCCAGAGGGATCAAAAATGTATCAGTTTCAACAGAAACTCAAATTCCTGAAATCCCAAATCAAGCGCTAGAATCAAGAGACTTTTGGGAACATCTTCCAGGCACAGCAAGATCTAAACAAAGAAATGAGAGAACTCCAACAATAGATAATTGCAGAGGGCTACAAGGAAGGGACTTTGGAAAAGGAAAAGCACATTCATAATAAATTGGAGGAGAGAAGAGAGCAGGAAAAAATTTTATGGAAGAAAAAATCTAGAATTAGATGGCTGAAAGAAGGAGAAAGGAACACCAAATTCTTCCACAGAACTACAATACAGAGAAGAATGCACAATACCATCTCTTTCATACAAAAGCGAGAGGGGGAACGAGTGGAAAGCCATGCAGAGATCAAACAGGAGTTTATCAATCACTTCCAAGAGGTCCATCAAGAACCCCAAATTGATAGACGACCTTCAATAGAAAAGATCACTCAAAATGTGCCGAAACTTATCACAGAAGAACACGACCAACTTCTTCTTCGACCAGTATTGCCCCAGGAGGTGGACCTGGCTATGAACCAGCTCAAGGAGGGCAAAGCTCCTGGTCCGGATGGCTTCACTACTACCTTCTTCCACTCTTTCTGGGATCTCATCAAAGAAGAGGTTTGGCAAGTGGTGGAAGAATCACGCACTATTCATTGGCTTCTTCCATCTGTGAACTCAACTTTCATCGCCCTAATCCCAAAGGAAGAGAACAACAGTACTCCAGAAAAATTCCGTCCAATCGCACTATGAAATGTTATTTATAAGGTGATATCCAAAGTCACTGCTAACAGGTTGAAGCCGCTGTTGCCCCTGCTCATATCGCCTGAACAATCTGGATACGTTGAAGGACGACAGATATTCGACAACATTATCCTCACTCTTGAAATCATACACTCTCTCAAGAACTCCAAACAGGCAAGTATGCTTCTCAAGATTGACCTCTCCAAAGCTTTTGATAAGTTAAGCTGGATCTATATTCAAAAAATGCTAACAACCTTTGGTTTCTCCCCAATGTGGGTTCGATGGATTCTGAGCTTAATTTCCTCAAATTTTTTCTTGATCCTCTTAAATGGAATTCCCTCTCGACCTTTCAGCCCCTCCAGAGGTATTCGAAAAGGAGATCCTCTCTCCCCATTCATTTTTGTTCTAATGGCGGAAGGTCTGGGACGCCATATCAAACATGCCCTCCTCTCCCAGAAACTCAAGGGTCTATCCATACACAATTCTCCAACCATTACACATAAACAATTCGTTGATGACAACATGTTGTTTGGGCACCCCTCTGTACATGAAGCCTCCCGTTTCAAATCCCTTCTGAATGATTTCTCTGATGCCTCAGGGATGAGCATAAACACGGCCAAATCGCAGATCTTCTTTTTTCACACCCCCCTGTTACTCAACATGCCATTTCCCACATTCTGGGCTTCTCCATAGCCTCCTTACCTTCCAAATACCTTGGTGCTCCTTTAATAGACTCTGCCATCAAGCACGCCTCTTGGCGAATGCTCCTTGAGAAACTTGAATCTCGTCTCACCCTTTGGACTCATAGAACTCTGAACATAGCTAGAAGATTAGTGCTAATCAAAGTTGTGCTACAGGTGATGCCTCTCTACCTTTTCTATATCTTGGCAATGCCTAAATGGGTCCTTAAAAAAATAAAATCTCTACAACGCAATTTTCTTTGGGGTGAAACAGGCACAAATCGCAAATGGGCTTTGGAAAAATGGTCGATAGCATGCCAGCCAAAAGAAAAAGGGGGCATAGGTCTGCTAGATCCTCAACACAAAAATGCAATAATGGGTGCAAAAATATGGTGGCAATGGCTCTCTTCTCCCAACAAGCCATGGGCAGCCATCTGGACTGCCAAGTATGCCAATCACAGACCAACAGAAGAGCTAATTAGATTCACTCCCACTGAAAAGGGATCCCTAATATGGAATGCTACCAGACAACACTTCTTGCTCATCCAACAACACAGATTTTGGGAAATAAGGGACGACAGCACTGCTCGGTTTTGGGCGGATGCCTGGCACCAACTACCAAAGCTCAACGGCATCTATAGTCCGCCTCATAGCCAAGAGTGGGAGGAGAAACAACAGGAATCCGTCCAGCAACAATGGACTCTGGAGATTGAATAGGGTTACAAACAATGGAAGCAGATCGACAGGCTGATCAGGAATGCAGACAACCGGGCTAAGGAGATCATGGAGCTTGAGCTCCAAAATCGATGTATTAGATCTTCCAAAGGCA
Organism: Pinus albicaulis; assembly: GCA_034641835.2. Lineage (NCBI taxonomy): Eukaryota > Viridiplantae > Streptophyta > Pinopsida > Pinales > Pinaceae > Pinus > Pinus albicaulis. The sequence goes on along the minus strand of CM076578.1, from coordinate 1,313,935,000 downwards.
GGGACATATTAAGATGGGGATATACCCCAAAAGGATCCTTCACCACCAAAGAGGCTTACAAAATTATATGCAACGATCTAATGCCCCTGGACCCTATCTGGAGCAGAATCTAGTCACCAGGTACTTGGCCCAAAGTCTCCCTTTTCCTTTGGATTGTTGGGCACCGAAAAATCCTCACTTGGGATAATCTTCGGAAATGAAACTTTCATGCGCCCTCCATTTGTCCCAACTGCAACTCTCAGGAGGAAACTCTCCAACACCTCTTGAACTCTTGCCCTCTTGCCAACCAACTGTGGGAGAAGGCTAGCTTCCGTTGTCAAAAGAATTACAGAGTTTCCGAAGATATAATCAACTCCATTCGACATTGGCACCAGAACCCTTATAAAAGAAAACTACTCAACCAATTATGGAGAATTATTCCTGGTCTTCTCCTCTGGACAATATGGAAAGAAAGAAACTAGCGCATATTCAACGATCAAAGCACTCCTTTAGACATCATTTGGGGCAAATTTTGTCTTAATCTTAAAGAGACCTTGGCCCTTCAAACTTGGCATCCGGAATATTTCCCCACTCTTGCAAATGAGAAAGCCATCTGAGAAAATTGGAACATACAACTTCCACAAGGTACGCACCATCACAGACCTTCATAAGGCCACAACATCAGAAAGCTCTTTTGGACCCCCCCTCCAAAGTTTACTTTCAAACTCAATTTTGATGGAGCTTCAAAGGGAAATCCCGACAAAGCAAGATTTGGCGGCATATTTAGAGATCATGAGGGTTTACCTCTCCTAATATTCTTCGGAAACATTGGATGGGACACGAACAATTCAACTGAATTGGAGGGTCTCTGGCAAGGTCTACTCCTCTCCCAGTGTCATGGCTTCCAACCTCTGGAGATCGAAGGAGATTCCCTAATCCTCATCAATATGGCCAATCAACTCCTCAATGGGACACATGCGCACAAAATTGCTAACAGTTGGAGACTCAAAGCCAGATTGGATGCAATTGAAAAATGGCTCCACACCAATCGTGCCATCATATTCCATCACGTTAAATGGGAAGGAAACAAGGTCGCTGTTCTACTTGCCAATTTGGGGGTGGAAAGTGGGCACACTCTTCTCACTGGAGCTCTAGACATAATTCAGAATCATGACCAAAATCAGGAGTGCAAAATACTTGTCCAGAGGGATGCAGCTCTCCCAGATGCAGGTGTACAGACGGGCGTTTAACTTGATGGGACAGGGGTGGGGCGAGGAGGGACGACACCTGCCTACCCAGGACATGGAGGATATTTAGCCACTGTTCGACAGATCCTTGCATTTAATTTGCACAGAGTTCAAAGGTATTGTTTCAAGGGGTTCAGGATTTCATATCATGTCCACCGCTCTGGTTTATGCCTTCGCATGCTCCAGCATGCTGGAGACCTCGGCTCTCTTCAATGTTTCAGTTATGGTGGGTGATTTTCGATGCGTGAGAGGGGAAGATAAATTGAAGCATGGAAATGGGCTTTCTGTGGAGCCACTTCTGTCATGCCACTCGCATTTCTATCTGGCCTCTGGCCTCAATTCTGGTTTCAGCCTGTATGGTGTCGGCTCTATCATACCTGTTGCCTCTCTCTGCTTGAAGGGGAAAGCTATTTTGGAGCCTCGCCTTGGTCCTTTAGTGGAGCTGCCTCTGTTGGACCTCTGGCACTTCACTCGGGCCTCTGGCTTTCTTTCGAATTATTCTTGCCCTGTCATCGCTGTTGCTCAGCCTCAATTTGTCCCCGCGGCTGTCGTCTCCCCTATGCCTCGTCTGCGCCACAGAATGCGGTGCCGCAGGGGCGGCACCAGGGGCCGTCCATCCCGCGCGCCTTCTAGCCCTTCTTTTGACTCGCCTTCCCTCTCCAGTGGTTTCTTTGTCGGCCACTACCCTCGCACCCGCAGTGGGAGAGGGCGTTTTCTTGATTCCAGCCACTGTTTGGGCTCCCTTGCTCCCCGACCTCCTGCCACCTTGCCTACTCCCACGACTGGCTCCGCGCGCTTCACCTTCAATAGTGCTCTGAACTGCCCAAGGATAACTGCTCACTTTACGGTGGTCTTCCATGAGGAAGCCCAGGTGGGGGAGCCTAGCTCTCATCCGACGGGCCTTGGATCGAAAATTGCACAAACTTCGAACCTACAGATGGGGATTGGCAGCGCGTCAATGTAGGTTCCAGATGCCCAAGCTCGTAGCGCTCCTGATGTTGAGATGGCGCCGGTTGATCTAGGTCCCTCCGAATCCGAAGTTGCTCTTGCCAGGGATCTGCTTGCAACAGGTTCGTGCCGTATAGTTGAAGAGCCTCCGGATGACTATTTTTCTCACTGTGGTCTTGTTATCTTACCTTGCGGCCCATACAATTGGGCATGTTTATGTTCAAACTGCTATGTGGAATTTTTGCTTATTTTTATTCATTTTTGGATCCACGCAAACTCTGCAACATCATGAAGATCATAACTTGCTCCCCTGCAGGGGTTTTGGTAAACTATTCCAGACTAGTTTCCCTGTCATTGGGCAGTCTCCATATGTGTTTATCTTGACAATTCTGCCTTTCACCAGGGCAGTAGTTTTTACTACGGTCATGATGTAATTTTACTCCCTTGTTAATAGATTAATCTTATTTATAAAAAAAAAAACAATAATATTATTAAAGTAAATGAAAATGAACAATAATATTATTTAAATAGTTGAGTTTGTTTTTATTCTCCAATTTTGAAAATAATCCACAATTTTCTAAATAGAAATGCCCATCTTAAAGTTTTGCATTAATATTTCATTAAATAATAAGATTGATTATTTTATTTTGGAATTTTAATCTTCATTTTTTCAATATTTATTTGTGTTATTAAGTTCAATATTTATGTTTTTTATTAATATTAATAATATAAACATAAATTTTTAAATTTAAGATAGAAATTCTTAATATTAATATTAATATTAATATTATTAATATTATTTAAAAATAACAATAATATTATTAAAATAAATATTGATTCATATTAAATTAATAATTTAATAATATAGATTGATATTAAATTTAATAATAAATATAAATGTTTTTAAATTAATAAAAAAATATTAATATTAAGTTTAAATATCATATCTCTTTTAATGTTAATTAATATTAATATTAATAATATTAATAATAAATATAGATGTGAACAATGACATTAAATTTTGCATTTATATATTAATGTGAATAATGTCATTAAACATCAATATAAATATTTCATTAAAAAATATGATGGATAACTTTAGGTTGTTTATTTAGGTTTAATGACATTATAATTTTTAAAAAATTTTAGTTTATTTTATTTTGGAATTTTAATCACTCAATTTTTCAATATTTATGTTTTTTATTAATATTAATAAACATGGATAAACATAAATTTTTAAAATTGACATAGAAATTATCAATATTAATAGTATTGCTATTAGGAGGATAACTTTATGTTGTTTATTTAGATTTAATGACATTATAATTTTGAAAATGTTTTAGTTTATTTTAATTTCGAATTTTAATCACTCAATTTTTCAATATTTATGTGTCGTATTAAGTTGAATATTTATGTTTTTTATTAATATTAATAAACATGGATAAACATAATTTTTTAAAATTGCATAAAAATTATTATTATTATTATTATTAGAATAAATATTGATTCATATTAATATTAATAATTTAATAACATAGATTCATATTAACTTTCATAATAAATATAAATGTTTCAAATTAATAAAAAATAATTAATATTATTTTTAAATATCAATATCTCTATTAATGTTAATTAATTTTTTCACAAAGGAAAAATTAGTAACCTTTCATTAAGTAGAAAAATTACATGTTACATTTTACTGAGTATGCTATCATGTAGCTGCAAGATAAGCAGGCTTCATAGTCATGTATGAGCTAATATAAACAGAAAAGTAATCCAGTATCCGCAACTAAGTTCGGTGCATAACTTGCCAAAAAAAATAGCAGATAAAAATGATGAATATACATATGTATAGCTGCCGAGTGTCCTATAAATAACATACAAAATGATCTCCAAAGAGATAATTCAAAATCTGTTGTCATGTAACAACAACCCCAATATCCTTTAGTTCCTCAATGAAAGGCCTATGAAAAAACCTATAAATCTGTTCGCCATTATATTCTGTGATATGCCAGGTACCCCAAATCAGCTCCGCGGCTTCTTTGGATAGTTTTTCTGCCACTTTGTTTTGAGTCCTGTAAATATGATTGACAGAAATGGAGTCAAAATGTAATTTGAGGTGATGAACTTCCCTAAGAAGAGCATTCAGTGTGTGCGTGTAACATAGAGCATTTGAGTTGAACCAGTTTATCACAATAAGAGAGTCTCCAAAAATCTGAATGGAGTTGCAGTTTTTTTCCCGAGAAAAGATCAGGAGAAGTCTTAAGGCTTGCATGCGGTTAAGTAGAGAATAGTTTAATGTTAATTAATATTAATATTAGTAATAAATATATATGTCAATGTTAAACATATAAATTTATATAAAATGAAACTTTTCATTTATATATTAATTTCAATATTTCATTAAAGAATAGGATTGATTATATAATTTTGGAATTTTGACCACTCAAATTTTCAATATATATGTGTTATTAAGTTCAATATTTATATTTTTTTTCAATATTAATAATATAAACAAATTTTTAAAATTGAGATAGAAATTATTATTATTATTTAAAATTAACAATAATGTTATTAAAATGAATATTGATTCATATTAACATTAATAATTTAATAATATAGATTAATATTAACTTTAATAATAAATATAAATGTTCTCCGGATGCAAATGACTGCATGGATTGATGGGACATTGGCCCTTATGCGTCTCCCGAAGGAGTTCGCGTGGGGTGGCCATATGGCCTCCTGTACGCGCATTAATGCGATCATAAATCCGCCAGCTCGTGACAACATTACTCCTGCGCAGACGCTCCTTCATTTCGCCATGGGTATTCAATTGGTTATGGAGTTCGTTCTAGATTGTTCGGCTAGCTGCGATAGCAGCAATGGCTCTCTGCTTCCTTTAAACAACGCATGCCCTCAAGGCTATGCCGAACCCAGCACCCGCACTCACACTGGACGTTGATGCACTCTCCTTGCTTGTTTTGAACTGCTGCTAGGGCTTCATTTCTCCCAGAGCCTCTTCTGTAGAGCCAATCCCCCTCATTAACATTAACATCAATATTAAACATAGACATTAATAAAGACATAAAAATAGATTTGTGTTATTAAGGTCAGTATTTATGTTTTCTATTAATATTAATAATATAAACATAAATTTTTAAATTTGACATAAAAATTATTATTATTATTTAAAAATAACAATAATATTATTAAAATAAATATGGATTCATATTAAATTAATATTTTAATAATGTAAATGGATATTAACTTTAATAATAAATATAAATGTTTTTAAATTAATAAAAAATTATTAATATTAATTTTAAATATTATATCTCTTTTAATGCTAATTAATATTAATATTAATAATATTAATAATAAATATAGATTGGAATAATGGCATTAAATTTTGCATTTATATATTAATGTGAATAATGTCATTAAACATCAATATAAATATTTCATTAAAAAATAGGATGGATAACTTTAGGTTTAATGACATTATAATTTAGAAAAATTTTCAGTTTACTTTATTTTAGAATTTTAATCACTCAATTTTTCAATATTTATGTCTCTTATTAAGTTGAATATTTATGTTTTTTATTAATATTAATAACATAGATAAACATAATTTTTTAAAATTGACATAGAAATTATCAATATTAATAGTATTGCTATTAGAATGGATAACTTTAAGTTGTTTATTTAGATTTAATGATATTATAATTTTGAAAATGGTTAAGTTTATTTTATTTTGGAATTTTAATCACTCAATTTTTCAGTATTAATGTGTCTTATTAAGTTGAATATTTATGTTTTTGATTAATATTTATAAACATGGATAAACATAAATTTTTAAAATTAACATAGAAATTATTATTATTATTATTATTATTTAACAATAATAATATTATTAAAATAACTATTGATTCATATTAATATTAATAATTTAATAACATAGATTCATATTAGATTTAATAATAAATATAAATGTTTCAAATTAATAAAAAAATAATTAATATTATTTTTAAATATCAATATTTCTATTAATGTTAATTAATAATAATATTAATAATATTAATAATAAATGTATATGTCAATTTTAAATATAGAAATTTATATAAAATGAAATTTTGCATTTATATATTACTCTCAATATTTCATTAAAGAATAGGATTGATTATTTAATTTTCGAATTTTAATCACTCAAATTTTCAATATTTATGTGTTATTAAGTTCAATATTTATGTTTTTTTATTAATATTAATAATATAAACAAATTTTTAAAATTGACATAGAAATTATTATTATTTAAAATTAACAATAATGTTATTAAAATGAATATTGATTCTTTGTAACATTAATAATTTAATAATATAGATTGATATTAACTTTAATAATAAATATAAATGTTTCAAATTAATAAAAAAAGTATTAATGTCTATTTTAAATATTTATATCTCTTTTAATGTTAATTAATATTAATAATAAATATAGATGTCAATTTTAAACATAGAAATTTATATAAAATTAAATTTTCATTTGTACATTAATGTGAACATTGTCATTAAACATCAATATAAATATTTCATTAAAGAAAATGAATCATAACTTTAGGTTTATTTTAAGGTTCAATGACATTAGAATTAAAAATTTTGTTTTTTTTATATCATTTAGTTCATATAGCATTAGGTTATTTTATAATGTGAGGTTTATAACATTAAGTTATTTAATATTAAAAAATGGGGTTTTCTTAATATTTATATTGAACATCAAAACATTAATATCAATATTAAACATAAACATGAATAAAGACATAGAAATAGATTTATTAACATTAATACTATTGAATTGTAAAAATTAGATTTATTAACATTAATATTTATGTTTTTTATTAATATTAATAAGCATGGATAAACATAAATTTTTAAAATTGACATAGAAATTATTATTATTATTATTATTTAACAATAATATTATTAAAATAGATATTGATTCATATTAATATGAATAATTTAATAATATAAATTCATATTAACTTTAATAATAAATATATATGTTAATGTTAAACTTAGAAATTTATATAAAATGAAACTTTACATTTATACATTAATCTCAATATTTCATTAAAGAATAGGATTGATTATTTAATTTTGGAATTTTAATCACTCAATTTTTCAATATTTATGTGTGTTATTAAGTTTAATATTTATGTTTTTTTATTAATATTAATAATATAAACAAATGTTTAAAATTGACATAGAAATTATTATTATTATTTAAATAAACAATAATGTTATTAAAATGAATATTGATTCATATTAACATTAATAATTTAATAATATAGATTGATATTAACTTCAATAATAAATATAAATGTTGCAAATTAATAAAAAAGTATTAATGTTTATTTTAAATATCGATATCTCTTTTAATGTTAATTAATATTAATACTAATAATAAATATAGATGTCAATTTTAAACATAGAAATTTATATAACATTAAATTTTGCATTTGTATATTAATGTGAACATTGTCATTAAACATCAATATAAATATTTTAGTAACTAAAATGAATCATAACTTTAGTTTTATTTAGGTTCAATGACATTAGAATTAAAAATTTTGGTATTTTTATATCATTTAGTTCATGTAGCATTAGGTTATTTTATAATGTGAGGTTTATAACATTAAGTTATTTAATATTTAAAAAATGGCTTTTTCTTAGTATTTATATTGAACAACAAAACATTAACATCAATATTAAACATAAACATTAATAGAGACATAAAAATAGATTTATTAACATTAATAATATTGGATTGTAAACATTAGGTTTATAAATTTGTGAGTTGTTTTTCACTATTTTAATAATGTTCTTATCACTCATAATTTTTTATACAATATGTATAGGTAGATTTTATTATATCTGTAAATGGAAAATTGTGTATGTATGCTACTTTTAACTTTATTCAACATTAATTGAAATTTTGTTGTTGATATCTCGTGTTTTATTTTATGTTAGATGATTTCCTTATTTGATCATGGATCCAGCTATTTCGAGTTGTCTTCCATTTGAAATTATTGAAATTATCTTCCTTTGGCTCCCTATATTGATTCTGATAAAGTTGAGCACTGTTTGTAAGCAATGGAAGAATGCTTTGCAAAACCCTTCTTTCTTATTGCGTTGCAAGCATATCACTACAAAGGAATTTGGATTTATGGTTCCTTTCCTCAATGATGAAGACAATTATTTTGTTGCTGAATACCTTAATCAGAATGGGCACATATCTCATCTCCATTTGCGATCCATAGATTCAAGATACAAAGTAGAGTCTACTCTTGGACCAATGGTAGGTTTATCGTTACCAACAGAATTATCCCATTCATGCAACTATTTTGTAGTGAATCCATTTACAAAGGCCTTTAAAAACATTGGGCCAATACGAATTGGAGATTATTTTCGTTATTGGAAAATGTAAGCAGTAAAAATTATGACTGGGTTGTTCTAAAACATATCTATGATAGAATGCAGTCTAAATTTTATGTTTACAGTAGTCTTCATAAGGTTTGGCGAAGGGCTGATCTTCCATTTGGTGGCACTTCACCCCCTCAGAATGGAGTGTTTTATAAAAGTAAATTATTTTGGCTCTATCTAGACAAGGAGTATGAAGATTATCCTTGATATGGGTATACAATCTAATGGTTTGATGTAATAAAAAATGAATGGGGTTTTTCATTTGTTCCAATCACTGGAATACGGTGTATGTCATTAGAAATATATTAGAATCAGTTGATATGCCTTGTTAATGATGGTACCACTTCGGTATGGTCAATTGAAGAAATAGATAATATCCAATTTGGTCGCCCGTGTGTTGAACGAACAATTGATTACTTTGAGGATGATTGGGGCTTCAGATGGAAGTTGTTGGAAGAAATTTCTAAAGATATAAATATCAAATGTCATGGTTATCTCTCATTTCGAACAGTATACGGTGTGGTTCTTATGTGCAACTACAATGAAGTTCCTTTCCTATTATATGACATGATGACAGGCCTCTGTTTTCCAACAGATATTGATAGTTCAACTAATCAGCAGATGTATGGTTTTTGGTCTCCAACATTGCACGATTACAATGATTTGATTGATTCTGGAAATGTTTTTGCAATTTCTCCCCGTATGGATTCTATTGATGAGATTCCACCATTAGATATGGACATGGAGTCTTAGGCTATTAATCCTGTTGGATTTTCTTATATTGGAAAATATTTCCATTTTTTTTACTTTACATAATTTTGGGTCTATATGCTAATAATTTAAAATTACGATTCTATGGATATTTTAAGCCTGCTCCTGAAATTTCTTCTATATGTGTATGTATCAGATGTTGGATATTTAATCCCATTGCAATTTGCTGGAAAATATTTCTTATTGTCTCCCCTTAGTTCTCTTAATTAGATTTGAATGTCTTTGAATGATATGCATTTTTCTTTGTTTTTATAATTATAATTGCTCCGAGTTATTTTATACATGGTATTTGTATTATTTTTTTTCTCATTGGTTCTCAAGCAATGTTATTCATTGTATACATGTCATCTGAAGGCACAAGCAAGTGTACAAGAAAACATAATCTGTCACCAGCATCGCGTGATAGGTCTAATGAAAGTCGTCGTTTACAGTATCAACAAAATAAGGACACAATAAATGAGCATCGGAGAGATACATATCATAGAAGAACTACTAAAACTACTCTTCAAAATGATTTTATGATTCCTCGTAAGTATTGTACTATGGATGATATCATGGAAAGAACATTTTTGATTGATAGTTCATTGTCAGAATCTGCTCCTCCTTAACATATTTTTTTTGTTCAATGCTCTCTTGAAAATTTTCATAATATTGGGGAAACATCTCGGAATAGAGAAGAACATTCTATCGATAATGTGGATGCAAATTTTCACCCTAACCCTTCTGTCTCGACAATTACATATTTTGAGCAAGGCCAAAGGTTTCAAAACATCCATGGTGGAGGAAATGATGACATTGTATGTGATGATTTGGATGACAGTTTAACTGGCCATTTGTTTGATAATTTGGAGCCAGTTGCTAGAAAAATCAGATCTTGTGATCCCCCTTCTCAAAATAATGTTGTTCCACCAAGAGAACCAATCATCCCTGATAGCATTTCATGTGGAAAAATGGAGGTAACACAATGATATTTTGATGTTTGCTGCAGTAATGCTTGTTTTATTACATTCCTATATTTACATTTTATTTTTAACTGAAATTATAATGTATTTTCTTCTTTTGGAATAGGATACAACTCATTTTCATAGAGGTCTTGAAATTAACTCCGCAAGTGTTCCATCTGATAATATGAGAATTGGAGATGAAACATGTCATAAAATTCCACTACATTCTCCTCAACAATCAAATTGGAAAACTAATGTAATGTTCAATGTATTTGATTTCATTTTTCGTTTTTTGAATTTTTATTACATTGGACATTGAATTTTATTGCATACTTTATTTTCTTCAAACATGACACAACTCATTTTAATAGAGACATACAAATTAACTTGGTAGATGTTCCATCTACTGATGTTGGAAGTGAAGAGGGACCATCTCATAGTGTTCATCCAGATCGCCGAACAAATGTAAATGTTGAATGCATTTGATATTTTCCTCAATTTTTCATTTGTTGTTAGTTGTGCATTGTATTTTATGATCTTCTATGGAAAAAACATGATTTCATCTGATGAGGCTGGAGAGATGGAATCCAAAATATCAAATTTTCAAACTAATGTAATTTTCAATGTATTTGATTCTTTTTCCATTTTTTTTTTTTTAATCTTTATTGGTTGAACATTTAGTTTTATATTGTATTTTATTTTGTTGGAACAGGAAAGAAATCATTTGAATACAGGCTTAGAAACTAACTCCCCAAATGGTCCATCCACTGATGTTAGAAGTGAAGAGCAACCATCTCATAGGCTTCATCCACATCACCAAAGAAATGTAACAAATGTAAATATTGAATGCATTTGATTTTTTTTATTCATAATTAGTTGGACATTAAATTTTAAAATATTTTATGCTAAAGACACCTTATCATCCTCTCAGGTTCCAGAAATGCAGACCATAAATTTGGAAGGGTCCTATCATAGATCCATTCCACAAGTTTCAAATTTGGGAAGGAAATCTCATGGTGCTGAAAATCGAGTACATTTTAGAAGAAATTTTACCCTTCCACATTATTCTCCATATGGTTCGGCCAATACAGATCATATTCATTTTGATCAAAACATGATTGCAGTGCATAAATATTTCGAGAAAATATAGATAGGTTTTCAGTTGTCCAAATGTGCCACATATGCCAAGAATCATATCCGGGAATCTAGGTTTTGAGAGATTCTGAAGGACCTATTTGCAGACGATGTAAGAATGAAAGAGGTTCCCATCGTTTCTCTGGATACAATAACATAGATCCTAGTGAGCAACCTCACATTTTAAGAGTTCTTACTCAAGTTGAAGAAATTCTAATAGCACATGTGAATCCTATTTTGCAAGTGACACATGCTCGAGGTGGGAAATATAAGTATAGCGGTCACACAATTAGCTTTCCTCAAGATATTTCTTCAATTGCACAAAGTCTTCCTCGACATGTTGAAGATCTTGACTTTCTAATTGTGAGGAGACATGTTGCTCAGTCTAAATATTATGAATGTTATGTCAAAAGATCTCGAGTTATGGCTGCATTGCGTTTCAAAATTGAGCGTGATCGATATTATCAAGATGTTGTAATTGACTATGATTCAATAAATTCTCTTCCAAAAATATCAACAAATGTCTCATCCAGGCTTAAATTTTTTTATTGTGATATTGAATAATCTGATATCAATGAAACTAATAATGAAGGGTTTCCTGTTGATCATTTTCCATTTCATCCTTCTTCTTTTGTTGCTCGCCTACCAAATGAACGAAGAGAATTGGAAGAAATTAGAGCATTTCTTGATAATGTTGATTCTTCACATGTTCGAGAAATGGATTGGCCAAATATTGGAACCTATCCAGTGAATGAATATAATACTGAGGGGTTATTAGATATGGCATTCCCCACATTGTTCCCCACTGGTGATGCTGATTGGTTGCAACCACGTATTTGTAGTGTTGAACTTCATGAGTATGCATTGCATCTTATTAGATACTATGATCAGAGGTTTGGAAGCCATCCTCTTTTTTGATATTACCTATTGAACATGATAATGCGACATCAGAGCCAGGCAACTGCTGTAGTTTTTGTGAAGAAAAATTTACATGATAACTTACCAACAACAATTGAATAATTGCATCACCAACTTTCTGATTTACCAGATAATAAGTTGGCTGAGCATATTATGCAGTTTGGTTCTTCTCTGAGAGGTACAAGGGAATACTGGACTAAATGTCGATCTGAATTGACTGACGTGATTACTCAGTTGGGTTGTCCATCTTTGTTTTTACTTTGAGTGTAGTTGTCACAAAGTGGCCAGAGTTTCATAACCTCATGCCTATACATTCACATCCTCATTATTTTAATGAGAATCTTATGAGAGTTGATAATGTTATCCAGTACCCTCATATTTTTTGCACATTTATGCACCATAGATTCAATATATTTCGAGAGGAAGTTATCCAAAAATATCTTAAAGTGAAAGACTTCTGGTACAGGTTTGTGTTGTTGAATTTATTTTCTATTCATTGTCAATTTTTTGTTATGGTTCTATTTATATTTTTGTAGTAACTATATATTAATTTTCTTCAGATATGAGTGGCAGCATATAGGTTCATCACACATCCATGGTTTCTTATGGTTTCAAGGTGCTCCTGACATGGAAAGACTTGATTGGTCAAATGCTTCAGATGTACAAATTGCAAAGAGATTATTTGACAATTATGTAACTACATGGAATCCACATGACATACATCGTCGAAACATAATGGTTCCAAGAAGCCTCAATGATGACCCTTTCTTATTGAATACTGATCAGATTTTCTCTTGAAATCCTCGTAATTATTATGAAGAATTATTAAACCATGTCCAAAGGCACACAAATTTTAGTGTAGATTCTTGTTTGCGCAAAAAGGTCACTATTCTCAAATTTCGGTACAATGCTCCATGGGATCTTTCTGAGGAATCAAGATTGTTCATAGATGATTAAGGAAGAAAAAAATATGACCCGAAAATAAATGATGACAGTCTCAATGTACATAACATTTACCTTCTAACAATGTGGCGTGCAAATGTTGATTTCCAACCAGTGATTTCTCGGTATGTTGTCTTGAAGTATATTGCTAAGTATGCATCAAAAGAAGAAAAAAGGTCAGAAAGTTATCATGATATGTTAACTAGAATTTCAAATTCTATTGCCTCTGAGGATCATGCTTTGTGTGCTTATAGAAGGTTTCTTGCTGAAACAATTGTTGACTGTGAAATTGGAGCACAAGAAACATGCCATATGTTGCTTAAGCTACCTCTTGTTGTTTGTAGCTGAAAATTTGTTTCCTTAAATGTTGGAAGAAAGTTTTTCAGGAAATATCAAGGGATAGCATGCAATATTCATTTGAGAATACTTTCATTCAACATTATCAGAAGAGACCTTTTTTCCTTGGACATCTATCTCTGATAGAAACATCAAGATCCTGTACATTTGATATTAAGTGTAAAAGAGATCCATGGAAACCTAGAGATGTTCATGCTATTGTTCGGGTTTGGCCAAGGTTTTATTCTATTCCTAGTGAGATTCAGATGAGTTTGAAACTTTTTGTTGGACATAATTGCTCTTGTACAAGCCATTTCATGACATTGCTGCAGAAATTAGCCTTTCAACTGAAATTATTATTGAAAATTGGAGGAATTTTCGATATCGAGCATGGCATGTTGATCGAAAACCATCAATTGTCAACAATATTGAAGATGAAGAAGATGGTGATTTTGCTAACCAGGAAATGTCTTGAAGATGATTTTCAAGAATGGAAACTTTTCTCTTGCTTGGCTCCACCAAATAATGTGAATGTTTCTGATCTTCACACCCTTGGTCGAAGTGATTTTGATACATCCTTTGACTGGAAAAGTACAACTATTTCTGATGATGTGGTTGAAGAAGCTATTAATTTTATAAGGAATGGAAAATCCAAGCGTGATATTCTTGACCTTTAAAATAGAACATTTGCATCTCCAGATTCATTGTCAGAAAAACAACGACTTGCTTTTGAAATTGTCTTAAGGCATTTTGTTGAATATGAGATTCGTGAATCTCTTCTTATGATTGTTCAAGGAAATGTAGGCACTGGAAAGTATTTCCTTATCCATTGTATTTTTGAAGCTCTTTCTAATTTGTCCAATAATGGAAGATGTCCTTTTCTTCTTCTTGCCCCAACAGGAATAGCTACCTTTAATATACATGCAAAAACAATCCACTCGGTTCTAAAAATTCCTATTAAAGATATGAAACCACTACAGGGGAAATCATTAGCAGTACTCCAAGAAGAAATGAGGCATATTCGATATATATTGATTGATGAAATGAGATTTCTAGAATCAAGGTTATTCATGCAAATAGATGCTCGATTACGAGAAGAATTTCTGGAGAAAAAGAATTGTCCTTTCGGTGGATGATCCATCATCCTTGTGGGTGACCTTGGCCAGATACCTCCTATGAGAGATAAGCATTTGTATGCTGGTAATACAGCAGGGAAATTCTTGTGGAAAAAATTCAACATTGTTGTCACTCTTGACACAATATTTCGCCAACAAGGGAATAATGAGAAACAATCTTGTTTTCGAAGAGTCCTCAATAACATAAGAAATGTAGAACTTGTTCTTGAAGATTGGGAGTTTCTTATGTCGCGGGCTGATATGAGGTTGCATCCTAAAGAAAGGGATTTATTTAATGCAGCAGTTCACATGTTTCCAAAAAATAATTTGGTGTCCTTCCATAATAGGCATATGTTAAAATCATTAAATTCTCCAATTGCACGATGTATTGTTGAGAATTCAAGGTGTTCATAAATCAGTGGTGCTGATGATGATCAATTAGACCATGAAGTTTTGTTGTGTCGTGGTCAACGTGTTATGTTGACATGTAATTTGTGGGTTGAAGCTGTTTTAGTGAATGGTGCACTTGGTTATGTGAATGATATATTTTATATGCCTGCCTCTAAGCCACCCCAACTTCCAATGTTCACAACTGTTGTTTTTGATAAGTATGTTGGTGTTCCATTTGATGCAAGCAATCCAATCATTATACCTATCACACCAGTGATAAGAGGAAATCGAAAAAAAATTCCTTTAAAGATGGCATGGGCTCTTACAATACACAAATCACAGGGATTTACTTTAGAACGAGCATCAATTGATGTCGGGAATAAAGAGCAGCAAGGCCTAACCTTCACAGCCATATCAAGGGTGAAATAAATAGATGGTTTGCGCATTGCACCGCCTTTCTCTTTCCAGCGTTATGCCAAGATTAAATACAGCGCATATGTTACAATTAGGAAGAAAGAACAAGAGCGATTGAAGTCTATATCGCTATGAAATGAAACTATTAATACTTTTAGCTATTTATAGAATGTTTTTTGAATTTATTTTATTGTATTATTTATTTACTTTTAATATAATAATAATTTTCATATATTACTGAGATGAATACATTCATCATATTCATAGTAATATTTCATAAAGTTGTTTGCATCGTATTTAATGTTGTTCAATTTACTTCTATTTTTTAAGTGGTTATTGTTCCATTCTTTACAATCAACCATTCATTGATAAACAACCAGTTATATGAGCCAATCATTAAAAGTCAAGATTGAACTCCATATCACTATGACATGCAATTAATAATATTGTGACATAGAATGTCTTTTTTTTCTTTTATGGTCCTCTTTATTTACATTTAGTATAATAATGCTTTTTGTATATTAATGAAATGAATACATTCATCATATTCATAGTAATATCTGAGAAATTTGTTACATCATATTTCATGTTCTTCAATTTACTTTTTTTTTTAAGCCATTATTGTTCTTTTGTCTATAATTTACAATTTAGACACATACAACGAGTTATATGAGCCAAATCTTAAAAATAAATAATGAAATCCATATCACTATGACATGAAACTAATAATATTGTGACCTATTTATAGATTTTTTTTTGAATTTATTTTATTGTCCTCTTTATTTACTTTTAAATAAATATTGACTTTCATATATTAATGAGATGAATACATTCATATGTCCATAGTAATATTTGAGAAACTTTTTTACATCATTTTTCATTCATCATATTCATAGTTTTATTTTAGAAAGTTGTTTACATTGTTTTTCATGTTCTTCAATTTACTTCTTCTTTTTATGTGGCTATTGTTCTTTTATTTTTACAATGAATCATTCACACATAAACAACGAGTTATATGAGACAACCATTAAAAATCAATTTACTAATTTGTTCATATTGGTATTAATATTGTGGATTCATATTATATCATGAATTACAAAATTATGGGCTAAATGCTATTAATATTATTATTTAGAATGATATCAAACAGTAATGAAAATTTTCTCCATCATTTCGAAAATTACCCATATTAATATTGCTAATTATTGTGTCTATTAATTAATTTTAATGATTTTATATATTAATATTAAACAGACATTGTGTCTATACATTAATATGAATATCAACATTAAACATCATTGTAAATATTTTGATTGAAGATTAGGTTTAATAAATTTATGTTTTTTTGGTTCAATGACAACATATTTATATTTGATACTAATATTTAAATAAAATTAATATATACATTAACATTAATTTAAATACAAATATATAATTACTAACATTATTGATATTTGATTTTAAACTTGTTGACTATCGTAATAATGGTCATAGTGCTCATTTAATTTTATCACTCATTTCATCTGTACAATATGTATTGCTAATGAGATTTATATTTGTAGAAATTTTTATATCATTTGGTTCATATAGTGTTAGGTTATTTTATAGCATGAATTTTTTAAGATAAATTTTTTTAACAATAATAAAAATTAGATGTTATGTTATATATATGTGTGTGTGTGTGTGTGTGCATAGATTTTTGTGTGTGTGTATTAATTTTGATTTTTTCATTTTTCCTTTCAAATGTAGATATGGATAATCATGATGGCATTTACTATAATCAAGAGGTGGAAAATATTTCTAGAGTGATAAGTTCTCTTTCGTATCTTTGGAACAAGTTCGATAAAAAACACAACTTCCATCCTGCATTTATTGATGAGCATCTTCGTGTGCTAGATGAAATGAAAAAAATGTAAAATACTTGTTGCATGTGCACATGAGGGAGGCTGGGAGGAAAACAAGAAGGGATTGATTGGAAAGCGTTAAGTATCATGATCATTATCCTGTTGATTTGAATTGGTTTTCCTTTTTTCGTTGGTTTGGTTGTGTTTTGGAAGAAGTTATTTGATAAACGAATTTTGATTTGTTGTTTCAAGTCTATTTTTGTAGTGGAAATTTTTGGTGTAAAGACAAGAAAAACTATATGTTACTTTCCATGTTCTTTCTTTGGTGGCAATGATGGTGAAATTGAATATCCCTTTAATGTTAATATTATTGTTTATCCCTTAGGTTCACCAATTCCTTTGGTTTATAATATTATACCCTTGTGTTTATTACTTCTTTTGGTTTAAAATATTAGTAATCCCTTAGGTTTATTAATCTCTTGAGTTATAAATATTTATTCTTATGATTTATTAATTTCTTAGGTTTTTGAGTTAACCATTTCCTTTGGTTTATAATATTAAACCCTTGGGTTTATTAGTTATTTTGGTTTATAATATTAGTAACCCCTTCGGTTTATTAATCTCTTGAGCTTACATTATTAATTGTTAGGGTTTATTAATTTCTTAGGTTTTCGAGTTTAAAACATTAATTATTGGGGATTATTAACCCCTTGAGATTTCTAATTCTTTGGTTGGTAATATTAGACGTTAAATATTAGTCGTACACTTTAATATTAATGCATGGTCCAATGTTACATTATGAAAAACATTGTCTCAATATACAAATAAAGCATGGGTGACCATTGTTAATCATCGTTAGTCGTAGTCGATCAAGGTCTTCCATGGTTGAATGTCACATTATGACAAATATTCTCTCAATATGAAAATCAACCATGGCCAACCATGGTCATTTTTCGTCCAACGTCACATTGTGACAACCATTACCTCAATGTTTAAATCAAGCATTAATTTGTAGGCTTTATTAATCTCTTATGTTTTCAATATTTATCCCTTTAGCTTATTGATCCCTTAGGTTTTTAATATTTATCCCTTTGGTTCACCAATTCCTTGGGTGACTCTAATTTAAAACCTTGGGTT
Source organism: Pinus albicaulis (assembly GCA_034641835.2). NCBI lineage: Eukaryota > Viridiplantae > Streptophyta > Pinopsida > Pinales > Pinaceae > Pinus > Pinus albicaulis. Next base: position 1,313,916,399 of record CM076578.1, on the reverse strand, counting down.
TATTAGTTATTTTGGTTTATAATATTAATAATCCCTTGGGTTTTAAAATATCTTGAGTTAAAAATATTAATTCTTAAATTTTATTAATTTCTTAGGGTTTATTAATTCTTAGGTTTTATTAATTTATTAATCTCTTGTGTTTTTAATATTGATCCTTTGTTCTTATTGATCCCTTAGGTCTTTAATATTTATCCCTTGGGTTCATGAATTCCTTTTGTTTGTAATATTAAACCCTTGCGTTTATTAGTTCTTTTGGTTTATAATATTAATAACCCCTTGGGTTTATTAATCTCTTTAGTTTAAAATATTAATTCTTAGTTTTGTTAATTTCTTGAGTTTAAAATATTAATTCTTAGGGTTTATTAATTTCTTGGTTTATAATATTAATATTTCTCTCTTGGGTTCACTAATTCCTTTTGTTTATAATATTAAACCCTTGGGTTTATGACTTATTTTGGTTTATAATATTAATAATCTCTCAAGTTTATTAATCTCTTGAATTTAAAATATTAATTATTAGGGTTTATTAATTTCTTATGTTTTTGAGTTTAAAATATTCTTTCTTAGGATTTATTAATCTCTTGAATTTTTAATATTGACACCTTGGCCTTATTAATCCCTTAGGTTTTAATATTTATCCCTTGGAATCACCAATCCTTTGGTTTATAATATTTAACACTTGGGTTTATTAGTTCTTTTGGTTTAAAATATTAATAATCCATTGGGTTTATTCATATTTTGAGTTTAAAATGTTGATTCTTATGTTTTATTAATTTCCTAGTTTTTTTAGTGTAAAATATTGATTCTTAGGGTTTATTATTTTCTTGTATTTTGAATATTATTCCCTTCGCCTTATTGATCCGTTAGGTTTTTAATATTTATCCCTTGGGTTCACCAATTCCTTTGGTTTATAATATTAAACCCTTGGGTTTATCACTTCTTTTGGTTTATAATATTAATAATATCTTGGGTTTATTAATCTCTTGGATTTAAAATATTAATTATTAGGGTTTATTAATTTCTTAGGTTTTTTAGTTTAAAATCTTTATTCTTAGGGTTTATTAATATCTTCTGTTTTTAATATTGACCCTTTGGCCTTATTGATCCCTTAGGTTTTTAATATTTATCCCTTGGGTTCACTGATTCCTTAGGTTTATAATATTCAACCATTGGGTCTATTAACTTTTTTGGTTTATAATATTAATAATCCCTTGGGTTGATTAATATTTTGCATTTAAAATATTAATTCTTATGGTTTATTAATTTTCTAGGCTTTTTAGTGTAAAATATTAATTCTTAGGGTTTATTAATTTCTTGTATTTTGAATATTATTCCCTTTGCATTATTGAGCCCTTAGGTTTTTAATATTTATCCCTTGGGTTCACCAATTCCTTTGGTTATAATATTAAACCCTTGGGTTTATTAGTTCTTTTGGTATATAATATTAGTAATCCCTTGGGTTTATTAATATCTTGAGTTTAAAATATTTATTCTTATGGTTTATTAATTTCATAAGTTTTTGAGTTTCAAATATTAATTCATAGGGTTTATTAATCCCTTCAATATACTAATTGTGACAACAATTGTCTCCGTGTTTAAATCAAGCATGGTCAACCACCTTTATTTTATGGTTTATAGTATTTATCCAAGGGTTTTTATATACTTAAGGTTTATAATATTAATCTCTTAGGTTTAATATTATTCCCTTGGGTTTATAATATTAATAATCATGTGATTTTATCAGTCCATTGTATTTAAGATATTAATTTGTAGGAATTATTAATCTCTTATGTTTTTAATATTTATCCCTTCGCCTTATTGATTCCTTAATTTTTTAATATTTATCCTTTGGGTTCATCAATTACTTGGGTTTATAATATTAAATCCTTGGGTTTATTACTTCTTTTGGTTTATAATATTAATAATCCCTTGGATTTTTAAATCTTTGGAGTTTAATATATTAATTCTTAAGGTTTATTAATTTCTTAGGGTTTTGAGTTTAAAAAATTAATTGCTATGGCTTATTAGTATCTTCAATTTAGGATATTAATTCTTAGGGTTTATTAATTTCTTGGTTTATAATATTTATATTGATCCCTTGGGTTTATAATAATTTTCCCTTAGGTTTACTAATTTCTTGGGTTTATAATATTTATCTCTCATGCTTAATATTGTTCCCATAGGTTTATAAACCCTTAGTTTCTTTGTACTAATCCCTTGGGTTTTTAATATCAATCCATTGGGTTTATTGATCCTTCACGTTATTAAATCGTTAGGTTTATATTATTAACAATCCATAAAGTTGATTGTTCTCTTCCATTTATAATATTAATAATCATGTGAGTTTATCATTCATTTTTATTTAAAATATTAATTCCTAGAATTTATTAATCTCTTCTCTTTTTAATATAGATCCCTTGGGGTTCTTGATCTCTTAGGTTCTTAATATTTTTCCCTAGGGTTCTCTAATTCCTTCGGGTTATAATATTACATCTTTGGTTTTAATAGTTATTTTGAGTTATAATATTAATAATCCCTTGGGATTTTGGTAAGAGATATATACTTATTATAAATAGTAATAAAACACTATTATTATGTTATATTTGAATTTTAGTATAGTTTGAGTTATAACTATTGTATTCAAAAAATTAATTATATATATATATAATATGCATATAGTTAATATTATTAATATATTATAAGTAGATATATAAAATATATTGGTAGTTATATTGATACATATATCATGATTATTTTCGTAATATACATGTGGTGGGTGTTAAATGTGACAACAAATATTGTAAATTTACTAATTACCTAGGTAGTTGAAATAACGAAATAACGAGATGTAGTTAGAGTAACGAAATGTATCTAGGTTTAATAAGATGGCCCGAGAGGCTTGTAATGACATGGAGAATTTGATCAATAAAAGTTTCCAAAAATTCTTTCAGTTGTCCAATTCAGTTATATCTCCCATTCTCTTTCTCGTGTTTATGTCTTTTCCCACAACAAGTGGTATCAGAGCCAGAATCGATTTCCAGAAATTAGAAGAGCCAGAATCGATTAGTGCAAAGAGGAAGCCATTGGAGCCGTCATGAAAGGTGGAGGCCGTTGAAGAGTTTTTTGAAGTGAAGAAGTTGCCTAGAGGGTTCGATTGCAAACTGTTTGACTGCCCAGAATCTGAGAGAGATTGAAGGCTTGTATTGTTGACTGCCCAGAATCTGAGAAGTATCACACGATTGCTTGTAAACCTGCAACGTAGAACCAGCTGCCGTCGGAGAAGAAGAAATCTGCCTGCCGTGAAGTATTTTTTGGCTGCAAACAGAAGCTGCCGTCGAAGAAGAAGAAATCTTCCTGCTGTGAAGTATTTTTTGGCTGCAAATAGAAGCTTCCGTTGGAGAAGAAGAAATCTAGACGCAAAGGATTTGCTGCTGAAAGAAAACGGGTACATATATTATTTTTTCCTGTGAAGAAGAAACTGTTTGCTGTATATACATATAGATTTTTCTGTAAGAATAAATTGTTTGCAGTGAGAGTTGCTGTGATAGTATCCAAAGAAATCGTTTGCAGAGAGAGTTGCTGTGATAGTAATCATAAATCCATATATAAATTTGTTTTTTCAATATAATATATATAAGGCAGACAAGGTTGAAGAAACAGATTTTTTAAGGCAGACATTGAGACACAGATTTTCAATATAATATATATATAAGGCAGACAAGGTTGAAGAAACGGATTTTTTTTAAGGCAGACATTGAGAAACAGATTTTTTTTTTGGATTCAGTGTGAGGAAGGGTTGAACAGTTTTTTAAAACAGCCTTTATTTTTTAAGGATATTTTTTGAGTTTTTTTTATAATAAAAAAAAAGGTTCAGTTTTTTTTGAGAAAGGGGTTGAACAAAATTTAAAGGGTTTGAACAAAAATCTGTTTAAAAGGATTCAGGTTTCATAAGATTTGATTTAGTGAAAGGAGAATTTTTTTTATTTCTATTTAAAGTTTGTAGTAGAAAGAAGAGATTCAAAACCCTTGAAACCCTAGAAGAAGAGGGGAAATTTTAGAAGAAGGGAAATCTGAAACCCTAGGAGGGAGAAATGGCGAAAATGACAAACACAAGATTTGAGGTGGAGAAATTCACCAGAAAAAACAATTTTGCTCTGTGGAAACTGAAGGTTAGGGATTTTCTTGTGCAACAAGGGTTGCACAAGGCACTTGACGGGGTAACTAAAAAACTAGCAAGCATGTCAAACTCGAACTGGGAGGACTTGGATGCCCGAGCTCTCAGTACCGTTCGGTTGTGTTTGGCAGATGAAGTACTCTTCAATATTGTTGGAGAGAGTACAACCGCACGGTTGTGGAATAAATTGGAAACTCTCTACATGACAAAATATTTGACTAACAGAATCTATTTAAAGAGACAACTGTACAACCTTCGGATGAAGGAGGGTACGAAAATTGCAGATCACTTGAATGTTTTTAATACGCTTATTTGTCAGTTGTCCGATATGGAAGTAAAGATGGAGGAAGAAGACAAGGCAATAACCTTGTTGTGTTCCCTGCCTGAGTCATGGGATCACTTCGTGACCTCAGTTAGTTTGAGCACTGTCGATTCATTAAATTTTGAATCTATCGTGGGTGTTCTCTTATCTGAAGAGGTACGAAGACAATCTAGCATTGAGACTTCTGCACCTGAAGCCATGGTAGCTAGAGGTCGCTCAAAGGAATGGGGGGAGAAGACAAGAGGTTCTTCCAGATCGAAGTCAAAGGGCGGCAAGAAGAGTAAACCAAAATGTTGGTACTGCAACAAACTGGGACATCTCAAAAAGGATTGTTGGAAACGGAAGGAGGCGGAAAATAACAAGGAAGAAAATCAGGTCGATTCAGGTATGGATGATCAGGTTTTAATTGTTGAAGCACTCCCTGTATGTAATATCTCACAAGATGCTGACTATTGGCTATTAGACTCTGGTGCTTCTCATCATATGAGTCCGCACCGGAATTGGTTTTCATCATATGAAACTGTAGATGGTAATTCTGTTTTCATGGGCAATAATGCATCTTGTCAGACTGTTGGGATTGGAAATGTGCGAATTAAAATGTATGATGGTACAATTAAAACCTTATCTGATGTTAGGCATGTACCTGATCTAAAGAAAAACTTGATTTCCTTGGGAGTTTTGGATTCGAATGGTTATAAGTTTACAGGTCAGAATGGAGTGCTGAAAGTCTCGAAAGGAGCCTTGGTTGTTATGAAGGCTAAAAAGGTCGGAAACCTGTACAGACTCAAGGGAAGCACTCAAGTCAGTGAAGCAGCGATCGTGTCAGATAAAGCAGAAGAAGGTTCTCGTCTATGGCATCAGCGGTTGGGTCACATGAGCGAGAAAGGTCTTCAGGTACTGATGAATCGCAAGCTACTTCCTGATTTGAAATCCTTGAAGTTGGATTTTTGTAAATATTGTGTGTTTGGAAAACAATGTAAACAAAGATTCAAGTCTGGAAATCATAATAGCAAGCAGATTTTGGACTATATTCACTCTGATCTGTGGGGACCATCTCCTATTGTGTCCTATGGAGGTTCCTTGTATTTTTTAACTTTTATTGATGATTTCTCCAGAAAAGTTTGGGTCTATATGTTGAAAAAGAAAGTTTATGTGTTTAATGTGTTTAAATAATTTAAAACAATGGTGGAAAAGAACACAGGCAAATCAATCAAATGTTTAAGAACTGACAATGGCGGTGAATTTACCTCTTTATAATTTGAACAATTTTGTAAGGATGAAGGGATAGTTAGACATAAAACTGTTGTTTATACTCCTCAGCAGAATGGTGTTGCTGAACGGATGAATCAAACTCTTATGGAAAGAACCAGAAGCATGATTAGTAATGCTAATCTGCAAAAGGAGTTGTGGGCAGAAGCAGTATCTACTGCTTGTTATTTAGTTAACAGATCACCTTCGGTTGCAATAAAATGTCAAATTCCTGAAGAAGTTTGGTCGGGTCAGTCTTGTGATTATTCGCATTTGAATATTTTTGGTTGTGATGCCTATGTTCTTATTCCTAGAAATCAGCGTTCAAAATTAGATCCAAAATCAAAATGTTGTGTCTTTGTTGGATATGATTATTCAGTGAAGGGATATAGGTTGTGGGATCCTACTTCACGGAAGATAGTCATTAGTAGAGATGTAACATTTGATGAATCATCTCTTTTTAAATCAGATGTTGAAAAAGTTGAACAGAAGCAGGTATCGTCGGGTCGGCAGATACAATTGGAGACTGTACCTTTTCCAGAAAGTCGAAAGGAAGGAGAGACTTCTGAAAAAGGTGGAGAAGCAGAGGAAACTGGAGAAATTCCAGAATCCAGTTAGCAACCAGTCACCCTAAGAAGGTCTACGAGAGAAATAAGAACACCAAAAAGGTATGAAGACTCTGCTTCATCATTTGCATTGATTACTGAATATGGGGAACCATCTTGTTATCAGAAAGCAGTTGATGATGCAGATAGCGAGGTATGGAAAAAGGCTATGGAAGAAGAAACGGACTCCTTAGCCAAAAACAATACCTAGGATCTTGTAGAACTTCCTGAAGGGAGAAGCGTTGTTGGGTGCAAATGGGTCTTCAAGGTGAAGAGAAAAGTTGATGGAAGTATCGAAAGGTATAAGGCAAGACTGGTTGCAAAAGGGTATTCTCAGGTTGAAGGTATTGACTTTCATGAGATCTTTTCACCAGTAGTTAAACTTGTTTCTATTCGTACTATGTTAGCATTAACTGCTTTACTGGACCTTGAGTTAGAATAGTTAGATGTTAAAACAACCTTTCTTCATGGTGATTTGGATGAAGAGATATATATGGATCAGCCAGAAGGTTTTGTACAAGGTCGCAGCAGAAGATTAGTTTGCAAGCTCAGGAAATCATTGTATGGCCTGAGGCAGTCGCCCAATAAATGGTACAAGAAGTTTGATTCCTTCATGATGAGCCAGAATTTTATCAAAAGTGAGTATGATCATTGTGTATACTTCAAAAGTTTCAATGGCATATTCATTATCTTGGTGTTGTATGTTGATGATATGCTTATTGCAAGCAAAAGCATGGAAGAAATCAATAGGTTAAAGGCTCAGCTCTCTAGGACGTTTGAAATGAAGGATCTTGGAGCGGCAAAACATATCTTGGGCATGGAGATACACAGAGACAGGAAGAATGGTAAGCTTTGGTTATCACAACAGAAGTATGTGGAGAAAATACTTGAAAAGTTCGGTATGAACAATGTGAAACCTGTTAATGTTCCATTAGCTTCCCATTTTAAGCTTTCTTCGGATTTGAGTCCTAGAAATAATGAAGAAAAGCATTATATGTCTCGTGTACCATATGAAAATGCGGTAGGCAACTTAATGAATGCGATGGTATCTACAAGACCTAGCATTTCACATGCAGTTGGAGTTGTCAGCAGGTTCATGGAAAATCCAGGGGAAGAACATTGGCGAGCAGTGAAATGGGTGCTTCGGTATTTGAGAGGCACAAGTGACCATTGCATCAGCTTTGATGGTCGTGAAGGTACAGTCTGCGGATATGTGGATGCTGATTATGCAGGTGATTTGGACAAAAGGAGGTCTACTACAGGTTATGTTTTTACTCTTGCAGGTGGAGTAATTAGTTGGATGTAAAAGCTTCAAGAGACATTTTCTTTGTCCACTACTAAAGCAGAGTATATAGCTGCTTCAGATTCCTGCAAAGAGGCAATCTGGTTAAAAGGTCTGCTTGATGAGATTGGAAGGACGCAGGAGAAAGTGAATGTGTTTTGTGACAGTCAGAGCGCTATTCATGTGGATACAAATCCAGCATATCACAGCAAGACCAAGCACATCGATGTGAGGTATCACTTTGTGAGACATATAATCGAAGGCGGCAAAGTAGTCCTCAAGAAGGTCCGCACACAGGAGAATCATGCAGATATATTAGGAAATTTTTTTGTCAAGGTGGAGTTTGTTAAATGTGACAACAAATATTGTAAATTTACTAATTACCTAGGTAGTTGAAATAACGAAATAACGAGATGTAGTTAGAGTAACGAAATGTATCTAGGTTTAATAAGATGGCCCGAGAGGCTTGTAATGACATGGAGAATTTGATCAATAAAAGTTTCCAAAAATTCTTTCAGTTGTCCAATTCAGTTATATCTCCCATTCTCTTTCTCGTGTTTATGTCTTTTCCCACAACAGTGGGTTGTGGATATAGGCCTATCGGCGTATATCAACCACGTTGGTGAATGTGATTGTAAATTTATTTTTGTAAATTTATTTTATATACGCCTATCGGCGTATATCAACTACATTGGTAAATGTGATTGTGCTAGTTTTATTACTTTCTAGTTTATATTCATACTTTTTCTTTATAATTTCAATCTTACTTTTGAGAGAATATTCTAGTATAGAATTGTTGAAGTTAACATTGAAAGCAGCAATGACTTCATACACCCACTAGCATGAAAGGTAATCGAGATTTTATTTTCAACGCAGGGATAATCCACTTAAAAGTGTTAAGTGGAATGACAACCATGCCAAAGCAATCCAAGTTTCCTTTTCACATATAATACCATGTTCAGATAATAAAGGACAAGTATCGATGCTCTTCCACGGCCTTTTGCCTTCAATGAGCAAAGTCTTTCGACTCTCGATGGTGAACTTCGAATGAACTTTTCTTCTCACATAATATAAAAATTTCTTAAAACATAATTTAAATGAAAAAATTCAATGGGTATCTACTGAAAGCTTCTCTTTTTATTAATCTCAAAACATGGATTACAATTTTAAAAGATCTTTAAGAATCTTTACCCTAAATTCATTCAGAGATAAATTGCTACAAACTAACTACAACATTGACAGAGACAATTGAATACTCAAATTCCATCCACTAGAAGAAACATGTGTTACAATTTGTCAAAACGATCACCCAAAAGAAGAATAAATGAGAAAACAATTTGGAGAAATGGCTATACAACCTCTGTGGTCATGCATTTTTAGGAAGCTACACTAGAATTTACCATTATCATTAACCTATACATTCACTATGTATTATATTTTTATTTTCTCATTTCAGATTATCATTCATGCTTTTCGTGATTCATTTTGAGTATATAATCAGCTTGCACATTTTCACTAAATGCATTAGTCTTTACCCCTAGCTTTATCATTGACTATAAATTTACATGTAATTGGTTTATGATGTTTTTCGTTTTTCGTTTCTGTTTATGTGGAATTATAAGATATTTGACTTTAAATTTCAAAAATGAGGATAATGTTCAAGTTCATGAATTGATTCATAATTTAAATCTTCTAACGAATAGAGTTTATGAATTTAATCATTATTTAAAATTTGAAAGGAGAGTTTATGAATTTATTCATTATTTAAAGTTTGAAATGATTTACATATAGGGTATTGCAAACCTTTGTTATTTTTTAATTTATGAATTACTACCATTTTTCTTTATAGGGTTGTGTTATTCATTATGAAGTTCTATAAAGTCTACATATCACCTTCTTGATACATGAGAAACAAAGCCTTCTTTGCAAAGCAAAAAAGAGAAAGGATGCCATGTTAGCTCTTTCTAACTTCCTTCTTTGTCTTCCTAATTATGGTCCAGAATAACACTTTGATCCTGGTCAACACATTATAGGAGCTTTTTAGCACTTAATTTATCAAGTTTTAACATTATTCATTTACCATGGATTGAAAAAATGTTAGACAAAATGTTAGACCAAGGTGTTAGACTTATGGTGTTTATGTGAAGAGCCTTGAATCTCGGTGTCCAATTTGCAAACACATGGAACACATGGTATCCATGGGCACCTGACACATCTAGGCCCATAACCATGTGGATGCCCCATCACTCAGACCTCATATGTTAATCTTTTTTTTTTTTTTTTTTATATTGAGCTAAGGCTCAATAACACAAGTGTTTTTAAGCCTACATTCACTACACCTTGGGTGTTCATTTGTAGTGGGTATATTTTCTCATTTATGTACTTTTGTGCATTTCATATGTAGGACACTCATGATTGGGCATCTTCTATCTGTATTGCGCTTTTGGTTCATCCTCAATGCACTTCTTTAGTGTTGTTTGTCTCATTTTACTACAGGTTTTTGGTTTGGTGTTTTTGTTCCATTCAATCTTCTATTTGTTTATGATCTCAACATGATATCTGAGTGTGTGAGAACCTTTCATACCTACTTTGTTGCTTCTAGAGTTTATATTGTGTTCTTCATGTTGTTATGATTAGATAAGGGCATCTTAAAGAAAATTGGAATATGGTTGTTTTTCCTAATATTTTGCTAGTTGCAGGTGGAGCTTGTTTTCAACACTAATAATAAATATTGTGTCCATAGATTGGTGTTCCCAACATTGCAGTTGATTTAATGATTGTTGAAGGTCCCATTATAATATGGATTTAGCCATGGCAGACACTTCAATTTTTTCTCTATATTTTTGGCATTCCTTTATACCTCTAGATGCAATTACTAGTTTTTAATATTATTACTAGTTTTTAATATTTCAAATTTTCTTTATAGTGAAGGTGTTTTTTCTCCAGGTTTGGGTGAACACTGTTCAATGCTTCCAGAGCTCCCTTTTCATCCTCCTTCATCCAACCAAAATATAACAAGTAGAATTAGGACGAAATATAACAAGTAGAACTAGGACGAGGTCAACAAAATTCGTCGAGAAGTGCGCCGAAATCGCAGCATTAACCCTTTCCCCTACCCTCATCGTCGTAGTGGGAATTTAGGAATTCTCAGATCTTATAAAAATCATGCCTCACAACGTTGTCTGCAGTGAACTCATGAGTCTCAGATCTTCGATGACAGTGTCGTTGCGCATTATCAGAGAGTCACATCAACAGTCATCAAAATTTGTCAATGAAATTTAAGCTCAACGACCGCCCGCAGGCCTAGAAATAGCGAGGAAATTATCTCTGCAACGCTTTCTCCAAAACTGAACAGTATGTGCTCCTTACACCAAGATGAAGATCATGAAATTATTTGCTAAAGTAGAGAAGGAATTAGAGGACCAGATCACGCATGAGTGGCCTGAATGAGTGTGGCCACTTTGCATGGCCTCTTTTTTTTCAGTGCTATGAGTGGTCTGGTTGTCAGCAGAGACAAAAATTTGGTGCTAAATGATGCAGAAAGAGATGGGTTCTTCATTTGGTTTGCAAACGTTACTAGCGCTTCGCACATGATGCTTAGATAGTAAAGGAGTATTTGTTGTAAGTGGTTCCCTCTTGTACACGGAATGGTCACAACTCATGTGCATTAATATCCTCATGGTGTAGTTATTAGAAATTTGTTATATAAAATTCACAATGACTTGGTCATTTGAATAGATTAAAGGGTTGTTTACTAACAACGTCGAGCATAGATCGAATGGGACTCAATTGTTCGTGGGCACGCATCATAGATTTTATGAGAATCGACACATTAGATGTTATATAACATTTAATGCTACGTTTTTAGTTTCTTCATGTATCTTAAATCAGATTTTTGGTAGAAGGGAGCAACTTAATTCATTTAAAGTTTGGAAAAATAGGAAATTTCATGATGGTAAGACTATACATCATTCAATTTTGTTGAAGAGATAGTAGTTTGCATAACACATAAAATTTGATAGTGCACAAGATCTTATATTAATCAAATAACATTACATATATACATGAAGTGTTGTTTCAAGACAGGATAACTATTTTGGACACACACTTACTTGATTGAGAGAATCTCTCAACCACACACTAATCTAGGAAACATAACAAGAATAGATTCCTCTAAATAGAAAGAATCACAACTAAGACAAGTAGGAATTACTTTTTCCAAAACACCCCTTAATGACTACTTGTCTCGATATTATTCTACAAATTCTAACTGTGGTCAAACATAACAAAAAGATATGCCAACATCCATCTAAAGGAGCAACTATTCAGTGGAATGCATGGGTGTCAACCGCTGCAACCACCAGTCTCATAGGATTTCCTTCAAATACATTGTTATGTCAAGCATTATAACTACATACATGTACTTGTACCTGTAAATCCCCCTCCAACATAATCATTGTGGGTTTTATCGGATTACCCATAACGATGCTCTAGGTTTTATTGGATTACACTCAACCATGCCAACAAGGGCTCTCAGCCACCAAGGCTCAATTCAACCACCAAGGATCAACACAGCCACCAAGGCTCAACACTACCACTAAGGCACTCAATTCAGCTACGAAGGCTCAACTTAGCCATGAAGGCTCAACACAGCCAATAAGGCTTACCAAAGACCCGACTCAACCAGGCCCATGGTTTTCTGGGCTCAACCTCAACCATACCAAGGGTTTTATCGGCTGACCCTAAACCATGCCTACAAGAATCCCTGTCCACTTCACACTCACACATGGTTTCTGGCTTACTACAAACCGACAGTGCAAAGAAGCGTGAAATTACAAAGTGGTTTTCATATTATCACGAACTTCATGGGAATACACATGCCTCATCAGGCTTACATTACACACTCCAACTCCTGGAGTTACCAAGTACATATTTTACAAAGACCACTCCAAAACATCATATACTTGCTAATAAATGTATGTGATACAATCATCATGAGTCTATCCCATAAATCCACACTAACTTACACAAACATTTACTTTGTTGTCCATCATCTTTTAATCTTTAATGCAGCTCCTCTAATACCTTCATCAATATCATGTCTTCATCATATCTAGAAAATTTGTGTATTATTAGAATGACCAGTTCCAAAACACACTCAGAATTGTTACAACCGTGGATCATGGTCAGACCAAAGTCACTTCACTAACACCCAAAAATACCATGACAGGACATATTTCTTATTAAAATCAGCGTTAGCCCTAAACTCTGCATTTCTACTTGATCACTGATACCTTTATGATCGACTAGCAATTTCCAGCTGCCCATTTAGATTTTGTGCAGCTCGAGCATCTTCCTCCAGTTTTATCTTATCTAAAACTTTTGATACCAAGATAAAATTTTGCAAATCACACACTGATTCGTTTTACAAGTCGGCTTCATACCACATATGCCAGATTCACCAACATGTCTGCAACTCCAATTCCAACAACATCGCTGCAAGTCTATCATTCAAACGATTCTTTTGCTCGTTGTTGCCCATGGAATTCATCATAGAATCAGTATACCTATCTAATCTTCCGGTTCTCATGATTTCCCCGGATAAGTGTGATTCGATCAGGATATCGAACCTTCAACGCAAGAAGAAACAAGACAGTCTCCATAGAGTAAAAACCTGTCAACAAAATCACCTAAAAACAAATAATTGGTCTGCGGACAATATCCTCCCACTTTAAACAATTCTTTCATATCATAAAATTGTCCGTGAATGTCTCTACAAATAGTGAGGGGAGCGTCAACTCTTTCGACATTTCTCTCCTCGACCAGGATCTGCATGGCCTCCGAATAACAGCCTCAGGCCTGCGACTGCACTTCGTCTTTGTGCAATTCACCATCACACATTTTGCAGAACTCCTGCACCACTCAATAAACATAAGGCGAATCCCCAGACCTCCCCGTGCAGCACTCAATAAGGTTGTTTATTTATTTGTTGTTTTTTCAGATAGAAAGAATCACAATTGATACAATTAGGAATTATTTTTTCCAACAATAATTATATTGGATGAAAAGAAATAAGATAGGGCACTAGTTGCACTCTGTCTATCTAGGTTCAGCTCTAGATAGAAAAAATCACAATTGAGATGACTAGGAATTACTTTTTCCAACAATAACCCTATTTTCCAATATCAACAATATTGTATTTTGCAAAACAAATAATATGAAATTTATTTTTTAGAGAGAAAAAAAAAATCTATAAATTAGTGCAAAGACCACAACTCACATGAGTTTTTTTTTTTTTTTTCTAAGTAAGTCTAAAATCTATTACTGAAACATATGGTACATACAGTTTAAGGCCATCAGAGGCGTCATGAATTCAGCAAAATGACAAAAATGGGCTGCCCACAAGGGGAAACCAGCCTGAGGAAAGTATATGAGCTGTCTCGAAAGAGGAAACCAGCTTTGACATAACCAAAAACTGTGACTTCAGTTTTGACATACTGAAAAACTATGACTTCCCAAAGCAACAAAATGACATGAAAACTCAACAAAATTACTTGAATGAAGCTTCCTGCACTAGAGACCATAGTCTTCAGAGGGGGGCTCTTCTTCAATTCTGCACCAGTAGCCGTCATCGTCCTCCGGAATGGGACAATTGCGCGCTGTTGCTTCTCCTGCTTCGCCACAACCCTCCTGCTTGTCTTTTTCCTGTTGAAGACTTAAGCTGCCAGCGCTTGCTTTCAGGGAAGTCTCTTTTTCTCCAGTTTGAGTGGGCTGCACAAGGTCTGAGGGGTCCTACTTGTTATTTGGGTGCACAGGAGGGGGAGGTTCAAGGCCAGCCTCCGGAATTTCCTTGAAGGTGACAGAGATGGTCGCAATGACCAAGGGCCGATTAGTTTGGCATTGGAAATGAAAATGAACAGTGGAAGGGTTGGCCAGATAAGCTGAGGCAATGGGACGAGAGCGGGGAGGAGACTGAGAGACCGAGCCACCGCGAATGTGGGAGGGAAGACTGCGTCCACGCCCATGCCCACGCCCACTTCGCGTGGAAGGATATCTGCCATGGGAGCTTTCAGAAGAGGAGGTCGAAGAACTGGTGGAGGGGAAGTGGCGTCGGCTAGAAGGCCGAGCCCTGGTGCTGCCCTGATGACATCTAAGCATGTGCCTGATCCTGGGCATTGTCTCATGAAAACGATGTGAGCGGGTAGAATTGAAATGAGATGGGGAGGCGAAATGCAGGGAAGGAGGTGAATTGAGCTGAGACGGGGAGGCAAAATGCAGAGGACAGAAAGGACTATGGGAGAAGTGATAACCAGGGAGAAAGTCCAGGCAACATCCCAGGTGACAGCGTTTTCCAAGAGAGGTGCATGAGCTGGGAAGCTCCGCTTCAGGAGGGCAACCAGAACTAATGGGCAGAGGCTAATTCTGCATGGGGGTGGTTGAACAAAGCTGCAACAGAGCCGAAGACTCAGACATGGGGGCGAGGAGCGAAAACATGAATCCAAAGGGCGACATTATGCTAAGCTCGCGGCCTCGTCTTCTCCACCGGCATAAATGTCGTAGAGGTTGACGGCCTAGAGAGTTAAGGTGCTCGAGTTTCCTTAATTCTTTCCTGCAAGCGGCCATGTGGCCTTGCCACACGCCGTCCTGCGAATTAAATGCCACCCCTTCACAAAGCTGCACCCGCATCCGAGGCACAACTCACATGAGTTATTTAAAAACTAGAATGTAATTATAACTCAAAGTTTAAAAATAAAGATTAAATATATTGTTGAATAACATTGGTCTAAGTGAATAGATCTTCCATAATCCAATATAGATTCTTTACAAAATAAAATCACATATTTTCTTGTAAATGCTGTAATTTTTTATAATTACAATTTTGAAAATATTAATATTTAGAGACAAAATTTTATCTAACTTGTAAAATTGACAAAATGATTATAGAATACTTATAAATAATTTATTAACACCAATTTTTTTGTTTGTTTATTCCTTCGATTTATTTTGCAACTTTTGGAGCAATTGCTAGTTTTAATATATGAAATGGATGTTGAAAAGCATAAACCCGTGCATGTCATCATTCTTTGTTATATTCAACTTGGGAATATTATGTCACACTAATATTGGTGAACTTTTTAGTTTTCCTTTTCCCAACCCTTTATCACTCCATTATTTTTTCTCAAATTTTCACATAATAATATATTTAATATCATAAATATTTTGCAAAATTATCTCCTCGCTAAAATTGGGTATTTACATGTCATCCATGCTTGAGTTTGGGGTGGTCTTCATGAAAGTTAGAAGTGAAGTCATTGGATTAGAGGAACAAAATTGATTAAATTTTAAGTTTTTGGAATTTCATTCCTAGGCTAATTTGAATCTCAAGTCAAACATGAACGAGCCAAACATGAACACAAATAATTTCACAAAATTAGTCTATTATTTTGAGTTTATTATGAAATCATAGGAAATTTAAAAAGGTTCGTAACAAAAAATAAATAAATAAGTAACAAAACCCTAAAGGCTAAAACTTACTAGTTTAACAAAATAAAAAACAATGAGGGGAAGACCAATATGGATTAAGTACTTTGGGAAGATGTTGGGAGTTGTATTGTTAATTTTAGTGGGGCATAATTTTCTTTAATAATATTTTTCAATTTTATTTGTTTTTCTTTATCTTCACAATTTTTATATGTTAATTTTTATTTATATCATATACACTTAAATTATATAAATTTATATATTTACAAACAATTATAATAGAAAAGTGATATTTTTAATAAAATATGTCCATGAAATGGGACTTCTTGGTGATTGAGTGTTTTGTTAAAGTACTTATTTGTATTTGATTTTTTTCACAAAGGAAAAATTCGTAATTTTATTAATGATAACAAAATTACATGTTACACTTTGCTGTAATTTCAGATAAACAGGGAAATAATTTGCATCTATATGCTAATATACAAGGGGAGTGAAAATTAAATTTTCTTCCCTTTTTTCTTTTCAACCTTTCGCCATGGACCTGGTGATGGCTCGGTTGTGATAAGTACGAGCTGATTTTCAACTGTGTTTGCTCCATTGTCCTTATCCGAATCAGAAGTGTATGAGTTATGGTGTCTTTTGTGTCCTCCACATTCTGGTGCCTCTTGATCCAAAGATGCTGGAGCAGTGTTTTGAGGCTCGAGCATCTCTTGTTCTTGTGTCCCTGTTTCAGTTGTAGTCTGGTTGTTTCCTTCTGGGGCAGGTTCCCTCGCTTCTTCTTCTGTATCCGGTTCTGGTTTATTAGAGGGATATTTCCAGCCCTTTGTAGCTCTTCCTATCTTTTTCTTTGTTTTGTTGTCTCTTTTAGCTTCTGGACAAGTGTTTTATAAATGCCCTGTATTCCTACATATTCTGCATCTGAAAGCAGTGTTCTCATAATCGAGATGTTGCGTCCATTTTTGTTGTTTGTGAGTCAGCAAGATGCATTCAGGAAGCCCCTTGTTGTGATCTGCTTCCACGCAAATGCGTACAAATGTGTAAACCCTCTCCTCCATGCGTTTGGTATCTATTTTAATATAATTCCCAATCATGTCTCCAATGCTGCCCAATACATCTTCATTCCAGAAATTAAGTGGGAGGTTGTAAAGCTGCACCCAGACCGACATTTTGGATACCTCCATGGTGTTTTCATCGAATTCTGGAAACCATGGTGTGGTGAATAGTTCGGTGGAACCCCAGAACCATGGTCCAGCCTTTTGAATTTGTTCTGTGGCTTCCGAGGATAAAAATTTAACAATGAAAAACCCTTTTGAGCAGAGGTGTATTTCACATTCCGTCGTCCAGTTAGTGAACATCCACTGAAAAAGCTCCATTGGTTTTGGCCAGAAGTAGTTAAATCTGCATATGAGTGCTTGTGTTTCAAAGACGGATCTGTAATCATCAATCTCAGGTAATTCAATGTGCAGTTCTGGAATCTGGTTGAGTCGTTCTACAATATACGGTTTGGGGGCATTTGCTGTATGTTCTATAGAAACAGTAGATTTGTTTTTCCCCTTAAGAATGTTCTTATAGGATGTTCCTTTGGGATGCTCATGGCAGGTAGAGTTTGATCCTCGGGGTCCCTGAGCACTATGCTGCCCAACAACACCCCCTCTCAATCGTAGATTGACGTGGATGGTGGAAGCATGGTAGATGCCATAATCCTTAAGTGTGCCGGAATCCTGTAGCACCCTCCCTCCATAAATGAGGGACTGTTCCTGATGAGGGTATCCAATGGTATGCCCAATAGTTTTCTTCAAGTCTGTAACCTGTGCAAATGCATGTGTCCAAACCAATATACTATTCCCCATAGGGGTCTTGATAATGATATGAAAACAAAGAGGGCTTACTTGATATCCGTTTGCATTGGTGTTGTTTGAAGGCGCAGGTAGTTCTTGTGTAGTCAGCATAAATGGAGTCGTATCATAGGCGAGTCTCCCATAGCGCGAGTAGTGATGTGCGGATGCTCGAGTGTAGCCCACCGGAAGGGGTCTGCAAATGTCAATAGCCTGCATACATGTCGGTGCGAAGGGCGCACGGTCACCAGGTGTATGCAAAACTGGTGAGGGGTCAAGAAGGGTTCCACGCATCGCGCCCTTCGGCAACAAGACGCCGCCACACCAACCAGAGTGCCGATATCGCATATTAGCGTTAGAGTCCCGCACTGCAACATTGACCATGTATGAAGGCCAAAATGATAAACCAGTCCATCGTTCAAATCTGTAGGGGGTCGTTGTGGGAAATGTGCGCCATCCCTCCCCTGTATCTATTTCATACGTCCCCAGCCCCACAGATGCAATACCGTCGGGAATAGCAGGGGAAGCACAAAGCAGAAAACCATGGTAGCACCTGCTGCGCGGACAAACTCACTATGCGGTGGCGGAAATGGACGTAGGAAACCCTAGGGCCTGGATGTAGGAAACGCTTGCGCTCTCCATCTTTTTTTTTTTCGTGTCTTCCATTTGTATTTGATATATATGTATATATGAAATTTAATTATATATATATATATATCTATATATATATATATATATATATATATATAAATTTAAAAATTATACATATTATTTTTTAAATTTTGTTGTGGTTTATGATTTTTAAATGTGTCTATTTATTATTATTATTTTTTTATACCATTTACATTTAAATTATATAAATTATATCTCGAGGTTAGCTAAATTGGTAATTTGAGATATGTGAAATCGTTGAAACGACCTAGGTTCAAATCTCCTGTTACAACCCGAACTATAGGGAGGAAGACAAATTATAGTATCTGGGTACTATCTAAGTCACCATATATATATATATATATATATAGACCACTGCCAGATCTCACCGATGTTCATTTTTTTCTTTGTGTTGGTCAACACAGAGAGATAATTCTGATTATCAAGGGTGAGGTTGATCACCTCGTTATAGTATCGTAGCTTCTTTTTACCCTCCAGCTCGTGATCCTCCCACAACTTGTCTTTAAACTTGGAGGTAATAGTATTTTTTACATTATCTTTTCTTCCCATACTAAGCTCCTCCTTAATTCCCCAATGGTTGAGCCAAAACTGGGCATCCTTATGCCACCCACGTTTGAGGCGAAGGTAAAGGTAGTGGTTTTGACTAAAGTTAGAAGCAATTTTAGGGAGCTTTTTGGATTCCATGTTTTAAAGCTTCTTCTTATACATCAGATATCTAAACATAGTCGTACTTTCAATGGGGGACAAACCAACTTCAATCAAGAGAATATGCTACGGAGTATTTCCCTTCATCTTAAAGTTGTAGGTTATGAATTGCTTTTGAACCATCTCAATCTTCCTCCATGACTCTATAAATATATGTATAAGACAACAGAGATGACAAGAGTCTAAAAAAAACTTCTTTTTACTTTAAATATAAAAATCTACCACTTACAATTATTTTAAATATATATATTTAAAATAAAATCATATTTTATAAATAATTAATATTTAAAATAATAATTAAAAAAATAATATTTTTTTATTATTTTCAAAACCTATATTTATGTCGTAAGGCATTCTTATTTGAAAACAACTCCCCTAGATGCCCATGTGTCCATGTCTGAGCCACTGAATTAGATGTTAGATGATTGAAATGTTTTAGACCATTAGATGAAGTAAATAGTTTTATATATGTTCTTTATAATGTTATTTTTTTTATTTTTTAACATTTTGACTATGTCAAATTACACAAAAATAAAAATAAAAGTAAATTAAATGAAAAGATTGACATAATGTAATGAAAATTTTAACAAGGTTAAAATACAATAAAAAATAAAAATGATAAAATAAAAGAATTATAAACTATAAAAACAGCCCATGGTATTGACCCGTGGTATTTATGTGGAATGTAGTTTATTTTTAAATGTTTATAACCACTATGAACAGTTTAACAAAGTTAAAAAACAATAAAAAATAAAATAATTATAAACTATAAAAACAAGCCATGGTATTGATGAATGGTATTCATGTGGAATTTAGTTTATTTTTACATGTTTATAACCATTATTCTTTTAAAATTTTACTTAATAAAATGCATCTAAATTTTCATAGATCCAAATATACATAGTTTTTCTTGTTCTATATTATTTTTGTTACAACTATTTTATTATTCTAGAAATACATGGTTTTTTTTGTTATATATAATTTATGTTACATATGTTTTATTATTCATAAGTAGAGTTTCTTAATATATAAAAATAAATAAATTAATAATGAATTTTTTTAGAATATGTGATCTTTTTTTAGTTTCCAAATTAGACATGATTTATCTTGAGCAATATTGATGAATGTTCATAATTCTCATTTCTTAAATAAAACCAAATTTTCCTTTAATTACTTAACTGTAATAGTTTGTAACTACATAACAATTTGTACCTGCATACATACTCTTTCTGATTTTTTTTTGTTAATGAATATCAAATTTCTTCTCTTAAAAAAAACTATATACATATCTTTAATTACGTAATTGTATCTAAAAAAACCTTACATGTTTTTTACTTTATAATCATAAACAATTTTCATATTATATGATTTCAAACTCACTCACACTCATATTAATTTTCTCTACAAATGTTGGAAATTTCATGGTTATTGTAATATAAGCTAAATACAAATTCATTTCTTCTACTCGAGATCAAGAAAGCTATGTTGAGTAGCCAACACTAGAGAACAAGACATGTTCGCCAATTCCATAAATGCTACCGAATCTCTCTCGGTGTTGGAGTTATTTTCTTAATAGCCTTATTTTTACTGCCGTTGAAGTGATGAAATCCACCTCTCCATACATTTTTATGTCGTAAGGTGTCTTTATTTGATAACAACTCTCCTAGAATCCTTTCTGTCATAATCTGTGCCATTAGATCCTTTGTTAGACGATTGGATCATGATCATCCATAGATTCAAATTGTGGCAATTCCTTATAACAATAACATTAGTCATCATCCCCGTTTTCCCTGCTCTATTATTTGGAGTCTATGATTTGTATACTTATCAATATTATCTATTTCGTGATCTTTGGGAAGAAGGCAGGCCAAAGGATGCGGAGTTTAAAAGGAAAACACGTTGTGATAACTGGAGGATCAAGGGGCATCGGCCTTGCTATTGCAATGGAGGTTCTCGAAGAGGGAGGGTACATGTCCCTCGTCTCTAACAGTTCTTCTCAAATGGATGACACCACTATAGACATTGCTCAATGGGGGAAATATTCTTTGCATAAAGTTTGCGCAAAGGTAGGGTTCTTTACATATATTTATGCACATCTTTTTGGTTTAAAAACCTCTTGATCACATTCTTTCTGGTTAAATTTTTCATAAAGGTAGTGTTCTTTACCTAAATTTCTGTACATATTTTTCGTTGAATTGTTCGTTGAAAAACCTCTAATCACATTCTCTCTCGATAAAGATTGGAAAAATGTTGAGTTCTTTGCATAAATTCCT
This sequence comes from Pinus albicaulis, assembly GCA_034641835.2. NCBI lineage: Eukaryota > Viridiplantae > Streptophyta > Pinopsida > Pinales > Pinaceae > Pinus > Pinus albicaulis. The sequence continues at coordinate 1,313,894,802 of CM076578.1, read as the reverse complement.
CTGCAACTTTTAACGAACTTTGGATCAAATTATTTCTATCTATATCTTCTGTCCAATGGGGTTTATTCATGAAATTATGTGGAATGATCTGAGATTTGTGGTGAAGGTTGGAGATGTGGGGAACTATGAATCCATTTCTACAGCTATAAAGGAGTGTTATGAGTGGCGACCTTTTAACGTTATTATTTCCAATGCAGTAATAGCAAGAATAGGCTACATGGATGAAATCAACATTAAATATGTGGATTCCGTCATCTGCACTAATCTCAGTGGGGTAGTCTACACCGTTCATTCTTCGTTTCCCTTGATCAAACGATGGAGCAGCAAGTCAAACCCGACATCCATTGTTCTCATGGGATCACTGGCTTCTATGGTAAGTAATCTTTAATTTATAGAAATTATTTTTACATTAATTTAAGAAACGGATAGGGATCCAACTGTCATAATAGTTAGATTTATCCTTTAGGGATTTTCAGTTTAAATTATTTTAAAGTTTGATTGAATAATCAAGGAATAGATTTGAATCCAAATTTCATAATAGTTAGATTTCTTCTTAAGGGATTTACATTTTAAAGTCTTTTAAAGGTTCATAAAATAATCAAGAAACATATATGAATCCAAATTTCATAATAGTTAGATTGCTCCTTCAGGGATTCACTATTTAAAGTCTTTTAAAGTTTGATCAAATAGTCAAGAAACGGATCTGAATCCAAAGTTCATAATAGTTTCTTAAGATATTTACAACGTAGACTCTAAATTCTTTAAATTTGAAATAATCTTTCCAAAGGAATTATTTCCCCAAATTTAATTTGAATGGATCATAAAATAACATGATGCCAAAATTAGCTAAGGTACCGTGCAAAGCTAACAAATTGAGTTATACATTTGGAGTAATATAAAAATGCAGCATCCATGCTATGGTTGTGCCATATACACAGCCACTAAAACTGCCCTTAAAGGACTGGTCGAGTGCCTAAGGTTTGAGCTGTTTCCTTTCAATATTCGAATGACTATTTGTTGTCCAGGCTTTGTAAAGACGCCTCTCCTACCAGAAGGTTGATTGAATCTCCTTGCAAAGACACCTCTCCTACCAGAAGGTCCATTTATTCTCTTTGTAATTCATGCTATTTCATTTTATTACTTCATTATGTGTCTAAATAAGGTAAGTTTTTGCTGTTTATTATGAAATATTAAATACACTGAATCTGACTATAAAACACTTCAAACCATTTAAAATAAAAAATATTAAGAAATGACATCAAACCATTACAATTCATAATATTAAGGAAATTTTACCTAATAGTGAGTGATAATTACCTAAACCTTAACTACCTCCATAGTTTCTTTAAATACACAAGAACCATAAAGGAAAATACGGGAGAAAGGAGGTTGTAGTCGGTAGTACATAGCAGAGGCTAGAGAAGTCTATTGTCATAGTGGGACACAAACAGAGCAGGTAGTAACGAACAAAATGCATTGCTACCCTCATGATGGCACAAAGCTGTAATCTCATGTGGAGACCTCTATATAGGTTTCATTTCTCTATTAAAATCAACTTTGAGTTTTTTTAATACAACCATAAAGGGTTTATTTCTCCGGTTTTAACATTGTCGAGCATTTGATTTGGGTCTTTATAGTCTTCGGTGATTGTTATTTTTTCACTTAATATTTCAAATATGTAACATAGTTTGTTGTAGATTTTAAGCTATGCTTAGACTGTGTTAACAATATCGATTTTAATTGCAAAAAACAAAAGTTAGTAGTCTTAAACCCATCCATAACACTGAGATATTCCCCATATTTGGCGATATGTAATCCTAGGGAGAAAATACAGGTCAATGTTTTCAGAGCAAAAAATTGTCTCTTCAACAAAGGCAAGAAAAATATGCTCTGTTTTATTTGTATGACTCTGTTAAGCACATGGATAAAATTTCAAACATTGCCAGCCCTCGGAATGGATGAAAGAAGTGGCCAGATTTAAAGCCTCTGGTTGTATGGTTCACTGAGGAATGATGGAATAAGTAACCATTGTTCCTGTTTTGGGGAATATTTCATTTTGATAGCAACTTTGTCTCAGGTTATTCAACATTGAGAACTTTTGAAGTAGGTTTCTATTTATTTTAATTTATCTTTTTGGCTCTCTCAGATGCTACATCTAGTAGCTATTTTCTAATGGTGGCCTCATGGGAACCTCATCTCGGGAAGCTAGGAAAGAGGAGGGGGATTAAGGGGAAGTAACCCATGTTCTCTTTCTTGCAGAGTTTTTGAGATTTTAACTTGTATTTTATTTGTGCTTTAGGCATGGTCTTCATATGTATTACATGATGCAATTTTCTTCTATTGTTAAATATGGTTAGAGCTAAAATTATAGATTTTATACTAAAATGAAATTTAGATTTCCAGCTGTTAATAAGATCACGTGTCTAGAATTCTGTGGTGTTCTCTATATGATCGGATTCGATAGTTGTTTATTCTCTTTTTCGACTATGCTCATTTTTGCAATGTTTCTTTTTCAATAATGATTTGGATTGGAAACTTAGTCCATTTGACATAGTTGTGGAACTTTTCTGGTTATCGCAGTCTTCATAGACCAGTTATTTGACACACAATTTTGTACTTAGCAGCACATTTCTATTAATTCTAAATAGCATCGTTTGGTGTTGGCATGGTTATAGTGCTTCTAAATCCTGGTTTACCGAGTGATTCAGTTGTCAATAGATCTTTCAAAGAAGTGTTTTATGTATCTTGCATTTGGAGAGCACATTATTGTAGATTGAACATGCTTTTTTCTATAACTTTGCTTTTAATTACAAATATAAATTGGACATGGCACAAATTGTTTTCCTACTTTTACTAAAATTGACCAAAATCACTACAAATATTTTTCTTAATAACTATTGGATCTCTTTAAAAAATTTACGACGTTTCCTTTGCAACATCTGGTGATGGTGCAATTGCTATATATATATATAGTCACCCTAATTGAATCTAGAAAAATGAAGAAAATGACTTAAAATATTTCATATGTACATTTAATTTTCAAAACTTATACACAATAATATATACATGCGTCAACTTTAAGAAAATAATTAAAAATATTCCGTTTTTTTTTAATGTCTCAGAATTTATTTCCAATTTAAATTTTGATAAATATGAAATGAATGTTGATTGAAAATATTCCTGAAAATTTCCAAAATCTGTTTAGGATAGTTTGAGTTGGTGGGATTTTCCATTTTATCAATTTATTTGAACAAACCAAAATTTCCAAAATTTAGTGAATAAAACTCATATTGAAAATATAATTCATTTTTATTTTGCCTAACATTGTTCAATATAATTTACTATATATCATATCAAACCAAATTTTTTCTTAATAAAATCATAAAAATTATAAATTTTTTAATAACAATTATAATTATAATTATATATTTTAATTATCTATTAAAAAAATAATTATAAATTAAAACTAATCAACTTTACATATCTCCATTTTCTCCATATCACCATTTTCTTCTTATCTAAGTAGAGATAACCATCATAATTCCAAGTGCATTAACTATTTTTATTTGATAACCATTAAAATGTTAAGTGCATTACATATTTGTAACTAAAAAACCTTTCATACATAATTTTAAGACATCTTTTTATAAAATTGAACTTTGATAACCACTAGAATTTCAAGTGCATTAAATATTTGTATTTGATAACCATTAAAATTTTAAGTTTATTAAATATTTTTAATTCAAAATCCTTTCATCCATAATTTTAAGACATCTTTTTATAAAAGTGAACTTGAATAACTATTAAAATTTCAAGTGGATTAAATATTTGTATTTGATAACTATTAAAATTTTAAATGTATTAAATAGTTGTAATTTAGAAACCTTTCATCCATAATTTTAAGATTTTTTAGTTCTAATGATGAACCACATTGAATGGTTCGAAACTGTTGAAATTCAACAAGAAGATCCTAGTGAAAATTATGCACCTACATTAAGATGGAGCCTCAGGCTATTTTTAGGTGGATGTATATTTATAGATGCATGAGCAAATTCTATTTATAGATGAGGTCTATTTATAGATCTATGTGCAGTTTCTATTTATAGATTGCATGTCTATTTATAGATGCATGTCGGCTATTATTATCCCTTAATATTAGTTGGACAATAAAAAATAATCTATTCTCAATGAGCACTTGGAAATAGTTAACTGAAGTGGAAAATCAATTATCTATAGGAATTTCGAGTTGAGTGGTTGGTTGGTGGGGCATGCAAGTGGACTTAGTTGTAACAGAGTGATACGAAGTTGTAAAAGAGTTGGAAGTGCAGTTATGAAAGTTATAAAGTAGTTTAACTCAGTTAAGTGAGTTAAACTCAATTGTGCTAGTTGTAACTGAAGATACACTAGTGAGAGATCAAGTGAATTAATTATTAATTAATTCACAATCAGTGGCCTCACATGCAACTGAATATTTACTACTATTAACTACATGCATGTTAGAACCAGTGGAGACCCAGTTGAGATGTAGGTGAAAGGGACAGTTGACTATCAATTGTGACATTATCAGTTGCAGACATGCAATCACACACACATTGGATGTGCCCATGAGGATTGCACAATCAAAGCAAGCATTATTCCATTCATTCGGGGATTTCTATCAGCTGGGATTACACAGTGGAGGCAGGTTGTCTGGAGACAGTAAATTGTCTAAGGAACTTGCCAATTTTTGCGTGACAATGTGAGACAGTTAGCTATTGTACTGAGAGCTCTTGGATTAGAGATTTGTATGTAATTGTTTCATGATCCATGATATAATACACAATAGAAGATAGTGGGGTTTTTAGCTATATGCTTTCCCTAGGTAAATTATCTATGTTATGTGTGATTGATCTTTCTTCATGATATTTTGATTGGCAATTGTGTTTCAAATTCCACAAAGATTTTTGTAGAAGTGATTTTGTATTTAACAGTTGCATATTATTGTTAGATCTAGAGAATCCAAGAAATACATATTTTGTATAAAATTTCTACACGGTATCAGAGCACAGGAAATTGCAATTTTGAAGCAGGAGCTGAGTTTGTTGGTGGAAAGAAGTCGAATTTGCAGAAAGACTTTCATGGCACTACAACTGAATCAAGATCATAATGGCTTTCAATGGCTTGAGGTTAGAGTATGCACTCAAGGACAACTCGAACTACATTTCTTGGAAAGACATGATGGAGGCAGTACTCAAAGACAATGACTTGAAGGAATTCATTGAAAAAGATGTTCCTAAGCCAGATGCTGCAGATGCTGCAAATATTGATGCATGGCGAAAGAAAGTGGCAAAGACGAGGATGATTCTGATGGAGGGAGTACGAGACCACATTGTCTCAAGCCTCCATGGGAAATGCACACCATATTCTATGTGGAAGACTTTGAGAGATCTATTCCAAAGCAGCAACGACCATAGGAAATTGGCGCTCAAAGATAAACTTAGAAAGATCAAGGTGGAAAAGGGAAACAACATTCCAAAGTATCTCACAAAGTTTTTCCAATGTCGGGATGAATTGGGGAGCATGGGAATAACTATTTCTGATGATGATTTGGTGAGGTTGTCTCTCTTGGGAATTCCTAAGAGTTGGCACAATTATGAAGAATCTGTTAATGGACGGGAAAAATTGTCAGATTGGGAATGACTGTGGTCGGATCTGGTGCAGGAGGAGTTCAGGCAGAGCACCAGAGATGGCTCTTCATCAAAGCATGACGATGAAGAGCATTTTTCTTTGGCTTCCAAGGCAAAGAAGGGGAAGGGGAATAAATTCCATTCCAAATATGAGTCTAAAGGTAAGAAGTTGGATATGTCCAAGGTGAAGTGTTTTCACTGTCATGAACATGATCATCTTGCTACTAACTGTCCACAAAAGAAGAAGAATAAGAAGGCTATTGGAGCTACAACTGGTGAGGCCCTTGCCTCGAAATTTGAGCTTGAATTCTCTTTGATCACATGCATGGTTTCACGTGCATTGGGATCGCTGTGGTATTTGGATAGTGGCGCTTCCTTTCACATGACGAGAGATAAGGAAATTTTCAGTGACTTGGAGGAGAAAGATCTCCAAATGAATATAGAGATGGGTGACGATGGATGATACAATGCGACTGGCATTGGTTCCATTACCTTTCAGAGAGATTCAGGTAAACCATTTCAATTGAAATATGTTATGCATGTTCCAGGTCTGAAGAAAAAATTGGTCTCAGCCGCAATGTTGGAGGACAGAGGCTATGACGTTTTTTTTAGCGATGGGAAATATTTCCTAAAACATAAAACAGTGGGTAAAGCCAAGAGGATAGGATTCAAGTTAATAAAAACTACAAGATGGAGGTAGATGGTTGTGTTGCCATGATGGCAAGGCAGAAAAAGTGGCGAGTCAGGATGAGGGCGAATTATGGCATAGGTGATTGGGCCATCTTCATCATGGAGCCTTGAAAGTCATGTAGAAAATATCTACTGGACTTCCAATGTGAACACTTGCTCAGTTAGATCAGTTCAAGGGTTGAACCATGGGGAAATTTGTAAAGTCCACCTTTCATGAAAAGGAGAACCGTGCTTCTGGGATCCTTGAGAGATTTCACATAGATGTGTGTGGACCGTTCTCAGTTTCTTCAATAACAAAACATAAGTACTATGTTATTTTTGTTGATGAATTTTCTTGTAAATGCTGGATCTTCTTCATGGAGAAGAAGGATCAAACATTCTCAAATTTCTGTGAGTTTAAGGCATTGGTCGAGAAAGAGTCAGGGAAGCAAGTGAAGGCTCTGAGGAGCAATAATGGTGGAGATTACATATCTAAAGAATTCAAGAACTTCTGCAGCAAAGAAGGAATTCGAAGAGAACTCATAGTGCCTCATAACCCACAGAAAAACAGGGTTGCGAAGAGGAAGAACATAACGATCATGGGTGCAACACAAGCGATGTTGCATCATCACGGCCTACCAATGCATTTGTGGGAGGAAGCATGCAACACTGTGGTTTATGTGCAAAACCATTGTCGTCATAGAGTACTTGGCATGAGTACACCTGAAGACGCTTTCACTAGTAAGAAATTGGATGTTTCACACTTTAAGATTTTTGGTTCATCTGTTTATGTGCATGTGACCAAGCACGCCAGGAAGAAGCTAGAGCCGACTGCGAAGTTGGGATTTTGGTGGGGTACACAGAAACACCCCATAATTATCGTGTGTATTTTCCAAATAGTAAAATGACTGTGGTGCGACGGGATATAAAATTCGATAAGGGGAAAGCCATGTGGTTGTCGCTTGAGAGGGAGCTGGACTTGCATGTGGAGGAGGAACTGTTGTTTCCCAAAGATGAGTCTCTAGATGTGGATCAGCCATAGGAGGAGGCTCATGGAGTGGAGGAGTCCACTCACGCAGAGCCAACCATCAAAAGTGGAAGAATGCGTCCAACAGAAGCTGATAGGCTAAGACTTGATGCTGCACAAAATGTAGGAGTCCCTACTTCACTACCCAGACAAAGACAATATCTTGACCAATTTACTAGATACATGGCTCTCATGAGATAATGTATTGTGACTGAACCATCTTCCTTTCAGGAAGAAGTGCAAGATCCCACATGGGTAGATGCAATGGTGGAGGAGTGTGACTCCATTTTCAAAAACAGTGCTTGGGAAATTGTTCCAAGGTTGGTTGATAAATCAGTGGTAGGTTCGAGATGGATATACAAGGTAAAGCAAGCTGCTGATGGGATTGTTGAGAAATACAAGGCCAGATTTGTGGCCTGGGGCTTCTCATAGATCGAGGGGATAGATTATGAAGAGACCTTTGCACCTGTCGCAAGGTATTCTTCGATAAGAACCATCCTTGCTCTCTCAGCGCAGATGGGCAGGTGCATTCATTAGATGGATGTGAAAATTGTGTTTCTCAATGGGATCATTGAGGAAGAGGTGTACATAGAGTAGCTTGAAATATTTGAGATCTTCAACAACAAGTCACATGTGTGCCGACTCAAAAGAGCGTTGTATGGGTCGAAGAAAGCACCTCGTGCTTAGTACACTCGGATAGACAACTATTTCACCGCACTGGGCTTCACCAAAAGTGAAGCAGATGAAAGCATATACCAAATTTTGGCGGAGGGTAAGATTTTAATCATTGTTCTTTATGTGGATGATTTAATATTGACTAGTGATGAGCAACCAATACACTCATGCAAGGAGGACCTTGCAAAGGAGTTTGAGATGAAGGATACGAGCCTCCTTCATTATTTCCTTGGATTGGAAATATGGCAGCGAGATGGTGAAATTTTTGTGTCTCAAGGTAAGTATGCAAGGGATATACTAGGTAAGTTTCACATGGAGGGCTGCAAACCCATGGATACTCCTCTTCTAGGAAACTAGAGAAAAGAGGATGCTACTTTTGGAGAGGTAGTGGATGCTACTATCTATCGACATTTAGTGGGTTCGCTAATGTATCTAGTGAACACGAGACCAAACATTTGCTATGCGGTTAACCAGCTAAGTCAATCTATGGTTAAGCCTACCAAGCTCTTTTGGAAGGTGGGAAAGCATATCCTAAGATACCTGAGGGGCACATCAGAATATGGTTTATGGTACAGTCAGACGGATGAGGTGAAGTTACATGGCTTCACGGATGCATATTGGGCAGGCAGCTCATCAGATAGAAAGAGCACACCAAGGGGGATCTTTAGAATTGGATCTACAATTGTTTCTTGGTACAGTAGTAAGCAGAGATCCGTGGCACTCAGTTCAGCGGAAGCGGAATACATGGAAGCAAGTCAAGTTGCATGTGAGGCTATTTGGATGAGAAATATCTTGGTTGGTTTGTTTGGTTCTAATTTAGATCCGACAGTGATTCATTGTGATAATCAAAGTTGCATTAAACTCTCGATTAATCCTGTGTTTCATGATCGATCTAAGAATATAGATATCCGATACCATCATCTCAGAGATTGTGTGCAGAGGAGGATCATTTTGCTTCAGTACATTCCTACGGAAGATCAAGATGCAGATATTCTGACGAAGGCGCTCACCAGGAGAAAATTCGAATACCATAGAGATAGAATCAGGGTGAAGGATAATCCCTTTCTTGTTGAGAGGGAGTGTTGAGATTCAATAAGAAGATCCTAGTGAAAATTATGCACCTACACTAGGATGGAGCCTCAGGCTATTTTTAGGTGGATTTTTATTTATAGATGCATGAACAAATTATATTTATAGATAAGGTCTATTTATAGATGTATGTGCAAGTTCTATTTATAGACTGCATGTCTATTTATAGATGAATGCTGGCTATTATTATCCCTTAATATTAGTTGGACAATAAATAATAATATATTCTCAATGAGCATTTGGAAATAGTTAACTGAAGTGGAAAATCAGTTAGCTATAGGAATTTCGAGTTGAGTGGTCGGTTGGTGAGACATGCAAGTGGACTTAGTTGTAACTGAGTGATTCGAAGTTGTAATAGAGTTGGAAGTGCAGTTATGTAAAGTAGTTTAACTCAGTTAAGTGAGTTAAACTCATTTGTGCTAGTTGTAACTGAAGATACACTAGTGAGAGATCAAGTGAATTAATTATTAATTAATTCACAATCAGTGGCCTCACATGCAACTGAAGATTTACTACTATTAACTGCATGCATGTTAGAACCAGTGGAGACCCAGTTGAGATGTAGGTGAAAGGGAAAATTGACTATCAATTTTGACATTATCGGTTACACACATGTAACCACACACACATTGGATGTGCCCATGAGGATTGCACAATAAAGGCAATAAGGATTCCATTCATTCAGGGATTGCTATCAGCTGGGATTGCGCAATGGAGGCAGGCTATCTAGAGACAGTAAATTGGCTAAGGAACTTGCCAATTTTTGTATGACAGTGTGAGACAATTAGCTATTGTACTAAGAGCTCTTGGATTAGAGCTTTGTATGTAATTGTTTCATGATCCATGATATAATACATAATAGAAGATAGTGGGTTTTTTAGATATATGATTTCCCCGGGTAAATTAGCTGTGTTATGTGTGATTGATCTTTTTTCATGATATTGTGATTGGAAATTGTGTTTCAAATTCTGCAATTATTTTTGTAGAAGTGATTTTGTATTTAACAATAGCATATTATTGTTAGATCAGGAGAATCCATGCAATGCATATTTTGTATTAAATTTCTACATAAACGCGTAGACTCCAAAATTATAATGTGATTTCTACCGAAAGATTTTCAATGTACAAATTATGGATCAGAGAAGAAAGAAACCATTAAAATTATAAGTGCATTAAATATTTTTAATTCAAAAACCTTTCATCCATAACTACAATACATCTTTTCATAAAAAAGTTTCCTTATGCATTGCACTTCTCCGATGCATTTAATTAGTGGATATTTAGCAAAGTTACAAACCTTACCTTAATATATAGAGTATGTACCTTGTTTTCCATACCTTCAAGACATATTTTCATAAAAATAGATTTTGATAACCACTAATATTTCAAGTGCATTAAATATTTTTATTTGATAACCATTACAATTTTAAGTGCAGTAAATATTTGTACTTCAGAAACCTTTCATCCATAACTATAATACATATTTTCATAAAAATGTTTCCTTATGCATTGCACTCCTCCAATGCATTTAATTAGTGGATATTTAGCAAAGTTACAGACCTTACCTTAGTATATATAGGCATGTACCTTGTTTTCTATAACTTTAAGACATATTTTCGTAAAAATAAAATTTTATTACCACTAAAATTTCAAGTGCATTAAATATTTGTATTTGAAACCATTAAAATTCCAAGCGCATAAACCTTTCATCCATAACTATAATACATAGTTTCATAAAAAAATTTCCTATACATTTCTCTCATGCAACGCATTTAATTAGGGAATATTTAGAAAAGTTATAGACCTTACCTAAATATATATAGGCACGTACCTTTCTTTCTCTATGAACCAAATGAATCGCTTGTTGTTATACTTCTTAGAAAAAGAAGAAATAATGTAAAACCATTGTGTTAATTATATTTTTTAAAATATATAAGCATTTCTTACATCGAAGTGGGTGGACTGGTGAGGCAGCGAAATTGCTTAAATGAGGTGGTGGAGCCATTTTAGAGGTGGTGGAGTTGTTGTAGAGGGAGATATGGGTGTAATTGTTCATCTCGAACTAGACCATGTCACCAATACTATGGATTGAGGAAAAAATATATCTAATTGTTAATAAAAAAATAGGGATGGGTGTGAAGGTGTGGGGGTAACCCCCTCCTTTCGCAACATTCTCTCTAGTAAAGCGCCTCATCCAAGGAATAAACCATCCCTTGAAGTTTCTACAGTCTCCCATCCTAGGAGATCAATGGAAAACAAGTTTAAAAGGATAGTGCATCGCTAAAGCTGGTAGGAACCCTATATTTGTTATTCCAACCAATTTTATAGAAGATCACAGGAAGCATATCGGGGATCATGATTTTATCTGCAAGTTTATAGGAGGTTGGCCCACATAAAGAGATATGAATAAGTGAATACAACATACCTGGAAACCTAGAGGAGAAGAGGAATTACATTTGGGTCCAAAAGGTTTTTTCATTATTATATTTTTCAATTTGGAAGATATAACTAGAATCTTTGAAGGAGGACCATATTTTTATAATAATGCGGGACTCTAAACTAGGCACTGGGAAGCCTATTTCAATTCAAATAAAGAGGATTTTGATTGCAGAATCCAGATTATCCACAGTATCATTAAACGATTGTCGACGTTTCGAATCCCAACGGGGATCCATCTTTAGGACAAGAATTGAATGAAGACTGAAAAAAGGTCGCAGAAGGTATAAATAGTGAAGGGCTGAGATGAGAAGATGAGAAGAGCCGACAAACTCAATAATTTGTTTAAAAAAAAAAAAAAAAAATTAAAAATTAAAATTATTTTTATTTTTATTTTTATTTTTTAAATGTCAACAATAATTTTATGATACTGTGGATAATCCGGATTCTGCAATCAACAAAAACCACAGAAGCTTTAAAACCAAAGAGGATTTTATTGACCGTTCTAGTTTGGGTCCGTTTGTATTCTATTCTAGTGGACTTCTGGATACCAGAGATATTGGAGGGCATAGGAAAAGCCCTCGGGTGATTTTTTTAATTATCAAAGGTTATGAAAAGAGGTTAAAATAGGTTTTATGCCCGACTGTGTATTTATATGAATATGTATCAACCCCTATTGGACTCGATAGAACTAGATTATCAGGGTGAAACCTAGAACAAAACCATAGATTATGAACATGTATCATTTCAATGTTGTCATTATCATGAGCATGGCCATTTATTTAGGGACTTCCCACATCGAAAGAAGGATCAACTTGGCGAAGGACATCAGGACAATGAAGGGGTTAATAGAGTCACACCTAATCGAAGGAATGTGAGAGGATGACCCACAGCAACTCTTCCTATTGTGGAGGACCGCAAAACATTTTCGGTGTTGGAAGTAATGGAAGAAGACCTTCTTACCTGGGAAGACCACCCAATTGCAGACAAATCCCAAGAGAACCAAGCATAGAAAAGAAATATGGAAGAGGAAATAATCTAAGAGAATTATGTTGAATTCTTTGGTTTTCCAGGGATCAAGGAGGTAACACTCTTGATGAAACAAGATTCCAATGCATACTCCGCAAAGGAGAAGGTATTGGTGAGTATGGTGAATGATTGGGTGTGCCAGGGTGAAATCACGAAGTTGGGAAACACTTTTTGGCAGATGGCTAGAATTTGGGTGAAATATTTAATTTCTCGTCCGTGGAAATAGTCAACTCAATTTCTCGACTGAGAGTTTTTAAAACTCTTGTCCGAGAGATTTTTAATATTTCACCCGAGAGCTTGTTTGGGCCTTACCAGAGTTAAAATACTCTCAGACGAGTTTTAAGTATTTTCTCGTCCAAGATTTTTATTGACATAAACTCTCGGGAAAACTCTCAGATGAGAGTTGTAAAACTCTGGGCCTAGAGTTTTTTAAACTCTAGTCCGAGAGTTTTATTATTATAAAAAAACCCCAAAAATCTTGGCTCCCCCGACATTCTGCATTGGAGCGAGCATTGTCGTTTTCATTCTGCACTGGAGCTATCGTTTTTGCTGGAGCATTCAAGCAACCATGCGCATAGATTCTAGCCAGATAAGTCTCTTTATAGCACGTAGATATAATCCTGATAGTTAGAATCCAATTTCATTGGGCGGAATTGTGAGACAGGGTTGTGAAGAAAGTTTGATACTCTTTTCAGCAAGAGTCCTAGGGTTTAGTATTTTGTATTGTCGAAGAATGAAAGATTTTTTACAGCTACCTAGAACTACTTCTGTGTATGCCAAAAATTGCAATGGAGGTTTGACTAATTTGTAGCTTCTTGGTACTGCTTTCGTGTATGCAGCTGCTCCACCTAACAAAAATCGCCCCTTCTTGCCCCCACGACAACGATCCTCAATCTAACCAAATGTGCTGCTCACATATTTTGTATCCAAAACAAAATTTTGCTCTGCAACTAGAATCTCACATCATCTGTAGAGAAAACAAAATGTTGCTCCCGTTCCACATAAAACCCGCACGTGAAATTTCTTTCAGTGACTCAATCATGTTTCGCTATTCTTCATTCTCTTTCAACATCACAATGAATTTTTCTTCCAATTCTTTATTTTCCTTGGCTAAATCTGCATGAAGTGATCTGAACTTCTTTCCCTTCTCTTCCTTTTCTTGCACTAGTTTAACATTTGTCTCCTCTAACTCTCCTGGTATTTTATTCAGCTCCTGAATTAGCATCTTAGGTTTTCCATTTTCAACAATGGATTGTTCAGCTTTGACATTTGTCTTCTGCAACTCTCCAAGGCTTTTGTTTAGTGCCCGAATTAATTGCGTATTATATTTTCCATTTTCAACAATGGATTCTTCAACTCTCTGACTTCGGAATTCAAGAGAACAAGTCACGGTATCTACCTCCTCCTGTATTATTTCATTTCTCTATTAGAGGCGAACTCTAGTTACCTTGTACTGCTGAATTGAATCTGGGAGCTGCTGGATAGCTTCATTCACCAGTTGTTGCAACTCAAATAATTCAAATTCTTTAGACGATTGGGATATTTTTTAGTCCTTCTCTTTTCCCCAGGAAGACTAACAAGTTGAAACTTCACCATTTTCTAGTGGGGAATATCTCTAGCATCTGCCTCTAGCCATCTTGTTAAACAAACAAAAGAGTCTGTAGGTTCGGGAATCCGCTAGTAAAATTTGTGGCAGAACCACTCAACTGGAGATTAATTCTCTACCAAACAACCCAAACAAATTTATATTTCCTTCGGCGGTTTAGAAATGATGTTCCTACAACAACTGCACGACACACAATGTTGAAGCGATAGAAAATATTTAGTGTGACAATGAAATTATGTGAAGATGGTGATGGGATGGAAGATGGTGCTGCATTGAAAAACCTCGAAAATGTTGATGTTATACCCTGTCTTTCGATATAAAATGTTTTGGTCGCTAACGAATCTTTGATGCCCTATTTATCAATATTACTTAAAACACAGAATTGCAGATCATGCTTCCCTTGTGACAAGTTTTCATCTATCCAATACAGACCTTTAACAACAATCATTTGGACAATAGTATGTGCTCTCATGTGATGGAAAAATGGGAGTTTCAAGAAAAGGGGGAAGTATGTGGTTTGACAGAGTTCATAAAAATCCTCTTCAGGACAGCTACACATATCTTGTGGCATATCATGCCCACTTTTGCATCAAAATTGATGACATTTTTCATTTGCAAGTACCCAGGTTCTATTGTAGCCCAACAATGACAATATTCCATTCTGCAAACATTTTGGTTTCGAGGTTTCCTAGCTTTGCATGATGATTAAGCACAGAGGAAAGGACCATTGTATCCATGAGGTGGCTGTATTAATTCTCTAATTTCAACTGGCAGCCTTATTTTTGCACATGCTACAACAGGATAGGAAATGAATAAGCTCTACTGAGAAATAATTTAGAGTAGAATAAGCTCTTTTGAGCAGCAGTCTTGATTTATTAGATTCATAGGCTTTAATGCCTTGTGCTTTGCTTTATAAAGCCAACCTTTGATGTATTGATGATATTTTTGTTGAACGTGGAGGCTAGTTTCATAAGCTACTGGAGTTCGACAAACAACCTGATTTCTTGAGACTAGCAAAGACATTTCCAGGCCTGTGGTTATGTCTAAGATAAGTCAGAGCCCTGTGCAATAAAATTAGAATATCCAATAGACATTAAAATCATATAGTACACTTGGATTGATCAGTGCAATAGAATTGTAGTGTGTATGGATTTATCAACACTGTATTGACTATTGATTAGATGGATTCATTGCTACTGGGTAGTCAGCTCTATTTTTTTGTGATTTAACTAAAGTATTATTGCTATGGAAATTTTGTATTCATGCATAAATTATATAGTTTTTGAGACTCTTTATATTTATGCATACATATTGTTTATGAATGTGCACTACTACTAAAGATTTATTAAAGAAACCCTAGCTAGAATAGCAACCTTAAGGGAAAAAATTACCCTAGGACACTAGATAATATTAGATAAGAACTGTTGATAAATCTTAAGCCGAATGATGTTAATTGGTTGATGCTTGTGTTCGAAAATAAAAAAGGTTGTGGAAGTGTGGATGTGATCTCTCATGGGAAACTCTGTAGCTATGACAGTGGACTGCATTCCCCAACCATTTATAGGCCTATCACTTAGAGCCTTAGGTGCAGAACGTCCAGATGGGTTGGATTACTAGCACTTGTGGTGGCCTAATAATGGTTATGGAAGACTATGGAATCAATATTCCTTAAAAGACAGAATTGCAGATCATGCTTCCCTTGTGAAAAGTTTTCATCTATCAAATACAGACCTTTAACACCAATCATTTGGACAATAGTATGTGCTCTCATGTGATGGAAAAATGGGAGTTTCAAGAAAAGGGGGCAGTATATGGTTTGATAAAGTTCACAACAATCCTCTTTAGGACAACTACACATATCTCGTGGCAGATCATGTCCACTGTTGCATCAAAATTGATGACATTTTTCATTTTCAAGTACCCAGGTTCTATTGTAGCCCAATAATGACAATATTCCATCCTGCAAACATTTTGGTTTCAAGGTTTCTTATTTTTGCATGATGAATAACACGGAGGAAAGGACCATTGTATCCATGAGGTGGCTGCATTAATTCACTAATTTCAACTGGCAGCCTTATTTTGGCACATGCTAGAGCAGGATAGGAAATGAATAAGCTCTACTAAGCAGTAGCTTAGAGTAGAATAAGCTCTTTTGAGTAGCAGCTCTACTGAGCAATTGTTTAGAGTAGAATAAGCTCTTTTCAGTAGCAACCTTCAATTCTTAGATTCATAGGCTTTAATGTCTTGTGCTTTTCTTTATAAGGGCCAAACTTTGATGTAGTGATGCTATCTTTGAACGTGGAGGCTAGTTTCATATGTGCATGAAATGATTATGAGGTTCTCATGCACTTCTAAGAATAACACGTCCCCAAGTTGGAACCAAGTGTTGTCCACCAATGAAAAGGGACTGCACGTGTGATTTTCATCACATTTGCAGAGTAGCACGGTGATCCCAACTTTCCAAAAGTTGGAAATGTGTAAAAATACCTTTTCATCAAGTATACATACATGCACATGTTTGAAAATATCATAGACTATAAACCCATAGGAAAGACCATCAGCTACATCACTATTTTTAGTCCACATGTGGCAGATTTGTGAGCTCATCTCTTGGATGAATTGTACTTTCTTGATTGTTATAACCATCAATAAAGGCACAATAAACCAACACCCACTCTGAATCCTATGAGGCTAGACTTGAGGGAAAACCATAGTTTTTCATATGTTCCATGGGCTTGATGACAACAAGAAAGAGAGGCATATTGTTGTGTAAAGAATGTTTGTGAATGATTGTTTTTACATATCTAAAGGTAGAGGCACTAAAGGAGAGGAACGCACAACCCAAAAAAATATTTACATGGCACATGAAAGAGATAAATTCAACATAGAAAAAAAGTGTCATAAGAGCATTAGTGGGGAGAGTGTCCAGCTTAAGGACCATAGTCAAAAGGGTGTAATTCATGCATTTTTGATAAAAATCCCAACAATAATCAGTAAAATTATAGATAAAGTTAACTATGGAAGAAGAATATTTGAAAATGGTCTCATATCTCATGTCTAAACAAAGTTACAATAAACTAGCACTTGCTCTAAATCTTATGAGGCCAAACTCAGGGGAGAACCACATTTTTTCATATCTACTGATGACAATAAGAAATACAGACATATTTTTTATTACAAAATTCCTATGAATGGTTTTTTGGGAATATATAAAGGTAGATGCACTGAAGAAGAGGAACACCCAACCCTTTAAAAGAAAAATAATTAGGTTTACACGACGCCTACAAAAGAAAAATTCAACAAAGAAAGAAAACATCATAAGGGCATTACTGGAGAAAGCATCCAACTTTAGGAGCATGGCCAAAAAGGTGACTTTCTTAGATGAGTTTAGTAGCATCATACCCCATCCAAGGATTAAATAAATTCAAAATACTTAAAATAAAATAGTTGAATTTCACATCTATACATAGGAAACTACAAATGAATGAGAAAAGTGGAAAAACGTACAATAAAATATTAGAATTAAAAGTTTTTCATGGAGCAACATTGTTTCTCATGTGGTCGGAATTTTAACGTTGTAGCTATAACAACATTAATAAGCTATTAAGGATTGTAACACTGAGACTTTGCAAATCAAATATCACTTTAGATTGCAATCAATCTTGTTGATACAGAAGCAAAGCATTTTATTGATCTTATAACACAGTATAATTTCCTAGAGTGTCATTTCTTTAAGGAGAAGTAATTCCAAGGATAATTTGATCAAGTGTTGTGCAAGATCAAAATGGGAATACTCAAAACCATGTTCCTTGTATTTTTTTCTAAACCCAAGCAACACCTGAGAAAATCAAAGCAAAACTGTGGGGAGAAGGAAGATTTAAATCCATAAGGGGAAGCCCCATCATTTAAATACATGTGGAAATCACACCTAGCCATTATTGTGCCAAAAATTATGCTAATAACTACTAGCCTATCCTCCCACAAATCCTTTTATTATGAACGGAAAAGTTGAGAGAAAACGCACCATAATACAATGAAGTGGAGGGGGCTTGGAAAATTTTCACTACTGTAAATTTTATCAGAGCACACATGAAAAATATAATGCACAAAGGCCCCTCCATCCTCCATGCATACTGGTTTCGATGCAAAACCAGTGACCTTGGTGTAGGGTGAAACTGGGGGTATTGGAACTCAGGAGGTTGAATCCACTAATTTTGGTTATTTTTTAAAGTTCTAAGCCCACTGCATACGTTTTGAATCTTCACTGGAAGAAAAACCAGTGACCTTGGTAGGAGATGGTGGTATTTGAAATAATTTGAGGCTTTCCCAGTGTGGGATACATTGGTTTGAAAGTAAAACCAGTGATCTTGGTGGAAACTAGTGGCAAGTGAAACTTAGGGCATTTACACTTAGGGTGTTAACTTCACTAATTTTGGCCTTTTTAAAGGTCTAAGATACTTCATAGGTCCTGCATATTCAATGTTTGAGTGATAAGGGACCCAATGGCATCCTTAATGCCATGTAATGGTCAAAAAATTAAGAGATGGTATAGGCTGTATGGCTCGGTGTTAAGGATACTCTATATTATTGAAGGAGGGATATGATATGTTTCCCACTCACTCACATTCTTGGAGGGTATATGAGCAAAGGAAGAGAATTATTATCGAAATCCCAAATTGCGGCAATGTTAAATTTTTCCTCATTGTTAGGACCCCATAATGTACCATTTTGACCATACATTTTGTTATCATTCCACTCTTTTCCAGTCCATATTTAAAGCTTACACTATCACTTTCATCCATTTTTCCAAAGGTATATAATATTCTTCTCTTTACTATATGTTTAAATTTTTTTACATATAATTTTACATTACTTTCATATTCAATCATTAATCGAAGATATATAGTTGTTGAGACAGTTTGAAGAATGAAAATAATCTATTATGGCTGTCTGAAGACCACATTGCTGAAATAGTCAACATGGTATGCAAATCCAGTGGCTGAAACAGCCCGTGATTTTCGAATTTGAAGCTACATTTCAAGCATGATGGCAACAAGAAAAAACAAGTAAGGAAGCTGTTACACGGGCCACTCTGAAGCCAATACCATCGTAACCATTGTAACATCATTTTGCTAATGGAAGAACAAAAAGGTCCTATTTCAGAATAGAAGATCAGATTGGGTTAAAAATAGGATTTCTATAATTTAAATCAATTGTAATAGATGTCTCCTCTTTAAAAAGAGGATACATCAGCATTAGAGGATAGTTAGAGACTACGGGGGGTTCATTCTTAACAGAGAAGGAACGTGACTCTTTTTGTAATATGTTTCTTTCGACAGATGAATAAAAGTTTGTTCTGAGCATCTCATTTTAATTCCTTCTTCTGGGGAATCTTGTGAGAAGGAAAGGGCTCGCCTTCTTCACAAGATTCACCCATTTGTTCCTGTAGTTTTTTAATTTTTCTTTTCATTCATTCCTTGATTAACTCTGTTTATTGAAGTTATTTATGCAACATCAGAATTCTATTGTTTATTGCTAAAGCTTTGTTTTCATTACTTGTTGCATTGATTTCATACAATTCATTCTTGAGAAGTTGTGGATTATTTTAATTAGCAATCTTGTTTATGAAATGAGTTTGTGAAAGCTTGGTAACCAGAAACAGGTGCTGAAGATTCCTACTTGGGGAATAGGGTCCTATTCTCTGTTATAGC
The DNA here is from genome assembly GCA_034641835.2 of Pinus albicaulis. Taxonomy (NCBI): domain Eukaryota; kingdom Viridiplantae; phylum Streptophyta; class Pinopsida; order Pinales; family Pinaceae; genus Pinus; species Pinus albicaulis. The sequence goes on along the minus strand of CM076578.1, from coordinate 1,313,874,894 downwards.
ATAATTGGTCTTCCTTTTTGCAGATTGATTTCATTTCCTAGATCATTGTCTTTTTAATGTAATCTAGGATTATTTTAATGATAGTCTGTAATAGAAGGGTTTTCTTTGCTGTAACTCAAGTAGAATTTAGTTTTGTTAAAGCAAGGTGTGATTAGTATAATTTTTACTATAACATTTCTTTGTTTTTGATATTGAGCATATACAGTGTGTGATTGCCTTTGAAATAAACAAACTTCCCTGGGTTGACAATTTATGTAGCACTTGAATTGTTTAATTTGATAAACAATTAAAGTGACCAACATTTTTGCATCGTTGCCGGGGAAGGAAATTATAGATTTCAAAAGCATTGATGTTTTTCTTACAGATGTGTAGATTTCATGAGAGGACACGAAACCCATAAGAAAACTAACCCTATAGGTGGCAAGGGAAAAGGAAGGGGAGGAAGAAAGACCTTTATTGACGAGATCGTATCAAAAGTTGAATCTTCTCAGAGATTAAGCTCTCGAAGGCCAAAGCCTCAACACTCCCCTCAATCGAATTATGAAACAGAAGAAGTTGTGAGCCCTGAGAACATTGAGGAACTAGCAGCAAGTGTTGAAGAACCAGTAGAAAGCGTTGAAGAGCCATTAGAAAGCGTTGAAGAACCAACAGAGAATGTTGAGGAATCATCAAGAAACATTGAAAAACCAGTGGAAAACATTGAAGAGCCAGTAGAAAACATTGAAGATCGAGCAAGTGCAGTAGGATATCAAACAATGGAAGGAAACAATGAAGGATTCTTCGGCGGAGGACAAGTAGATCCTGAAGGAGAGGGAAAAGATGAGAATTCTCTCTCTACCTTAGGATTTCCTATTAGTGATATCCCTAGAGGAGAAAATCCCATGAATAATATCCCACTTTCAACCTTACCTAACTTCCATGGTTTATCTTCTGAAGATCCTGACGAATTTCTTTTTGAATTTGATATATTATGTAGAAGTTATGATTATGTTACTAATGCCTAGAAGTTGAAGCTGTTTCCAACAACACTAAAAGGAAATGCACTAAGGTGGTTCATGAGTCTTGGAGGCCATGTAATCACAACATGGGAATAGATGAAACATAAATTTCTGCTTAAATATCAAGACTACTTCCGGACAAGATAAAAAAGAGAGGAACTATTTAAGATGGTACAAAATGAGGATGAGAATTTGGAGGACTTTGTGGAAAGGCTAAAATACAACCTGCAGAGGTCCAATCATCCTGATGTAAGTAAGGATATTCTTAAAATGATATTACTGAAAGGGGTGAGGGATGACTGTTTAGACATGCTAAATATGCTTGGTAAAGGGGATATATCTAAAGAGTCATATGATGAAATTGTTAACCTCTGTAAAAGATGTTCAAGAGGAGCTACAAGGAATAGGTCAAATAGCAGAGATACCACATATTAAAGAGTTCAAAAATTAGCCAGTGGAGGAGCAACAAGAGCCGAAATAGGTAATTTACTCGAAGAATTTAAAACTGAAATTTTAAGTTATTTTGCTTCACAGATTGACACCTTGCAGGTTAAAAAGAAACAAGCCGAAGCAGAAGTAGCTTTGGTTGTATTTTGCCCCAAATTCAGAGATAAACACCCACTAAGGGAATTCCCATTAGACAAGATACCAATTTGCACCCTTTGTGAGAAAGATCATGAAACACAACAATGCCCTTCTTTACCAGGAATAAAAGCAGCATTGCAACCAACCGAAGAAGAATTTGAAGTAGTCTATCTACTGACACAGAGAAGGCAATGGAAACCATGAGGACAAGGTATGAACTCTTATATGCCATTTACATCCTCTAATCGTTGGAACAATTATCCTTCTTTTAGTCAAACAAATTACCCTCCCTTTAACCAAATTCAATACCCACCCTTCAATCAAATGAATTACCCACCCATGCAACAAAAAAACCCTCCCTTTGTAGATCCTGCAATGTGGAATCCTTGGCCTCCACAACAACAATCTTACTTTAATCAATGGAATTCAAATTGGAGGGGTCAACAACTTCCTTTTCCGAATCAATTTCCTCAATTTCAGCAACCACTTCCTCTACCATCAAGTGCTCCACCAAATAATCAAATGAGACCCCAGATACCTGTACAACCAAATCCTAACCCCAATAATAAAGCTGTGCAAGTTATTGATATTCAGAACCAGCCCACACTTTCTGTTTTCCCTGCACAATGTACTGAAATTCATTTATGATCTAGGAAAATAGTTGAACCCATTATTGATGATGTTACCTCTTCCAATTCTGAAAAAGAAGAAACTGAGAAACATGGTTCACATAAAGAGGTACAAACACCCTCTAACAAGGGTGTTGAAACAGCAGAACCACCATTCCCTGAGCGTTTAGTTTTAACTAGAATGCCTGAGCCACCTGCTTTTAATCTTCTAGGGGAATTCAGAATCTGTATGTTAAAATTCCACTTTTACAGACACTAAGAGATGTACCAATTTATGCCAGAACCGTGAGAGATATTTGTGTTAAGAAACCTGGTAGGAAAGCTAAAGATCCCCTTACAGTTCATGTTATGGGTGATCTATCTGCATTAATGTCCGGTAAAGCCCCTCCAGTTAAATATGGTGATCCTGGCCATCCTACTATGACAGTCCAAATTGGTAAAGCAATAATCCCTCAAGTTCTGGTAGATTTAGGTGCTGCTATAAACATTATGACTCTTGAAACTTCACAATTGTTATAGCTAAATAACACAATCAGAGATACACCAACCATTCTAGAGTTAGCAGACCGTTCTACAATCAAACCAGAAGGAGTTGTTGAAGACTTATTCATCTCAGTTGAGTCCTGGAATTACCCAGCTGACTTTGTGGTGTTACAGACTAAAACAAAGTTGGGGGGACATCCTCTAATTCTGGGAAGGCCTTGGTTAGCCACAGCTGATGCCTTTATCAGCTGCAGATCTGGTTCAATGACAATTTCCAATGGATATGAAACTAAACAGCTTACTCTCTACCCTCATGCTACACCCATGATTAATAATGAGAATTTTGTATGGATGGACTATGATGATAATGCTATTCAACCTATTTTGACTATCGAACAAGATTTAAACCTTAAAGATACCACTGAGGATGAAGTAATTAATAATTTTATTTGTGAAACCTCCTCTGTGACTTCTGAAACACATAACCAACTGGATGCACTTTTGGAATCAGATACCCAGGAAAATATTAAATCTGAATATCTACCTCAAACATCAACCACCATCTCTTCTAAAAGCATAATAGTAGAAATCGAACCTGGAAAAACACTGAACATAATTCCTGATCTGACAGTTGCTGAAACACAATAGTTAATGAAGTTACTGCTTGAAAATAAGGAAGCGTTCGCATGGGACTATACAGATATGAAGGGAATATCCCCTGAATTATGTACTCACTGGATTTATATTAAGGAAGGTTTTCGACCAGTCTGTCAACCCCAAAGACGAATGAACCCTAATTTAAGAGAAATTGTTAAAGAGGAACTTCAGAAATTGCTTAATGTAGGATTTATATACCCTATATCTGATAGTGAATGGGTTTCCCCATTGGTAATAGTCCCTAAGAAAAATGGGAAATGGAGAGTGTGTGTATATTATAGAGCCTTAAATAAAGCCACTCAAAAGGATCACTTTCCTTTACCGTTCATTGATCAGGTGTTGAATAGTTTGTCAGGGAAGAAATTCTTCTCCTTTTTAGATGGATTTAGTGGGTATAACCAAATCAGAATTGCACCCCAAGACCAAGATAAGACCAATTTTACTAGCCCTTGGGGAACTCTTGCCTATAGAGTTCTTCCATTTGGACTATGTAATGCGCCAGTAACCTTTCAAAGGGCAGTTATAGAAATCTTTTCTGATATGCTGAATGAATCCATGGAAATATTTATGGATGACTTTACCCCTTATGGTGTGTCTTTCGAAGATGCATTACAGAATCTTGAGAAAGTACTTAAACGTTGTATACACTCTCACCTCTCCTTAAGCACTGAAAAATGTCATATGATGATGACTGAAGGAGTATTGGTTGGACATTTTATCTCATCTCAAGGAATTCAGGTAGATCCATCCAAAATACAAGTCATTCAGAATCTTCCTATTCCTAAAACACAAACTGATGTGAGAAGTTTCCTAGGACATGCTGGATATTACAGGAGATTTATTAAAGAAAATTCCAAAATGGATTCTCCTTAATTTTTGTTACTTACGAAAAATGTTGAATTTAAGTGGACTAATCTTTGCCAGGAGGCCTTTGTAGAACTCAAGCATCAGTTATCCACAACTCCTATTTTGAGAGGACCTGAATGGGCACTTCCCTTTCATATATCTTCTGATGCTTCAGATACTACAATTGGAGCTGTCTTGGGACAAGAGGAAAACCATCTTCCTTATGCTATCTACTTTATCAGTAAGAATATGACCCCTTCTGAGCTTAATTATACAGTTACCGAAAAGGAATTTTTAGTAGTAATTTATGCTATTAATAAATTTCGACATTACATTACTGGTTACTCTACTTTTGTCCATACTAATCACTCAGATATTAAGTATTTAATGAACAATTCTGTCACAAATGCTCGAGTTACCAGATGGTTATTGTTATTACAAAAGTTTGATATTACAATTGTAGATCGACCAGGTAAAGAAAATGTTGTTGCTGATTTCCTTTCACAGTTAAAAACTGATAATAATATTCCAGTAGATGATTCCTTTCCTGATGAGTATTTATTTGCAATATCTGCTCACTCACCATGGTATGCAGACATTGCCAATTATTTGGTTGTAGGAAAGTTACCATCACACCTGTCACATCAAGAGAAAAGAAAAATCATTCAACAAAGTGCTCGGTATAGCTGGATAAGTGGGTGTATTTTCTACACAGGACTTGATCATGAAATCCAGAGATGCATTAGAGAGGATGAGGTGTATGATATACTAAAAGCTTGTCATGATGGCCCTTGTGGAGGGCATTTTGCTGATAAAAGAACAACACATAAAATTCTTAGGATGGGTTATTATTGGCCCTCACTCTTTAAGGATGCAAAGAAATATGTTCGAGATTGTGATAGTTGTCAAAGAATGGGTCAACCTAATCATAGATATGAAATGCCATTAAATCCCCAGGTAATACTTGAACCTTTTGAAACACGGGCCTTAGATTTTATAGGACCCATTAATCCTCCATCCAACCAAAGAGTTTATATATTAGTCTGCACAGATTATATGACTAAATGGGTGGAGGCCAAAGCACTTCTTAGAGCTAATGAAGAAGTTGTCCTAGCTTTCTTATTTGAAGAAATATTTGTTAGATTTGGAATCCCTAGAGAGCTAGTTACAAATGGAGGACCTCCTTTCAATTCTCATGGTTTCAAAGCCACCCTTCAGAAATATCATATTCATCATAGAATGACTACACCATACCACCCCCAAGCCAATGGGTAGGTGGAAAGTACAAACAAAGTAATAGAAGCCATTCTAACCAAAACAGTGAAGGATAACCAGAAGGATTGGTCTCAAAAGCTCCCTGAAGCACTATGGGCTTACAGAACTACCTGGAGAAATACTACAGGATTTTCTCCCTACGAATTGGTTTATGGTAAAAGTGTTGTTTTTCCTGTAGAATTTGAAATTAAAACCTTAAGGATTGCTTTAGCTGCTAACCTTGATTTGACTGATGTGCAGACAGCCAGGTTGCAACAACTTCTTGAACTGGATGAAAAAAAATTAGATGCCATTCATCAGACAAAAATTATCCAACAACAAAGAACAAAGTGGCATGATAAAACCATCAAGCACAAGCAATTCCAAAAAGGTAATTGGGCTTTATTGCATGATTCTCGGTTTGAAAACTTTCAAGGGAAGCTACGTACAAGATGCTTGGGACCCTATGAAGTAGATGTTGTTTTTTCCAATGGAACAGTAAGGCTCTTAAAAATTGATGACTCTAAAACACCACTATTAGTAAATGGTCATCGGCTTCATTTGTACCGACGCCCTATTTCTAAAGAATATTTTAAGGCCACTTGCATGGCAGATGCACATTATCTTTTTCTAGGGGAGTCTTCTGCTCCTCACTGCATTTAATTGTTTTCTTCACTGTATTTTTAGTATTAGATTAGATTTCTCAAACTAATAATCCCTGTCAAGGGTTGGCATGTTACAATTGATTATTTTGCAGATTCTTGATTAAGGAAGGGCTTACCAAGGAAGGACAATTTCACCACAAGAAGATCCAAGCTTCATTTGGAGAAGCTTTGCTTCCCTCACTTAAATTCATTTCCCCATCTCCCAGTAACATTTCATCATTCATTCCCTTTATTCCTTTTTCCCTTTTCATATCATTTTTCCTATTTTTCCCATTTTTCCCATTGCTGAAACACCATTCTTCAACAAATATTTTCCCTATTCTTCATTGTTGAAATACCATTTCTCAGCAAATATTCTCCCCATGTTCCCACTGCTAAAACATCACTCCTCAGCAACACTTTCCCTATTTTTCCATTGTTGAAACACCACTTTTAGCAGTATTTCATTCATTTTCCCATTGCTGAAACACCATTTCTTCCTCCAAAAACATGACTATGCAACTTCTTCAATCCTTCATTTTCACTTCTCTTATTCCTTGTGTGAATCGTGTCCATTCACTGCCTTTTTATTATGATCAAGCATACCTTCAATATGATCTCCCTAATGTTTCAAAGAGTTTCTAAAGTTCTTCCATGACTATTGAGCCATTATAAACAAGCACTTTATTTTTCGAACTACAAATCAAAGGTAAATATAAGGTATGTAAATTTTATGTAAATACAATTAGACTATGGTTTAAAGATAATATTTTTTTTATTATAACCACAATCTCCGCACACTTAACGACATCATTTCACCGCAGTTGGGGGGGGGGATATCGAAATTATATGCCATCATTTCACAGCGTGCCAATCACCGTCATTTTTCCTACCTATTACTTCACCTCTTCATCGTTACTCCATGTTCTCATTCACAAAGTTTACTCTGTTTGAAGTCTGACAACTTCGCTCTTGGCCTTTGCATTTTACCAAAGCTGGTTAACTATGGGGGGACTGGTTATTTGACATGAGCCCGACTCGATAGCTCTGCTTGAATTGTTCCCAGACGCATATCAGATTTTTCAGCAGGCAAGCTGGGTGGGATATTTTGAGAGACTTCAAGAGTTCGATCCACAGCAAGTCCTGGAATTTGCACAAAATCTTCAGGAAGACCATTCTACTGTCCAGGGAGTCCGAATTCCGATTTCAGAGGGCGACATAGCACAAGTTTCAGGTCTGCCGGTCACTGTTACTCGATGGTTTAGTCAGAAGCACATCATTCTGAATGCACAAAAATACTTTCTTCTGCGAGGAGAAAACGTCGAGCTTAAAGGTCGGGGTGTTGGACTTCACTCATTGCCTCCTCCTTGGCCGAAAGTTGCTGAATTCGTCAAACATTATCTCACTTGTGAAGGTCACTGTCAGGTAGTCTATCAGCACAACTTTGTCTTAATGAGTCATTTACGACATGGTAGACTAGTGAACATTCCTTACTATTTACTTGGATGCATTAGAAATATGTCATATTATTGCAGATGGGTAAAATTCTCACTCCTTTCCCTCACCCATCACCTCCTTGTTCAACTACTGATTCAGAGGGGTTTTGCTCAACAAAACCCTCCTCTAAACATCTTACCTTTACCTCCTGAGCAAGCTGCTGAAATTCCTCAAGGAGTTACTGAAAACCCCCAAGAAATCCCTGAAAGTTCCCACGAGCAGCAACCGGAGAATATCCCTGACCCTCCATCAATTCCATCCACAAAACCAACTAATCCAGTTAACTTGTCTTGAAGTCCATCTCACCACTAAGCAAAATCATCTGATCCTACCGTCCATATTCCCAGTGATGACTCTCAGGATGATACACTACCATCTTCCTCTATTCGTAAAAGAAAAAGGCGAATTACAACCGCCTCTCTATCCAAAAGACAAAAAAGGGCCGCAACTAAAGCAGCTACCTCCTCTGATAGCCCTTCTCCTAGGGAAAAACCCTCTCATAAAAAGAAAAAGAAAACTAATTTTTCTGCTTTCTTACCTAGGAGACAAATGAGGAAATCTATTGAATCAGAAACCATTCCTATTACCCCTGATCCCGCAACCATTTTTTAAAACTCCATTCATCACCACCCTTCCAAACCCCGAAATTATTACTTGTCTCACCCTGTGGCACTGAAACACAAGAACCAGATGCCCAGAGTAATATGACATCATTTTCTATAGAACCAGTAGCTGTCCCACAAGAACCAGCTACTCAGTCAACAGCTGCTCCACAAGAACCAGCTACTCAGTCAGTAGCTGAAACACAAGAACCAACTGCTGATGTGAAAAAACTAGACATCCAAGATGCTACTCATTCAGTAGCAGCCACAAAGGAACCAACTCTAGCAGTCACACAAGAACCAGCGACAGCTAAAACACAGCAATCAACTCTGGAGAAATCAACTGATACACAAGGACCAGTCACCATGGCCTCCCTTTTATAGAAAAATGAGTTTTTAAAATCAGAATTAGAAGCTTATAAGCAAGAATTGGTAACGAAAAGGGAAGCCTTTGACAAGGAGATAAATTTTTATACCCTGGCCCATACAACATCCGTGGCAGACAAACATACAGAAAATGATCCATATAAAGAATATATGTGCCACCAATGTGGAAACATCTATCAGCAAGCAGGATATAAAATAGTTCAAGTTCCAATGCCCGGAGCATCTACATCTTCTGTAGTCAAAGAAGAATGCCCTACTGTTACACAAGAACCAGTAGGGCCTTCAAAATTTTCAGAAAGAGAAGTCAAGGTACAAGTATCTTTCCCTACTGTAACTGATTCTGCTACTCAGACTATACCTCAGCCTACCACTTGTAATGCCGGAACACAAACTGAACCATGGAAAGAGATGGAAATAATGAACAAGTGGAGGAAATAGTATGTTATTTCCCAAGTTAAAACTTTACAACAGCACCAATTGGTTTGGCAGAATCATATATATTCTAATTGGGAGAACTGGGAGCAGACACTCCAGCAATTTAGAGTTTACAAGAAAGAGAATAAAGAACTAAAAGGAAAAATTCTCTTAATGTTTCAACTGGTACAAAAATTATTGGCCACTAGGAAACCATCTCTAAACTATTCTTTATTTCTCTCAGAATGCCTTATTTATTTTCAGTTGAAAGAAGTCAAAGACAGAAAACCCCATGAGGTGCTTATAGCTGAACAGTTTGTGAAAATGTTTGCAGAAGCTTCCACCAGTGATCAACACCTACTATTTGAGTTGTACCTTCGCAATGAAGCTATCTTTGAAAACAGAAATATTAATCTCAACCCTCTTGTTGGTGATATTCAGATCAGGGCATTTTCCTCCTTCCTTGCTAATCAGATTACATGGCAAACTGCTTTTCTTGCAACTAGGCACAATGAAGACAACCACCTTCTCTGGATAAGGCCAGAACCTCAGAACCCTGCCATTTTTGTGGCAGAATATCATCAGTTTTTGCAAAATCCAGGGATGATTGAACACATACAACAATTACAGGCTTCAGTACTCCATGATTGTCACCAATTCATAAGGGCCAAAGAAATTGTTGCTCTAAGAGCAAACAATATGTTGTGGCAAAAATCCTCTAAGGAGAGGCAGGAGTATAATCCTTTTATCCCTACTAACCTTGAAACTGCATTGTATAGAGTACCCAATTACATCAGATGTGTTCAGTAATGTGTTGAAAAGTGGATAGGGTACCACTTTCATTTTCCTATTTTATGGATGCCAGCAGAATAATATCATGCCCATTATAGGTTGGCTAACAAGGATGAAGCAGCAGCATGGCAGAGATTGAAAAATGTGCAAGGATTTAGATATTTAACAGATAGCACCTTCCATAGCTATTGCCTAAGTAATTTGCATGCTAAAAGCCAGTATCTGGAATCTGACTCAGACCAAAGTTGCCTGAGGACATGCAACCCTTTCAGTTGGGGGGGATGTTAGGACCCCATAATGTACCATTTTGACCATACATTTTGTTATCATTCCACTCTTTTCCAGTCCATATTTAAAGCTTACACTATCACTTTCATCCATTTTTCCAAAGGTATATAATGTTATTCTCTTTACTATATGTTTAACTTGTTTTACATATAATTTTACATTACTTTCATATTTAATCATTAATCAAAGATATATAGTTGCTGAGATAGTTTGAAGACCACAGATAATATATTATGGCTGTCTGAAGACCGCGTTATTGAAACAGTCAACATGGTACGCAAATCCCATCGCTGAAACAGCCCGTGATTTGCGATTTTGAAATAGCATTTCAAGCATGATGGCAATAAGAAAGAACAAGTAAGGAAGTTGTTACATGGGCCACTCTGAAGCCAATACCATCGTAACCATTGTAACAACATTTTTCTAATGGAAGAATAGAAAGGTCTTATTTCAGAATAGAAGATCAGATTGGGTTAAAAATAGGATTTCTATAATGTAAATCAATTGTAATAGATGTCTCCTCTTTAAAAAGAGGAGAGATCAACATTAAAGGATAGTTAGAGACTATGGGGGGTTCATTCTTAACAGAGAAGGAATGTGACTCTTTTTGTAATATGTTGCTTTCGACAAATGAATAAAAGTTTGTTCTGAGCATCTCATTTTAATTCCTTCTTCTAGGGAATCTTGTGAGAAGGAAAGGGTCCGCCTTCTTCACAAGATTCACTCATTTGTTCCTGTAGTTTGTTAATTTTTCTTTTCATTCATGCCTTGATTAAATCTGTTTACTGAAGTTATTTATGCATCATCAGAATTCTGTTGTTTATTTCTAAAGCTCTGTTTTCATTACTTGTTGCATTGATTTCATACAATTCATTCTTGAGAAGTTGTGGATTATTTTAATTAGCAATATTATTTATGAAATGAGTTTGTGAAAGATTGGTAATCAGAAACAGGTGCTGAAGATTCCTACTTGGGGAATAGGGTCTTGTTCTCTGTTATAGCATAATTGGTCTTCCTTTTTGCAGATTGATTTCCTTTCCTAGATCATTGTCTTTTTAATGTAATCCAGGATTCTTTTAATGATAGTCTACAATAGAAGGATTTTCTTTGCTGTAACTCAAGTGGACTTCAGTTTTGTTAAAGCAAGGTGTGATTAGTATAATTTTTACTACAACATTTCTTTGCTTTTGAGATTGAGCATATACATTGTGTGATTTCCTTTGAAATAAACAAACTTCCCTGGGTTGACAATTTATGTAGCACTTGAATTATTTAATTTGACAAACAATTAAAGTGACCAACACTCGTGTTGTGGAAAAGCTACCCAATAAGCCCTGTTAAAGTGCTTTATTTGGCTGGTTTGCTTCTTTATTTTGCAAGGACACAATTTTTTCCTCTCTTTTGTGATAGCTTTTTCACCATCAATGCCTTTTTTTTATATGTCAAGGTTAGTGGGAAATTTTTGGAACATTTTTAAATATTATATTTAATGTAAGAGATGCACAACATCCAAGAAATGATTGTAGGGTGGTTCTGGGTTCCTAAATCGTCTTTCTTCAATTTTTGGTCTACTCTTGGACTTCTATAAGTCCTTGGCCTTAAACCAACAACATTCCTTCCTTTGGCATGGGTCAAAGATGGTTAATCACTTAAGTTTTAATAACGATTTTTCTGCACAACCTTGCATTTAAAGGTTATTTATGCAACCAAATAACTAATGTTTCTCTCCAAAATGTGTTTAATGGATTCCTTGAGTGTATATTTTTCCAGTCCCAAGAGATATTGGAATCTTAAACCATAAACGTGATCGAATGAGAGTAATTTTAAGAGAAGAAAGCCTGAATATACGTTTGCATATTCATTGACAGAGAAATATATAATATTTATTTTTTTATTTTCCAACACAAAGTTGAGTGTCAAGGAGAATAAACGGCTCAACATACATCCTCATTTCAATTCCAACACTACAATGACTTTCCATGTCTCTAATTTCTTCTGACTGCATTGGAAAATTAGGAAGCACCCCTGCAAGCCACCACTTCAATAAGTATACAATACAAGAAAGATAGTTCTTAGATGAGTTTATTAGCAACATACCCCATCCAAGGATTAAATAAACTCAAAATAATTAAAATAAAATAGTAGCATTGCACATCTACAACACAGAAAACTACAAATCAATGAGAAAAATTTGAAAAACATACAATAAAACATTAGAATTAAATTTTTTTCATGGAGTAGTGCTCTTTCTCATGTGGTCATAATTTTAACGTTGTATTTGTAACAACATTAATCAGTTGTGAAAGAGTGTCACAATGAGATTTTGAAAATTAAATATCACTTTAGATTGCAGTAATTCTTGTTGATATAGAAGCAAAGCATTTTATTGATCTTATAACACAACATAATTTCCTAGAGTGTCATTTATTTAAAGAGAATTAAATCCAGGGATAATTTGATCATGTTGTGCAAGATCAAAATTGGAATACTCTAAATATTACTCTTATTTTTTTCTAAACTGAGGCAACACCCAAAAACATCAAAACAAAAGAGTGGGGAGAAGGATTCTGGATGCCATACTTGACTGCTTGAAGCAATCCACAAATTAAATGTTACACTAGAGAAATTTTTCTCTACTTTTTAACTAATAACACATAGGTATATTATTTTTCATTATGGAAGGGTATTAAACTGATGAACTCAATTTTATGCTTAGTGCAATATCTCAAATGTTTTCTGGTCACTTGGGGGAGTTGGAACTCGAAGGAGCATCCATAGCTAGTGTGGGAATTCAAGGGATGGCCTATGGAATTATGGTCAGTATTTTTATTTTTCATGAAATTTTGAAAAGTTTTATATGCTTTTATATATATCTCTGTATTGAGAATGAGCCACATTTGATGATTATAAAGATAGAATCAATATATATCTCTATTCACAGAATGAATCACTCTGGATAGCTAGAAAGATTGACTAATATCTGTCCCTAGAATAAGCCACTCTTCATGGTTCTAAAAATTGACCAAAATTTGAGAATGAGTCACATTTGATGGTTAGAAAAATCATCAATATATATGTCTATTCCTAAAATGAACCACCCTAGATGGATAGCTAGAAAAGTCGAGTAATCTTTGTCCCAAAAATGAGTCGCACTTGATGATTTTAAAGGTTGACCAAAACTTTAGATGTGATTAATCCCAAAATACACTTATGGTTCTAAAGGTTGACCAAAACTTTAGATGGGAATAAATGTGAGTAATGCCAAAATGGAAAAACAAAATTACTCTCTTATTTTAAAGGATCACCCAAAAAAATATAATGAGATTTTTTTGTTAATAAATTACAACAAAATTTACACCTATATATGTTCAGTATAGTTTGGTCTTAGTAGTGTATTTTCCCTGGTCTCTTGTAATGCAGCTGGGAATGGTAAGCGTTGTGAAAATTGTGTGTAGGCAAGATTTCGGTGCTAAACAATACAGTATGCTTGGATTCATCTACCAATGATCGATGATAATAATGAAAACATCTGCAATAATTTTGGCAGTCCTCTACTTATTTGCAGATCCTGTGCTGGTTGCCATAAGGCAGAGTAAAGAAATTGCTGCTGCTGGAGCTGTTTTTTCAAGAGGCCTTATTCCTCAGCTATTTGCATTTGCCATCAATTATCTGATGCAAAGGTTTCTGCAGGCCCAGAACATAGTGGCTCCCTTGGCCTATATTTATATTGGTACAATTCTACTCCACATTTTGTTGACTTGGGCTGCAGTAGACAAGCTGGGATACGGCCTGCTAGCAGCAACCTTGGCACCGAGTTTGTCTTGGTGGATTATGGTCATTGCTACTGCCTTATATGTATTCTACAACCCATCTTGCAAGGAGACATGGTTTGATTTCAATGCAAAGGCCTTCACAGGACTCTGGGCCTATTTCAAGCTAACTGTAGCTTCTGCTTTTATTCTAACGTATGCATTTTATATCTTTTGTAGATAGATTATCTAAACTATGTCAGTTGTACGATAGATTATATGAATTATGTCTAGAATTTGGCATAGTAGCTTAGATTGTTTTGATGAGTTCTGTTTTAAATTGCTTTATTATTCAATTACAGTTTGGAAATATGGTACACTCAAGGACTTGTGCTTATATCCAGTTTGCTACCAAATTCAAAGGTTGCTCTGGATTCAATTTCTGTTTGGTATGTGGGGAAAACCATTCTAGTATAGAAATAATTTATCTACAAACCTTGCTAGTCAGCTATGTCATTTATAAATTTAGATATTCAATATATGTTTAATGTAAGCACTTTTGGATTATTCGCAACATGAATTATTACAACTGGGACTTTATGGTAATGTTGGGTCTCAACACAGCTTCAAGGTATATATTTCTTGCCCTACAAATTGTTGATAAACATGATTACAACTTGGATAAAATTATAGCATATTTCTTATTTTATGGTTTTAATCTGAGAATTTGTTCCATGATTGTTGTATCTATATGTGCAACATAAGAGTTGGTAATGAGCTGGGAGCCTGGCGCCCTAAAATTGCTAGATTTTCAGTTGTAGTTGTGGTGGTCACATGCTTCATCATAAGCATCATTTTTGCCGCAGCAGTCATGTTACTGAAGACAAAATTGGCTATGTTATTCACAAGAAACACTGTGGTTATGAGCGTTATTTTTACAAGATCTTGAACATTCCTTTGTAGGATCTATTCCATGTTGTGAACAATGTTTTCCAAGCACATGGAAAATAGAAACATGTCAAATGAACATAGAAACATTTGACATTTGACATTTGTAGGATACTTTGTTGAAGCTATCAATATGCTCTATAAACTAGTTTGAATAAATTCTCTCCTTAAATTTGAAATTTACCAAACCATTTCTCTTCATCTATATTGAAACATTGATGACTGTTGAGTTGTTTTCCTTTGGAAATAGTAATTTCATCTAAAAAAATTTAGATTTATTACTACAAGGGGTGGGATATCTATTTCTTAATATAAAAGTGTGAAATCCATTACTAGCGAAACTTTCTAACATAAGAATTCATTCATACCTAAACAAACCTTTATGAATAGCTTTGACATTATTAATGGAAAGAAAGAAGGGTAAATTTTTTTGAGATTTACATGATGATTGATGATTATCTTGAAAATCCATTATTATTAGTAGCATGCTTGGTGTTATATCCATAGGTTATGCTATTTTAAAATACAATATTGCATAGAAAAATTCATGACACTTGAAAAGGATTATAAACAAAATTCTTTTTAATTTGTTGTTGTTTATATTTGCTAAAAACCCATTTACAAATGGTAATTATGAAGGAAAAAAATGTTAAGGTCACAATCAAGATTTGAGAAATCCATTGAAAGTGCAAGAACCTACACATAACTTAAAATTGTTATATGGAGAACCATGATCAACATAAAGAAACCCACTAATGCAAATTTGGTTATATGGTGTGGTTATATCTCAATAAAAAAGAGTTTTAAGGATGACAATGACAAGTTGTACATGACATGGAAGAGAACACTTTCTAGTTTAATCCACCCATGCCCATGAGGTTGGATTATAATAATAATAGAGAAAAAATATTTAAACTATTTGATACTTCCATGATGATTGATGAGGAAACCGTTATTACAAGTAATAACATACATTATTCGTGTTAGATTTATATATTATACTATTTAGAAATATAATTATGAATAAGAAAATTCATGATACTTGAAAAGAGTGATAAAAATGTTACAAAAAGAAATTAAAATAACAACTTCCAAGTTAATGGAAATGGCTTACAAAATAGTGTATAAGAATGTTTTCCATACCACATATCGAAACTTTCAAAATATTGAGAAAACAAAATATATATTACAAGGGGATGTGTAATATGTAAACGATCAAAGGTAGAATTTTGGAGAAATAACTAAATCTTGATTACAAGATCTTGAATGTTCCTTTGTAGGATCTATTCCATGTTGTGAACAATATTTTCCAAGCACATGGAAAATAGAAACATGTCAAATGAACATAGAAACATTTGACATTTGACATTTCTAGGATACTTTGTTGAAGCTTCCAATATGCTCTATAAACTAGTTTGAATAAATTTTCTCATATTTGAAATTTACCAAACCATTTCTCTTCATCTATATTGAAACATTGATGAGATTTGAGTTGTTTTCCTTTGGAAATAATAATTTCATCTAAAAAATTTTGGATTTATTGCTACAAGGGGTGGGATATCTATCTCTTAATATAAAAGTGTGAAATCCATTACTAGCGAAACTTTCTAACATAAGAATTAATTCATAGCTAAACACAAATTTATGAATAGTTTTGACATTATTAACGGAAAGAAAGAAGGGTAAAACTTTTTGAGATTTACATGATGACTGATGATTATCTTGAAAATCCCTTATTATGAGTAGTAGCATGCTTGGTGTTAGATCCATAGGTTACACTATTTTAAAATACAATATTGCATATAAATATTCATGACACTTGAAAAGGATCATAAATATAGTTATTTTTAATTGGTTGTTGTTTATACTTTCTATAAACCCATTTACGAATGGTAATTATGAAGGAAAAAATTGCAAAGATTTGGGAGAATTATCCAAAGCATGACGTGGGCAGAATGTAGTTTCATACCTTAATTGGAAGATATAGAAAAGGATTTCCTCTAGAGAAGAGATAGGTTTTAAATCTATGCAAGCTCTTAAGGAAAGAGGGAAATATATATTGATTAAATATATATCCAAGGATATCAAAAAAAGTTAGAAATAACAAGGAATTGCTACAAACTACTAGAGAACATATTTTCAATTCATGGCAGGTAAATGTTTTGTTGGAGGTATTTCCATCCATTCAATATCCTTGAAAATGAAGATTTTGACATGGAATATCAGAGGACTAAATAGTAAAGGGAAACAAAGATATCTTAGAGATAGGATCTGGATGGAAAAGTCATACATAGTAATCTTACAGGAGACTAAACTAGTGGAGGAAAAATTAATCCTCATTATTGGAAGTTTTTGGAGAGGGTGTCAATGCATGTCACTTAATGTTAAAGGCAGTGCAGGAGGATTGCAATTTTGTGGAATCCTCTCTAGGTGATATTCCAAGATTGGTTTATTAGATTTAGATTATTAACAGTAAAATTATGATATATAGGAATGACAAAGGAAGTCTATATAATGGTGGTGTATGGTCCCACAGTCATAACAGAGAAATGTCTCTTCTTGGAGCAATTTTTAAACGTCAAATAGGTAGTGGGTAACTCATTATGGGTGGTTGGCAGAGATTTTAACTTGATTGCATCACTTCAAGAGAATAAAGGAGGTATTCGTAGATTGGAATCTAAAGCAACATCTTTTGATAGATATATAGAACAACTCAAGTTGGTTGATATTCCAACTATTAATGGTTTGTATACCTTGAATAACCGTCGAGGAGGGAAACAATAAATAGCAAGTCGATTAGACTGCTTCCTTCTCTTTGATCAGTTGATGCAAAAATACATCTTTATGAAAGCAACAATTTTACCTTGCCTCAGATCAGAACACTAGCAGATGAGACTGGAGTTAGATTTCAAGGAAGCCCCTCACAATAATCGTTTTAGGTTTGAAACCTTTTGATTCCAAGATCCAAACTTCCTCAAACTCTTAAATCAGCGGTGGCAAGAGATTGAATTCTATGGATTGAATAAAATGCAATGTTTTCAATTTAAGCCTAAAATCCTGAAGGAGCGGGTGTAAGTATGGAATAAAAGGTTTTCGGAAATATACTACATGACAAAGCTAAAATGGAAGGTGAGATGCAACAGATACAACAATGTACCATCTTGGAAGGTTGCTCTTCGGAATTGATAGTTCAAGAAGGGATCACATTAGGTAAACTTGAGCAACACCGCAAATAAGAAGAAACACTTTGGCGACAAAAATCAAGGGTTCAATGGCTCCAAGAAGGGGAAAAAAATTCCAAGTTCTTCCACAACTCTATGTTGCAACATTGTCATGACAACAAAAAAATTTCTATAATGGGAGATGATGGTGAGAGAAAGATCCTTCAGCAAGACATCGAATCTGAGCTACTAAGGTACTTCCACTATACTCTTTCAGAAAAATAATCTCCTAGACAATCATCCATTAACTTGGTCCTCCATCATATCCCTAAACTTATTTCTACATAATAGAACCGGGTGCTTATGTGACCCATATCTTTTCAGAAGGTTGAAATCGTTCACATTGGCTCAACTTCTCTGCAAATCCTTTGAATTTGAAGCATTTTATATCATTAATCATAGTTTTTTAGTTGGCTCAACTTCTTTGCGAATCCTTCAACTCTAAAACAATCATTGTTTTTTAGTTAAAAATTTAAAAAGTTGGTATTTTTATTTTAAAAAGTCGTATTCTAACTAGACTTCTTTTTTTCCCTGAAAATCATGGAAATTCCGGTAAGATTTTAAGAAAATCGGGCAGGGATTTTTAAAAATCCTGGTTATAGCTATCAAACTTCAATATTTTGGGTGCCCTAGAGGTTTTTAATGGCGCTAAATCCATTTACACCATCAAAACATGATTTAAACACTGCTACTGCAAGATTTCTTAAATTTTTTTTCCCAGATTCCAACCACTTTTAGCCGTCCGGGAAATTCCTCCGCCTCCGTAGACAACTCCTTTAAAAAATTAAGGAAGGTTGGTAGTGTGATTAATATTTTAAAATTTAAATATAATTTGATTATGAAGGAAGTGCTTTTTATATTCAACTTTGTTAATATCACAAAGGTTAAAGATTCTTTTATCCCAATGGTGTTTTGGAAATGGATCAACTCTCAATTTCATTATGGCACTCATGAGAGTTTTATTTTATTTTAACAATGTTTATTTTCTTTTTTTCCATAGTCAAAATTGAAACATATTTTTGATATTTAAGATTTGGGTTGATGAAATTTTTAGTTTTCATTTTCCCAACCCTTTATCACTCCACTATTTTTTCTCAAATTTTCACATAATAATATTTTTAATATCATAAATATTTTTCAAATTTATTTTCGCCTTTATACACCCTTGCTTAAGCCTGACGTGGTCTTGATGAAAGTTAGAAGTGAAGTGATTAAATTCGAAGTTTGTGGAATTTCATTCCTAGGTGAATTTGTTTGATGAATTTGGCAAATTTCAAGCCAAATATGAACACAAATAATTTCACAAAATTCTTCTAAATTTATATTGAAATTTGTTTCAAGTTCATTATGAAATCACAGGAAATTTAAAAGGGTTTGTAATAAAAATAGAATAAAAAACTACAAAACCCTAAAGTCTAAAATTTACTCACTAAAAGAAAAATCTAGGTTGCCTACACTAATTGAATGCCAAACTTGACAACGAGGGAAAGAGGAGGATGTCGAGAGTTGTGTCATTAATCTATGTAGGAGATGATTTTTTTTAATAATATTTTTCATTTCTATGTGTTTATCTTTATCTTCCCAATTTTGATATGTTGATTTTTCATTTATATCATACATTGTTAAATTATATAAATTTATATATTTATAAAAAATTATAATAGAAGAGTAATATTATAATCCCCATTGGGGGTGTCCAATCACTTGGACAAGTGGGTGGGCAGCAATTAAGGCCCGCCCGACCCTAAGCGACACGCCCGCTGACTCAACATGCTTGCACAAGTGAGTGGTCAAGAGCCTCGGGGCAGGCATCATATCGGTAGGGTGGTCGTCATGTTAATATGGAGGAAGGACGTGCTCTACTCACTTCTGTTATGTGGGCAATGGTGAAGGTGGGATTCGAGGCCTGTGTTGACGATATCACCTGCTGGCTCTCAAGCCCTGGCTTGAGCTCCACTGGCTTGGACAAATCAAAGGAACAGACCCGTTGGGAAGCCGAGGTGATCAGTGGGAAACGAGAAGGTATCCCAGCAGTGGCTTTGGCACGTGTGATGTGAACGAGGAGGAAGACGAGGGAGGAGGTAAGGATTTTAGAACGGTGGATGTGTGCTAGTCTGGGCGAATTGGGCTCGACGCCCGGGGGCCGGTTTATTAGCAACCCCTCAGCATCTCAACTCCTAGGTGGTTCTGCCTCGGACTGGAGGGGAATTATAGAATACCAGCAATGTTAATTTGTGGGTGTTGGACCCTCTACACCTCCCTGGGTGATAACCGCAAGAGTGGGGGGTGGGGGAGGTTGTTTGTATCTCATTTATGACACCCGAGAGACGTAGGTTGAGGTCCGTGTGAACCTCAACCAAGGGTTAGGTGACATAACAAGGGAGTCTCGGATGAGCAATATGGAAACGACTGTTGAAATTTGCAACAAGAAACAATGAAATTGGCATCCAGAAACAACATCCAGAAATGGCTACTATGCAAGGCTTTTGATTTAATTATTCCTTAATTAAATTGAAAGAAAAATGTGTCAAATTTATTTATCCGTTAAATAAATTGGACAATAAATTGTAATCTTATCTCATAATCACTTGTAATAGTTAACTGAGTGTGATAGAATTAGTTAGCTCATGAAATTCGAGTTGAGGATGGTTGGTGAGGCATGTAGAGTGATTCTATTTGTTTTAGAGTCCAAGATGCAGTTAAAGTATTATTTTAATGCATGAGAAATTAGTTAACTCAATTAAGTGAGTTAAATTCAGTCTAACTAGTTGTAACTTATTGTTGCATTAGTGAGAGGTCAAGTGAATTAAATCAGATTTAATTCATGTACAGTGATCTGTCAAGTGACTGATGATTTACTATTAATAGTTGCATGCATGTCAGTTCTGATGAAGACCCTGTTGAGACAGAAGTTAAAGGGATGTTATCTATCAATTGTATTATTAGTAAATTGTCGGCGCACAATTAGACAACCATAGGATTTCCCATGATGAATTGCGCAGTTTTGGAAGGTTGAATTTCCTAATTAATAGGGATCAATTGTTCTTATAACTACGCAAGCAAGGAAGGCAAACAATAGGCATGAAATTGGCTAAGTATTGGTCGATTTTGTTCGGATCAGTGTGAGACAGTTGGTAGAGTGCAACAGACTCTTGTGAGAAGAGAGCATTGTATTGTTACATGATTCCTAGGTTCATTATACAATAGAGATAGAGGGGTTTTGAGCAGTTACTTTCCCTAGAAAAATATCTTGTGTTGTGGATTGATTTGCTTTCTCTTACTTGGTGTGATTATGCGATCGTGTTTAATTTTCACAAATTAATTTTAGAAGGATAGTATCTTGCTCTAGTATATTGCATGATTATATTGAATCCATTGGTATACATATTTTTTGTATAGTTTCTACATGGTATCAGAGCACCAGGAATCACAATCGTGGAGAAGAAATTGAGTTTGTGTTGAACAATATTCAAACATGCTGATACTTTCTTTGGAGCGACAAGCAGATCAAGATGGCTTTCAATGGATTAAGATTGGAATATGCACTTGAGGGAAATTCCAATTATATTGCATGGAAATATAGAATGGAGGAATTTGTGGAGGACAATAGGTTGAAATAATTCATTGATAATGATATTCCCAAGCCCGCAACATCAGACGTCACTCTTCTTGATGCTTGGAAAAAGAAGGTAGAAAGGGCGAGGAGGATCTTATTAGAGGGAATTCAAGATCACATTGTCTCGAGTCTCCATGGAAACGTGACTCCATATGCTATGTGGAAGGCCTTGACAGATCTGTTTTAGAACAACAGTGACCAAAGGAAGTTGGCACTGAAGGACAAGCTCATGAAAATCAAGAAGGGGGAGGGCGAGACGATACCAATATATTTGGTGAAGTTCACTCAATGTTGATATGTGCTTGGAAGTGCTGGTGTGACCGTAGCAGATGATGACTTGGTAAGCCTAACACTTCTAGGCCTTCCCAAGAGCTGGCATAGTTACCAGGACTCGGTTAATGGGAGGGATAAGTTACCAGATTGGGAGCGAATTTGGTCAGGTTTGGTACAAGAATAATTCGGGCGGAATACCAGGGATGGATCCTCATCCAAGACTAATGACGAGGAAGTTTGTGCCTTGGCCAGTGAGGCAAATAAGGCCAAGGGAAATAAATACCAAGGAGAAGCAGGCAAGAAATACTTTTCCAAGATCATATGTTTTCACTGTCACAAGCATGGGAACTACGCTAAAATTTGTCCACAAAAGAAGGCAAGAAAGAAGGAGCCTGCAATTGCAGTAGGTGAAGCATTGGCTTCACAGTTAGAGCTTGATTTACTCTCATATGCATGGCCAACAGTGTAATGGGATGCATGTGGTATTTAGACAACGGTGCCTCGTTCCATATGACGAGGGATAGAGATCTCTTCAGTGACTTGGAGGAGAAGGACCTCCAATATAACATAGAGTTTGGAGATGACGGGAGGTATAGCCTGAAATTCATAGTTACAATTACCTTTCAGAGGGAGAATGTCTCTCATCTTATACTAGCAGATGTTTTGTATGTTCCAGGCCTAAGGAAGAATCTTGTCTCCATAGTGGTATTGGAAAATCGTGGTTATGAGGTAATGTTTAGAAAATGAAAGGTGTTCCTTAAACACATAGCCACGAGACAAGTGAAGCACATAGGTTCAAGAGTCAAGAACTTGTATGATTTTGATGTTGAGGATGCATGCAAGGCTTTGAGGAGTAAAGAAGTGGTTAGTGACTTGGTGGTTGAGAGGGAGCAATTATATCTCAACATGCAGCCTCAGAAGCATTCTCAGAAGGTTGTGGAGCAGCCATAATTGGAGAAGCAGAGAGGATATTGAGTGGAATAGTCCACTCAAGCAGAGACCTCCAGGAGGGAAAAATTTCAAGCTAGAAAGGTAGAGGGAGTACATGTAGCTATACCTCCATTTGTGAGGTGGGGTGGTGTTCAGAATTAATTCCAAGAAGAAATTTGGGCAGGGTTCATTGAGATGGTGTGTCTCATGGATCGAACCTGGCTTCAAGGAGCCCACAATACAAAAGTCGCAAGAAGGATCAGTTAGATGGATGCAGTCAGATGTTGGGAAGACAAAAATCAGAGTGACATGTGTCGGATATTGGAGTGAAAATCAGAGTTGGCAGGAGTGCAAAGTGCATGGATGTAGATTTCAGCAACGTAGAAAGTCCAGTAGACATGTGCAGTAGCTAGTAGCAGTCAAAAGACTCTGATGATAGATGCATTATAATGATTCATTTTTTTTGAGGCTATTCAGTTTCAGGATAGTTTCATGTGCGAAAAACACTAGAGAAGTGTTCAAGAACATTCCAAAGGTACCGGATTGGGACAGATTGATTCCTTTCTTGTTGAGAGGGAGTGTTGAAATTTGCAACAAGAAAGAGTGAAATTGGCATCCAGAAACAACATCCAGAAAATGGCACCCAAAAATGGCTACCATGCAAGGCTTTTGATTTAATTATTCCTTAATTAAATTGAAAGAAATATGTGTCAAATTTATTTATCCCTTAAATAAATTGGATAATAAATTGTAATCTTATCTCGTAATCACTTGTAATAGTTAATTTAGTGTGATAGACTCAGTTAGCTCACGAAATTTTAGTTGAGGGTGGTTGGTGAGGCATGTAGAGTAATTCTATTTGTTTTAGAGTCCAAGTTGCAGTTAGTGTATTAGTTTAATGCATGAGAAATTAATTAACTCAATTAAGTGAGTTAAAGTCAGTCTAACTAGTTGTAACTGATTGTTGCACTAGTGAGAGGTCAAGTGAGTTAAATCAGATTTAATTCACATGTAGTGATATGTCAAGTGACTGATGATTTACTATTAATAGTTGCATGCATGTCAGTTCTGATGAAGACCCAGTTGAGACAAAGGTTAAAGGGATGTTATATATCAGTTTTATTATTAGTAAATTTTCGGTGCACAATTAGACAACCATAGGATTTCCCATGATTTATTGCGCAGTTTTGGAAGGTTGAATTTCCTAATTAATAGGGATAAATTGTTCTTAGAATTACACAAGCAAGGCAGGCTGAACAGAGGCAAGAAATTGGCTAAGTGTTGGTGGATTTTTTCTGGATCAGTGTGAGACAGTTGGTAGAGTGCAATAGACTCTTGTGAGATAGAGGGGTTTTGATCAATTTCTTTCCCCATAAAAAATATCTTGTGTTGTGGATTGATTTGCTTTCTCTTACTTGGTGTGATTGTGCGATCGTGTTTAATTTTACACAAATTAAATGTAGAAGGATTTAGTATCTTGCTATAGTCTATTGCATGATCAGATTGAATCCATTGGTATACATATTTTTTGTATAATTTCTACATGGTATTAGAGCACCAAGAATCACAATAATGGAGAAGAAATTGAGTTTTTGTTAAACAATATTCAAACTTGCAGATACTTTATTTGGAGCGAAAAGCAGATCAAGATGGCTTTCAATGGATTAATATTGGAATATGCACTTGAGGGCAGTTCTAATAATATTGCATGGGAAGAAATAATGGAGGTAGCTCTAGAGGACAACAGGTTGAAATATTTCATTGATAATGATATTCCCAAGCTCGCAGCAGCAGATGCCTATTTTCTTGATGCTTGGCAAAAGAAGGTAGCAAGGGTGGGGAGGATATTATTAGAGGGAGTTCGAGACCACATTGTCTTGAGTCTCCATGGCAAGGAAAATCCATATGCTATGTGGAAGGCTTTGACAGATATGTTTCAGAACACCAAATACCAAAGAAAGTTGGCGCTGAAGGACAAGCTCAGGAAAATCAAGAAGGGGGAGGGAGAGACGGTACCAACATACTTGGTGAAGTTCACTCAATGTCGAGATGAGATTGGAAGTGTTGGTGTGACCGTAGTAGATGATGAATTGGTGAGCCTAACACTTCTAGGCCTTCCCAAGAGCTGGCATAGTTACCAGGACTCAGTGAATGGGAGGGAGAAGTTACCAGATTGGGAGCAACTTTGGTACAAGAAGAATTTAGGCGGAATACCAGGCATGGATCCTCATCCAAGAATAATGACGAGGAAGATTGTGCCTTGGAAGGTAAGGAAAAGAAGGCCAAGGGAAATCAATCCCAAGGCGAAGTGGGAAAGAAATAATTTTCCAAGATCAGATGTTTTCACTGTCACGAGCATGGGCACTATGCTACAAATTTTCCACAAAAGAAGGCAAGCAAGAAGGAGCCTGCAGTTGTAGCATGTGAAGAATTTACTTCACAGTTCAAGCTTGATTTTAATCTCATTTCATGCATGGCCAACAGTGTATGGGATGCATGTGGTATTTAGACAACTATGCCTCATACCATATGACGAGGGATAGAGATATTTTCAGTGACTTGGAGGAGAAGGACCTCCAACAGAACATAGAGTTTGGAGATGGCGGGAGGTATAGCGTGACCTGCATAGGTACAGTTAACTTTCAGAGGGAGAATGGCTCTCATCTTAGACTAGCAGATGTTTTGTATGTTCCAGGCCTAAGGAAGAATCTTGTCTCCATAGTGGTATTGGAAAACCATGGTTATGAGGTGATTTTTAGAAAAGGAAAGGTGTTCCTTAAACACATAGCCACGGGACAGGTCAAGAAGATCATTTTAAGAGTCAAGAACCTATATGCTCTCGAGGTTGAGGATGCATTCAAGGCTTTGAGGAGAAAATCAGTGGTTAATGACTTGGTGGTTGAGAGGGAGAAATTATCTCTCAACATGCAGCCTCAGAAGCAGTCTCAGAAGGTTGTGGAGCAGCCACAATAGGAGAATCAGAGAGGAGATCGAGTGGAAGAGTCCACTCAAGCAGAGATCTCCAGGAGGGGAAAATTTCGAGCTAGAAAGGTAGAGGGAGTACATGCAACTATACCTCTAGATGTGAGGTGGGGTGATGTGCAGAATTAATTCCAAGAAGAAATTGGGGCAAGGTTCATTGAGATGGTGTGTCTCATGGATCAAACCTAGCTATGAGGAGCCCACAATACAACAGTAATAGGAAAGATCAGTTAGATTGATGTTGTCAGACGTCAGGAAGACAAAAATCAGAGTGACACGTGTCGGATATTGGAGCGCAGATCAGAGTTGGCAGCAGTGCAGAGTGCATGGATGTAGATGTCAGTAGTGCAGAAAGTCCAATAGACATGTGCAGTAGCTAGCAGCAGTCAGAAGACTCTGATGATAGATGCATTATACTGATTCATTTGTTTGGAGGCTATTCAGTTTCAGGATTTTTGCATGTGTGAACAACACTAAAGAATTGTTGCATGCAAGAACATTCCAAAGGTACCAGATCGGGACAGATTGATTCCTTTCTTGTTGAGATGGAGTGTTGAAATTTGCAACAAGAAATAATGAAATTGGCATCTAGAAACAACATCCAGAAAATGGCACCCAGAAATGGCTACCATGTGAGGCTTTTGATTTAATTATTCCTTAATTAAATTGAAAGAAATATGTGTCAATTTTTTTTATCCCTTAAATAAATTGGACAATAAGTTGTAATTTTATCTCATAATCACTTGTAATAGTTAACTGAGTGTGATAGACTCAGTTAGCTCATGAAATTCGAGTTGAGGGTGGTTGGTGAGGCATGTAGAGTAATTCTATTTGTTTTAGAGTCCAAGTTGTAGTTAGTGTATTAGTTTAATGCATGAGAAATTAATTAACTCAATTAAGTGAGTTAAAGTCAGTCTAACTAGTTGTAACTGATTGTTGCACTAGTGAGAGGTCAAGTGAATTAAATCAGATTTAATTCACATGTAGTGATTTGTCAAGTGACTGATGATTTACTATTAATAGCTGCATGCATGTCAGTTTTGATGAAGACCCAGTTGAGACAGAGGTTAAAGGGATGTTATCTATCAGTTGTATTATTAGTAAATTTTCCGCACACAATTAGACAACCATAGGATTTCCCATGATGTATTGCATAGTTTTGGAAGGTTGAATTTCCTAATTAATAGGGATCAATTATTCTTAGAATTGCGTAAGGAAGGTAGGTTGAGAAGAGGTAGGAAATTGGCTAAGTGTTGGTCAATTGTTTTCGGATCAGTGTGAAACAGTTGGTAGAGTGCAACAGACTCTTGTGAGAAGAGCGCATTGTATTGTTTCATGATTCCTTGGTTCATTATACAATAGAGATAGAGGGGTTTTGAGCAATTTATTTCCCCAGAAAATTATCTTGTGTTGTAGATTGATTTTCTTTCTTACTTGGTGTGATTTTGCAACTGTGTTTAATTTCCGAAAATTAATTGTAGAAGGATTTAGTATCTTGCTCTAGTATATTGCATGATTAGATTGAATGCATTGGTATACATATTGTTTGTATAATTTCTACAACGACTTGGAGTATTCGAGAAGTCATCAGTGAGGCTGAGCGGGAAGTTTGGATGTCGCGAGAATGTGGGCAGCCACGTCGTGGTGGTTTCGACCGAGGAATGGATCCCAGAGCAACTCCCGAAGACCCCAGTTCACACTCGGAGTCAACGGAGAGCCCGCACTCAGCAGCGGCCATGGCTGTCTCCCTGGCTCAATCCCCCGACGAAATTGAGGTGCTAGTCACCCTTGATGCCATTTCCACCAAGCTACACCAAATTCAACTCAACCTGGACACCCTGCATGAGCATATCTACAATGACCAGAATTAACTTGAGGCTTACATTTGTGCGGTTCAAAGCCATAGACAGAGACCATTGAGGCCCTGGAGAGTCTGCGTCGCATCTTGAGGCCTTCTCAAGACCACCTCTGTGCCTTGGAGTCTCAAATGGATCACATCAACTACCACTTGCACCACCAAGACCGTTTCTTTGTGGCTCCTCCACCAGGTCCACTACATCCTCCTTCTTGAGGATAGCTTTGTTTTGTCCTTGTTTTTCAAATTTTGTGGCTAATAACCAAGTGCTTCGAATGCCTTGGCCAACACCCCGGATCCATGGGCACTGTTTTCCGTTGAGGGTGACTAAATGTAATCGATCCATGGTGGCTCCTCTTGTAAATCATGTTTTTAAGATGATAATATAATACTAGGTTTTGACCGACAAAAAAAATAAAAAAAATTCTAATAAAATATGTCTATGGGGTGGGGCTTGTTGGCTATTGAGTGTTTTGCTAAAATACTTATTGGTAAAGGTCACAGTTCAAATCCTAGAGGTGAGCCCACTAGGGTGAATTTAAAAATTATTAAATTTAAACATATATAATATTTTAATTTCTAAATCTCATTATCATGTGTGTATATATGTGAATTTTCTATTTTCATTTTTATTTTTTTTATACTATACACATTTAAATTATATAAATTAATATATTCGAAAGTGTGATATTCAATAAAATATAAAAGTTATATATAAATAAAATATATGTAAATATAAAAAATAATTATTATTATTTTTTAATTTTATTATGGTTTATGATTTTCAAATGTGTGTTGGTTTATTTCTATTTATACCATATACATTTAAATTATATAAGTTTAAAAATTTATAGAAATTTATAATAAAAGTATATATTTTAATAATATATGCAAGTCAAATGTATAAAAAATATATGTTTATTAAAAGAAAATAACAAATGGGTGATTTAGGTTAAGTTAGAAGTAATTTGGAAAACCATCTCTCATGTTTTTAACCTATTATACCTTAAAAAAATCAACATACTCTATTTTTAATAATCCAAAATATAATTTCATAATTTTATTGTTGTGACAACTTCATTAAAGTTAACTAGTTAAAGACAATTTGTTTATTTTATTTTTCTAGCAAGAAAAACTCAAATCATTACTGATTGATTAAGCAAGTTATTTAATTTGTTGACTTATTAATTAGGAGAAATTAATTAATGAAAAGAAAATATATTTTTTAAGTTGATGGTAAAAATGTTTCTAAGAATAGGAGGTGGTTGGGGACAGTTGGAAAAAAAAAACAGTTACCTACTTCTCTGAGGATAAAGCTGAATCCCAGAGGAGGAGTAGGGATTATGTGCTAGATGGTAAAGGGGAGTATTTTCTAGAGTTGGTTGTGATCAGTTGAAAATAACTCACAGCAACCCTTGTAAAACCATATTTTTTGAGTTTGACTGGATAGGCCATCCAGAGGTCATAGCAGAAAGAGAATCTAATCCACTATTAACTTGGGACACTGTCCAGATTCTGGAGCTAGGGGGCAAGTGGAGGACGTAATAGCCTCCCTTAATGGTTGGGAGGACCACAACTTGAATCTGCCTAAAAATATAAGTATTACTGTGAAATTTAAACAAGTTAATACTAGAAATTGAAAGTTTTTCCATAGTGTTACAGATGAGCAGGTACTACTCTATTTAAAAATATATAAATGTATATATGTTTAAGACAAGAAATGAAGTCTGTAGGTAATATTACTCTTTCCTGTTATTACGATAAGACAGAACAATGTAATATTAATACTCAATCTTTCTTTGTTGTTAATACTTAGACAGAATAAGTTGAAGCATTACCTATTCCTTATATGTCGTGAAAAAGATAATAGAAAACTGATTATATATATACAATTGAAAATAAAAAGAAATATTCTGTAGCTCAAACAAAATAGAACCTAAAGAATGCAGGAAAACGATGTATAAAGGATTAAGCACAATCTCCCATGATTTTTTTTCTTGCTATTGTAATAATTGCAGGTATATATATTTCTTAACAGGAATAGAATATGTTCTATAGAAAAACGCAATCATATTTCTGCAAATATAGACCAGATCAACCAAAATAAGGGATTAACAGAGTCGATGGATTGTTGACCTTAGTTATGGGTGTGAACCCCAAACCGAGATACATTGTCTGCAGCCATTAAAACCAGACTAAACATTGACATTATCTTGTAGTGGTCCAGTCACCATAGCATGGAATCTAACAAAATATTATAGAAAATAAATTAAGATATAAAACTCTGTGAAGAGAATAACTGAAAATAAGGTGGTATGGT
Organism: Pinus albicaulis; assembly: GCA_034641835.2. Classification (NCBI taxonomy): domain Eukaryota; kingdom Viridiplantae; phylum Streptophyta; class Pinopsida; order Pinales; family Pinaceae; genus Pinus; species Pinus albicaulis. The sequence continues at coordinate 1,313,844,924 of CM076578.1, read as the reverse complement.
ACTCATTATCAGTGAAAACCTGGCATGAAAATTCTTTTCGTCAGAAAGAAAATGATAGGAAAATATAAGTTAAGCGTTATTCTGTAGATTCGTTCCTTATAACAATATTCAATAGTGAAAAGACGAAATTGCCCAAATTACTGTTTGTAGCATAAAAGAAAATTTACATGCAAAGGAAAACATGCCAAGAATTGAACGAGAAATCTTATTACCCTGAAATGCGATGATATGATTTATTAAGCTCTAGAAACAGAAAGAGTTATTTTCAAAACAGTATATAATCATTCCAAATATAACATTACATGCTAGGGCATAGTCCCAAAATGTATAAAATGACATGCAACAGAGCTAAGAAAAACCCTCTGTTCTCAAAATAAAACTCGGGTAAAAACCCAAAGGATTCTTCTTCAATTGATAAAACATTGCTACAAATTTTGAAACCCTAGGTCGGGTATAAAACCCTCTTTACTATTGGTGCATAGTCATAAATAGAAAGTCGAATACTCTAAACAAGAAGCGGAACAAAAGACTAAAAACGTAGGTTTGGTCTCCCTTCGAAGTAACAGGGTACTTGTGTAGCCAACAATGGAGTTGTTAGCTGAGGTCGTGACGACTACAGTGAATAACCATTAGAGAAGTTTTTGCTTGATGGTTTGGCGGGTTGGAATTCACTAACCTACAACAAGATAAAACAATCCAGTGATGAGGATCAAAATTTATATGCATAAAACCAATAATAAACTAGAATATCTAAACTCAGTATAATATGGTGCGGATAGTTACTTGAAGAAGGGAAACTTCAATTTGTCCGCACTGCGAAAGCATTGAACCACAAAGATTATACTTCTAAATACAAAACGAATGACTGATTTTATTTAAACTCTGCGGTAAGCAAGAGGAAAAGTAATCCCAGGAAAGATAGCTATACCATTGTTTCTTTTCTAAGTGACATATCCTCTTTGTAACCGCAGTCATTTGAACAGATTTGAAGCGCCACACCTCTCTGCAGGGTTTTATCAAACAAGAAATAGAACTCAGCTGAATAAGTCGATGGGGAAGCTCTAAAAGCCAGAGGTCGAGTAAACAGAACCTTGATAGCAGAGCAGTGGAGCAATTCTGCAAGGGAAATGGCAAACCTAAATGGGGTTTGAGGCGGAGTACCCAAAGAAGAAGCAGAGCTCTGAACCACACCAAAAATCATTGAATCAATCCTTTAGCTCTTAGTTAGACTGCAGTGAATTCCGGGGTTTCCCTTGGAAACCATGAAGAATCCGAGGCAATCTACAATTTTCCAAGGTTAGTAAAAGCTTGGTACTGATAAGTAATAAATGGAGTTGACATATACTCCATGGAGGGTTAATATCTTTTCCAAGTGGAGTATTGTGTATTCCGAAGTTAAATGTTGTCATAAATTACCATAATTAGATTTGATTCACATTATAATCAAAGTGAATTTTATCACTGCTTGAATTGTGAATAATTTATTATAATGTTCTGAACTCAGTAATGACTGGTATATTTTATGCGTAGAGATTATTCATACCAATTTTTTCTAACATAAACCATAGCTGAAATAATTGAACTCAGCGCTAATTACAATGGATGTTTGTTAATATCATTGGTATGTGTATTGCGTAATATGGTGAAATGATTTTATGTTTATATTTTATAGAAGTAGGTAATTTTTTTTTTTTTTTTATATAGTAGTAAATAAATTAAGGATGAAGGTGACAAGTGGTATCAAAGCAAGTTACTACGCTAGGACCCTAAGGGTCGACTAACGATGAAGCTGTGTATGTAAATAGTGCACAGAGAGAGAGAGAGAGAGATAATGAGAGGAGCTATAGCATCACAATCACAACAAGAGGAAACTCAAGCACCAACAGTCATGAACCCAGAAATGTGGGTTCAGTTAAGTGTAGATCAACATCAAAAGACCAATCTGTTGCTTGAAGAACAGTAGCATCAAACTAGTTTCTTGTTGAACACAGTACAACAATTACAAGAGGAAATGCTAAGAGTCCGGAAGGATAATGTGCGACTGTTACAAGATTAGGAGAAAATATTAAAGAGTTTATCAGACAAAAAAAATCAGGAGATGGATCATCCAAGTGCTGAAAGAGGGTTACCAGTAGATGATGATTAGCAAGTGAGAATTAATATTACAGACAGAGTTGAAAAGAGTCCCTCCCAGAGAAGCAAAAATAAGAATTAAAATGAGGCAGAGTCGGGCAATCTGTCTGATCAGCAAGACATTAAGAGACAGAAAGTAGAATTGTAGGGAGAATTCCGCAAAATTAAACCACCGACGTTTGATGGTGAGGCAGAGGAGGTGGCCAAAGCCTGGTTAATTAATATGAATAAGTACTTTCATGTATATGAATATAATAGCAATCTGAAGGCCAGATTGGCTATATACCAATTACGAGAAAAGGCCACCTTGTGGTCAGAAGAAGTGAAAAATGTATGCAGCATTGATGAACAGGACATTACTTGGGAATTGTTTCAGCAACATTTTAAAGACAAGTACTTGACAGAAAGATTTTATGATGACAAAGCTAAGGAATTTCATGATCTACGGTTGGGACAAATGACCATGGATGATTATGTCACCAAATTCACTTCCCTGTTACATTATGTTCCTTATCTCTGAGAGGAAAAGGCCAAGGTGCAGAGGCTCCTGAGTAGCCTACCGACTCATATGAGAGAACGAATAGAATTTGTTAATCCTCAGACCATGGATGAAGCCATTCGTAAAGAAAAAATGTGCTATCAGCAGTCCAAGGCCAAGGGTGAAGGAGGAAAAATTTGGTAGCCAAAGAAAATTCAGAAAAGTAATTCCAATTTCAAAAGCAGTGAAAGTGGCAACTTTAAAGGCACAGTGAGAAATTCTATTAGTAAGAAATTTGGTAGAAATCACCAAAGAACCAAATGGCTAGTGGAAGAAAAGCCCACATAAGCATCTAGTAAGCCAGAGCAGGGACATATTACTAAACCTCCTCTACAGTGCTGGGGTTGTGGGGAGGCTCATTATTATAAAAACTATCCACAAAGAACCAGAAACGATACTATGGCAAATCTGCAGGAAGCATCTACAGTGGGGGATGTGGCGCGTAACATACCTCGCATCAATGCAGCTTTGGAAGACCGGCAAGGTGATTATCAGCCCACAATGATTGAATTAGAAGGTACCTTACTAACTAAACCTGTTTCAATTTTGGTATATCCTAGAGCAAGTTTGAGTTATGTAAGCCCTAAATTAGTGGAAATGTGCAAATTAAAAGAACAGAAATTTAAGAATTCCTGGTTAGTATAGCTAGCTACTGGGGCAAAATGAAAGGTAATTGCAAAGATTCTGAATTATACATTGGAAGTGGCAGAACAACAGTTACAGGTAGATTTAAATATTTTACCCTTGGGATATTATGATGTGTTATTGGGCATGGATTGGTTAGAAAGACATTGGACCTTAGTGGATTGTAAAGAAAAGATCATTTACTATAGAATTCAAGATGGCACGCGAAAAGAGATTCAAGGAATTAAAAAGCCAGTACAATTACGTCCAATCATAGCATCTCAAATGGGTAAGTGTATCATAAAAGGATGCTAGCTGTATGCAATTCAAGTGGGGTACACAGACTCCAAGGAAAAGTCACCAATAATGGAGGATATCCCTGTAGTACAGGAATTTCTGGATGTTTTTCCAAAAAACATTCCTAGTTTACCACCTAAGAGGGATATTGACTTCACCATAGAGTTGTTGCCAAGAGCCTCCCCGGTGTCAAGAGCTACTTATAGAATGAGCATGCCAAAACTAACTGAACTGAAAATGCAGCTACAAGAGCTGCTAGAAAAAGGCTATATCCGTCCAAGTGTGTCTCCATGGGGAGCACTAGTCCTATTTGTTAAAAAGAAAGACGGAACCTGTTAGGTCCCTATATCACTAGTATAGTCCCTTATTATTGTTAGTGTAAACCCCTTATTGTTATTATTGTACCCTTGTAGCCCCCATTTTGTTATTATTGTGCCCTTAAATTATTATTGTTAGGTCGGCTAGGATTACATTGTGGCCCACTACGATTACATTATGGCCCCATGGACTCCTATATATAGAAAGGAGGTTTTGTAAATTGTATCATCCAAGAATTGTTCATTTATGTAATGTATTGGAGGTTTCCCCCTCGAAGTGGCTCATTTATAAGGCGTTTATATCTCTTTTCTTCTTTTTTTGGAGCTGGTTACACAACATTTGGTATCAGAGCTTTGGATTCTAGGGTTTCGCTGCTCCAAACAGGTCATCGTGGCATTTTCGCTATAAATTTTTTTCTACGAAGCTTCCGAAGCTGAAATTTTTAGGGTGCGAAGCTGAAATCTTGAGGAAGGTTGTCTAAAAATTTCAGATCTTGGTTCGCAATATTTGAGGAGATATCATCTGTGGAAGTTAGGTATTTTTTCAGGCTCATAAACAGGTCATCGTGGTATTTGCGCTATAAATTTTTTTGTACGAAGGGTCAGAGTCTGAAATTCATATGGTGCGAAGCTGAATTCCTGAGGAAATTTTTCAAAAAATTTCAGAACTTGGTTCGCAATATTTTTGGAGATATGATCTGTGGAAGGTAGTGCTTTTTCAGGCTCCTGAATTTCATCTCAAAGAGGTGATCGTGGGAAAAGTTCAATAACTCTCTCTCTGAAGATTGGATTGGAGTGCCGTCAAAATTGGTCACAAGCACACAGCCTGTAGTTTCTTCGCTATCAATTTCAGAGACAAAGGACAAAACAGTGACACGTGGCAAGTCGTACAAGTTCGCTCTACTGAACCAGTCCAGAATTAGGTCATTGTGGGAGATTGGACACAACTTTGTCTTGGAGAATCCAAATCAAGTCAGACCCGTGGCATTCAAAAGAGAATTCATAGGGCTACTTCAGTGCTGAATTTAAGATATTGAAGATCCGTAATCATAGCGATAATACAATTTCAATATCGGGCTCCTCAAAAGCAAGAAAAAGGTGTGTATTTTTTTTTTGAATTGCGTAAGGCTTGTTTGAAGAATCAAGTTGAATTGATTGCAAGGGAATATTGTAGAATAGATATCAATATTGGATTATAAAATGGCCCCTAAAAATAATTCAACACCCATTAAGCCTTTGGAAATCTCTACTATGACTCATGAAGATGAAGAATGGCAACATGACATATCAAAATTACAAGAGCAAGTGCAACAAATTTCGCTCTCGCAAAGAGAAACAAAAAATGACATGGAAGTTTTGAAGAAAGGCGTGGAATCTAAGATAGATGGCATGGAATCTAAGATTTATGGCATGGAGGCTGGCATGGAATCTAAGATGGATGACATGGAAACTAAGATCGATGAGAAAATGGAAAACATGAAGAATTTTCTAAAAGCAGACATGGAAGGTTTGACAAAGTTGATACAAGAAAGGTTTCCTAATGGTGAAAAGATAGTAGAAGAACCCCATGATGAGAACAAAATAAATGTCAATCATGATTTCATAAACTCTAATGTTGGCGGGAATAACCACCATATTCCAAAGATGGATATGAGGAAGTTTGATGGATAGGATCCTGTAACATGGATACTACAGATGGAGCAATATTTTGATCTCCATAACGTGCAAAACACACAAAAGGTATGTATTGCAACTTTACATTTAGAACAAAATACATTTGTATGGTATCGATGGCTTTGCTCCCGTAAAAAAATTGTCACTTGGTCAATTTTTACAGAGGAAATGATAGCACATTATGAGGATACAAAGAGCAACACCTTCTTTAGCCAATCGATAAATCTCAAACAAAAGGGTTTAGTGGGGCAGCACATTGAGGACTTCCAAAAATTGAATATAAGGGTAACTGATATTCCAGAGGAACACAGGATTGATCTCTTCATAGGCACTTTAAAGGATAACATCCAACATGAAGTTCATGTTTTTGAACCTGATTCATTGGAGAAGGCATTCAGGTTGGCAAGAAAAGTTGAATGTAAAATTATGGCGACAAGGAAGCCTACCACTCAATTCTATAAAGAAGGAAGTGTTGCTACGCCTAGATTTCCACAACCTACAAGGTTGACACCACAAAAATTGGAAGAAAAAAAGAGCAAAAGGGCTTTGCTACAGTTGTGATAGCAAATACACTAAAGGTCATAAGTGTGCTGAGAAGAAATTATTTTACATAGATTGTGAAGAGGAAGAAGAAAATGAACAAGAAGAGGACATACACCAGGAACCAACCCTAGAAGAGGAAGAAATGAATCCGACCATATCGTGTAATGCACTGGCAGGAATTACCACTCCTCAAACTCTCAAGATAGAAGGACAAATCAAGAAGAAAAAGGTAATAGTGTTGATTGATTCAGGTAGCACCCATGATTTTATTCATTGTAAGGTAGCCAAGGAATTAAATTGTTTCCTATACCCAGCACCAGAATGTCAAGTGATGGTTGCAAATGGAGGAACTATAAATTGCTCTGGAAAATGCCATAATATCAAGCTAACCATGGGGGAATATGTATTGACAAGTCCAATGCTTTCCATTCCTATGGGAGGTGCTGATGTTGTACTAGGAGTACAATGGTTACAATCTTTGGGGACGGTAGCTTTTAATTTTCAAGAAATTTTCTTGAAATTTTTTTCAGAAGGAAAGGAAGTTGAATTAAGAGGTATTGCAGGGAAGCCATGAAGGATAATAAGCTCTAATGTCATGACAAAGATTCTAAAGAAAGAAAAATGAGGCGTAATTACAAAATTATGCTCACTAGAAGTTCCAACATCAAAATCATCTATTCCTGCAGATCTCCAACAAGTATTGGACAATCATTCCAAGGTGTTTGAAACTCCCAAAGGACTCCCACCTATTCATGATCATGATCATGCTATTCATTTGATTCCAGGAAGTGTTCCTCCAAACATCAGGCCTTATAGATATCCTTACGCCCAAAAGAGTGAAATTGAACGTATGATTGCAGAAATGTTAGAGGCAGGTATAATTCAACCTAGTCAAAGTTCTTTCTCTGCTCCTGTAGTATTGGTACACAAGAAGGATGGATCATGGTGAATGTGTCCGGATTATAGGGAGCTCAATAAGTTCACCATTAAAGATAAATTTCCCATTCCTGTGATTGATGAATTATTGGATGAATTACATGGAGCAATTTATTTTACCAAGTTGGATCTTCGTTCAGGATATCATCAAATTTGAATGAAGACTGAAGATATTCCAAAAACAACATTTCGAACTCATGAGGGTCATTATGAATTCTTGGTCATGCCTTTTGGCCTTACCAATGCACCTTCTACATTTCAAGGGTTGATGAATTCCATTTTCAAACCCTTCCTTAGAAAATTTGTGCTAGTATTTTTTGATGATATACTAATCTATAGCAAGTCTTGGAAGGATCATGTTGAAAATGTTGACAGGGTGCTCAAACTATTGCAGGAGAAACAATTATATGCAAAAGCATCCAAATGTTTCTTTTGAGTACAAGAGGTGGAATATCTGGGTCATATTGTATCTCACGAGGGTGTTAAAGTAGACCCTAACAAAATTAAAGCCATTAAGGAATGGAAATTCCCCACAACCATAAAGCAGTTGCAAGGATTTCTCGGGTTAACAGGGTATTATCGCAAGTTTGTTAAGAATTATGGGAGAATAGCAGCACCTCTAACAACATTATTGAAGAAAGATGCATTTTCATGGACTCCTGAAGCAACTAAGGCCTTTGAACATCTTAAAGAGGCAATGTGCCTAGCCTCGGTCTTAGCTACGCCAGACTTCACAAAAACCTTTATTGTGGAATGTGATGCCTCAGGAAATGGAATTGGTGCAGTTTTAATGCAGGAAGGAAGACCCATTGCTTTTGAAAGCCGTCCAATCAAAGGAAAGTATTTATAGAAACCTATTTATGAGAAGGAAATGTTAGCAATACTACATGCACTAAAGAAATGGCGAACTTACCTAATGGGAAGACACTTCAAGGTAAAAACTGATCATGATAGTCTTAAACACTTTTTGGAACAAAGACTATCGTCAGAAGAACAGCAAAAATGGGTCACAAAGATGTTGGGTTATGACTTGAAATAATCTACAAAAAAGGAAAGCTGAATGTTGTTGCAGATGCACTCTCAAGAAAGAATGAAGAGGTGGAAGCATTGCTTTGTGCCATTTCTATTATCCAACCAGATTGGATAACTGAAGCAAGAGATGAATGGAATAAGGAAAAAGATGTATGGACACTCATTCAAAAGTTGCAGCAAGATCCTAGTACATCTGATACATTTAGTTGGAAAAATGATTCCTTATGGTACAAAGATCGCTTATATCTTTGTAAGAATTCTCAACTAAAACAAAAGATTCTTCTGGAATTGCACACTTCTCCTTTAGGAGGACACTCGGGATTTTTAAAAACTTACCACATGGTGAAGAAATAATTTTTTTGGGATGGCCTTAAATATAATATTCAAAAGTTTGTGACGGAATGTTTGGTTTTCCAACAGAATAAAGTTGAGACAATTAAGACCTCGAGACTTCTACAACCTTTATCCATTCCAAGTCAACGTTGGGAGGAGATTTCAATGGATTTTATCACAGGTTTACCTAAGTCCGAAGGAAAGAATGTCATCATGGTGGTAGTTGATAGACTTACCAAGTATGCACACTTTTGTGCATTATCTCATCTATTTAAAGCAAGTACAGTTGCTACTACATTTATGGACAGAATTCAAAAGCTACATGGAAGCCCAAGGGTTATTGTGAGCGACAGAGATCCCATTTTTACCGGAAATTTTTGGACGGAGTTATTTTCTTGTTTGGGTACTCAATTAGCTCATAGCTCATCTTATCATCCTCAATCTGATGGTCAAACCGAGATAGTAAATAAATGTTTGGAAGGATATCTTCGTTGTTTTGTATCTGATAAACAAACACAATGGGTCAAGTGGTTACCTCTCGCTGAATGGTGGTATAACACTTCCTTCCATACCGCAACAAAAATGACCCCATTTATGGCACTTTATGGATATCATCCACCATCGATTACATCATCTTTAAGGGAAAATTCGAAGGTTCAAGCAGTCGAAGATCACATCGAGCATCAGCAAGAAGTTCTCCAACTCTTAAAGGATAACCTTAATTTGGCACAAAATCGAATGAAACAACAGGCAGATCAACATCGCAGCCAGAGAAGTTTTGATGTAGGAGATTGGGTATTTTTACGGCTACAACCATACAAACAAATGTCCCTCAAGCAAGCTAAGAAGGATAATAAATTATCACCAAAGTACTATGGTCCTTACAAGGTGTTGCAAAATATTGGTACTATGGCATACAAATTGGAGCTTCTCGCTTCTTCGCGAGTACATCCAGTTTTCCATGTTTCATGCTTAAAGAAGGTTATAGGTGAAAATCTTCCAGTTCAAACAATATTGCCAGAACTTGATGAGGAAGGAAAAATAATATTGGAACCTGAAGTGGTCATGGAAACAAGAACTCGACAGCTACGGAATCGGTCAATTTCAGAGTATCTCATCAAGTGGAAGAACTTACCCACTGAAGATTCTACATGGGAGGATGAGAATTTATACAGAAGCACCCGGAGCTACTCAAGTGTTGAGGACAACACTTTTTTGAAGGAGAGGGGCATTTTAGGTCCCTATATCACTAGTATAGTCCTTTATTATGGTTAGTTTAACCCCCTTATTGTTATTATTGAACCCTTGTAACCCCCATTTTGTTATTATTGTGCCCTTAAATTATTATTGTTAGGTCGGCTAGGATTACATTGTGGCCCACTATGATTACATTATGGCCCCATGGACTCCTATATATAGAAAGGAGGTTTTGTAAATTGTATCATCCAATAATTGTTCATTCATGTAATGTATTGGAGGTTTCCCCCTCGAAGTGGCTTATTTATAAGGCGTTGATATCTCTTTTCTTCTCTTTTTGGAGTTGGTTTCCCAATAGAACCTTACGTATGTGCATGGATTATCGGCATCTTAATAAGCTAACTATCAAGAATAAATACCCCCTTCCAAGAATCGATGACTTGTTCGATCAAGTAAGAGGGGCTAAGGTGTTTTCTAAGATAGACTTAAGATCCAGATATCATCATATTCGAATTAAAGAAGAAGACATTTGTAAGACAACATTTCACACTCGTTATGGGAACTATGAATTCGTGGTGCTACCCTTTGGATTGACGAATGCACTAGCAACCTTTATGAGGTTAATGCATGGCATCTTTCATCCATTCTTGGATAACTTTGTACTTATTTTCATAGATGATATTCTAATATATTCTAAAAGTTTGGAGGAACATAAAGAGCATTTGAGAATATTCTTGGAGATGCTAAGATAGCATCAACTATATGCTAAGTTCAGTAAATGTGACTTCTTTAAAACAGAAATCCAATATCTGGGACATGTCATATCAGTTGAAGGTATCGTTGTTGATCCGGAAAAGATCAAAACTATTATGGAATGGCGAGTACCCCAGAATGTGGCTGACATTAGATCGTTTATGGGATTAGCTGGTTATTATAGAAGACTTATAGAAGGATTTTATAAAATTTCTTTTCCTATTACATCTTTGCAGAAAAAGGGAAAGCTCTTCAAATGGAAAAATGAGTGTCAGAACAACTTTGAAAAGCTGAAACAACTTCTGACTACAACACCGGTTTTGAGGGTAGCTGACCCTGATAAAGATTATGAAGTTTGTGCTGATGCCAGTAAAGAAGGTGTTGGAGCAATCTTAACCCAAGAAGGTAAAGTGGTAGCATACGAGTCTAGAAAACTGAAGGACCATGAATATAAATATTATGCTTATGATTTGGAGCATACAGCAGTGGTACATGCTCTCCGGGTGTGGAGGCATTACCTGCTGGGTAAGAGGTTTGTACTTAAAACAGACCATAGTAGCTTGACTAATTATTTTAAGCAAGCAGCTTTAAATTCCATGCAAGCAAGATGGAATGCCTTTCTAAGTGAATTTGATATGGAAATTCAGCATGTAAAGGGAAAGTAAAATCGAGTATCATATGCGTTGAGCAGAAATTTACATGGTATTTATGTGTTATACTATAATCAGCTAGAAAGCCAATTTTTGGAATAGTTAAAAGAAGAGGCACAGAAAGATCCGGAATACAAATTTCTATGGCAAAAAATGGAAGAAAATAGGAAGCAAGGTAAAACATCTGAGTATGGAAAGAATGAAGATCAGGTGCTGACCTTCTGAGGAAGAATATATGTGCCTAATCGCATAACTCTAAAGGATTTAATATTGAATGAATTTCATCGCAGCAATTACACTAGTCATCTGGGATATCAAAAAATGCTTACTGCAATAAGAAAGGTATATTATTGGCCGGGCATGCGTAAGAATATTGTTGAATATCTAAGCAAATGTTTGGAATGTCAAAAGGTAAAGGTGGAGCACCAGCATCCTGCGAGACTATTGCAGCCCATACCCATACCTGAATGGAAGTGGGAGCTTATCTCCTTAGACTTCATCACAGGTCTACCGTGAACAAAAAGACAGAATGATTCAATCATGGTAGTGGTAGACAGATTAAGAAAATCTGCACATTTAATACTTGTACAATCTACTTACAAGACAATACAGATTACTGATATATTTATGAAGGAAATATTCAGGTTGCATGGGATACCAAAAACTGTGATTTCAGAATGGGATGTTAAGTTCGCATCCGCATTTTGGAAAACTTTGTTTTCAGGTCTGGGAACACAGATACATTTTAGCACTGCCTATCATCCCTAGACTGACAGACAAACAGAGCAGGTAAACCAAATATTGGAAGACATGCTGCGCATGTATGTGATGCAACAACCAACCAAGTGGGAGGATTATTTGCATCTTGTTGAGTTTTCTTATAATAACGAGAATCAGGAATCTCTAAAAATGAGTCCCTTCAAGGCATTATATGGTAGGAAATGTCATACACCTATAAACTGGAGCAGTCCTGAGACAAAATTAATGTTGGGACTTGAAATGTTGGCAGAAATGGAAGCTGAGGTAAAAAGAATAAGGCAGAATCTGAAGGTTGCGCAAGATCGACAAAAGATTTATGCAGATAAGAAAATGTCTTATCATGAATTCGTAGTGGGAGATCATGTTTATGTGATAATTAAGCCCAAGAGGAGTACCTTGAGAAGGACCTTTTGTGCTAAATTATCTCCCAGATACTGTGGACCTTTCCAAGTACTGGAAAGGGTAGGAACAGTAGCTTATCGATTGGCGTTACCCAGCCACATTCAAGTTCACAATGTGTTCCATGTGTCCTTGTTGAAGCGATATGTACATGATGAAAAACATGTGATTCATTGGCAAAATATTCAGGTAGAACCGGACGGAGAGTTTCTAGTCGAGTCGCAACGCATACTTGACCGAAGAGAAATCGAACTCCGCAAACGAGTAGTTATCCAGGTAAAAGTGAAATGGACGCACTTTGGACCGGATGAAGCTACTTGGGAGGACGAGAAGTTCATGCAAGAAGCTTACCCGGAGCTCTTTGCATAGCTGGGTTGAAACACCGAGGACGGTGTTACTTTCGGGGGGGAAGTTGTGACAGCTTCATTAACGTTAACTAATGTTAACTAGTTAAAGAAAATTTGTTTATTTTATTTTTCTAGCAAGAAAAACTCAAATAATTAATGATTGATTAAGAAATTTATTTAATTTGCTGCTTATTAATTAGGAGAAATTAATTAATGAAAAGAAAATATTTTTTTTTAAGCTGATGGTAAAAATGTTTCCAAGAATAGGAGGTGGTTGGGGATAGTTGGGAAAAAAAAACAGTTACCTACTTCTCTGAGGATAAAGTTGAATCCCAGAGGAGGAGTAGGGGGTTCTGTGCTAGATGGTAAAGGGGAGTATTTTCTAGAGCTGGTTGTGATCAGTTGAAAATAACTCACAGCAACCCTTGTCAAACCAGATTTTCTGAGTTTGACTGGATAGGCCATCCAGAGGTCATAGCAGAAAGAGAATCTAATCCACTGTTAACTCGGGACACTGTCCAGATTCTGGAGCTAGGGGGCAAGTGGAGGACGTAATAGCCTCCCTTGATGGTTGGGAGGACCACAGCTTGAATCAGCCTAAACAGATAAGTATTACTGTGAAATTTAAACAAGTTAATACTAAAAATTGAAAGTTTGTCCACAGTGTTACAGATAAGTAGGTACTACTCTGTTTAAAAATATATAAATGTATATATGTTTAAGACAGGAAATGAAGTCTGTAGGTAATATTACTCTTTCATGTTATTGCGATAAGACAGAACAATGTAATATTAATACTCAATCTTTCTCTGTTGTTAATAATTAGACAGAATAAGTTGAAGCATTACCTATTCCTTATATGTCATTAAAAAGATAATAGAAAACTGATTATATATATACAGTTGAAAATAACAAGAAATATTATGTGGCTCAAACAAAATAGAACCTAAGGAATGCAGGAAAACGATGTATAAAGGATTAAGCACAATCTTCCATGATTTTTTTTCTTGCTATTGTAATAATTGCAGGTATATATATTTCTTAACAGGAATAGAATATGTTCTATAGAAAAATGAAATCGTATTTCTGCAAATATAGACCAGATCAACCAGAATAAGGGGTTAACGGAGTCGACGGATTGTTGACCTTAGTTATGGGTGTGAACCCCAAACCGAGATACATTGTCCGCAGCCATTAAAACTAGACTAAACACGGACATTATCTTGCGGTGGTCCGGTCACCATAGCATGGAATCTAACAAAATATTATAGAAAAGAAATTAAGATATAAAACTCTGTGAATAGAATAACTAAAAAGAATTGTGGTATAGTACTCATTATCAGTGAACACTTGGCATGAAACTTCTTTTTTTCAGAAAGAAAATGATAGGAAAACAGAATTTAAGTGTTATTATGTAGATTCATTCCTTATAACAATATTCAACAATGAAAAGACGAAATTTCCCAAATTACTGTTTGTAGCATAAAAGAAAATTTACATGCAAAGGAAAACATGCTGAGAATAGAACGAGAAATCTTATTACCTTGAAATGCAATGATATGATTTATTAAGCTCTAGCAACAGAAAGAGTTATTTTCAAAACAGTATATAATCGTTCCAAATATAACATTACATGCTAGGGCATAGTCCCGAAATGTATAAAACGACATGCAACAGAGCGAAGAAAAACCCTTTGTTCTCAAAATAAAACTCAAGTAAAAACCCAAAGGATTCTTCTTCAATTGATAAAACATTGCTACAAATTCTGAAACCCTAGGTCGGGTATAAAACCCTCTTTACTATTGGTGCATAGTCATAAATAGAAAGTCAAATACTCTAAACAAGAAGCAGAACAAAAGACTAAAAACCTAGGTTTCGGTCTCCCTTCGAAGTAACAGGGTACCTGTGTAGCCAACAATGGAGTTGTTAGCTGAGGTCGTGACGACTACAGTGAAGAACCATTAGATAAGTTGTTGCTTGATGGTTTGGCTGGTTGGAATTCACTAACCTGCAACAAGATAAAACAATCCAGTGATGAGGATCAAAATTTATATGCATAAAACCAACAATAAAATAGAATATCTAAACTTAGTATAATATGGTGCGGATAGTTACTTGAAGAAGGGAAACTTCAATTTTTCCGCACTACAAAAGCATTGAACCACAGAGATTATACTTCTAAATCCAAAATGAATGACTGATTTTATTTAAACTCTGCGGCAAGCAAGAGGAAAAGTAATCCCAGGAAAGGTAGCTATACCATTGTTGCTTTGCTAAGTGACATATCCTCTTTGCAACCGCAGTCATTTGAACAGATTTGAAGCGCCACACCTCTCTGTGGGGTTTTATCAAACAAGAAACAGAACCCAGCTAAATAATTCGACGAGGCAGCTCTAAAAGCCAGAGGTCGAGTAAACAGAACCTTGATAGCATAGCAGTGGAGCAATTCTGCAAGGGAAATGGCAAACCTAAATGGGGTTCAAGGCGAAGTACCCAAAGAAGAAGCCGAGCTCTGAACCCCGCCAAAAATCGTTGAATCAATCCTTTAGCTCTCAGTTAAACCATAGTGAACTCTGGGGTTTCCCTTGGAAACCATCAAGAATCCGAGGCAATCTACAGTTGTCCAAGTTTAGTAAAAGCCCAATACCGATAAGTAATAAATGGAGTTGACATATACTCCACAGAGGGTTAATATCTTTGCCAAGTGAAGTACTATGTATTCCGAAGTTAAATGTTGTCGTAAATTACCATAATTAGATTTGATTCGCATTATAATCAAAGTGAAGTTTATCACTACTTGAATTACAAATAATTTATTATAATGTTCCGAACTTAGTAATGACTGGTATATTTTATGCGTAGAGATTATTCATACCATTGTTTTCTAACATAAACCATAACCAAAATAATTGAACTCAGCCCCAATTACAATGGATGTTTGTTAATATCATTGGTATGTGTATTGCGTAATATGGTGAAATGATTTTAAGTTTATATTTTATAGAGGTAGGTATTTTTTTTTTTTTTTTTAAGTAGTAAATAAATTAAGGATAAAGGTGACAATTATTTTAATGACATTTATAAAATTTTAATATTTTGACTTTCACTCTATAAAATTAAAATTCTAAAAATAATCAACATACTCTATTTTTAATAATCCAAAATATAATTTCATAATTTTATTATTTTAATAACATTTATAAATTTTTAATATTTTGACTTTCACTCTATTTAAATATAAAATTAAAATTCTAGAAATTAATTATTATACTTGTTTTTAATTTATATGATTCATTTTAAAGTATTAAGATTTTAAAAATCACTTAATTAATCTTTCAATTTTCATTATCATTATCAAAATATTAATGTATATTTAAAATAAAATCATATTTTATAAATAATTAATATTTAAAACAATAATTAAAAAAATTATTTATATTTATATATAACTTTCATATAAGTTAAATATACATGTGGAAAATGATACATTAAATATATTCATAGTTAAATATACATGTGGAAAATGATACATTAAATATATTCATATGTTGAGTAATTGAATCGAAGAAAATGACTTAAAATAAATGTTCCATCTGTATATGTAATTTTCAAAACTTAGACACATCACGTCGGCGAAGTCTCGACTTGTGATATTTATTAATTGTGCGTGGAATGAGATATGTACATGGTTCGTTGTGCCGGAGAGAAAGCATTAAGCTATGCTCAGAGGCGTGATTCAAAAGAGATCCATTGTTGACTTTGAAATAGATATGATCGACCATTGTTACATTTGTCGTGGTGTTTGAAGAATTTCAGCATGTTGGTCGTAGTGCTAAAGGAAACTTCATGAGATCAAGGCGTGTTAAGGGTCGGTCATATTGTTTGAGTGCTACCTAAAGGTTGTGTGGAGATACGAATGTGGCTCTGCAAGTTTTTATCATCCCCACTCAGGCCTTGCGAGCTAGACATCAATATTTTATTGATTTTTGGTGACTGAAACCACTTGAAGAAGTTTTCTCTTTGTTAAAGCCACTTGGAAAAGTGAAGTTCGAGTGGTACAGAGCGAAAATCAAGGTATTATTGCAGATTCAGTTTACTGTTAATGTGGTGAATCTACTTATAGAGACATATATGAATGAAGCTAATAAAATGGATGGCAAGAACTATGTCAACTGGAAATTCAAGTTGTAAACACTATTGGAAGGTTATGGCGCTTGGACCATCACGGAAGGAGAAGAAGTAAAACTTGTTGTGGGCTCGATAGTTGCATCAATTCACGACTCGGAGAAGCGGGAGAACAAAGAAAAGGTATTCTTAAGAACATCTGTGAAAGATAATATAATTCCCTATATTCGTGATTGTCAGACTTCTAATGTGACCTGGAATGCATTGAAGGAGTTGTGTAAAACTAAAAATACAAATCAAGTCCTTTTTCTAAAAGAGCAAGTTCTTGTATATTAAAATGGATGAGAATGAATCTATTAAGTGCCTTTATTTCCAGAATCAAAGATTTAAAAGATAAGATAGGAGATATAAGAGAATCAATACCTGTTATTGATCTTGTGACAATCACTTTAAATGGAATGTTAGAGGACTATCATATGTTTATTACAGGTCTTGCAGCAAGGGAGAAAGGGCCAAATTTTGGGGAATTGACAAGTATACTTCTATAGGAAGAATAAAGGCGCAAGATTTGAAGCCTCGAAATCCAGACTTTGCACTTGTGGCAAAGAATAAATTCTTCAAAGGGAAACAAGGAGGAGCAAATAAAGGTGGAAGCTTATCTCAGAAAATGCCATTTCCAAAATCAAATCAAGGTATGTCATTTGTCATAAATGATTTTAGAATAAAATGTTTTTACTGTGGTAGAAGTGGGCATCTTCCCAGAGACTGTTATAAGAAGAAAAGTGATGAATCTAGGCATAAACATAGAAGAAAATCATGACATTTTTCAGGAGAAGCCTTGAAATTTGATCTCAAAAATATTAAGTCGTTTGTGTTTAATGCCATATTGGCTGCTGAAATGGATGATGCCAATACATGGTTTGTGGAATCTAGAGCTTCGATTCATATGGCATGTAACATGATTTGGTATAAGAATTTCAAGGAGGTATGCAATAGTGTTAATATCTATCTTGGAGATGATCGCTCATATCAGATCAAGGGATGTGATGATATTCTTGTAACATTTCAAAGTGGAAATGTCAGACACATTCATAATGTTATGCATGTGATTGGGATCAAGAAATTTGTTATCTCTGTGTCTACAATTACAGATCAAAATTTGAAGGTTGAATTCTTCAAAATGCATTGCATAGTGAAAGATTTGCTGGATCACTGCAAACCTGTTGCTTCAGGAGTCATAGTTGAAGGCTTGTACAAGCTTGATGTCACCAGAAAGATTCATCAAGCATTGACTTCTACAACCATGTCAACAAAAAGTCTTTGGTATCAGAGGTACGGCCATATCAATTATCATGATTTATTGTTGTTGCATAAACAAAGTATGGTTGAAGAACTCCCTATGTTAAAGAATGAATATGTTGCTTGTGAAGGCTGTGCATTAACAAAAATTCACAGAGGTGAATTCCCCTCTAATTTTGATAGGAGAAGAATAGATGTATCATAAATTTTGCATTTTGATATTTTTGGACCCATGAAGACCAAATCCCTAGGAGGTGCCTATTATTTTCTGTTTTTTATTGATGATTGCACAAGGTATACTTTGGTGTACTTCCTTAGGAAAAAGATTGATGTTTTTGAGTATTTCAAAGAATTCAAAAACATGGCAGAGAAGCAAACATGCAAGTTCATAAATATCCCACGTTCAGATCAAGGGGGAGAGTACATGTTGGGGAACTTCACCGAGTATTACAAGGACCATGGAATAATGCAAAAATCCACAATACCCTACACTCCACGACATAACGGTGTTGCAGAAAGGAAAAATAGAACAATAGTGGAGTGTGATCAAAGGTAAGAACCTCTCAAATGCTTTTTGGGCAGAAGCCATTAGTACAATTGTTTATTTAAATAATAGAAGTACAACAAGGTATCTTGATATCAAGACCCCATTCGAAGTCTTGTATGGGTTTAAACCAACAGTTCATTTGCAGATGTTTGGGTATAAGGCCTTTGCACATATTCCGAAGGAGAACAAAAGGAAACTTGATGCTAAAGGTATCAAATGTATTTTTGTAAGATACTGTTCAGAATTTAAAGCATATAAAATGTTTGATCCATATACTCACAAATTATTTGCGAGTAGAGATGTAATTTTCTGAATTGTGATTTAAAAGAGAAGGTATATCTGACACAACTTGAAGGATCCAAGAAATCTTTGTAGGAACATTTTGTCTACAGATTAAAGAAATCTTTGTATGGGATGAAATATGCACCTAGGTCATGGTATCTGAAGATATGTTCCTTCTTTCTTCAACAAGGTTTTATGAGAAGTTAAAGCGATCCAAATATGTATACCAAATTTGATGCAAAGCGACATGTAGTACTGATTTCTTTGTATGCTGATGATTTAATTATTATAGGAAAATCAATCAAATTAGTTGATGAAATTAAGGTGCAGATGTCACAAGTATTTGAGCTGAAATATATTTGTGAGTTACATTACTGTCTACATATTCAAGTGTGGAGAGATGTTGGCCATACTTGTGTTACTCACTGTAAGTATATCAGAGAAGTGCTTAAAAGGTTTAAAATGGATTAGTGCAAATATTCCTTTACTCCAATGCAACAGAATGTGAAACCTCATTTTGATGATGGCTTAGAGGAGGTAGATGGTACAATGTATAGACAACTAGTGGGAGGTTTGAATTATCTTACTACAACTAGACCTGACATAACATACTATGTTAGTGTGTTAAGTCAATTTATGGCAAGACATCTAGAAAGCCATTGGAAAGAAACAAAATATGTACTTATATATCTTAAAGAAAAACTTGATTTTGGTCTTAAGTATATTGATTCATTTGATGTTGAGATGACATGTTACTCATATTCAAATTGAGTTAGAAATCCAGATGGTAGAAGATCTACTACAGGTTATACTTTTAGTATCGGATCTAGGATTTTTTCATGGAGCAACAAGAAGCAACCTACTGTATCATTCTCATCTACATACGAATAGTATAAAGCTTTATGTGTAGCAACTTGTGAAGTTGTTTGGTTGAGGCAAGTTCTTCAAGATATTAGAGAAGAACAAAAGAAGACTAGAGTGATTTAATGTGACAACGAGAGCTCGATCAAGTTGATAAATAATCCAATCTTTCATGAAAGGAAAAAACATGTTAATGCTCAGTTTCATTTTATTAGAGGAAGATACAGTATAAAGTGATGCAGGAGCATCCGAGTACCCTTCATTAAAATTGGAATCCAATGGTGCTAAAAGAAGAAGCATAACGTGAGGACGAGAATTACTCATGTTTTATTGATTTTGTTAAATTTTTATTAATGAAATTACTATTTTTATGGTCAACCCATTATAAAAATAGGGAAGTGCATGATTTTAGCAAATTATTACGAGATCCTAAGAGAAACGAATGGAAATGATATTATCCATTCGATGTATTGTGTTCCATATAAATTGTATCCTTCGGTATAATGGAGGGAGGCTAGACGGAATGTAATATCCAGTGTTAAGAAGGCGACTTGGCTTAGATAAATGTATTGTAGTTCAAATTCGAAGTTAGTATAAATCTGGTGTTTATTATTATGAATTTTCTGTTGTTGTGTTTCTGGCATTTGATGTAATTTTCATAGTTTTTGTGCGGCCCTAGCCTACGTAATTGGCATAGCTGTGTGGTGTTGCCTACCATGCATTATTGCCATTTTGTATGCTGTGACAGATCAGAGAAGGACATATGAAGAGGATATTGACATTCTTCCAAAACATAAGTTCAAGTCCATTGGATGTTCTGAAGAAAAATCAATGGTGAGAAATCTGGGCCTTTCGGAGGAACCGTGAGTCGGTGGAGATGTGTAGAACGTAGTGTGGTTTTGTAAACTAGTCCTTATTCTATTGCATGGGATGAGAACAGTAAGTGGTAAATTTTGAGAGTATGCGAACTGACCTGAAGAGGGAACGTGGCCATTGAAAACCACTTATGTCACATGAGATTAAAGGCTTATACCTTGTGTTAGTTGGAATGTGATGGCCGTTGGATTGAAATAGTGGATTAGATGACGGATTTGACACGTAGATAAATAAGATATTTGTAAATTTCCAAGGGTATCGACATCAGTTTTGAGTTTGTGCACTAGAGAATCATCTAGTGAACGGGTTCTTTCTGCAGAGGAAGCAGAGAGTTGCATTTATCTGTCTACTAGTGATGACAGTGTTGAATTACGAGAGCTCCATTGTAGCCATCATTTTCATTGTACATGCATCGAAAAATGGCTACGAATTAAGGTTACATGTTCGCTGTGTAAATACAATATGATCCAGAGTTAATACCAGGTGCATTAAGAAGGATTTTGTGGTTGCGTAGTGAACTATTTCATTCAGATCATGGGCCCATAACCCACAGATCCACAGATTGTAAAAATATGTAGTTTTTCTACATCAAAGTGGTATCAAAGAAGAGAAAGGATTTCCTACGAGGAAGAAGAGGTATAGTTATGTTAAATATTTGCAAAGCTTGTGGTTTTTATATTTTGTGAAGGTAGTAGTAGAGGAAGGTGAGAATATTGCAGAAGCCTAGAGTAGGAGTGCTCAAATGGTTCCAGAGGAGAGAACCAGAGAGTTGCCGGAAGACTAAGCTCAGAGGAGAGAAGTTTGGTGAGGTATCTGGTAGGAGGGAGGACTTGCTATTGTAGAGGTTTTTTTGCAGCTCACAAAGGGAAATTCCACAGAGGATGTGGGTAGAATTTCTCAAGAATGTTATTACGGGAAGATCACAAAGGGAAATTCCACAGAATATGTGGGTAGAATTGCTAAGGAAGAAAACTTGGTACTGATAGCAGGAAGCAGATATGTTACAGAGATCAAGAAGGCATATGACCAGCAAGTCATAAAATTTTTGTACCTCGGGAGTCTGATGCAGGAGCATCCGAGCACCCTTCATTAAAATTGGAATCCAATGGTGCTAAAAGAAGAAGCATAACATGAGGACGATAATTACTCATGTTTTGTTGAGTTTGTTAAATTTTTATTAATGAAATTACTATTTTTATGGTCAACCCATTATAAAAATAGGGAATTGCATGATTTTAGCAAATTATTACGAGATCCTAAGAGAAACGAATGGACTTGAAATAATCCATTCGATGTATTTCATTCCATATAAATTATAGACTTCAGTATAGTGGGGGGAGGCCAGATGGAATGTAATATCAAGCACTGAGAAGGTGACATGGCTCAGATAAACATATTGTAGTTCGAATTCGAAGTTAATATAAATCTGGTGTTTATTATTATGAATTTTCTATTGTTGTGTTTCTGGAATTTGATGTAATTTTCGTAGTTTTATGTGTGGCCCTAGCCTGCATAATTAGCATAGCTGTGTGTTGTTGCCTACTATGCATTATTTCCAATTTTTATGTCATGGCAGATCATAGAAGGACATCTGAAGAGGATATTGGTATTCTTATAGAATATAAGTCCATGTCCATTGGATGTTCTGAAGAAAAATAAATTGTGAGAAATCTGGGCCTTTCGGAGGAATCGTGAGTCAGCGGAGACGTGCGAAACATAGAGTTGTTTCATAAACCAGTCCTTAGTCTATCACATGGGATGAGAGCAATAAGTGGTAAATTTTGAGAGTATGTGAACTGACCTGAAGAGGGAACGTGGCAGGTGAAAACCACTTATATCGCATGAGATTAAAAGCTTATACCTCGTGCTAGTTGGAATTTGATAGCCATTGGATTGAAATAGCAGAGTAGATGACGGATTTGACACTTAGATAAATAAGATATTTGTAAATTTCCGAGGTTCCCGGCATCAGTTTTGAGTTTGTGCACTAGAGTATCATCTAGGGAATGAGTTCTTTCTACAGAGGATGCAAAGAGATGAATTTATCTGTCTACTTATGATGACAGTGTTGAATTACGGGAGCTTCATTGTAGCCATCATTTTCATTGTACATGCATCGAAAAATGGCTACGAATTAAGGCTACATGTTCGTTGTGTAAATACAATATGATCCAGAGTTAATACCAGGTGCATTAAGAAGGATTGTGTGGTTGCGTAGTGAACTATTTCGTTCAG
Organism: Pinus albicaulis; assembly: GCA_034641835.2. NCBI lineage: Eukaryota > Viridiplantae > Streptophyta > Pinopsida > Pinales > Pinaceae > Pinus > Pinus albicaulis. The sequence continues at coordinate 1,313,822,167 of CM076578.1, read as the reverse complement.
ATCGTGGACCCATAACCCACAGATCCACGGATTGTGAAAATATGCAGTTTTGTTGCATCATAAAGAATTTTTTCTTGAATATTGTAATACTTGTGAAAATGTTGTTGATATTTTTACAAAGCCCCTTGGGAAGATAAAATTTGAATTGTTTAGGGAGATGCTAGGTGTGGAAATCAATCCATTCTCCATTAAAGGGGGAACATGAAATAATGGAGAAACATATGTTAGGTTGTTTTAATTATGTCCTAGATTAGGCTTAGATCCTATTTTTATGGGATTTGTTTTAACCTCCCTATTCAAACTCATATTTATATGCTTGTATTGATTATTTTATGAATGAACAAGAAAGCCAGTGTTGTGGTAACCGTAGGGACTCCTCACCTGAGGAATGCAAATTCCATTCATCTGTTTGTCTTCCTATTTTCCTAGTAAAATAGACTTTGATAAGCACTAAAATTTCAAGTGCATTAGATATTTGTATTTGATAACCATTAAGTTATAATTTCATTAAATATTTGTAATTCAAAAACCTTTAATCCATAACTATAATACATATTTTCATAAAAATGTTTCCTTATGCAATGTACTTCTCTAATGCATTAAATCAGTGGTCATTTAGTAAAGTTACAAACCTTACCTCAATATATAGAGGCATGTACCTTGCTTTCCATAACTTTAAGGCATATTTTCATAAAAATAAAATTTGATAACCACTAAAATTTCAAGAACATTAAATATTTGAATTTGATAACCTTTAAAATTTTAAGTGCAGTAAATATTTGTAATTTAGAAATCTTTCATCCATAACTATAATACATCTTCTGCCCATTCTAGGTAGATTTATGTTCTTTCTGTTCATCTCTTTAGTCACTGTTTGTTTCTCCTTTTCTTCACGAGACCGAGGTGAATAGTACATCCTTTCCGGTTGGCCGGTTTCTTGTCTCTCTTGTTTGTAATTTGGCCTTGTACCATATTTTCTCTTAAGAGAATTAGTCAAATTCAGAAGAAATTAAAAAAAAAAAAATTAAAATAAATAAATAATAATAATAATAATACATCTTTTCATAATAATGTTTCCTTATGGATTTCACCCTTCCAATGCATTTAATTAGTGAATATTTAGCAAAGTTATAGACATTTCCTTAATATATATAGGCATGTACCTTGTTTTCCATAACTTTCAGATATCTTTTCATAAAAATAGATTTTGATAACCACTAAAATTTCAAGTGCATTAAAACATTTGTATTTGATAATCATTATATGTTAATCCTTAAATAATTCACTTTGACAATGCTTCCTATGTTCTAAGCATATTTTAGGATACTTTGCACAGAGAATAAAACTCTCCATTGCTAGGATACTATGTACTAGAGGAAAAAAAAACAAAAAAATCTATTTTATTATTATTTTTAAGTAAAAGAAATATTCCAAAATCCAAATTTATTTAAGTAAAAAAAAAAAATCCAATGAGTAGATGAGACTCATATTGAAAATATAACTATAACTCACTTCTATTTTAATTTTGGCTAACCTTATTCAATATGATTTTACTATATATCATATCAAATCAAAATTTTTTCAATAATAACACCATATAATTTAGTAATGATTAACATTATTATAAAATTTCTTAATAACCATCATAATTATATATTATAATTACCTATTAACCAAAAAAATGCAAATTAAAGCTAATAATTTACATATCTATATTTTCTCCATATCAAAGTAAAGATAGCCACTAAAATTTCAAGTGCATTAAATATTTATATTTAATAACCATTAAATTTTTAAGTACATTAAATATTTGTAATTCAAAAATCTTTTAACCATAATTATAAGACATCTTTTATAAAAATGGATTTTGATAACCCCTAAAATTTCAAATGAATTAAATATTTATATTGATAACCATTAAAATTTTAAGTGCATTAAATATTTGCAATTAAGAAAAATTTCATCCAAATTTTAAGACATTTTAGAAACCTTTCATGCATAACTTTAAAACATCTTTTCATAAAAATAGACTTTAATACCACCAAAATTTTATATTCATTTAATATTTGTATTTAATAACCACTAAAATTTCAAATACATTAAACATTTTTATTTAATAACCACTAAAATTTTAAATGAATTAAATATTTGTAATTCATTCACTCTTCTTCTAAGAACTGTAGGACATCTTTTCATAAAAAATGTTTCCTTTTCATAAAAAAATGTTTCCTTATACATTACGCTCAGTTAATGCATTTAATTTGTGAAACTTCAACCAAGTTTCAGACCTTACCTTAATATACATAGGCATTTACCTTGCTTTCTCTATTAACCAAATCAACCACTCTTTGTTATACTTTAAAAAGGAAATAATGTAAAATCATTGTGTTAATTATATTTTTAAAAATATATCATAAATATATTGAACATGTTTGATTTATTATCTATTGAAGTAATGCTTATACAAATTTTGGATTATAACTTGTTTGGTTTAACCAGTACACCTACCATGAAATAGTGTAACTCGTTTATATGCCTTTTATTCTTATAACTCTCTTCATTACACATAAATTTAAACTTATCTTTACGCCGTAAGGCGTCCTTATTTGAAAACAACTTCGCTGATGTGCATCGTGTCATAATGTGAAACCCTTAGATTATATGTTAGACGATTCAAACATTTTCAACCCTTGATCCAAAAGTTAGTTTACAATGCAGTTATGAAGGTAGGACATTGGCCGACCTGGCAATTCTCCGATTTCAAAGAGTAGGGTTTTTGTGCTGTCTCTGTGTTGATAACAGAGGTTTGTTTCAAAGCTCGTTGTGAGCGTGAGCGAGAATGGCAGGAAACTTTGCATCTGCGGTTCTCTTTCAATGGTACTGTTAGTTTCTGTGCATCTGAGTTGTGCATTGTCTGTGGGAGGAGGAACACTCATTGGCCACCTCTCTCACTGATCTTTCTTTTTCTGTCTTGTCTTATTCGTTGTGATTGAGATCTGCTCAGAGGTTGGCAGAAATTTTGATGTTGAAGATCTCATTATTGCTGTTGAGTTGAACAAGCATAACTTTTTCTTATACTCTTCCTATCAGAACATCACTTTAGAAAGTTTTGTTATCTTTTATTCTTCTTGATTTCTCTTCCACCATTGATTTGAAAAGGCCAGATCTGCAACAGCCTTTCAAGGCACTATAGTATTAGTACTGTAAAAGGATTCCTACCGTGGTTTGGAAGCCTGGAATATCTCTTTCATTTATCTTTATCTTTGGCTGCATTTTTCATATATACGGAACACACTGCATTTGAGACACATACACACTGCTTACAACAGTGGGCCTTGGGGTTTCATGGCAACTGCAGATGTTGAGCATTTGTGGGTCCTGAAGCTAAGAGATCTGTGAATTGGGTAGTTGAAGAGCATAAATTTCTGGCAGAAGACCATTCATGTTGTAATCCCATTCTGTGTACAACAATGGCTACACCATATTCTCTGTTGTTGTTGGTTCTATTGTCAATGGGGAGTGCTGCAGCAGGGCATGACTATGGTGAGGCCTTGAGTAAGAGCATTCTGTTTTATGAAGCTCAGAGATCTGGCATGCTTCCTGCCACCCAGAGGGCTAGTTGGAGAGTTGATTCTGGACTCCATGATGGATTTTCTAATGGGGTCTGTAGTTTTAGCTTGCTTATTTGCTGTGTTCAATGCACTAACTGATTTTCATTTCATGTTCTCTTATAAATCAATATAATACTTTGAGATGAATTGTTATTTTGTTTGTAGACTCAGTGAGAGTGAAGTGATGTTAGTCTGATAGCTGAAATTCATGATGAAACGCGGGTGTAGATTTGATTGGAGGGCACTATGATGCAGTGAGATAATGTGAAATTCACTCTTTCTAATGGCATACACTATCACCACCCTCTCCGGGAGTGTGATTGAGTGGAAAATAATTGGCTAACAATGGAGAATTGGGTTATGCCATGGAGGCCATCTGCTGGGGCACCGATTATCTTCTCGAAAGCTCATCGTGAGCCAATGTATTATATGGGGAGTGGGGTAGGTTTTTCTTCATCATGGGAGCAAAGCTTGGATCTATCTAGACCTCATGAAGTATTACAATTAGATTGAACATTGGTAAATTTACGTGCTCAACATTCCCTTCAGTCTGTTTTCAGGTTGGTGATGGTAACTCAGACCATTACTGTTGGCAGCTGCTTCAATAGTCTTCAAACAATCTAATCCTGATTACGCTAATGAGCTTCTGAGCCATGCCAAACAGGTAATTTGCCCTGATCCATAGAATTTAATATCAAAGACATTATTCCCAGCTTGAATAACTATACTTGGTAATGCTTGAATCTAATATAATTTATTAATATTCAATTGCTTGGAAAAATTTTGCAGCTTTTTGAGTTTGCTGCCTCCATGTGCATGTGCAGGTGCAGTTGCAGATCCACTCTCTCTGCATTTTCATCTCTAATTGAATGTGTGGAGGGTCCTAAATTTTCTTCTGATCAACAACTGTTGTCACGTTACTGTTTCAATGGTACTGTTAGTTTCTGTGCATCTGAGTTGTGCATTGTCTGTGGGAGGAGGAACACTCATTGGCCGCCTCTCTCACTGATATTTCTTTTTCTGTCTTGTCTTATTCGTTGTGATTGAGATCTACTCAGAGGTTGGCAGAAATTTTGATGTTGAAGATCTAATTATTGCTGTTGAGTTGAACAAGCATAACTTTTTCTTATACTCTTCCTATCAGAACATCACTTTAGAAAGTTTTGTTATCTTTTCTTCTTCTTGATTTCTCTTCCACCATTGATTTGAAAAGGCCAGATCTGCAACAGCCTTTCAAGGCACTATAGTATTAGTACTGTAAAAGGATTCCTACCGTGGTTTGGAAGCCTGGAATATCTCTTTCATTTATCTTTTTCTTTGGCTGCATTTTTCATATATACGGAACACACTGCATTTGAGACACATACACACTGCTTACAACAGTGGGCCTTGGGGTTTCATGGCAACTGCAGATGTTGAGCATTTGTGGGTCCTGAAGCTAAGAGATCTGTGAATTGGGTAGTTGAAGAGCATAAATTTCTGGCAGAAGACCATTCATGTTGTAATCCCATTTTGTGTACAACAATGGCTACACCATATTCTCTGTTGTTGTTGGTTCTATTGTCAATGGGGAGTGCTGCAGTAGGGCATGACTATGGTGAGGCCTTGAGTAAGAGCATTCTGTTTTATGAAGCTCAGAGATCTGGCAAGCTTCCTGCCACCCAGAGGGCCAGTTGGAGAGCTGATTCTGGACTCCATGATGGATTTGCTAATGGGGTCCGTAGTTTTAGCTTGCTTATTTGCTGTGTTCAATGCACTAACTGATTTTCATTTCGTGTTCTCGTATAAATCAATATAATACTTTGAGATGAATTGTTATTTTGTTTGTAGACTCAGTGAGAGTGAAGTGATGTTAGTCTAATAGCTGAAATTCATGATGAAATGTGGACAGGTAGATTTGATTGGAGGGTACTATGATGCAGGAGATAATGTGAAATTTGGTCTTCCAATGGCATACACTATCACCACCCTCTCCTGGAGTGTGATTGAGTATGGAAAACAATTGGCTAACAATGGAGAATTGGGTTATGCCATGGAGGCCATTCAGTGGGGCACTGATTATCTTCTGAAAGCTCATCGTGAGCCAAATGTATTATATGGGGAGGTAGGTTTTTCTTCATCATGGGAGCAAAGCTTGGATCTATCTAGACCTCATGAAGTATTACAATTTGATTGAACGTTGGTAAATTTACGTGCTCAACATTCCCTTCAGTCTGTTTTCAGGTTGGTGATGGTAACTCAGACCATTACTGTTGGCAAAGGCCAAAAGATATGACAACACCAAGACAAGCCTACAAGATTGACACTAGAAATCCTGGATCAGATCTTGCAGGAGAAACTGCTGCTGCAATGGCAGCTGCTTCAATAGTCTTCAAACAATCTAATCCTGATTACGCTAATGAGCTTCTGAGCCATGCCAAACAGGTAATTTGCCCTGATCCATAGAATTTAATATCAAATACATTATTCCCAGCTTGAATAACTATACTTGGTAATGCTTGAATCTAATATAATTTTGATGTTGAAGATCTCATTATTGCTGTTGAGTTGAACAAGCATAACTTTTTCTTATACTCTTCCTATCAGAACATCACTTTAGAAAGTTTTGTTATCTTTTCTGCTTCTTGATTTCTCTTCCACCATTGATTTGAAAAGGCCAGATCTGCAACAGCCTGTCAAGGCACTATAGTATTAGTACTGTAAAAGGATTCCTACCGTTGTTTGGAAGCCTGGAATATCTCTTTCATTTATCTTTTTCTTTGGCTGCATTTTTCATATATACGGAACACACTGCATTAGAGACACATACACACTGCTTACAACAGTGGGCCTTGGGGTTTCATGGCAACTGCAGATGTTGAGCATTTGTGGGTCCTGAAGCTAAGAGATCCGTGAATTCGTGCTGAAGACATAACCGCAAGAACACTCATGTTGTAATCCCATTCTGTGTACAACAATGGCTACACCATATTCTCTGTTGTTGTTGGTTCTATTGTCAATGGGGAGTGCTGCAACAGGGCATGACTATCGTGAGGCCTCAAGTAAGAGCATTCTATTTTATGAAGCTCAGAGATCTGGCAAGCTTCCTGCCACCCAGACGGCCAGTTGGAGAGCTGATTCTGGACTCCATGATGGATTTGCTAATGGGGTCTGTAGTTTTAGCTTGCTTATTTGTTGTGTTCAATGCACTAACTGATTTGCATTTCATGTTCTCGTATAAATCAATATAATACTTTGAGATGAATTGTTATTTTGTTTGTAGACTCAGTGAGAGTGAAGTGATGTTAGTCCTGACAGTCACGTCTGATGAAATGTGGACAAGTAAGATTTGATTGGAGGGTACTATGATGCAGATAATGAAATTTGGTCTTCCAATGGCATACACTATCACCACCCTCTCCCCCGGAGTGTGATTGAGTATGGAAAACACTGGCTAACATCCAATTAAACAATGGAGAATTGGGTTAAAAGCAGGAGGCCATTCAGTGGGGCACTGATTATCTTCTGAAAGCTCATCGTGAGCCAAATGTATTATATGGGGAGGTAGGTTTTTCTTCATCATGGGAGCAAATCTTGGATCTATCTAGATCTCATGAAGTATTACAATTAGATTGAACGTTGGTAAATTTACGTGCTCAACATTCCCTTCAATCTGTTTTCAGGTTGGTGATGGTAACTCAGACCATTACTGTTGGCAGAGGCCAGAAGATATGACAACACCAAGACAAGCCTACAAGATTGACACTAGCAATCCTGGATCAGATCTTGCAGGAGAAACTGCTGCTGCAATGGCAGCTGCTTCAATAGTCTTCAAACAATCTAATCCTGATTACTCTAATGAGCTTCTGAGCCATGCCAAACAGGTAACTTGCCCTGATCCATAGAATTTAATATCAAAGACATTATTCCCAGCTTGAATAACTATACTTGGTAATGCTTGAATCTAATATAATTTATTAATATTCAATTGCTTGGAAAATTTTTGCAGCTTTTTGAGTTTGCTGACAAGTACCGAGGAAAGTATGACAGCAGTATTACAGTCGTGAGAAAATATTATGGGTCAATTAGTGGATATGCTGTAAGTACTTTTCAACTCGATGCAAGTTAGTACTAATTACGTGCATGAAGTGATAGATCTGTGACTTGGGTTTGGATATTTTGGTATGCCTTGTGCAGGATGAACTCCTGTGGGCAGCTGCATGGCTTCATGAAGCAACAGAAGACCAATACTACTTGAACTACATGATTGACAATGCAGGTGCACTTGGTGGGACAACGTGGGCCATGAAAGAATTTAGTTGGGATAATAAATATGCAGGGGTCCAAGTGCTTGCATCTAAGGTCAGAGTTGGATATCAATAAATAAACCAAATTTTCTAATGGTTGTGACTTCCCAACAATTGATCATGATTTATAATCTCAATATATCCATTGAACTTTATCTAGTTATAAGTAGTATTTTCCATAAGCTTACAATGCAGGCCTCAAGGACAATGGCCACATGGGGTTGGTCATCAACTCAATTAGTTTGGATAGAAATTGAATGGATAATTGACATTGTCACCGGTTTGTATCAGTTCTTCATGCAAGACAGGGGTGGGCAAAACAAGGCAGTCATGCAACAATACCAAGAAAAAGCTGAATATTTCATGTGTGCTTGCCTTCAGAAGAATGGTTATAGTGTACAACGAACATCAGGTTTGGCTTTATCAATCTTCCTTCGTAAATACATAATCTTGATGGCAAGCCACAAGTGGACTAAAGTAGGAGTGCTTCATTGGCTGTTCAGGTGGGCTATTGTATTGGCAAAAATGGAACAACATGCATTTTGTGACGAGTGCCTCATTCCTCCTCACAGTATACTCTGATTATTTGTCATCTGCTGGCAAGCAACTGCAATGCCCCGGTGGAGAAGTGGATCCATCTGAACTGTTAGCATTGGTTAAGTCGCAGGTATAATAATTATAAATCCCATGATGGGTTTATGTTTATCTGAGAACCAATGTTTAATTGATGGACTCTGGTCACTAAGATAGATTAATGAATTCTAGATTAGAAAGCCTTAAATTCTATTCAGTCCTTTGGCTAAAGATATGTTCTTGTAGGTTGATTACATACTTGGTGACAACCCAAGAGCTACAAGCTACATGGTGGGATATGGTCCAAACTATCCTCGTCAGGTTCATCATAGGGCCTCCTCCATTGTATCATATAAAGAGGATCCATCATTCGTTAGTTGCAAAGGAGGATATGCTACATGGTTCGACCACCAAGGAACTGATCCAAATGTTTTGGTTGGCGCTATTGTTAGAGGACCTGATCATAATGATAACTTTGCAGATGCAAGAGATAACTATGAGCAAACAGAACCTGCAACCTACAACAATGGTCCAATGGTGGGGATTTTGGCCAGACTTCAAGGTGGAAATACTGGAGACCACTAGCTTCTCCCAGGTATTACTGTCGTATAAGATGGAATTAATTTGGTTTCAGTTTGTTTCAGTTAGATGGATGATGATGCTTTTAATGGTTGTTTTGCTGGCAGTCACTGTGCCTAAGCCAGGATCAGGGTCAGGATCTTCTGTTCCAACTACGGTTCCGAAGCCAAAGCCAAAACTCTCTCCCGCACCTAAACAGAGTTCAACTCTTCGTACTTTCCCACAGAGTAAGTCTTCCTAGTCTGAAATTTTGGCAACTATAATTCAACTTCTGCAGGAATGAACCAGGGGACAAAATATAAAAGAAATGTTGGCAAAACTAATGCAGTGTCACATAAAATGAACAATTCAATCCTGGCCAAACAGTATAGTTAAATAAATAATAAATAATGGTTTCTAATTTTACAAAGCAACTTCTCTCGAATTTTGAACATTAGTTCATACAATTTTTCCTTATGCCTTAAATTTTATTGGCACTTTCGTCGTATTTAAATAAAATCATTATTTGCAAATAATTGAGAAAAAATAACTAAAAAAGTTGATTAAAGCAGGAAAACACTCGATTTTCATTCAAAAGAATGTGGGGGTGAAAAAAAAAAATGTTGATTATGCTATGAAAACACCGGGGTTTTCAAGCAATAGTATGGGGCTAAACTATGTAATCACACATATCAATGCCTTCTTGTTTGTTCATCACAAAAAAAGTACCGATACTCTTCATTGTTCAACCCGGCAGAGATGTTAGTCTTTGGTCTCGTGTTCGCTCTAGTTCTCGATCTTCGAGTACATTCCTGTTATTCGTATGTGCTGCATCCATCACTAACAGATCTCCACACCAGACATTGAAAGCTTTCGACCTCTCTATCCAAGGATTGTATGGTCCATTATGGGGTCTCTCCAAACCAGATGTCAACAATTTGTATTCATTTCCCAAGTGGTTGAAGTCACTCCCTCCTGGTAAAAGTATGGATTTTGTGTACATTCAAGCTGCTCCTCCAGCGATAATTTCCCTTCCTCGTTATCACATGATTTGATCAACTGCCAAACAATCCAAAAATAACATCCAAATCCTAAGAATGATTTGTGATGGGAATGTTTATCATGCAACTCCTCCATTATAGTATGACGGCCCTGTTGTTTGGATGTGGTCTTCTTGGGCACAAAATCACAGTGGAATATATCAAAATCAATAGAACCTTAATATTTGTAATTTTAGATCGCAAAAACAACTGAACCTTATATCCCTGGAATTCTTACTCTCCCTGTAACATTTCAAAGGTGAACCGAAATGTTGACTGCATGACTCCATTCTCAATCACATAGAATATATCATAGAAGGCAAATTGAAATGATGATAGCATGACTTCATTACCGGCCATATATAATAAATGGTAGATTAGGATAAGTGAATAATTTAAATAAAACGGTATTAGCCTATATCAACTATGGTAACCTTTTACTTTTATACTTGAGAAAAAAATCTCATTTGTTTTGAAAGACACAAGTTATGGATTTTATTCAGTGGATGTGAGTGTATCGATGTATTGATGATTATAAATCCCATGATGGGTTTATGTTTATCTGGGAACCAATGTTTAATTGATGGACTCTGGTCACTAGGATAGATTAATGAATTCTAGATTAGAAAGCCTTAAATTCTATTCAGTCCTTTGGCTAAAGATATGTTCTTGTAGGTTGATTACATACTTGGTGACAACCCAAGAGCTACAAGCTACATGGTGGGATATGGTCCAAACTATCCTCGTCAGGTTCATCATAGGGCCTCCTCCATTGTATCATACAAAGAGGATCCATCATTCGTTAGTTGCAAAGGAGGATATGCTACATGGTTCGACCACCAAGGAACTGATCCAAATGTTTTGGTTGGCGCTATTGTTGGAGGACCTGATCACAATGATAACTTTGTAGATGCAAGAGATAACTATGAGCAAACAGAACCTGCAACCTACAACAATGGTCCAATGGTGGGGATTTTAGCCAGACTTCAAGGTGGAAATACTGGAGACCACCAACTTCTCCGTACCATCGTCGTATAAGATGAATTACTTTGGTTTCCCCGCTTGTTTCAAATAGATGGATGAATATGTCATCGGTTGCTTGTTGCAGCCCATCGCTCTGTCAGACTGTGGCCGTGATCTTCCTGCTTCCAAACTGACACTCGAAGCCAAAGCCAAAACTCTTCCCCGCACCCAAACAGTTCGACCGTACCTTCCCGCGCAGTAAGCCCTAGTCTGAAATTTTGGCAACTATAATTCAACTTCTGCAGGAATGAGCCAGGGGAAAAAATATAAAAGAAATGCTGGAAAAACTAATGCAGTGTCACATAAAATGAACAATTCAATCCTGGCCAAACAGGGGAAAATAAATAAATAATAAATAATGGTTTTGAATTTTACAGTTAAATCTCTCCTCAATTTTGAAATATTAGTCATACAATTTGTCCTTATGCCTTAACTTTTATTGCACTTCGTGGTATTTTCCAGAAATAAAATCATTATTTGCAAATAATTGAGAAAATAACTAAAAAAGTTGATTGTGCTATGAAAACACTCTGATTTTCATTCAGTAATGTGGGGTGAAAAAAAAAATGTTGATTATGCTATGAAAACACTCTGGTTTTCAAGCAATAGTATGGGGTGAAACTATGTAACTGTTGCCATAAAAATGCCTTCGTGTTTGTTCAATACAAAAACAGTACTGATACTCCTTCATTGTTCACAAACTGCAGAGGATGTTAGGCTGGCTATCTCGCAGAAGCTCACGAGTTCTTGGAGTCAGTCAGGAAATACTTACTACAGATATGCTGCATCCATCACTAACAGATCTCCACACCAGACATTGACAACTTTCGACCTCTCTATCCAAGGATTGTGTGGTCCATTATGGGGTCTCTCCAAACCAGATGTCAACAATTTGTATTCATTTCCCAAGTGGTTGAAGTCACTCCCTCCTGGTAAAAGTATGGATTTTGTGTACATTCAAGCTGCTCCTCCAGCGATAATTTCCCTTCCTCGTTATCACATGATTTGATCAACTGCCAAACAATCCAAAAATAACATCCAAATCCTAAGAATGATTTGTGATGGGAATGTTTATCATGCAACTCCTCCATTATAGTATGACGGCCCTGTTGTTTGGATGTGGTCTTCTTGGGCACGGAATCACAGTGGAAAATATCAAAATCAATAGAACCCTAATATTTGTAATTTTAGATCGCAAAAACAACTGAACCTTATATCCCTGGAATTCTTACTCTCCCTGTAACATTTAAAAGGTGAACCGAAATGTTGACTGCATGACTCCATTCTCAATCACATAGAATATATCGTAGAGGGCAAACTGAAATGATGATAGCATGACTTCATTACCGGCCATATATAATAAATGGTAGATTAGGATAAGTGAATAATGTAAATAAAAGGGTATTAGCCTATATCAACTATGGTAAGCTTTTACTTTTATACTTGAGAAAAAAATCTCATTTGTTTTGAAAGACACAAGGTATGGATTTTATTCAGTGGATGTGAGTGTATGGATATATTGATGATTATAAATCCCATGATGGGTTTATGTTTATCCGGGAACCAATGTTTAATTGATGGACTCTGGTCACTAAGATAGATTAATGAATTCTAGATTAGAAAGCCTTAAATTCTATTCAGTCCTTTGGCTAAAGATATGTTCTTGTAGGTCGATTACATACTTGGTGACAACCCAAGAGCTACAAGCTACATGGTGGGATATGGTCCAAACTATCCTCGTCAGGTTCATCATAGGGCCTCCTCCATTGTATCATACAAAGAGGATCCATCATTCGTTAGTTGCAAAGGAGGATATGCTACATGGTTCGACCACCAAGGAACTGATCCAAATGTTTTGGTTGGCGCTATTGTTGGAGGACCTGATCACAATGATAACTTTCGTACGCAAGATAACTATGAGAAAACAGAATCCTAACCTACAACAACAGTCCAATGGTGGGGATTTTAGCCAAACCAAGGTGGAACATCGGAGACCATCACCTTCTCCCTGCATTACCGTCAGAGCAAGATGGAATTAATTATTTTCAGCTTATTTGGCACAGATGGATGATGATGCTTTTAATGGTTGTTTTGCTGGCAGTCACTGTGCCTAAGCCAGGATCAGGGTCAGGATCTTCTGTTCCAACTACAGTTCCGAAGCCAAAGCCAAAAATCTCTCCCGCACCTAAACAGAGTTCAACTCTTCGTACTTTCCCACAGAGTAAGTCTTCCTAGTCTGAAATTTTGGCAACTATAATTCAACTTCTGCAGGAATGAGCCAGGGGACAAAATATAAAAGAAATGCTGGCAAAAGTAATGCAGTGTCACATAAAATGAACAATTCAATCCTGGCCAAACAGGGGAAAATAAATAAATAATAAATAATGGTTTTGAATTTTACAGTTAAATCTCTCCTCAATTTTGAAATATTAGTTCATACAATTTGTCCTTATGCCTTAACTTTTATTGCACTTCGTCGTATTTTCCAGAAATAAAATCATTATTTGCAAATAATTGAGAAAATAACTAAAAAAGTTGATTGTGCTATGAAAACACTCTGATTTTCATTCAGTAATGTGGGGTGAAAACAAAAAATGTTGATTATGCTATGAAAACACTCTGGTTTTCAAGCAATAGTATGGGGTGAAACTATGTAACTGTTGCCATAACAATGCCTTCGTGTTTGTTCAATACAAAAACAGTACTGATACTCCTTCATTGTTCACAAACTGCAGAGGATGTTAGGCTGGCTATCTCGCAGAAGCTCACGAGTTCTTGGAGTTAGTCAGAAAATACTTACTACAGATATGCTGCATCCATCACTAACAGATCTCCACACCAGACATTGACAGCTTTCTACCTCTCTATCCAAGGATTGTATGGTCCATTATGGGGTCTCTCCAAATCAGATGCCAACAATTTGTATTCATTTCCCAAGTGGTTCAAGTCACTCCCTCCTGGTAAAAGTATGGATTTTGTGTACATTCAAGCTGCTCCTCCAGCGATAATTTCCCTTCCTCGTTATCACATGATTTTATCAACTACCAAACAATCCAAAAATAACATCCAAATCCTAAGAATGATTTGTGATGGGAATGTTTATCATGCAACTCCTCCATTATGGTAAGTTTACATAGATACTATTTACAGAGGCATCCTTAGTGTCCACCTCTGACAACCATATTTTGTCTTTTTTGGGCCCTTTGCATTCTTATATATGTTAGATATTCTCTTATATTTGACCCACAACTACATCAATTCCATTCTGTCTTGTAGAAGATTTTATTTTGGTTTTTCTATAGTTTCTATCCCTCCAACATTCTTTTAAACATCATCAGTTTTTGTTGTTTTGGCTATCTGTATCCTAATTACTTTATATCTATTTTTGACAATCAATATCTTAATTTCTCTGTTTAACATCAAATTAATTACAATTGATTTCTTTCTAGCTTCTTCCTTACGGCGTTTCCTTTGCAACATTAGGTGCAATTGCTAGTTATAAATTTCTTTGTAACTATTGGATGGTTGAATTTACTAGATTTCTAACCCAATTGCAAGATAACTTATCAAATATTTCAACCCTTATTTTTTTTTTTTAATATAATTTTTTTTTATAACTATGCATATATTTTTTATGAAAATTTATCAACAAATTTTAATTTTAGGTTTTGGGTGAGATATATAATAAATATAAACATTGTAAAAAAGTTTAGCAACTAAATCTTGATGTATTCTTTTTATATTAGAAATTTTATGGAATTTAGAAATTTATTTAATGTAATATTACACTATTTTTTTTGCAATTGTTTATAGTATTATTTTTCGTTTAAATTATAAAATGGGATTGATTAAGATTAGATTATTAAATTAGTTGTTATTTATCTCAGAGAAAAAAAATGAGGAATCAACTTGTAGGGTCATTTAGCAATGGGACTCAATTTGGAGTATTAGGCTAACCTTCCAGAGCCATTTTAAGGCATTAAACAATGTTTTTTGGGGTTGAAAAGCACTTGCCCGCACCATAGTCTCTCATGTTGTTCTATACTCAAAACCATTTCCAACAACGCAAGAATCACATCAAATTCTGTGTGCAGAAGCTATGCTTGTTGTAAGTTGACTTACTGTGTTGACCACAATGGTATGAAAGGATGTCACATCAACCCCATTACTCATGCATATGGGGCTAGCCACTTGTGGAATTTCAAGAATATTCTAGAAGGTCCAAAATTGTAACTCTAATTGGGAGTTGGGGGAGTCAAATCTTACCCCTATTGGGCTATCAAGCTATGCTAAATATCGAGTTGCTAGGAGTAGTAAGGGTTTCATTCTATGTTATGGTATTTTGTTCCATAATTGAGCAAAGCAACTAGGAGTGGAAACTTAGATAGCAGAATCGAGGGGGTGAAATTTATACAGTAGTTTTACAAGCCACAAGTTTCAATTAACTCCATAGGGAGCACATCTTCCTTTATACTTGCATATTTTCATGCAGGAGAAAAAGAAAGTATAGCAACCTCACCTTCTAGTTAGGTTTTCCGCTATAAGGGTTTACTAAGGAAAAAACTATGTTTAATTTGTGTGTGTGTGTGTGTGTTTATTCTTTATTTCTATCAATTTAGGTTTTTCATTTATTTAAGTAGAAAAACAACTATTAAAGGATTTGAGATCTAAATAAAAATTAACCTACATGAAATAAATTTCAGTAATTTATCAAATATGTTGTGATGAACTGGTATAGTGGAATATGCATGACAATTTTGTAGATCGGGGATAGATGATAATTTCTTGATCTCCTAAGTTTTCATTTTTTCCAATCCGAATGTATCTTCTTTTTTTTTGGTAAATTATTGTTTTTAGCATAAAGCCACTTATTAAGAGTGAGGTATTAGGTCATTACATTTATATTGTTATATCAATAGGTTGGGTAGAACCTTTCTTTGCGTCCTTTCATTATATTGTATTGTTTGTCTCTTAAACTAAGTCAGACATTGATTCACCAGGTTCATGTTCGTGTTGGAGTTTGAGTTAAATGACTTCAAATTTAGACTAAAATTCAATAATTAAAATTTTGAAAATAATAGGGGTGGTAGGAGGGGGAGGGATTTTACTCAATCGCAAAGGAACAATCGAAGTAAAATTATCATGGGGTCTTGGAAGGAAATGCAACAACCAGGTAGAGATGTATGGACTTTGTTGGCTTAAGGGGTCCTGACCCAGGTTCAGAGTATTTGCGCAACCAATAAAACCCTCCAACTACTAGCCCTTTCGACAGTGATATTCTTGCGCAGACCAAATTCTCACCCAAAGCAGCATCGGGGGGTGATGGAACCAAGTTTTCGCACCCTGAGGGAGATTTTGATGTGGTAGATATACTCAGATTTACTGCGAATAATATAACAAATTTTCACACACACAATCAATGGTAAACAGATCTAACCCTTTTGCAGATTCTCACAGATTACTTCAATATAATTCACGCACAATAACTAGTTGTACTTCATTCAGATCTATTTATCTAACATCGAATAATTATCACACAGATGAAATTAACCAATTACCAAAATAAATACAAAATCAGAATAGATTCAGATCGACAACAAACAAATAATCTAAGACAATAAATCACATAAGAATCTGGGTTCGCCAAAAATTCCTTCTTTATTAAGAGATTTTCAATTCAGTACAATCCTTCTTTTTGCGCACACAACAACAGAGTCTGCACACAACTCAGGAATTAGGTCTCTGCGCACACAGCCAACAGGATCCTTTCTACCTAGACAAAAACCTAGAATAACAAAGATGCACAACAAAAATAATCCAAGATTTCATTCATTCATCCATTCTTTCATGTCTATCCTCGCTCGAGTCTTACATATTTATATTATCAAAAATGTGCACATACCATGGTCTCAAACCATGGTTTGAGACTCATGGTTTTTTTCCCTTTAACCCTTTACAATAAGTAAGGGACTTTGACCCTCCCCAAAGTCCCTTTGACCATCTGCGTGTAGCGCATACAACAAAACTTAAACAAAATTAACCCAAAAAAGTACCCCAGGGGGGCGTGCTCCAACAAGCCCCCAATGCAATCTCGTGACTCGTCCCGAGTTGCTACGGGGCGGTCGCCTTCATCTTTTCCTTTAATGCTTCGACAAATCTCATGAGTGGCATGATGACTTCAATGCTTTGCACAACGACACTCTGTGATTCATCCATCAACTTGGATGTTGTTGGCCCCTTAGCTACCAGGCTAATGCTACACTGAGTCTGTTGCAGGCTTTTGAGAGTGACGTCGAGGTTCTGTGACAACTGCAGGGCTTCCTCGGCCCAAGGTTGCATCCCCGTCTCCAGTAGCTTCTCTCAGCGGCGTAGGTGCTCAATCTCCGTCTGAATGGCATTGTCTTTGTGAATTCTGGCAAGCCTTTGTGCTATCATCAAGGTTGGCATCGCCATTATGATCTCTGTAAATTGCTGCTCTTTAATCCCAAGTTCATTCTGTAGCTGCTAGACCATTGGGTCGTTTTGAACAGAAGTCCAAACACCCATGGCCTCATCCAGAAGTGCACCACATTTCACAAATGTTGTTGCTATGATGTTAGTTGTTGCCTTGACTTCGGTCGCGCGCTGTGATTTGAACTTCGGCGGTGTCTCTGGTTGGAGCTTCATTTGTAGCTCAGCTATTTGCTACTCAAATTCTACGCGGACGGTTTAAATCTCTATGCACGATGCTTTGAGCGCAGAGACCAGGATTTCTAGTTTTTTTGCTAGTGTGACTAAGGCAGGGACGATGACTTCTGGCAGGTCACCACACAAGCGATCAATCATGGCTTCTACCACGGTGTGTCGATCCTCAACTACTTGGCATGCCTCCTCTGCATTTTGTTGCTCATTCTGCAACATTTCTTCTTGCTGTTGAGACTCGGTGGCCACTTGGAAGGCATGGGCCTCACAGTACTACAACTCATCCACAATCATGGTGGGTATAACGTGGAGTTTTCCTCCAAGTATCATCGCCAAGTCGATGCTAACCTCTGCACAGGCTTGCACATTAGCATGCAAGGCAAGCGGCTCGACTGTAACAACAGGTCCCAGAACCTGAATCATCCAGGTTTCCAAGGGGGATGGAAACACCATGCTGATGGGTTGCATGCTCATTTTTCCAAGGGTGGATGTTGGCACGTTCACTTGCTTCACGCTCTCTTGAATCATGCTCGCTTGCATTTTCAGCGCCTGAAGGCCCAAATGTACACCCTCCAGGACTGATTTGTATTGCGCTTGGTTCAAGTCCCAACAACAGAACCATTTGTTGTCTTAAGGGGTCCTGACCCGGGTTCAAAGTATTTGCGCAACCAACAAAACCCTCCAAATATTGGCCCTTTTGGCAGTGATCTACTTGCACATACCAAAGTCTCACCCGAAGCAGTATGGTGGGGTACTAGAACCAGGTTTCCACACCCTGAGGGAGATTGATGTGGTAGATATACTCAGACTTACTACATATAATATAAAAATATTTGCGCACACACAGTTACTGGTAAATAGATCTAACCCTTTCGCAGATTGGCATTCAGATCTATTTATCTAACATCGACTAATTCTCACACATATATGCAATTAACCAATTACCAAAGTAAATATGCAATCAAAATAGATTCATATCGACAATAAATAACATATAATCTAAGAGAGTAAATCAAATAATAATCTGGGTTCGCCAAAAATTTCTTCTTTATTAAGAGATTTAAAATTCAGTACAATCCTTCTTTCTTCTCACACAGCAGTAGAGTTCGCACACAGCTTAGGACTTAGGTCTCTACACACACAGATAGCATGAGCCTTTCTACCCAGACAAAAACCCAGACTAACAAATATGCACAACAAAACTAATCCAAGATTTCATTCTTTCATGTCTATCCTCGCTCGACTCTTACATATTTAAATTATAAAAATGCGCACATACCATGGTCTCAAACCATGGTTTGAGACTCGTATTTTTTTCCCTTTAACCCTTTACAATAATCAAGGGACTTTGACCCGCCCCAAATCCCCTTTGACCATCTGCACGCAGTGCGTACAACAAAACTTAAACAAAATTAACTCAAAAAAGTGTAGAAATTATACAACAAGCATGTATATCACGGATTCAATCTGATCTAACAATGTACTAAATTTAAAAATTGAATCACTTCTACAAATCAATTGCGGAATTAAAAACACAATCACCAATCACATGAAGCAAAGAAGAATCAATCAAACCACAACATAGATAATTTCCCAGGGAAAGCTTGCTGCTTAAAACCCCACTATATTCTATTGTATATTCAACATGGATACATGAAACAATTACATACAACTCTTCTCACAAGTGCCCTCCTGTACTCAGCTAAATGTCTGACACAACCTCAGATAATACTGACCAATACTTAGCCAATCTACTACCTCTAGACAACTTGCCTTGCTTGCACAATTTGTGTGGAATGCAATCCCTATTCCATAGGAATTTTTGCCTTCTTGAACTGTGCAAGGATCATGGGCAATCCAATGGGTATTTGGTTGCATGGGTGCAACCCAATAATCCTACAA
Source organism: Pinus albicaulis (assembly GCA_034641835.2). Classification (NCBI taxonomy): domain Eukaryota; kingdom Viridiplantae; phylum Streptophyta; class Pinopsida; order Pinales; family Pinaceae; genus Pinus; species Pinus albicaulis. The sequence continues at coordinate 1,313,802,493 of CM076578.1, read as the reverse complement.
CTGATAGTCAACTTCCCTTTCACCGAGATCTCAACTGGGTCTCCACTGGAACTGACATGCATGCAACTAATAATAGTAAATCCTCAGTTGCATGTGAGATCACTAATTATGAATTAATTAATATTTAATTCACTTGATCTCTCACTGGTGTATCTAACAGTTACAACTAGCACAACTGAGTTTAACTTAATCAACTGAGTTAAACGGATTACAACCTGCATTAACTAATGCACCATTGCACTTCGAACTCTGTTACAACTAGAATTACTCTGCATGCCTCACCAACTACCCTCAACTCGAAATTCATGATCTAACTAAGTTTATCACACTCAGTTAACTATTATAAGTTATTTTGTGATTAGATTACATTTTATTGTCCATCTTAATTAAGGGATAACTAAAATAGGCATGCACCAAATTTAGCCCACACCAGTGTAGGTGCTACTAAGTCCTATAGTCCCACAGTAATGTAGGTGTTGCTTGGACCTCCTGGTCCCACACTAGCGTGGGTGCTGAAATTTCTTGTTGAACTTCAACACTCCCTCTCAACAAGAAAGGGATTATCCTTCACCTCGATCCTACCTCTATGGTATTCGAATTTTCTCCTAGTGAGTGCCTTCGTTAGAATATCTGCATCCTGATCTTCTATGGGAATGTATTGAAGTAACATTATCCACCTCTGCACACAATCTCTGAGATGGTGGTACCAGATATCTATATGCTTGGACCTATCATGAAACAAAGGATTAATCGAGAGTTTAATGAAACTCTGATTATCACCATGTCTCATTGTCGGATCCATTTGAGAACCAAACAAACCAACCAAGATCTTTCTCATCCAGATAGCCTCACATGCAGCTTGACTTGCTACCATGTACTTTGCTTCTGCTGAACTGAGTGCCACAGATCGCTGCTTCCTGCTGTAACAAGAAACAACTGTCGATCCTATGCTAAATATCCCTCCTGATGTGCTCTTTCTATCTGATGGACTTCCTGTCCAATCTGCATCCATGAAGCCTTGAAGCTTCACTCCCTCTGTCTGTTTGTACCATAGACCATACTCTGATGTGCCCCTCAAGTATCTCAAGACATGCTTCCCCGCCTTCCAAAACAACTTGGTAAGCTTAACCATAGCTTGACTCAGCTGGTTAACTGCGTAGCAAATGTCTATTATGGTGTTCACTAGATACATCAGTGAACCAACTAACTGCCTGTAGATAGTAGCACCCACTACCTCTCCAAAAGTAGCATCCTCTTTCCTCCAATTTCTTGGAAGAGGAGTATCCAGGGTTTGCAGCTCTCCATGTGAAACTTACCCACTATCTCTTTGCTGTACTTGCCTTGAGAAACAAAAGGTTCACCATCTCGCTGCCATATTTCCAAATAAAGGAAATAATGAAGGATTCCAATGTCCTTCATGTCGAATTCCCTTGCAAGATCCTCCTTACATGAGTGTATCAGTTGCTCATCACCAATCAAAATTAGATCATCAACATAAAGAATAATAATCAATAGCTTACCCTCATCCACAATCTGGTACAGCTTTGCATCAGCTTCAATTTTGGTGAAGCCCATTCCGGTGAAATATATATCTATCTTAGTGTACCATGCATGAGGGGCTTGCTTCAGCCCATACAATACTCTCTTGAGTCGAAACACATGCGACTCGTTGTTGAAGATCTCGAAACCTTATAGCTGGCCTATGTAAAATTATTCCTCAATGACTCCATTGAGAAACACAGTTTTCACATCCATCTGATGAATGTGCCAGCCCATCTGCGATGAGAGTGCAAGGATGGATCTAATGGAAGAGTACCTTGCAACAGGTGCAAAAGTCTCATCATAATCGATCCCCTCAATCTGTGAGAATCCCCGAACCACAAATATGGCCTTGTATTTCTCCACACTCCCATCAGAAGCTTGCTTTACCTTATAGATCCATCTAGATCTAATCACTATTTGTCGACTAGTCTTGGGACAATATCCCATGCACTGTTCTTGACAATGGAGTCATAATCCTCCACCATTACATCAAACCAAATTGGTTGCTGCACTACCTCCTGAAAGGAAGATGGTTCAGTCACAATACATTTGCTCATAAGAGCCATGTATCCAGTAAACCTGTCTGGAGACAGTCTCTGTCTACCTTGTGAAGTAGGGGCTCCTACATTCTCTACAGCATCAAGTCTCAATCTATCAGCTTCCATGGTGTGCCTTATACCATTTTTGATGGATGGCTCTACGTGAGTGTTTTCTTCCACTCCATGATCCTCCACATGTGTTTGCTCCACATCTTGAGGCTCATCCTTAGGAACCAAGAGTTCCTCCTATGCATGAAAATCCATCTCCCTCTCAAGGGACAATCACATGGCTTTCTCCTCATCAATTTTTATATCCCGTTGCACAACAGTCATTCTGTTGTTTGGAAAATACACCCAATAGTTGTGGTGCATTTCAGAGTACCCCATAAAAATCCCAATCTCAGTTGTTGGTTCCAGCTTCTTCCTGGCGTCTTTGGTCACATGCACATAAATAGATGAGCCTAAAATCTTAAAATGTGAAACATCAGGTTTCTTACTAGTGAAAGCCTCTTCTAGTGTACTCATGCCAAGTGTCCTACGAGGACAATGGTTTTGCACAAATACCACAGTGTTGCATGCTTCCACCCATAGATGCATCGGTAGGCCTTGATCATGCAACATTACTCTTGCTGCACCCACAATTGTTTTGTTCTTTCTTTCAGTGACCCCATTGTTGGGTATGTGTTATATTCTTTCTACGATTAGTTGCACGTGTGGGGGGGTCACACGGGGGGCGATAGCCCCCCTATACATTGCGTCAAGTGCATCAGGGGGGTCATTGGGGGGGGAGCCCCCCATGTTTGGGGTCTAGGGCAGTGCCCTGAGAAAAAAAATTTGGACCCTATTTTTCGATGGGCAGACCCGCCCATGGTTTTGTGCATGGGTTTGCACATTTTTTTGGCGCATGATGGTTTTCAGCCCCTGGTATTTTGTAGATCCGGTCAAGGGAACTACGGTTATGTTCTAATCCAGGGTTAATGGGTTGGGGTTTATGAATGCTTCGGCATGTATATATATGTGTTGTAACACTAAAAGTAATATAATGAAAAATCAAGCACGTAGTCCCAATTTTGGATTGAGGGGAAAATCTCTGTGTATATCTGTTTTATGTTTTATTCTCTCGTTATTGTTTATTTTATATTTTTTAAGATTCGTTTGCAGATAATTTCTGTACAGGGTTAAAACCTGCACCCATTCTATTGTGGGTTATGAGGCGTTATCAGTTCTCTTCGAATTCCTTATTTGCTGCAGAAGTTCTTGAATTCGTTAGAGATGTACTTACCACCATTATCGCTCCTGAGAGCCTTCACTTTCTTCCCCGTCTCTTTCTCCACCAATGTATTAAACTCAAGAAACTTTGAGAATGTCTGATCTTTCTTCTGCATGAAGTAAATCCAACACTTATGAGAAATTTCATCGAAGAATATCACATAGTAATTATGTTTTTTTGTCGAAGGCTCTCGAAGCAACAGAGAATGGTCCACACACGTTTGTGTGAACTCTCTCAAGGATCCCCGAGGCTCAGTTCTCCTTCTCATAAAAGGTGGCCTTTACATATTTTCCCATAGTACATTCCTTACATGTGTCTGACTGTGCAAGTGTACCCTTGGGAAGACCCGTAGAAATCTGTTGCATGACTTTCAAGGATCTGTGGTGAAGATGGTCCAATCTCCTATGCCATAACTTTCCCTCATCCCGGCTCACCACTTTTTATACCTTTCCAATCAATGTTGCGCAGCCATATACATCCAGCTTGTAGATATTCTTAACTTGAATCCCAATCTTCTTGGCTTGTCCTGTTGTTTTGTCTCTTAGAAAATCTTTTCCTTCACTAAAAACAACATCATAGCCTCTATCCTCCAACATTGCAACTTAGACTAAATTTTTCTTCAAACATGGTACATTCATTACATATTTTAATTGAAAGGGTTTACCTTAATCTCTCTGGAAGGTAATGGTACCAATCCCGGTAGCACTGTATCGCCCATCATCACCCATTTCAATATGCATATGGAGATCCTTCTCCTCCAAGCTACTGAAAAGTTCCTTGTCTCTCATCATGTGAACGGAAGCACCACTATCCAAATAACACACAGATCCCAATGCACTTGACACCATGTATGTGATCAATAAGAAGTCAAGCTCAAATTCCGAGGCCAAATCCTAACTAGATGCAGATCCTTCAGCCTTCTTATTATTCTTCTTTTGTGGACAGTTGATTGCATAATGCCCATGCTCGTGACTGTGAAAACACTTCACCCTGGACATATCCCGCTTCTTGCCATCTTTGGACTTGAATTTGGAATTGAATTTCTTCCCCTTCCCCTTCTTTGCCTTGGAAACCAAAGCACAATCTTCTTCATCTTTAGTCTTAGATGAAGATCCAACTCTGGTGTTTCGTCTGAACTCCTCCTGCACCAAATACGACCACAGTTGTTTCCAATATGGCAAATTTTCCCTTCCATTGACAGAGTCTTGATAACTGTGCCAACTCTTGGGAAGTCCTAGGAGAGCTAAACTCACCAAATCATCATCAGCAACAATTATGCCAACGCTCCCCAGTTCATCCTGACATTGGACAAACTTTTTTAAATATTTTGGCATGGATTCACCTTTCTCCATCTTGATCTTCCTGAGTTTATCTTTGAGTGCCAATTTCCTATGGTCACTACTACTCTGAAATAGATCTGTCGAAACCTTCCACATTTCATATGGTGTGGATTTCCCATGAAGGCTTGAGACAATGTGGTCTCGTACTCCCTCCAGTAGGATCCTCCTTGCTTTTGCCACTTTCTTTTTCTATGCATCAAGATTTTCATCATTTGTCACAGCGAGTTTAGTTACATCATTGTCAATGAATTCATTCAAGACATTGTCTTTGAGTACTGCCTCCATCATGTCCTTCCAAAAAAAATAGGTAGAGCTGCCCTCAAGTGGATACTCCAACCTCAATCCATTGAAAGCCATTTCGATCCTGAATCAACTGTAGCACTAAGAAAGTATTTCTGCAAATTTGAATTCTATCCAGTCACAAACTTAGATCCTCCTTCACTATTGTGATTTACTGTGCTCTAATACCATGTATAAATTATACAAAAAGCATGTATATCATGGATTCAATCTGATCTAACAATGTACTAAAGTTAAATACTGAATCACTTCTACAAATCAATTGCGGAATTAAAAACATAATCGCCAATCACATGAAGCAAAGAAGAATCAATCAAACCACAACACAGATAATTTCCCAGGGAAAGATTGTTGCTCAAAAACCCACTATCTTCTATTGTATATTCAACATGGATACATGAAACAATTACATACAACTCTTCTCACAAGAGCCCTCCTGTACTCAGCTAACTGTCTCACACTGTCTCAGATAAAACTAACCAATACTTAACCAATTTATTGCCTCCAGATAGCCTACCTTTCTTGTGAAATTTGTGTGGAATGCAATCCCTATTCCATAGGAATTTTTTCCTTCCTAAACTGCGCAAGGATCATTGGAAATACAATGGGTGTTTGGTTGCATGGGTGCAACCCAATAATCCTACAACTGATATTCAACTTCTATTTCACCTAGATCTAAACTGGGTCTCCACTGGAACTGACATGCATGCATCTAATAATAGTAAATCCCTAGTTGCATGTGAGATCACTAATTGTGAATTAATTAATATTTAATTCACTTGATCTCTTACTAGTGTATCTAACAGTTGCAACTAGCACAACTGAGTTTAACTCACCTAACTGAGTTAAATTGATTACAACCTGCATTAACTAATGCACTACTGCACTTCGAACTCTGTTATAACTAGAATTACTCTGCATACCTCACCAACTACTCTCAACTCGAAATTCATGAGCTAACTGAGTTTATCACACTCAGTTAACTATTACAATTTATTTTTAGATTAGATTACACTTTATTTTCCATCTTAATCAAGGGATAACTAAAATAGACATGCACCAAATTTATCCCACACCAGTGTAGGTGCTGCTAAGACCTGTGGTTCCACACTAGTGTAGGTGCTGCTTGGACCTCCTAGTCCCACACTAGCGTGGGTGCTGAAATTTTTTGTTGAACTTCAACAAAAAGTACCCTAGGGGGTTGTGCTCCAACAGAATCATACAGGGACTAAGCATAGATCAAGAAAAGGTGTGAAATATATCATTGTTTAAGGAGATTCATTACTCACTATTTAGCTTCTTAATAATGAGAATAGTCTGAAAAATAATTCCCTTGGATTGGTGCTCCGAAGGATCAGAAGATTGGGTGCTTTTTTTCACTCCAAGAAGTTTTATCATATTCTCGGACCTAACAATGAGGAAGCATATCTCCAAGCTAATAATGCCTGCTCCTTGGAAGATACCATGTTAGTAATCAATGACTTTAAAAGACTTTTTCCAATCCCTTATGTGCATATGGTCACATTTATTTGGTTGCCACCTTGATCCTTTCATTATATGAATATGGTTCACCTCATAATTAATAATAATATCTATCCCATTCCCCAAAATACCTCTTCCCTTTGTCACATTTGTAACGCCTCCTCCCACATTTACCCACTTTTACAAGCTCACCAGGGTAAACATGAGACGAGTGTCACTTTGATATGACCCGACCTCCAAGTTCCAGTTATGGAAGTGGGTCCAACACACCAACAACTTACAGACATCCCTCATGGACTATAGACCACTCAAGAGCCTGCAAACCACCCCATGTGATCAATCCATGAGTTGGAGTTGTTTTCACAAGGTAAACTCCCCAACTGCACACACAACATAACATCAATGTGGTTATGAGGCCCCAACCACACACATAGGCATGCTTCCATGTGTTTATGACCCAAAAACTCAAGTTATATGTCAGGGGTTCCAAGATATGAGCCACTTTTTCAAGCTAGCCTCAATACCATTGCCCAAAACTGCCTGTAACTTTACAGAAACATAAAAAAGATGATGACAAGTCCAAGCAATCAAAACTCAAGCAAGAACTTGACCTAGACATGCCTAATCCATGATATAAATTTCATCAAACGTATGGTAAAAGTGAAAACTACAGGTCATGAATTCATATATGATCGTAAACCTCTGAATTTTACCTGTGAATAACCAAGAAGGTTCCAAGCCCTCTCTAGCTAGATGGAATAACACTTGTTATACCATGCATTCATAAACCATTCAATAACTTATTAAAACATTTAAAGAGTCATATATGGAATACAACATATCACCAACATATAAAAAGAATGGAAACCATGGAAAATCAACCATAAAATCACCATCACAATCACTACAAATTCTCATATATCACAACATGAAAACATATCATATTAACATATGAAGATGCCAACCAAGTCAGGGACTTCCATGTACCACTCGACCATAGATTTGGCTTAACCAAATATTTCTTTCATCCAATCACCCCCCTGACATATTCCAAGCATGAATGTGGGATCTCATGTGATAAACCAAGACAAAATCAAATAGGGAATCTAGAGGTTAAATCAACTCCACCCTCAAGATACCATGATCTCACCTAAACCTGTCTCGAGATCACAAAACCAAACCAAGCTTGGATGCCTCAAAATTCCTTCACCATACCTTGAGGAATTTTCTTGTCTCCACCCATCTGTCGAGGGCTTCCTGGTGAAAACCATCTCCACCCCCAACCCTCGGGATTTTCCTCAGACCACCTCACCTGGTTCCAAAACCTTTCGACATTCGAAATATCAACCAAGAATTAATCCCATCACACCATGACTATCTTAGAATGGCAAGGAAAGGATAAAACCACTGTCAAACTAGGAAAATCCCATGCCAATGACAAAAATTGAACCAAATATACAAATGAATGTACCATGCATTCACACCTCAGCTAGGAAATCACACATGCAAATTGTTACCTGCAATATCTTCCTACTGAAGTTGTTGATCCAACCTTCTCCTTGCACTTACTTGCGTTCCTTTTTCCTTCCTTTGCTTTCTTATCTAAGTGCTTGTTCTCTTTCGCTTTTATTTGCTACACCTGCTCCAAATATGGGTAAAAAGTCATGAACTGATTCTCTGATGCCTTTTATTATTAATGTCCCTTTTTTCTTTATTTTCCTTCATTTTCCCTCTAATTTTCCTCGCATGCATATTTGTGTCTCTTCACCATCCTTTTCTCCTCTTTTCCTTTATTTATCATAATTATATGCCAATTATTTCCTCGTTTCCTTTGTTAATGAATTTGCCAACTTTCATAGCCATAAATAAACCACAAGTGATGCACACTATGATGTTCACCAACTATTCAACCTAGAATATGTGTCCCATGACCTTGGTATTATTTTTATTTACATGGAAAATCAACCAAGGGATTTTACAACCCCCCGACCCCCTGGGGGAACACCGTCCTTGGTGTTATATGACGTTTATGACCAACAAAACATACTTCCTATGGCACTTTATAGCATAACTCGTTACAATATTTATGATGAAAACTACTGAAACAAAACAACATACCGCTTATGGAGCTTTATAAACCCATCTTGATTCGATATTTACAATGATATACACATACATATACTTATACACATTTTATTCAACATGAAATAAACATATTTTCCATGGAGATTTATGAACACAACTCGACACAATATTTATAATAGTATATACATATACATATGCACATTTTATTTAACCAAAAAATAAAAATATGTAATGCCCACATCAAAGACAAGGGAATAAAGAGGCTCACACCTCCACCCTTGACGTAGTAGCGGGATTCACCTCCTTCCTAGGAAGTCCATAATCCACTTTCATAATCAAAGTTTGTCTGCAATGTCCAATGCCACAATCCTTGTGCTACTTGTTCTTTCCCAGTGAACAATTACCATCTCATTGTTCTAGGGCATACTCCCAATTTGTTTTTGACTCAATTTGGAAATTCTAATTACCAAATCAAATTATTCACTAACCTTCCCTTCTCTGCTTCCTATTCCCTTAGGCAATATGGGCACCCCCTTCCATGTAGTCACTTACCTTCCAAGTTCCCTGACATCCCCTTCTCTGCTACATAGTCCCTTGGGTGATCCATCCCTTGGCAAGGTTACCTTTATCATATTATTGTTGAAGGTAAATGATTGATTATAGTATTAGATTTCAATGATTTAATTTTAACAGGTGATGAGAATTTGATAAGCTCTTGCAAAGAGGATATTACAGGAGAATTTGAGATGAAGGACATGTGACTCATGCATTATTTCCTTGGTTTGGAAGTATGGGAAGGACATGGGGAACCGTTTGTCTCTCAAGGAAAGTATGCCAATCATATATTGAATAAGTTCCACATGGAGAGTAGCAAACCCATGGACACTCCTCTAGCAAGTAGTTGGAGGAAGGAGGATGCCACTTCAGGTGAGGAAGTGGAACCTACCATTGACAGGCAGCTTGTGGGTTCACTTATGCATTTGGTGAACACATGACCAGACATGTGTTATGTAGTTATCCAACTTAGTCAAGAAATGGTTAAGCTAACCAAAATGTATTGGAAGGAAAAAAAATATGTGTTAAGATACCTCAGAGGCACCACTCAGTTTGGACTTTGGTACAGACAGACATAGGGAGTGAAACTGCAAGGATTCACATATGCAAATTGGCAGGGAGTCCATCAGACAAGAAGAGAAAATTAGGAGGATATTTCAGTGTTCGGTCAACAATATTTACTTGGTACAACATGAAGCAGAGATCTGTTGCACTCAGCTCAACAAAAGCAGATTACATGGATGCAAGTCAAGCAACATGTGAGGCGATCTGAATGAGAAATATTCTTGTTGGGTTATTTGGTCAAATGATGGATCCTAATGTGATTTACTGTGATAATTAGAGTTGTATCAAGCTCTCTGAGAATCCTGTATTTCATGATCGATCCAAGCATATCGAAATCCAGTATCACCATCTACAAAATTGTGTGCAGAGATGGATAATGTTGTTGGAGTACATTCCTACAGAGGAAAATATGCAGATATTTTGAAAAATGCTTTGTCAAAGGGGAAATTCAAGTTCCATAGAGGTTGGATAGGGGTATTGGATAATCCATTTCTTGCTGAGAGGGAGTGTTGACAATGCAACAAGAAAATCTAATTTTGACTTTGTCTTGGTTAAACTAGATTAAAATTTAAATTTAAAATTCAGTAAAATACTTGGAGGTAGTTTGAGATGACATGACACTTGTCACTTAGTTAACTCAGTTAATTCGAGTTGGAGACACTTGAGTTCATTTTAGCATGTTTGATTGCTAATTTCTAGCAATTTATTTTAGTTAATTTGAGTTATTGTGAGTTAAACTAGTTCTAACTGTTAGAGAATTAGTTGAGGGTCCAGTAGTGGGGTGTGTACCTTAGTGATCAACCAATTAAGTCATCAATCAACTCAGAATAATTGATGCATGCAAATAATGAGTTACCCAGTTGAGATTGGAGTTCAAGGGTAGTGTACTATCAATTGTAGACCATTATGAAGTGTACAGGTGGTGCATGTAGTGAGAGAAGGGTCTATAGGAATTGCGTAATTCTCAATGAGAAATTTCCTTAATTAATAGGGGTCAATTCCTCAAGGAAAAACACAAGGAAATATGAGCTTAGAAGGTAGGAAAATTGGTTAAGTGTTTTCGAGGGTCAGTCTGTGAAGTAGTGAGATAGACCATACTAGTGCAGAGGTTGCTCAGGCGTGAGCAAGCATTGTATTTCTTCTCTATTTTCTGATTAAATACAATACAAATAGGAAGGGGTTTTGAGCAGTTTCTTTCCCCTAGATAATTCCTCGTTTTTGTGTATTGATTCATATCACATGTTTATGATTTCCTTTCTCGATCGTGAATTAATTTATGCATATATGTAGAGTAGATTCAAGTTTTATGTTTTAGTAAATTACATGAACAAAGTTGAATCTACATAGAATTTCTGCAGACCTAAACCTAGATAAATGTTTCCACTGAAAGAAGAAGCCCTAGCTCATGCAAGGAAGGAATTGGTGGGTCCAACCCCATCCTTAGGTCCACCCAACCATCGTTGTGTCTGCATAATTCTTTTTTTTTGGGTGTGTTTCTTCGAACCTCGTGCAGGTGAGATACCACCCCTTGCAAACCCCCCAGTAGGGGGGATGCCTCCCCCATTGCGAACCCCCCATTGGGCCCAACGCAAATTAATAGTTATTGATGTTAGTTGTGTAAAGAATATAACACACCCAACATTCTCCCACTTGTTTATTTCTTTGCACATAGAGGTCCATAGGAGTACACGGTCATCGATCCAGGGCCGGAACATCCATTGTTTCTCTAAAATAAGAAAACTCAGTGCTAAGAGACTTTGTTAATGAATCTGTAACATTCTTCAATGTGTCCACTTTTACCAGCAACACCTTTTTGTCTTCAACCATATCCATCACAAAGTGATACTAAATATCAATATGCTTTGTTTTCGAATGATAAACATGATTCTTTGCCAATAAAATTGCACTTTGGCTGTCACAATTTATCCTTATACCTCGTTGTACAAACCCCATACTCGAAAACAATCTCTCTAACCAAATTTCTTCCTTGCTTGCATGAGTGGCTGCCATGGATTAAGATTTTGTAGTGGCACTTTCAACTATGTGGAATAATGTAAGTGCACTACACTTGTTTGATACTTCACTTGTTAGATAATGTAAGTTCACTACTGTGAAAAACCTGGTTACATTTACCATTTATTGAAAATTAAATGAAATAAAAATTGGTTGAGTTCAGGATACAAATTCCAGAGCCGAGGAAGGGGGGAATTGCTTAGGATGTTGAATGCAACCATGGAGGCTAACAAGTGTGCATAAGAAATAAGCGGCCAAATGACACAAGGTTGATTGGCCTGCAAGACTAGGATGGCACAAAAATCTGATGACATGCCAACCACCACAAAAATTTGGAGACAGAGAACAGATTGGACACTTTTCATTAGTCCATAGCATCTGGGCTAGAATGGGTGCTAACTACTAGTAGGAAATCATTTTTCAAAAAATATGACCGATCAATTTAAGCAAAAAGGGATATGGTCTGAAGGATCCCCTCTGTTTGGAGGCACTAATGAGTTTCCTTTATGTTCTGATTGATCGCTTGATGAAGAGGACATGATGCCATAGCTGGTTTCATGATGAGAAATTTTATGTGATCATATGACAATGGTGCTGGATGAGACTCAATGCATGGCAGAGTAGAGGCCCCTCTTCTGAGATATATTTCAGCCTTATCCAAAATAGTTTATGCCCAAAAAATATCTAAGGTCCATGAAGTGTGTCATGGAAGATGTTGCATGGCATTAAGACACAAGTACCATTTTGGGTCTTTTAGAGATAATTGTACAGACAAGGAGAAAAATACGAAGGAAAACAAAAACAAAAATGGAAGATCATTAAGAAAGGAAGAAGATAGAAATGTGATAATGCAGAGAACCTTCGAAATTTTTTTGGAAAATTTCATTGAGAAAAATGAGAAAGGGATGAGTACATAGGAGTCATTGACTTCGTTGGTACTGTTGGTGGAGCTAGTAAAATTACCAAATGTCACTGTGCAGAGCTGAGTGCCACGTTTTGGCTGGTAGGTGGAATTAAGTGAACTTTTGGAGCCCCTGTTCCAGCTAAGTAATCTCGGTTCAATCCTTTGAGAAATTTCCCTCCACGCTCTAGAATTTGGGTCAGGGGCGATTGTGTTAGAAGAAAAACCATAGTGCTTCCTAATATAATATTGGGTGGAAAAATCAAAGCCCTGGACTCAGTTTCCAGTTCATGTTCATGCTTCCAACTAAGTGTCTAGTCCATTTAGCATATGCAATGAAAATCCATGTTATAGAATCTAGTGTTCTGATGACTGAGTGCATGGTTTTCTCATGTTCATGTTAATTAACTTGATGTTCTATTAATGATGTGTTGAGAACATGGTTCCTTTTATGTCACTGATTTAATGTGAAACTGACCAATCTTAGGTTATTGATGAGATTATGTTGGTTTCCACTTACCTTTAAGGCCATAATATAAGACCTTGTTTGAAGCATGTTCTCGGTTGTGTAGAACTATAATATTCTAGCTGATATAATACTACTGAATGCAAGAAATATGAGTGTTCATATGAATGCTTTAATACTGCAATTTCGTATACATTTTGTGGAATGAGGTACATGATGCAGAATCGGTCTTAAGACTGATACTCAACCCGAAAGTTCATCATCATCATAATTTGTCAAACTCTAACCTGAAATACTGGGATGGAAATTGTTGGTAATAATTTTTCCACCAAATAATCAATATGACCCTGTTCCATTAGAAACACACAACATAAACTTGAGAGAAAAGGCCCTATTATGGATGTGAAAAGGCCTTGTTCTTATTACCAATATATTCTTTACTACATGGATTATGCAAAGAAACTCTTTGCATTGGAATTGTTGTTTCTTTTAATGTATCACTAACAAACCTTTTCAACACTTGTAATGAGGCATATGTTCTAGACAAATATGTACAAGAAGGCACAACTAGACAAATTTTCTTGTTTTTATTTCCTTGGTGGGAAGTACATTTAGTGCAATGCTTGCATTTGTTTTGCCCATTTTATTTCTAATAAAAATTCTAAGTGGGTGCTTAAGTTTCCCTGCAAGAGCTGTGGACATCCTTATTCTTTGCTTTGCAATACTCTTTTCTTTTTATGGAACTCTCACATCAATCAATAATGTTTTTGGACAGTTATCCCAGACACTTAACAAATTGTAATTATGTGGCAAGGTGGGTTACACTCACAGAGCTGCTGATCATTTATGTTTAAGTTGCAGAAAATATTCATAGATTCCCTATCACGGGTTATCTAATCTCTCTTTTCCAATGGGAAAACTAATGGCGAGACCCCATGTTGATCATATAGTAACCTCCACTTTAGTACCATCCTTTCTCGCAGTTTAGTGTCATGACTTGTGGGCCATCTTTGGCTTGCTTTTGTTATCCATGTGATGTGGATGCTATTATCTTTGTTGTAATCCTACGAGATTTTGTTCAATTAGGTTAGGTAGTTAGGAAGTTATTCAGTTAGTGATAACTAATTTCTGAAGTATAAATGTAATCCACAATTAAATAAATGAGATACGCAAATCACATATTTTTAATTCAACAGTGGTATCAGAGCAAGGCTCGGAGGCACCGACCGCATTGTGTTGTGTGAGATTGTTACTGCCAAGAGAAGAGGCATGTGGCAGCAATGTGAATCCTCCAAAACCACTACTCTGATGTTATAGCATAGCAGCTCAGCCACCTGGAAAATTAGTGTTGTGGCTTTGCTACTGCGGGTGTAACTGTCTACCATTTTCACTGTCCACTACGTGTGATGCTACTCACTAGGAACTCACTGGAATTAACCTTCTGTAGTTCCCATACGACTTCACCAAATCCGACATCATTTATGTATTCAAATAAGGGGAAACCAGACTGTCACTGGTGTGATGCCCACTAGCTGGTGTTGTTGGCATGCTGCTCAGAGGAGGAACATGGTGTGAGAACTCCTGTCTACCACTACTAGCATCATTTTGTTTGTGATCAAAGCAGACCAAAGGTTTTATTTTTATTTTTGCTTGGTGATAAAAGTTCGACTACAATCATATGGTACTGTAGTCAAGGCTATATTGTGGCATAGGATCAAATGTTGTGGAGAGTTCTTTGGAGAATTTCTGAATCAATAAGTTAAAAACACAGTTTTTTAAGAAAATTATGTGTTTGATTGTAGTTGAATCAAAATCATTAAACACTACTGTGTCTGGTTGTGGTTGCCTCAGTAAATTAAAACAATTTTTTTTAAAGAAAAATTGTGCCTTGTTGTGATGAAACAAAAACATTACTGAATCTGCAAGTTAAATCAATGTGTTTCTAAGCGAAATTTGTGTCTGGAAGTGGTTAAAACAGAAGGTTTAAAAAAAAAATTGAACTTTGTGCCAATGATTTAAAACAGTTTTTTTACGATTATCTGAAAAAGATGAACTCATTGGTGTAGAGTTTTCCTTTCCAGAAAGGAATATTACTAGGAATTGTTTAGGAAAGTTAAAAATGCTCCGATCTTTAATGATTTATGGGATGGAGTCTGTGAAGGAGAAGGAGTGAATGCAATAGAGCAGCCGGATGAGCGAAAACAACTAGCAATCTGGCAAAGTAAGGATAAGAAGGCCTTCGCCTTAATATCCACTTCAGCCTTAGAAGAGGTAAGTAGATACATTACTCAGAGTAAAACATCTTATGATGCCATAAAAAACTAAAAGAGATTTATGATTCACATTCTGAATTGGAGATAATTCAGTTATTGTTGAAGTTATTTAATTTGGAAATGAGCGATAATGATCCTCTAAAACTTGCCTCTAAAATTAAAGCCATCAATCATGAAATTGAATATACTGGAGTTAAAGTGATTTTCCGCTTACTGCCTTTATAAAATCTCTTTACCCTAGTTATTCACACTACTTGGAATCTCTCTAAGCTAGTGGGCAGTTAAAAGATTTAAATTTTGACAAATTAGTAGGGAAAATTGCAGAAAGAGAGAAGGATTTTGGCAAGAAAGAAGCATCACATAGTTCTAATACCGAAACCCTATGTCTTGCTCAAAATGACCAAAAATGTCAAAAGGAATATTTCAGAAATAATAAGGGTAATAGAGGTCGAAGTAGGAAGAATTATAGAGGAAGGGGGGGCAGAAATATTCAGGGAGATAGACAACAGAATGAAAAAAAAGAAGGAAATTTTCTGATAAACTAGCTGTAAAATGTTTTAGATGTGGTAAAATTGGACATACTGCTGCAAATTGTAGAATTCCCTAGGAGAAAATTCATGAGAAAAGAGAGCAATTGCTTGAAAATAAACATCATATAATTCCAGACAGAGGATTTTTTTCTGAGAATGCACATTATGTTGTCTCTCATTGTAATTTCCACATGGAAGATGTTTTTTGTACTTCTTTTTCTTCATGGTATGATAGTAGGGTTTTGGACATAGGTGCCATGTGTCATATTACCTTTCGAAGAGATTTGTTTGATCAATTCAGTGATAACATTGACGGTGTAGTGTATTTTGTTGATAAGTCCCAAATCAAACCATCAGGGATTGGTTCAATTCAGTTAAAAATTATTGGACTTTCAAATTATATTTTGAATGATGTTCTTTATATTTCACAGTTCCAAAGAACTTTTTTCTCTTATACAAATAAGACAGCAGGGACATTCCATGCACATATTTGATGGTAAAGTAGAAATTAGAAGAGCAGCTGACAATAAAACTATAATGACTGGTGTGGAAGAAGAAAAATTATTGAAGTTGCATGGTATGTCATCTGTTTCATTGAACACAACTTATTTTGTTCAACAAAATGATACTTTGTCATCTTCTTTATTATGGCATGCACACTTCGGTCATGTTAATTATGAAATTATTCGAATTATGAAACAACAGGGGATTAAGGCACTTCCAACAGTTCCCAGAAAATTGACCCCATGTAATGCTTGTATATTGGGCAAGCATCACAAATAGTCTTTTTAGAATTCTAAGTCTAGAGCTACAAGGAAATTAAGCTTCATACACTCTGATTTATGTGGTCCAATGCCTGTACCAACTGCAAATGAAAATAAATACATACTCACTTTTATAGATGATTATTCGAGGATGTGTTTGGTTTATCTTCTTAAAGAAAAATCACAAGTTTTTGATGTGTTTAAGAAATTTCATCTCTTGATAACAAATGAAGCACAACTTACTATTGGTACTATAAGGATTGATAATGGAGGAGAATATACTTCACATGCTTTTGAAACATATTTGCAAGAAAATGGCATCAAACACCAGACCACAATACCATATAATCCACAACAAAACGGTGTTGTTGAATGAATGAACAGAACATTGCTTAATATGGTAAGGTCAAGATGTTTTTTAAGAATGTAAAATTGATGTTTTGGAGAGAAGCTATGTTCTGTGCGCATACATTAGAAATCGATGCCCTTCTTCTGTCATTAACAACAGAAATCCATATGAAATGTGGTATAGTCACCTTCCTACTGTTAAACATTTCCGAATTTTCGATTCTCAATGTTATGCTTTGATTCCTAAACATCAAAGGAATAACCTGAGTGAACGTAGCTGAAAATGTATATTTTTAGGGTATTCCATGACTTCTAAGGCATACCGATAGTATGATGAAGAGAACAAAAAGTTTATTTTGTCAAGATATGTAATTTTTCTTGAAACTGATAAAGATTCCCTCACTGTAGATAGACAACTTAATCAAATAGAAAAAAAAATTCCTCGAAAGTTTTACTATGAATCAGATAATATACTTCCCCATCGTGAAGGGGGGATTCCTATATTGGATCGCTCTGTGGAGTTTCCTTCTCTTAATGATGATAAATTGGTTGATGATGATAATTTCGTTGCTGCTGATGAGGAATTGGTTGATTCAAGTGTTTCTATAGAAACAATGACAGAAATGGAAAGAACTAAGCCAGATGAAGAAGATGAGAAACCTCTGCAACTTCTTGAAAAACTTCCTACACAATCTTTGTGAAGGTCAACTTGTATTCGAAAATTTCCAAATAAATATGATGAGTTTAAGGCTGGAAGTTCCTTAGTTTACTATTCTCATTGCGAATTTAATTTTTCTGTGGATTGTGAACCTACTTTCTTTGAAGAAGCTGCTAGTTATGAACAGTGGAAATTTGCAATGCAAAAGGAATATGATGCTCTTATAAAAAAATGACACATGGAGGCTGGTGGATCCTCCCGATGGCATCAAACCTATTGGTTGCAAATGGATTTATAAAACTAAGTATAAAGCTGATGGTTTGATAGACAAACACAAAGAAAGACTTGTAGCGAAGAGATATGCATAGAAAGAGGGTATCGACTATATATAGACTTTTTCTCCTACAGCTAAATGGGCACTATTAGATCTTTGTTTTCTATTGTAGCTCTGAAAGAATGGAAATTCAGCATATGGATGTCAAAATTTCCATTTTAAATGGAGATTTGAAAGAAGATGTTTACATGTTTTAGCCAAAAGATTTTTCCATTAAAGGGAAAGAACAAAAGGTTTGCAAACTAATGAAGTCTTTGTACGGCTTGAAACAAGTGCCACGAGCATGATATGAGAAGCTAACTGAACATCTTATTAAATTAAACTATAAACATTTTGACCTAGATGATGCAACTCTTTTCGTTAAGAAAGTTGGAAGATCAGCTGTATATCTAGTTGTATATGTTGATGATTTGATGATCACAGGAAACAATAATGAATACATATCATCTATAAAGAAGGAATTGAAAAAGGTTTTTGATATTACAGATTTAGGTTTACTTCATTATTATCTTGGAATTGAATTTGATAAAAAAACCACAACATATTTTCATCTCTCAGAAGAAATATGTTGATAAGTTATTGAACAGATATAGTATGATGAAGTGTAATCGTGTTGCTATTCCAATGAAGCAGAATTTGAAATTCACTTCCGAAGAAGGAAATTCGTTTGAAGATCCAATAAAGTACATACACCTTGTTGGAAGTTTGATTTATTTGTCTATTACTCGTCATGATATAACCTTTGTTGTCGAAATACTTTCTAGGTTTATGCATCATCCTTGTGAGGGGCATCGGGTAGCAGCAAAAATTTTTAAATATTTAAAAGGAACTCAAACTTACGACATCAAATATTCCAAAGTTTTAGACTTCCATCTTGTTGGTTATCCAGATTCAGATTCTGATGGAGATAAAGAAAATGGAGTCTCAACTTCTAGATATTCGATGAATCTTGGATCAACAACCATTAGTTGTAGATCATGCAAGCAATATATTCCTGCTGACTCTACCACCGAAGTTGAATATGTTGCAACATCTCAAGACACCAAGGAAATCATTTGGCTTCAAAAAATACTCGAATATTTGCAGGAGAAACAAATAACTTCAACTCCTCTATTTGTCGACAACTCTTCTGCAATTCAGTTGGCCAAGAATCCAAAGTTTCATGATCGAACCAAACATATCAACACCAAATACCATTTGATTCGACATCATGTAGAGGCCAAAACAATTCACCTAACACATTGTCCAAATTCTGAACAAATTGCAGATATTTTTACCAAACCATTAGGGTGTGAAAAGTTCGAAAAATTTAGATCCTTACTTGGTATGTCAGATGTCCCTTCTAATTAAGGGGGGGAATTTTTTAATCCTACATGATTCCTATGGGATTCTGTTCAGTTAGGTTAGGTAGTTAGGAAGTTATTCAATTAGTGATAACTAATTTCTGAAGTATAAATGCAATCCATAATTCAATAAATGAGATACATAGATCACATATTTTTAATTCAACAATCTTTATTGCCATGACATGTTTGTAATATTTCATTCTACATTAATATTCTTTTTCCCTTTGGAAGATGCATTATAAATTAGTGGTTTTCTAACTTTTATCCATGTTTGATATCTTGTAGACTCCATTCTCTTAACTGTACTTTGGGAGTCGGGTTTTCCTAATAAGCACTTTGGGTTAAGAATGTAAGGGGTGTATTACAACTACACTTTTGATAGTTTTACACATTTTGAAGACATGCCAATGGAAATGTCAATGTTGTTGGATACACTTGCATTGGCTAGTTTTAGAAAAAATCTCTTGGTCAAATATGTTGTTTCCATGAAGTAATATTTCCCACCAAAATGATAAAGGCTCAGCATGCCTAGGACATAATGGTGTTATTTCTTGCCTGTATTTGTTTATTTATCAATATTCCACCACTAATAACTTCATTACATAGCTTCCTGTTTAGTAGTATATTAAACAATGACTTGTTAAAGGATAAGGATTCATAGCTGTATGTTTAGTAGTATATTACAAAAGTGACTTGTTAAAGGACATAATGGTGTTATTTTCTGCCTGTATTTGATGATTTATCAGTATTCCACCACTAATAACTTCATTACATAGTTGTTTGTTTAGTAGTATATTAAATAGTGACTTGTTAAAGGATAAGGATTCATAGCTATATGTTTAGTAGTATATTACAACAGTGACTTGTTGAAGGATAAGGATTCATAGATGTTTGTTTAGTAGTATATTTCAACAATGACTTGTTAAAGGATAAGGATTCCTGTTTGTTTGAACCTTATAAATTGGAAAAGTATGTTTTCAGATCAAATATAGGCCTACTTCCTGATCATTAAAAGAAATCATCCATGACAATAAAATGATTTTAGACATGATGAATTGCAGAACTCACCAGCTCAAAAACAGGTTAGCAGTTTCAGTTTCAAAGATTCTAAATGTATATTGCATGTTGTAATCTTGTTCAATTAATTATGGGGTTTTCAGTTTCAGAGATTCTAAATGAAAATTGTATGTTCTAATCTTGCTCAATTAATTACAGGGAAAACAAGGGGCATATATAGTTTGTTGGCTTCTGGGAATTGGATGCCTTTTCCCCTAGAATAGTATGATGACAATTGAAGATTACTATAAAGCTATATTCCCAGTTAGTATCACAATTTACAAAGTCTGTTTGGTTTCTTTGTGATTAGTTGTCTGACACATTAATGGGCAACAGAGGCATGCATTTCCTTATGGAAATTTATGAATTGTTTTTTGGTTGTTCTGCAGCGATACCACTCTTCAAGAGTGTTGAGTCTTGTATACCAGCCATTCACACTGACAACCATGGGTTTACTATCATACTATGAAGCTTCTATCAATACAAGACGTCGGATTCTATTTGGATATGTACTTTATAGCATAAGCACACTCTTTGTCCTCATTGTAAGTATTCATAGATGAACTTGGCAGATATGATGTTTTCCACAAACTCACTTTGTAAAGTTGCATTTTCCTAGTTTAACAATCTGTATTTTGTGAATAGCTAGATCTTGCAACATCTGGAAAGGGAGGACTGGTACCTTTCTTTTGCGCATGTATAATAAGTGCAGCATGTGGTGTTGCCGATGCTCATGTTCAGGGAGGAATCACTGGAGATTTATTGTATATGCATCCTGAATTTATTCAGGCAAGCCATAACATCTGTTATTTTTTCATTCTTCATGTTGAAGATAATACTCGTAAGATATGGATTTAACCATGGTTTTGTTTATAAATGTGTAGTCTTGCTTAGCGGGAATGGCAACATCAGGAGCTGCTACATCTACATTGAGACTTATCACAAAAGCAGTCTTTGAAACCTCAAAAGATGGCCTTCGCAAGGGAGCTTGTATGTTTATTATGCCTTATGTCCATAGAAGGCTTATTAATCTTTCCCTCCTATTTCTTATCATATATATATATATATATATATATATATATATATATATGAGTTTTTTTTTATATATTTTAAAATTAAATTTGTCTAAAATTTTGCCAAAAAAATGTTGAAATTATAAGTTTGATTTGCAAACTCTGCACAATCTGAATAGCTTAAGGGTTTTTGATGGTGTTGAATTCATTTATGCATTCAAAAACAGATTTTGAACAAAAAAAAGAAAAAAATAAAACACAATCTAACAAAAAAATTGTTTCACTAAATTCCAATCAAAATATCTAAAATGTAAAATAATTAAACAACATAAAAAAATTGTAAAAAAAGAAAAAAATAAGTAATGAATAAGGAAAAAAATAAGTAACGAATAAGATTACCCAAAGTGAAAGTAATGTAAAAGAGAAAAAGAAAGAAGTGAGTAGAATGAGATAGAGCTAGAGGGTATACCTTAACATAAAAAATTTAAAAAAAATAGCTAGTAAAATAGAGATAGACCTATAGGGTATACCCTAACAAAAAGGAAGACAAAATATATACTTGGAGATGAAAAGTGAATTGTTGTTATTTTTCATAACACTAACTAGATTTTATAAAGAAAACAAAATATATACTTGAAGTGGAAGGAGATGAAAACTGAATATAAAAATATTGTTGTTATTTTTCATAACACTAATTAGATTTTATATTAAAAATAACAGTTAAATCATATAACATAAAATGCAATTTTTATATCTTTTCATCCTAGCCAAAAGTCCAAAGCCAAGGTCATACCAAACAAAAATGCACAAGCTTTTCCAGCGCCATCTAAAAAGAGTTCCACAGGTATGTTGCCTTAGAAACTATAATAATAAAAATAAAATACAACGAAATATAGAATATGTTTCAAGATATATGTCTGAGTGTGAGCCAATGGTCTTCAGGGTGATAAATTAGGGCTTAACCCAAGAAAAATTATCGACAAATTAGACATCTTCAAGTTAGAAATATTCAGCAAATGTCCAACAAGCTCTTTCTGAGGAGCACATGGCTCCCTCAAAGGCACTTTCTTTACCACCTCAATAATATCTCTTTCCTAAAGTGATATGTGATTTGACGGTAAAGTTTCATTAGTTTTGAAATTAATAAGACTACGGTTCAAATCTCATTGAGTATATGGCTTATTATGATCTTGGCTTAAGGAGTAAATTCCCTTCTTTTTTTACTGAGTTTCGGCTTTTGTGCTAAACCATAAGATCTAGTATTTCTGGCTTGCAGGTATACGATCTAGTATTGCTAGCTTGCAGGTTGTTGAAATACTCTGGTATTATATGGCAGCCATGAAAGTTGATCGTTGACCTCCCTTATAATAGTCAAAAAAATTATGAATTCACCAACACCTCTTTCAACGTGTAACAACCTCAACCTCCCATGTGTGAGGAGTCCATTGATAATAAAATATTCCTAAAACTACCTTTGAAGAATATGCCTGAATAACCGTTTGACCATGTGAAATAGTAAAATGAGACTCAAAGAACCCCACACACACGAGAGAAGATGGCACCATCTACTAGTCTTTAGAGTGACCAGTGGAGTAGCATGCATGTCATTTTTGGGTGGTGAGACTGCTTAAATTTTCTTTCCCTTCACATTTGCTTGATGAAACTAGTGCCATGATGTGCATTAGTTGTCTAAATTCCTTATACGTCATTGGAGGGGGAGAATGGAACTATGGTCAATCGGCCCCTCATTGGTCTTAAGAATCGCTTCTCGTAGAGGAACAACCCCATATTGGCCTTCCTATCGACTTCTTTATTGAAGGTTCAGAAGATGGGGAAAAACTCAATATGCTTGATTTCACTTATCATTGAGATAACACTTTGACAAATTCTCGATAGCTTTAGGTTTGTAAAAAGAGTTTAATGGAAGAGAGATTGTTTTATCACCATTGAGTTGCCAATCATGGTGTCCTTTTGCATCCTTATTTCGGAGAGAAATTAGGATTTTTAAGGCTACAAATTCTATAGTTTCTTTATTTGTAGCATTTTCTAAAGCAATAGTTAACTAGACTGCTTTTTTGCCCTGAAAATAATTGAAATTCAGGTAAGAATTTAAGAAAATCCGGCAGAGATTTTTGTAAATCCAAGTTATAGTTATGAAACTTCAATATTTTGGGTGCCCTGGAGGTTTTCCATGGTGCTGAATCCATTTCCACCATCAAAAACATGATTCAAACATTGCTATAGCAAGATTTTTTTTTTTTTTTTAAATTATCCGGATTCCGACCAATTTTGGCCGTCCGAGCAATTCCTCTAGCTAAATAAACAACTCCTTTCCTAAATCCCAAGCAAATTCCATGTGCTTTTGTCCATCCCATTTGTAAACAAACCTTTAGGCACTCACAACCCCCTCAAATAAAGAATATTTATGTTATCATCGACAAATAGTGAAAGAAATCTAACCTAACCTTCATAACAAATAGTGAAAGAAATCCAACCTAACCTTCATATACAGATTTTTTTTAAATTCATATAAGTATTTTTTCAATAACAAATGAGCAATTTTTTTTTAGTATTTATCTGAGAATTGTTGAAGTGTTGTTCTTAATAGTTTGATAGATGCGGGTTCATACACAAGATTCACTTCTATTTCAATCACTTTGTTCTATTTTTAAAAAATGGAGCGTTTCTCTGTTCAAAATTATGTTTCATTTTTCCAAATTTTTGTTATTTATCACATGTTTTTTCGGTTAAAGCTTGGACTCACATTGCACTACTTCGTAGTATTATTCTTTGCAATATGTACCGTCTATCTGCTCGTATGTGTTGTTCTGTACGCACTTGTCTTCCCACGCCTACAAATTGTCAAATTTTACCGTTCTAAGGCAGCAGCTGAGGGATCAAAAACTGTTACCGAAGACTTGGCAGCAGGAGGCATCACATTATCACTAAATGTAAAGACTTCCCTTTTCTTTTAAGTGCAATTTACATTTCTTCCAGTGAACACTGAATTCATAACAGATAAGACATAAGAGTTAGAATACAAATAAATAACTTCATCATGCTTATTCACTTTCTTTGTTGACTGTGAACTAACAAAAAAAATGCAGTTACTAACAAGGAATTTTTATGTGTTGAAGTAGAATAACATGAATTTTTATGTCTTGAAGGAGAATGACAGAGGAGATCCACAACGTCTAAACAATAGGGAGTTGCTGAGGCAGAACTTGGACTATGTGTTCAATTCGTTCATTATTTATATGGTTACATTATCCATATTCCCAGGTTTCCTATCAGAAGATACAGGAAAACATCAGTTGGGTTCATGGTGGGTCACCTATCTTGGTTTGATTTGTTACATTACATGAATGCTGAATACATGAATGTTCGTGTTTTTTTTATTATTATAATCAGACTTATCTGTCATATGCTCTTATTCCTAGACGATAGTTCATATTTGTAATTATTTCACTGATATGGGAAACCCAGTTTTTGATGAAAATATCTAATAACAGCTTTTCCCTCCATTTGAATTACATTTCATCACATGTCATTTCACATTTGCATTTTGCTTTCACATATCTCTTTCATTTACATTTCCGTGTCCTCTCATTTACATTTACATGTCACACTTTGACCTCCAACAAACAGTAGCAATAAACCCACCAAGCTTCCATAGAAATTGCCCATGTCTTATGTTGAAAAACTGAGGGGATCTCAGTCCAATAGATAAGTTAGATCTTGAGAAACTGTCATTAGCAAGAACTGTGTTTTCTTTGGCAAACAGCAGATCTGGGTTAGGCAATGTTTAATTTGGAAATTTGTTCATCGATGGAGAAATTAGGGATGAGTGCTATCAGAACATTGTACTTTGGGAAATGGTATCCAGAGTTAGTCTCTGTTTTTAATTTCTGAAATCTGTTTAGGTTCATAAAAAATCAACAATAAAGCTGTATTACGAATAGATAGAGTAGTTATTTTTAATGAAGTCAACCCCTTTCTTATGTGGGGAAACATAAGAAAAACGTTGTAAAAATGTACTAGGGTACCTTTTTATGGGGTTTACAATACTGTACCTTTTCATGGGGTTTACAAAACTATCTTATATGACAAAGGAAAGAATATAACAGGAGCTTTACATGACTGCACTTTTCCGTTCGTTTCTGATTATGTTCCAATATGTGTTGCTATGATATACTTACTAAAAAGAAAGTTCTTGGCATTGATTAACTGGATAGATCATTTAAAAAACCATGCCAATCCATTTTATAGAATTAATTTTAAAGCCTTTGAAAGTTATCTTACATCTTAAAGACCGAACAAAGGAGAAAATGGTAAGACTAATCCAATCAAAATCACTAAGCCCTTTTCTTACAAAAACTTATGTTGCCCATGATAGAATCTCTCTAATGCATGGGCTTCTAAGAAAAAGCATGGAACATCTAACCAATCTGTTTCCAAAGTTGTTTGGAAAAATAAGAAACTTGTGTTGCCAAAGATAGAATCTCTCTAATGCATAGGCTTTTAAGAAAAAGCATGGAACACCTAGCCAATTTGTTTCCAAAGTTGTTTGGAAAATCCACAATAAAGATATGCTTAATTTGTTCATTGGTTCCACATTGGATATTTGAAAGGCCAGTCTAAGTCTGTTTTTGTTTTTCAGTCCCTTAAGAACTTACCAGCGAAGAACTTGGCATCTCCTAGATGAGTATTATTTTGCTTGTTCAAATTGATTTTCTGGATCCTATTAGGCTCGGGAAAAGATTAATGAAGAAAGAAATGCATATAACTAAATGGAAACTGAAATAAACAATACACACAGGTAAATACACAATGATTTACGAGATAAAACTTTGACAGGGTGTCAAGGAAACCTCCACGGGGGAAGGGATTGGAAGTTCTTATTAATCAAAATTGATTCTCCATTGTTACAAGCCTCCCAGGCCATCCCAATTAATATGGGCTACTTCGTTACATTAATTCATTCTCATTATACAACCGACTGACCAGTAATAACTAAATTTTTCCCATAATGACATTAATTACTTTTGTTGTCACATTTCAACAAAATCCACCTTGACAACAATTTTCCTAATCCCTTGCCCATGCCCATTCATCATCTCTTCTGCAAGCCAAGAGAAGCCAGACACCATCGCAACTTTTCTACTGTAACTGGCTTCGTGAATATATCTGCAGAATTCTCTTGTGTACGGACCTTCTTGAGAGCTACCTTGCCGCCATCGACCACATGTCTCACAAAGTGATACCTTACATCAATGTGCTTGGTCTTGCTGTGATAAGCTAGATTTGTAGCCAAATGAATAACATTGTGACTGTCACAGAACACATTCACTTTCTCTTGCGTCCTTTCAATCTCAGCAAGAAAACCTTTTAACCAAATTACCTCTTTACAGGCATCTGAAGCAGCTATATATTCTACTTCAGTAGTGGACAAAGCAACTGTCTCTTGAAGTTTTGACATCCAACTGATTGCTCCACCTGCAAGAGTAAAAACATAATGTGTAGTAGACCTTCTTTTTTCCAAATCACCTGCATAATCAACATCCACATATCCGCACACTGATCCTTCACGACCATCAAAGATGATGCAATGGTCACTTGCGCGTCTCAAATATCAAAGCACCCATTTCACTTCTCGCCAATGTTCTTCCCCTGGATTTTCCATGAACCTGCTGACAACTCCAACTGCATGTGAAATGTCAGGTCTTGTAGATACCATTGTATACATTAAGTTGCCTACCACATTTTCATATGGTACACGAGATATATACTTGTTTTATTCATCATTTTTAGGACTCAAAACCGAAGAAAGATTAAAATGGGAAGTTAATGGAACATTAACAGGTTTCACATTGTTCATACCGAACTTTTCAAGTACTTTCTCTACATACTTCAGCTGTGATAACCAAAGCTTACCATTATTTCTGTCTCTGTGTATCTCCATGCACAAGATATGTTTCGCCGCTCCAAAATCCTTCCTATCAAAATTCCTAGAGAGTTGAGCCTTTAACTTGTTGATTTCTTCCATGTTTTTGCTTGCAATAAGCATATCGTCAACATACAAAACCAAGATAATGAATATGCCATTGAAACTTTTGAAGTGTACACAATGATCATCCTCACTTCTGATACAATTCTAGCTCACCATGAAGGAGTCAAACTTCTTGTACCATTGCATGGGCGACTGCCTCAGGCAACACAATGATTTCTTGAGCTTGCAAACTAATCTTCTGCTACGACCTTGTATAAAACTTTATGGTTGTTCCATATATATCTCTTCATCCAAATCACCATGAAGAAAAGTTATTTTAACATCTAACTGTTCTAACTCAAGGTCAAGTAATGTAGTTAGTGCTAACATAGTATGAATAGAAACTAGTTTTACAACTCCTGAAAAGATCTCATGAAAGTCAATACCTTCAACTTGAAAGTATCCTTTTGCAACCGGTCTCGCCTTATACCTAATAATACTTCCATAATATTTTATTTTCAACTTGAAGACCCAATTGCACCCAACCACACTTCTCCCTTCAGGAAGTTCTACAAGATCCCAGGTGTTGTTCTTGGCTAAGGAATCCATTTCTTCTTCCATAGCCTTATTCAATTTCTCGCTATCTACATCATCCAGTGCTTCCTGATAACAAGAAGGTTCCCCATATTCAGTAATCAATGCAAAAGATGAAACTGAATCTTCATACCTTTTGGGTGTTCTTCTTTCCCTTGTAGACATTCTTAGAGTGACTTGTTGCTGAATTGGTTCTGGAACCTCTACAGTTTCCTTTGCTTCTTCACCTTTTTCTTCAAAAGTCTCTCCTTCCTTTTGACTTTCTGGAAAAGGTTTAGTCTCCAATTGAATTTGTTGATTTAGCGATACATGTTCCTGTTCAAAATTTTCAACATCTGATTTTAGAAGAGAAGATTCATCAAATGTTACATCTCTACTAATTACTATCTTCTATGAAGAAGGATCCCACAATCTATATCTCTTCACTGCATAATCATATCCAACAAAGACATAACATTTCGATTTGGATATAAATTTGAGTACTGATTCCTAAGAATAAGAGCATAGGCATCACAACCAAAAATCTTCAAATGTGAATAATCACAAGACTGACCCGACCAAAATTCTTCAGGAATTTTGCAATTTATGGCAACAGAAGGTGATATGTTAACTAAATAACAAGCAATAGATACTGCTTCTGCCCACAACTCCTTCATCCTTACAGTATTGTTCAAATTCTAAAGAATTAAATTCACTGTCATTGTCAGTTCTTAAACATTTAAGTGATTTGCCTGTTTTCTTTTTCACCATAGCTTTAAATTGTTTAAAAACATTAAATACATCAGCTTTATTTTTCAACATATAGACCCAAACTTTCCTAGAGAGATCATCAATAAATGTTAAGAATTATAATACACCTCCATAAGAAACAATAGGAGATGGTCCCCAAATATCAGAATGGATATAGTCCAAAATTTCTTTACTATTATGACTTCCAGTTTTAAATCTCTGTTTACATTGTTTTCGATACACGCAATGTTTATAAAAATCCAACTTCAAGGATTTCAAATCAGGAAGCAACTTGTGGTTCATCAGTACCTGAAGACCTTTTTCGCTCATGTGACCCAGCCGCTGATGTCATAGGCGAGAAACTTCTTCTACTTTTTCTGATACAATCGTTACCTCACTGACTTGAGTACTTCCTTTGAGTCTGTAAATATTTCCGACCTTTTTTTCCTTCATAACAACCAGGGCACCTTTTGAGACTTTCAAAACTCCATTCTGACCTATAAACTTATAACCATCCGAGTCCAAAAATCCCAAAGAAATCAAGTTTTTCCTTAATTCAAGTACATGTCTAACATCAGTTAATGTTCTGACTGTATCATTATACAAATTAATTTTTACATTTCCCATCCCAACAGTCTCACAAGATGCATTATTTCCCATAAAAACATAACTACCATTTACAACTTCATATGAAGTAAACCAATTTCTATGCGGACTCATGTGATGAGAAGCACCAGAGTCTAACAACCAATTTTCAACATTCTGAGAGACATTACAAACAAGTAGAGCTTTATCTATTATTCCTACTTCAATAGATAAAACTTCATCAATCATACCTGAATCAACCTGATTTGCTTCCTTATTCTGGTTTTCAGACTCGTTCCGTTTCTAATAGTCTTTCTTGAGGTGTCCAATTTGTTGCAGTACCAACATTTGGCTTTACACTTCTTGCCCTTTGATTTTGATCTGGAAGAGCCCCTTGATTTCTCCCCTCTTTCCTTTAACTGACCCTTGGCTACCATGGCTTCTGATGCAGATGTTTCAATACTGAATTTCCTTCGTACTTCTTCAGATAACAAAGCTCCCACAAGTTACAACTGATTCAAATTTCAAAGAATCAGCAGCGCTCAAAGTGATTGAAGTTACGAAGTGGTCTTATGACTCGGGAAGGAAACACAACAAAGCTATAGCCTTGCCTTCTTCTTGAATTTTAACTTCCATATCTGACAACTGGAAAATAAGTGTATTAAAAACATTTAAATGTTCTGCAACTTTTGTACCCTCCTTCATCCGAAGACTGTACAATTGTCTTTTCAAATAAATTATGTTGGTCAATGATTTGATCATATACAAAGTTTCCAGTTTTTCCCACAAACCTGCAGTTGTACTCTCTTCCACGATATTGAGGAGAACTTCATCTGTCAGGCAATAATTAATGGTACAGAGAGCTCGGGCATCCAAGTCCTCCCAGTCGAAATTTGTCATACTTGTAGGTTTTTTCTTCACCCTGTCTAATTCTTTGTGCAACCCTTGTTGCACCAGTAAGTCCCTAATTTTCAATTTCCATAATGCGAAATTTTTTTTCCTGGTAAACTTCTCCACCTCGAAATTTTCATTCATCATTTTGACTATTTCTTCCTACAAATCTTCCTACTATGGTTTTCTAGTTTCCCTTCTTTCAACTAGCTAGGGTTTTAATAAAATTTATGATTTCTACTTCTCGTTTCTGATTTCCCTTCTTCAGTTAATGTTTAAAAAAAAAAAACTAATTTCCTTTCTTGTTTTACATTCCAAAATTAAAAAAATAAAATTCAAACCTATTCAAACCTTTCCAGTTTAGAATTTTAGAATATTTTTTTCTCCTTTTTAGAAAATTTCTCCAAAAAACCTCTTTAAAAAATTCCCGTGACCCTCTTCAATTTTTTAATCCTTCTTCAAAAAACAATTCTTTTTCTCTCTTTTAATAAACAAACTGTAAATTTCTTTAAAAAAAAATTACCCGAAATTTGCAATGGCTTGAACTCTCTTTGGCTTCTCAGCTTTCTGTGACTGAATACGTTCGTCCCAACGTTCACTTCCTCAAAGGTCAGAGCAGTGTGACTCCTCTCTGGCAGTGGGCAACAGTGCGGCCTCCTTTTTTCAGTTTCTTCTCAGCAGTGCAGCCTCCCTTTTTTGGTTTCTTCACAGGGCATATATTCTGCACGATGGGTTGGTTGTAACAAAAAACATTGTCTCTGCACAACTTTCTCTGCACTGACCTTCCTTAACTGTTTTGGTGGGCAGGGTTAGGGTTCATTTGATGGTGGCGACTTTGTCACAACGCACAATGCACATGCACATCATTTTACGGCTTGATAAAAAATTTGACCTTTTCAGGATGATGGCTTGACTTCTACAGCACCGACGACTTCAACATTAAACTTCTCTGTCAGCAACCTTCCTCCACGTCTTCAATGACCAACCTTCCTCCATTTCAACAGATCTATCACATTTAAGTCGATTTAGAGTTCGACTTTTCGAACCCACAATTGTGGTTCATCATTGGGATATAAAAATATATGGAAAACTGATCCACCATGGTTTTCAATAAATAGGGAAATGTTTTAGGGTTTTTAGAAAAAAAACCAACAATGAAAATGGAATTTGTATATTATTATAAATGAGTGATCATGTTATTATGCTATTAATTATTATAAATTGATATGATTTAAATTAGGATATTTATATTTGTGTTTATATATTATTGAAATTAATAAATTGTTGGTTATGTTATATGAATAATGAATGTATTCTTATATTTCAAGAATAATTAATATATTCTTAATATATTAAAAATAATTAATTTTAAAAAAAAATTATTTATATATAAATGTGTGTTTTGAGTTAAATAAAGAAAGGAAAAATATCAACTAACTCAATAAACTTAGGGGAATTAAAGATAAATGAGATAAAGGTTATGGGGTTTCTAAAGATCTTGATTTAGATGTTAATATGTGAATCCAATTTTTACTTATAAACCATCTTTCATTTCTATTGAGGTTTTTAGGATATTTACTGATTTCAATGGCTTCTCTAAATTTTATGTGGAAGTAGTGGTCAATTTTAGCGAGGATGCGGGTTTTCTTAATGCAGATATGATGTTTGATACTGTCAGAATGCTGAGCTAATGCAGAGTTTTTTGACCGATTGTGTTTAATGTCAGCAGAATGTTCAAGGATACGAGTATTGAAAGATCAACCAGTCTCTCCAATATATGGAATTCCACATGAACAAAGAATTAGATAAATACATTTTTGGCATTTAGGGTCAATGGGATCTTTAACATAATTGAGACACTACATATAGTATTAGAAGGTTTAAAAGTGGTCTTGATTTTATGTTTATTTAGGATATGGGCAATTTTGTTTGTGGTTCCAAGAATATAAGGAAGGTTCACTTTGCCAATAAAATTATCTAAATTTTTGTTGTTATTTTTATGACGAGTTTCTTTGTTAGCTTTATTTAGAGTCTTAATGACTTGATGTTTTTCGTATCCATTTTTCAAATCTTTATCTAAGTTAAATTATTAATAAGTGAGTATTTCCTTGATTTTTTGTAAGCTTCACAAAACTACATCACATCATGTCCAATATATCACCTCGATTGGGAAAGGGAATTGAACCATTAACTTCACATCAAAAAGTGCCTTAACAAATCATCTGATGATCACCATCTATCCAAAACCATATAGACATTTCCTTAAAAAAATTATTTTAATTCTTTGAAATGTATTTATGCATAATAATTCATTAACCTTACTTCTAGCCCCAAGAGTGTTTCTCAAATGCTATGCCAGCACTTCCTCTATTTGGATTTCATTCCCTTCTTTTGTATGCTAACAAGGCAAATAAAACTAACAGAAGGTTCTGCCTATCATTTGGTGCCTGGATTGTGCATTACCCAAATAAATTGAACGACCACATTAATGACAATATTGAATATTCTATGTGGTTCAGATACAAAACTTTGTAACAATATTGAATATTCTATGTGGTTCAGATACAAAACTTTGTAACAATATTGAATATTCTATGTGGTTCAGATACAAAACTTTGTAATGGATAGAAGCGTTTTGAAATGCAGTTTTATGTGTCTGGTTTTAATATTTTTGTAATGACTCTGTATTATCGCAGGTATGTGGTTGTATTGATAGCAATGTTTAATGTTGGAGATCTTATTGGGAGATACCTTCCCTTAATCGACATTATAAAGTTGGACAGTAGACCCTGGTTAACAGTTGCAACGCTTTCTCGATTAGGATTGATTCGTTGTTTCTATTTTACTGCAAAATATGGCACGCAAGGTTGGATGTTGTTCCTGTGTATTGTGCTCGGTCTGTCCAATGGATACCTTACAGTTTGTATATTCACTGTTGCACAGAAGGGATATAAGGTTGGTTTCTCGCTGCTTCTTCCCTCTGATTTCTTCTAGAAAGTTTAATTTATTATTAACATTAGTGTTACATCTATGATCCTAGACAACCTCATTTTGGTTGTTAAAAGTTGTTCTTGGTTGTGAGATGAATATGTGTGTTTGCTTGGCTTCCCCTGGTCTACGGGACATGTTACATAAATGCATATAATAAACAGTGAATGGTAAAACAAGTTAATAAACGGTTGGATACACTATATTTGGCACCTTGGAAATCACTTACTATGGCTGTGAATATCCTCTCCTTTTATTTGTTATCTCAAATTGGTGGTAGGTCTGGTTTGCAGCAGCATATTAAGTCCTAACATTCCACGGTGGTATGCCATTGGTGGTGTCCACAGAGATAGCGACCCTTTTACTACCATAATAGTTAACTGGTTATAGGGATGAATATGTGTGCTTGCTTGGCCTGCTCCTCGTCTGTGGAATGTGTTGTGTGGGTGTGTATGTGGAAATAAATAGTGAATGATAAAGAGATTACCCTACAGTCAGATTATTGAGCTGTTTTAGTGGCTCCTGGACATTTTTATAATTTCATTTAACTGTCTTTAGGCTCAGGCCAATATTAGGACATTAAAACTAATATATTACTTCAGCTTGCCCTCTAATGAAAGTATGAACATTTTGCAGGGACCTGAACAGAATGCGCTGAGAAATCTATTAGTATTTTTTGTGCTATCAGGAGTATCTGTAGGAGCTTCTGGTAGTTGGCTATGGCTGATTGGTAAAGGCTGGTAAATCCTCTTGTCATTCAACCTAAATGTTCTTGAGTTGAAAGTAGTATCGTTGGCCTAAAGATCAAGCATGGCCAGTCAAATTTCATTCCAAAATATTCCTCGACCGAAAGAGTTCCAATCAGGTTGGGGTCAGGTTAATGTTTAAATTATTAGAAATTTGCTCAGTTCTTCCATCTCTATATTTGAACTGGGGATGGCTCTTTCCCACTCTCTTATATATATATGGGCATTTAAAATTCCGTTACCTCATCTGCATGTATATATTTTCTCGAAGATACAAAGATGTCAACAAATCTCTCAACTTCGTTGTGGGGGAGATTCAACTATGTCAATAAATCTCTTACCGTTTTGAAACTATTGGCAGTTTATTTTGGGGATGTGGTATTGATAAGTCATGTTATTGTAATAAAGACTATTTACAAATTAAGAATCTCCATAGTAAATTGAGGGTAAACTTTTATGGTTACCAATCTTGTTCCATGTTTTTTTAAATGTATCTATGTGAAATCAGTCTTGGAGAGTATACCTGTCTATTGGCTCACACTATCCAAGGTTGCAAAATCAGCTTTAAAGAGGATCAAACAGACTATGTTTAAATTTTTATGGGCATGACGGAAGAAAACGCGTGGCTTTCATCTCGGAAAATGGGAGACACTCTTGCAACCAAAAGGTTGTGGGGGTTGGGATTTCAAAAACCTTCACCAATTTGATTTAGCTCTAGCCATGAAAAGCATTTGGAGGCTACTGACTGGCTCTCACATATGGAACAAAGTTGTTGTAGATAAATATTTGAAGAATGAATCAATTGTGGATTGACTTTGGTCTGGAAAAAATTTCAATTATATTCAGGGATCAAATATTTAGAGGGGTTTGTTGGATTCAATTCGATGAATTAGAAGATGGGTGGCTTGGAAAGTAGGTCAGGGAGACAATGTTTGTATGGGCATGTACCCTTTCATTGGAGGAGAATCATTTTATAAGGTGTCAATTGAACTCATCACTCTTTTGAATGTCCATAGGATATACAAGCTTATTCAGGTCTATCTGCCTCGCACATGATTGGAAAAATGGTAGATGGATGACATCTCGTGACCTGGGCCTTTAGGGCACTCCAACCTTTGAGTGGTATGGATAAGTCACAAAATTATCCCCTAGCGGGCATATTCTCTACAATAGGATGGATACCATAGTCTGGTTGGGGAATACTGTTGGAAAATTAGAAAGGCAGAAATTTTTTTTTATGTTGATAATTATTTATGATATTCTTATGTTCTTATTAAATTTGTTGTGGTCTTGTTTTATCTTAGCTCATCAAGCAATTACCAAAACCATAATATGAGGATCAAAGACACTGAATATAGGCAGACAACCAGGGCAAAACCCCTATCTAGGGGAAAACCCAGTCAAGAACTCTTCCTTCGGTAGATTCATATGACTGAGACAACTAAGACCCTAGACCAACATGCATTCCTCCTCCACCAAGTTAGCCCTTTGATATGATGCATCAACCTTCAATCTTCTTCCTTTTGTTTAGTAGCTTCAACCCAACAACATCCAGAAACTTCGATTTCCTAGTTGCAGTATTTTGATTATCCTACAGAAGAATTTCGGTCTCCTAGTCACTGCAGATTTTCGGCCCTCTTCTATTAGCATCACAAATTCACACATGTGGGAAAGAGAGAGAACATTTCAACTTTTATCCTTGAAAGAGTCCTCCTTCTTCTTCATTATCCTTCTTCTCATTCTTCCTTTAATTTCGCACTTTTCTGCAACCAGTTACTGCAAATCAAACTTGCTTGAGAGTGTGTTCAAAATGAGGTCGAGTTGCTCCAATATATAGGCTTTTGGTAAGGTCGAATTACCATGTTTGAGGCCGACTTGGTGGAGGAAGCCTATATGACCTAATTTACAATAAAATAATTTTCCTTGTTGACAAATAATTCCCAATAAGGGTTCTTTACAATATGACATGGACAAGGACACTTGACATAAACCCTAGAGGTACAATGGAGACCTTGACCTAAAAAAATTGACCAAAGCATGAAGCCCATGCTTTAATAAGTCAATTTATATAATAATAAAATTTGTTTTTCTTTCTTTTGATAAATACATTTCATTATGACTCAAGTACAATTATGAAGGCTAAACCTAGTTACATTCTTCAACAAATACAAACACTGGTTAGGTAATATCCAGACGAACATATGATGTTATCAGTGAGCATGTTTTTTTTCTTTTTTTTGGGGTGTAAATTGGTGGAAGTGAAATATTTGGAAATGGGTGATCCCACCAAAAATTAAGTGTTTCACCTAGTTGGCCTTAGATAATAGGATCTTAACCTGGGATAATTTGATCCATCAAGGATTTAATGGCCCAAACATATGTACCCTATGCATGCAGGGTTCAAAATCGGTTGAACACCTTTTCTTCCCTTGTGGCTTTTCCATAGCATTATGGTAGGAAGTTCTATTCTCTCTTAATCTTCTAAAAGTTGGGCCTATCAATTTCCTGGAATCTTCTATCCGATGATGGGTGTGTATTATGGGTAATTTTAATTTTATGTTGATTTTTATTGCATGGGGCATCTGGAAAGTCCACAATCAGTGAATCTTTGAAGGTCCTCACTTCAACATTTCATGGATTCTTCCACAGTTTCTAGGGTTCTTCTATGAATATCTCCGACCTATCCAATCCAGAGAGTTTTGTTTCATCTATGTTCCAATGGCTTCTATGATGGATTATAGTGGTTACTTTTATGGGGCTCAACAACTAGACATTTGCATCTATGGTGGTCATATTTGTCTACTAAGCGATGTGAAAATTACGAAAGCAGAATCCTATTGTAGCAACTAGAAATTATTCTTCTAATTGTTAATTTTATTTAACAATTTATTTGTTGTTTTCTACGGTAAATATTTAATAAATCACACTGCAATCTACATAAATAAAACTGCAGAAGAATAAAACGTTGGAAGAAATGCTAGCACACACATAAAAATAACACAATTATTTTTGGACAAAAGTCCCCGGAAAAACCCAACTCGGGAAACCGGTGCAACAACTGAGTGTTTTATTATTATGCAGTAGTGAGAAAATCTGAGTACAGCTGAATGCCC
Source organism: Pinus albicaulis (assembly GCA_034641835.2). Taxonomy (NCBI): domain Eukaryota; kingdom Viridiplantae; phylum Streptophyta; class Pinopsida; order Pinales; family Pinaceae; genus Pinus; species Pinus albicaulis. The sequence continues at coordinate 1,313,765,479 of CM076578.1, read as the reverse complement.
AAATAATGGCAATCCTATAGAGAGAAGTACTGGCAAAATTTTGAAGAGGAATTTTCCTCACCCCACAGGCAATCTCCTGGCATGACTTGCCTTCAAAACTAAGACCCTTTGACCCTTTGTGTCAACCCTTGTGCCGCTTTGTGTAGCTGGTTGGATGTCTAGCCTCAAACTGAACTATTATGAAGTCATTCTTCCTTCTGTTGTCTGGAAATATGCTTCTCTGGCACTCTAGCACTCCTTCTTGACCTATGGAACTGAAAACGTCTCTCCTCCACAAAAAATCAATTTGCCTCTAGAGACTACTGCATTGCCCCAATGTCAGCCTCTATGTGGCTCTTCTGCCTCTTTTCAAATGCACTCGCGAGATCCGGAATGCCTCCTCTAGCCTCACTGTCTCTAACCTTCTCTCACTGATTCGATCTCTCCAACTCTCCTTCTGGAAACCAACTGTTGCTGCTTTGGAAATCGATCTACCAATGAAATCTAACTCTACAGGTGTCTTCTCCAACACCACATCAACCTCCTCTTATAATCCTTTGTTAGAGCACCAACGACCAAGATTAAAACTTAATCAATGGCTAGGATCATCTTGGAGTTGATTCATGTGAGTTTCTAGTATATTCTCACTTTATCTCAATTAATATTGATTAATTAATCACATTCCCTAAGTTTAGAGTTAGGAAATATTTAAAAATCATTTAATAATCTAATTGAGACACTTCTAGGTGGAATTTCCAGAAACAATTTCTAGGTGTTGGAGATCTCATGTATTCTAGCCTCTCCAAAAACTTCTGTGGCTAGAACACATCATATGCTTCAAAAACTAACACTCCCTTTTAGCGAGGAATGTGTTCAACTAGTGTTGCACCTAATATCACAACACCGTGTCTCTGCATCATCTCTTGTCACGCTGCTGATGTCTGGCTACTGCTACCCACCAACCACTGTGCAACTATGATATGTTTTGAATTTGTGCTACCAACACTACATTTGCACTATAACTTTGTTGTTGTTGCTACTACAACATCTGCAACTGAAAAACATCCAAAACTAAACCAGTTGTGTTCAATATGATGCATTAGTCACTCGAGTTCTGACAGCTACTAGCCTTTGCACTGTCCACTGAAGACTCTACGTTGTTGCTAACTATGCATGGTGCCAACTGCACTTCTACCAACTCTGCACTATTCTCCCCTACATATGATTGCTACTAGTCTCTACAACTATCACTCTAGCATCTAACTGCATCAATTTCCATTGGTCCATCCTGCTACTGAATACTGTGGGCCCATGTAGCTAGGTACTGATCCAAGAAATGGACTCCTCAAAGATGTTTCCCAACTGTAGCTCTCTGGGGTTACAACACCAAGTCACCCCACCTCACTCCCGGAGGTATATAGACAAACATAGCAAAGTCTTCCACCAACCTGGAGGAAAGCTTGTCTATCTATGTTGAAGCTGCATGTTGGTCCTGCCTCTCCTCCTTATCCTTCTTCTTGAGAGGACATTGGGTAATGTAGTGGCATAGCTCACCATATTTGAAGCACTTGACCTTTTACAGGTCCTTCTTCTTCTTCCTCTTCTCCCCCTGTCCCTGATAGTGAACCTTAGATGCAAGAGCCACATTATCCTTTTCCTTCACCATCTTCTACCCACTACTGTAGCCACTGATGGACCTATTTAAAAGATCTCATCTCAAATCCTCCTATTGTAAATCAACCCACATTCTATCCCATCCTGGTAACATGTCTTTGCCCCATATTATTTGGACAAAAACCTACCACTTCTTAGAGATGTTGTTGAGAGATAATCACACTAGCTTCATGGGTCAAGGCGCTTCCCCAACAACTAGCAACTGATCTCGGACCTCCTGAATTCTGGCAAGGAAGGGATCTATGCAACCTTCCCATTTTTGCATCTAGATGCATCTCAGATTATCCTCTAGGTACATGTTCTGCTGCTCGGAAGTACCTTGATACAACGTGGCAAGAGCATCCCACATTTGCTTGGCAGTATCCTTACCAGCTATATGTGAGACTACATGATCCTGAACTCCAATTAGGATCAACCACTTCGCCCGTGCCATCTCCTTTTTGTACTTCTTCCGCTGATCTACATCTGTGGGAATCACCGTCACATTATCGATGTATGCCTTCAGGCCAAATTCATCTAGAAGGAAGGATACCCTTGCCTTCTAGATGGCGTAGTTGGAAGCACCATCCAACCTATCTCGTTCTCTAAGCTGTATAGTGGCCATCTCTAAAAATGTCAAAAACTCCCTCTTCTCTTATGCTTGGCTTATCCTCTGCTACTCACACTCCCTCCTAGAATGTGTGGCTTTGCTAACTGCTACTATTGATATAAAATTGGAAATTCGAACTCCTGAGACTAGAAGTTCCCTGAGAGAAATTTTCCCTCTATGTGCATTCTTCATCCACCCGACGCAGGTTCTGCTCTAGTGAACTGCTATAGAATCCCTTTGCGTCTAGCTAGATATCTACTCACCGAAAAATTCTAAGCTCCTTCCTCTGCCTCTTGAATCACTCGATCTAAAAAACTTAAATTTTTCTGTCTCCTTAGAATTATTAAAAAAAAAAAAAAAAAAGGCTAATTTCCTCAAGCAACTCAACCTCTTGGAAAAGTGACTACGCTACCCTTGGGAATTTCGATCTGCTACCCACACTGAACAAAAAAATTCCTCCTTTTCTCCTCTGGGCTCTCTAGTTGATCAATTGCGCTTTGATACCACATGAAAATTTTGAAACTAGAATCCTATTACAGCAACTGGAAATTATTCTCCTAATTGTTGATTGTATTTAACGATTTATTTGTTGTTTTCTATGACAAATACTAAATAAATCACATTGAAATCTACACAAATAAAACTCTGGAAAAATAAAATGCTGAAAGAAATGCTAGCACACATACATAAAAAAACACAATTATTTTTGGACAAAAGTCCCTGGAAAAAACCAATTTGGGAAAGTCGGTGTAACAACTGAGGGTTTTATTATTATTATGCAAAAGTGAAAAAATATGAGTACAATTGGATGCCGAAATACTGGAAATCCTACAGAGGGAAATACTGGAAAAAATCTGGAGAGGAATCTTCCTCACCCCACATGCAATCTCCCAACATGGATTGCCTTTAGAATTACGACCCTCTTACCCTCCGTGTCAGCGTTTGCGATGCTTTTCATAGCTGGTTGGACGTCTAGCCTCATACTGAACTTTGATGAAATCATTCTGCCTTTTGTTGAATGGAAATATGCTTCTCCGGCATTCTGGGACTCCTTCCTGGCCTCTGGAAATGAGAACGTCTCTACTCCACAACAATTTAATTTGCCTCTAGAGACTACTACGTTGCCCCAACGTCAACCTCTCTGTGGCTCTTCTGCCTCTCTGCAAATGTACTCACTGGATCTGGAATGCCTCCTCCAACCTCATTGTCTCTGCCCCTCTCTCACTGCTTCGATCTCTCAGACTCTCTCTCCGACAATTGACTGTTGCTACTTTTGAAATTGATCTGCCAATGAAATCTAACTCTGCAAGTGTCTTCTCCATCACCACATTGACCTCCTCTTATAATCCTCCATTGGAGCACCAACGACCAAGATTAAAACTTAATCAATGGCTAGGACCATCTTGGAGTCGATCCGTGTGAGTTTATAGACTATTCTCGTCTTATCTCAATTAACACTGATAAATTAACCATATTTCCTAAGTTTAGACTTAGGAAATATTTAAAAATTGGTTTATAATCTAATTGAGACACTTCTAGGCGGAATTTCCAGAAATAATTTCTGGGTTTGGGAGATGTAATGTATTCTAGCCTCTCCACAAAATTCATGGCTAAAACACATCTGATGCTACAAAAACTAATAAAAAATTATGTTGTTCATTTATAGCTGAATGTGGGGAGTGGATCCAACACCAAATCAAAGTTCCTAGTAGCTTGTGCCCTTTTATATATTGCCACACTTTTGGAGGTTGTAAAATTGCATATTTTTGGGGACTCATGGTTTGTTGTAGATTGGTTGAATAGTAAAATCAACTTACGGGTTCGTCACTTAAAATGATGGCTGGACAAAATCCTGTCACTGAGGGAGCATTAACATGTATTATCTTCTATTCACATTCACAGGGAATTGAACAACGAGGTGGACTCCCTCTGGAAGAGAGGCTTATTGGTGGAGGAAGGCTTCATCTTCCTTGAAAAATACTAGGATGGTTCATCGGTGGGAAGCAGGAGAATTCAACTCCCCACTAGCCAACGCCCACGACCTCTTCAACTTTGGCAACTTTGACAACACAACTTTATGGCTGCCTCTCGTGCTTTGTGTGGTTGGTGGTATTTCTTGTTTTGTTTAGTTATATAGTAGTGTCTCCTTTTTTTTCTTGGAGGGCTTTTTGATGCCAATTTTTAGATACATTTATATGCCTCTCAAGTTAACCATACAATCAATCATGTTTATGCTCGGAACAATTATGTCTTCTTTTTTTTTCTCGTAGAACTTAAACAAAAAAATTTCATTTTCTGGATAAAAATGTATATATTTTTAACTTATATGTTAATTGTTTTTATAATTTTTTTTTTTTAGGGTAAACACCCACATGAGATTTGAACTTTCAATCTCACAATTTACATAATACTTCATAATACTACAACGACCAATTGAGTTGTCTTGCTTATAATTAATAATATTTTGAATTAAAGTTATAATTTAGTTAGTTTTTATGATTTTATTATTATTATTATTTTTTTTTTTAGCAATATGAAAAGTATTTTAAAATAAGTGTTTTGATACTTATCATGAATGGATGCCTATCCATATTTACTAACTATCTAATTTATATGATTATAGTAATATTATGCAATATATCATATTTATGAGTTTTAATAATTTATTGTGATTTATAAAACTTATCATTACCATTTTTTTATATATTTATGAAAATTATCGATAGATAAATATTATGACATTACTCGGCCATTCGAAGATAACATTGATTTATTTAAATAGTTGAATGGTATATAAATGATAAAAGATTTGTTAGCTCAAGTATTTTGTTGTACATGAGTGATTTTTCTAAAAGCGACAATATATTTGTAAAGTGAAAATTATTGTTATTTAATTTTTTTTTAAGTATTATTGGTCAATATGCATATTTGTTTAAATTTTTATAAAATAAAATATTTAAAATAATAGTTGTTTTTTTAAATTCAATAATTTTGTTAGCATTTGTTATTTTAGATAAGGACGATTATAAAAGAAAAACATTGGATCATTTTCATAATAGTATTTATAGGAAGTTAAGTAAGAATATTTTGAAATAATTCTTCAAAGTTGGCTTTTTAGCTGTTAAATCTAATAGCTTTGTTAATTCAATAAGTCATAAGCTTATTGAGAGTAACTCTCTTACTCCTAGGATCTATGGGCTTCTTAAGATTCATAAGGAGGGAGCCCCCCTTAGAATCACTGTCAATACTATAGGTGGGCTGACTTATCTTCTAGGTAAACATTTAGTGAGGAAGTTAAAGCCCCTTGTTGGCCTGTCAAATTCCTTTGTTAAGGGCTCTTCATCTTTTGTCAATGAGTTAAAGAGTTTTAGACTTGACCTTCATAATATTCTTGGTAGTTTTGATGTGGATTATTTCTACACCAATATCCCTACAAATGAGGTTATTGAGGTGATTAATCGCGTTACTGATCCTGACACGTCCAAGTCGGTCAAGATTTTCCTTACCTCCACCCTTTTGATCTTTGAAGGTGAATTCTGTGAGCGGACCTGTAGAGTGGCCATGGGTTCTCCACTCTCCTCTATCATAGCTAACTTTTTAATGGAAGATTTTGAATTCAAGGCATTGACTTTGACCCAATTATGACCTAAACTATGGAAAATGTTGTAAATGACACCTTAATCATCTAACCTCATGGACGTGAGAATTTTTTCAGCATCTTTATTTTTAATCTAGCTCCATAAAGTTTACTATGAGAGTCAGAATTCAATGGTAGCATGCATTTTCTTGAGGCATTTGTTTCTAAGAAGGATAATGGTTATTTTCTCACCATGCCTTTTGGAAGAAGACTCATACTGAGCAATATATTCATGCAAGTTCTCATCATTTCCCTACCAAAAAGTTTGGAGTTCTCAATACATTGGCTACTCATGCTTCAAGGGTTTTAGATGATAGTCACATGGATAATTAGAAATCCCATGTTCTTAAAGTATTTGAAATTAATGGTTAAAATAAGGACAAAGGTCTTAAATCTTTCTTAAAGGCGAGAAATGGTCCGAGGATAAGGAAAGAACTTGAATATTGGGTTACGAAAGTTGAACTTTCCTTTATCCAAGGAACAACTGACAATATAGCTTGGATTCTTAATAAGCACAAGGTATCCTATACCTTTAGGCCCCTAAACACCATTCAAAGCTTGCTTGGATCTCTCAAAGACCTAGTGGACCCTAAAGACATGAAAGGTGTTTATGTAATGCTTCGTTCATGGGGACCCCTACATTGGAGAAACATGTTGCTCCACAAGGCAGAGGATTCGAGAGCATGCAACTGACCTAAAACTTTGTAGGACTCACTCCTCAACTTTATCCAAACATGCTGAGAAGACAAAACACCACATTTGTATAGAGGAGTCCCAAGTCATTTCCAACATTGATCATTTCCACCATTGAAAATTCAGGGGGGACATAGAAATTGAAAGAAGTTCTAGTACGTTGAATTGAGACGATAGATGGAATATTAATACATCCCTTTAATTCTTATTTTTATTTTAATATTTTCTATTAACTCTTATATATATAGCCCCAAGGTTAACTCAGTTGGTCGACTTCCCGTTGCTAAGTACTTCGCCAATTGGGAGGTCACGTGGTCAAATCTCCTCGATGCCCTTGGGGTTAGGTCCTACTCGTTTGGTCGACAGGTAGATCCCTTCGAGTTGATCTGCCTAAATTTTCCAGTGGAGGTAGTGGCCACCCTGTATCTGTGAACCATCCTTATATATATATAATGTAGTGACCACCCATTATCCGTGAACCATCCTTATATATATATATGTGTGTGTGTGTGTGTGTGTGTGTGTGGTTTAATTATAAATATTTATTTTCTTTGTTTATTTTATTTTATTTTATATTTATTTTTAGTGATATTTCTTAATTAATTTTAGATGTTTTTTGGGTTTAATAATGAATTTTATTTAACTTATTATTTAATAATTTTATATCTATTGGAATTTATCATTACATCTCGGCATTATTTATTGTTAGTCTTAGATAAGTTTTTCATCTTAATCCCCATGATAATGAACCACATTTTATAGTTTTAAATGTAGTGACATGAAAACTTCTAATGTGATTTATGTCTAACATTTATAAAATATGTTTTACCAATTAATAATAATAATAATAATATATATATATATTTTTAATTCCTAATTGTAAATCTCTTTATGGTGGTGTTGATAATCTACAAGATAATAAAAAAAAATCACTTATAAAGAAATGCCACATGTAAAGATAAATTTAAGTAAGAAATTTGATTTGAGATGAACAAACTACACTAATTGTAACAAGTATAAAATCACACATGCAAAAGGATTTGGACAAGAATGTTGCTATCACATAAAGATAATACTTTTTTTTGAATATTATGTGTATATGCAAAGTTACAAATATTATCTTGGTATATAATAATGAGAATTTGCAAAATATAATAGGGAAGGTGTGCTTATTATATGACTATTTTTTAATAATTAGTATCAATTCCTTTTAATCCCAAATTTATTCAGCAATGAGAATAATGGAAAGGCTTGGATGTAAACATATTTGTATTTAGCTTAGCATAAATAAAATTTAACACTAAATCTAACAAAAAACCTCTCAAGGCTTAAAATTACAAGGGTTTTATTGGGGAGCAATACCATACCATGTGCATTCATATCGGTTGATATATATTAAGAAAAAAATGACATAATATATTCAACATATAAGAAGGGGTAAAAAGTTGTTATATTGGTAGATACAAAAAGTAGAGCTAAAAGTTAATGAAAAAATATAAAGGTGTATAAAAAATGTTAATGAAAAAAATGGATACCAACAATATATAGTGAAAATAGGGGTTTTTTAAATTGGAAAGGTGAATTAGGTTCGTATTGGTAGGGGGCTAAATAATGTGATTTGCAGAGGTATTTTCCAATATGTAGTCAAAATAAGGGTATTGTTTAGTATGCCACTAACACACGTGATATGTTAGAGGTTCATTGACTGAAGCCCCCATGCTTCAAATATACTATGTTAAGATGATGCTTAATATTGAATATATTAAAACTCCTCAAAGCTTCAAATACAGTATGTTAAAATGGTTCTATACTACTCCACAATCACACATTTATTTACAATACCCTTAACAAACATCTCCTCCCCCTTGAAATTATAGATTTCAAATATACTATGTTAAGATGGTTCTATGCTACTCCACAATCACACATTTATATATGGTAGCATTCATAGGAGCATTATGGAAAGACACTAACAAAGTAACAAATATCTCCTATGTAGGCAAGGGTAAGGTATTCTTTATGGCTCGAGGTTTAACAACAACAAGACTCAAAGCTATTACAACAATATACTCAACATGAGCTCAACATGTCACTTGAAAGAATTAAACCTGGGTGGCAAGGATAATAAGAATTCCTTCCAAGCAATTAAGAAAATCCAATCAACAACTTATAGATAAATATATATTATTATAAGGTTCATGATACATATTCTCTTTAGATATTCCACTTTAAGTAAGCTCAAAACTTGTTTTTTCACAACATTTATTCCTTAATGATGGAAAGGATCATTTGAATCTTCCCCAAGAGGAAACTCTAAATTTTTAACCAATGGAAGGATCCTTTCAGGCTTTCTCAAATGCCACATAAAACTATTTTTATATAGATAAAAAGAAGCTATAAAGAATGTTCTTTAAGACATTGGTTCAACTACTTAGCCTTCAATGTTTTTAGCTGAGGGGCTAGAGAGTGGTGTTTACTTCTATAGATTTTGTGATGTGAGGCTTTATGCCACCTGTTTGCTTTGAAGCTAGAAGTTTTTTTTTGTACCTAATTAATATGAAAGTGTTAAGTGGCTAGATGTATTAATACTCCAAGTATATTGTTAGTACCATTGATATGCATGGTGAAGAACAAAGTAATGTTTTGAAAATTCTCATGATTAATAAATGGTTGTTGGAAATACTTGTTGGATCTTAACATAGTTGTTGGAAATACTTAGAGGGGGGTGAATCAATATTTCTTTTACGATCCACATGTCCAATGTTATGAAATTTGAATCATTCCATATTGTTCATCAATGAGTAAGCATGAATTATTATTGCAAAGTTGCTTCTAGGAGACTGATAGGGACCATTATATTTGTCCTTGTGCTATGTCCTACATTCCTTTTCCATATGCCCAAAATTTTTACAAGAATAAAAATAACCAAAAAATATACTTTGGTACCTAGAGGATGATGCTTGCCTTGTTGTACTTTTAAAGTATCTTTTCCTAAAGATCCTTTGATGATATCCATTGCCTCTTGCATCCTTGACACCTTTTGCACACCTTCTTGGAGTAGGGTTTATTTTCAGGTTATCTTGATTAATATCCTTGATTTTTCTGGAATTGGGGGCATCAACATTTCATCCAAGCTTCTCCACATCCTTATTGTTTGATGCATTAGGGTTTGCATCTTTTTTTCTTGAGGGTTCACCTACATAACCAAGACCTGATTTATCAAGGGGGGATATTTGATGACTTAGGATGTCATATAGGGTTTTAGATATCTTTACACTCATGTTCAGATGATCAAATTCTTTCCTTAGGATATCAATTTCTTCTTTCATTTTATTGCATTCTTCATCCTTCTTTGCTAGCTTGATCTCCATTTATTCCTTCATCCTTGTTGCTTCACATGTTTTAGCCTTAATAGAGGTGATATCTTATTTTAATTTGAATATCTCTTCATCTCTTTCTTCAAGTTGGTATGCCATGGAATTTATTTCCTTTTGTGCTTCACCTACTTGTCCTTCCAGGAGGGCCAAAACTTGCATTACCTTTTCAGTTTCTTGTGCTTGTTTATTTGCTTCTTCCAATTGAGATTTAAGGGAGAATACCTCTTCCTTGTATTGACCAATTTTTGCTTCAAGTTTGTTCAAGTCCTCGTGTATTTTTTAAAGATGCGTTGAAAAAATTTCTTCCCTTTTCTTTTCTTTATCCAATTGATTCATCATGGATATGACTTCTTCATGATGCCTTTTCTTGTTTTGATGAAATTCCTCCTTAATCTTGGTGAGATCCTTATCTCTTTCTTGTAATTGAAGCTTAAAGAGATCAATTTCCTTCATTTTCTTGTCAAGGTCATAATCACCACCTTGTGCTTACTTCTTGAGCTCCTCATTTTCCTTATTCAGTTTTCTTATTTCTTCTAGTGCAACTTCAAGTTTTTCCTTGAGATATTCTTTGAGGTCTTCTTCATTTTCTTCATCTTCTAGGTCTTCCTTGGTCTTGACGTCTTCACTCTTGTTTTCAGGTTCCTTTATGGGTTCTGTATTTCCTTCTTCTTTTTCATCATTTCTTTATTAGAGGTCATGGTCAATGCTCCTTTTGAGTGAACATATTGAATTTTTTCCTTTATAGGATCTAGTAGCCTACTCAAGATTGCCTTTATTGCTATTTTATTATGTTTCTTGGATTCTTAAAATTCTATTATATTTCTAGAAATCACTAAATCCCATACTTCAAAACCTTGGGTCATTAGAAAGAATTTCATTCTACCCTTCCATACTTCAAAATTTGTTCCATTCAACATGGGGACTTTGACTACTTGATTTTCATCTGAATTTTCGACTAAGGAAGGGACATATTCAAAAGGTTTGGAGCCTTTCTTCCTTGATCTTGCCATTTGTGTTCTAAGGATCTACCTTCAAGCTTGTTAGGAGCTGAGTGAAGGCACTGGCTCTGATACCAATTGTTGGAAATACTGAGAGGGGGTGTGAATAAGTATTTCTTTTATAATTGTTACTTTACCAGTTTTAGATCACTTATAAACTAAACACAAAATGAACAATACAAAATAATGATTTTATTAATGAGAAATATTGATGACTCCAATTTTTATGAAACCAACTCACAAAATATAAGAAAAGATAGATCAACGCCTTAGAAATCAGCCTCTTTGAGGGGGAAACCTCCTTTACATTACATAAATGAACAATTATTGGATGATTCAAATGAAAAAACCTCCTTTCTATATATAGGAGTCCATTGGGTCACAATATAATCCTAGCCGACTTAACAATAATAATGAAAGGGCACAACAATAACAATAGTGGGCTATTATGGGGCACAATAATAACAATATGGGGACTACAAGGGTATAAAAACAACAATAAGGGGGCTACACTAACAAAAATAAGGGATTACACTAGTAATATAGGGCCCTAACATGCCCCTCTCCTTTAAAAAAGTGTTGTCCTCAATGCTTGAGTAGTTATGTATGCTTCTGTATAAAATTCTCATCCTCCCATGTGGAATCCTCAGTGGATAAGTTCTTCCACTTGATGAGATACTCTGAAATTGATCGATTTCATAGTTGTCGAGTTCTTATTTACGTGACTGCTTCAGGTTCCAATATGTTTTTTCCTTCCTCATCAAGTTTTGGCAATACTTTTTGAACCGGAATTTTGTCACCTATAACCTTATTTAAGCATGAAACATGGAAAAATAGGTGCACTCGGGAAGATGCAAGAAGTTTCAATTTGTATGCCATAGTAACAATCTTTTGCAACGCCTTGTAAGGACCATATTACTTTGGAGATAAATTATTATCCTTCTTAGCTTTCTTGAGGTACATTTGTTTGTATGATTGTAGCTGTAAAAATACCCAGCCACTTACATCAAATCTTATCTCGATGCGATGTTGATATTCCTATTGTTTCATTTGATTTTGTGCCAAATTTAGGTTATCCTTTAAGAGTTGGATAAATTGTTGTTGATGCTCGATGTGATCTTCCACTGCTTGAACCTTAGAATTTTCTCTTAAGGCAGATGATATCCATAAAGTGCCATAAATGGGATCATTATTGTTGCAGTGTGGAAGGAAGTGTTATACCACCATTTAGCCAAAGGTAACCAATTGACCCATTGTGTTTGTTTATCAGATACAAAGCAGCGAAGATATCCTTCCAAACATTTTTTCACTATCCCAGTTTTCCCATCAGATTAAGGATGATAAGATGAGCTATGAGCTAGTTGAGTACCCAAACAAGAAAATAATTTCGTCCAAAAATTTCCTGTGAAAATGGGATCTCTATTGCTTACAATAATCTGTGGTTTTCCATGTATATTTTGAATTATTTCCATAAATGCAACTGTACTCGCTTTAAATGGATGAGATAATGCACAAATGTGTGCATACTTGGTAAGTCTATCAACTACCACCATGATGACACTCTTTCCTTCAGACTTAGGTAAACCTGTGATAAAATCCATTGAAACCTTCTCCCAACATTGACTTGGAATGGATAAAGGTTGTAGCAGAACCGGGGTCTTAATTGTCTCAACTTTATTTTTCTGGCAAACCAAACATTCCTCCACAAACTTTTGAGTATCATATTTAAGCCCATCCCAAAAAAATTATTTCTTCACCCTGTGGTAAGTTTTTAAAAATCCCGAGTGTCCTCCTAAGGGAGAGGTGTGTGATTCCAAAATAATATTTTGTTTTAGTTGGGAATTCTTACAAAGATATAAACGATATTTTTACCATAAGGAATAATTTTCCAGCTAAATGTATTAGATGTATTGAGATCTTGCTGCAACTTTTTAATGAGTGTCCATACTTCTTCATCATTCTTCCATTCCTCCCTTGCTTCAGTTATCCAATCTAGCTGGATAATAGAAATGGAACAAAGTAATGCTTCCCCATCCTCGTCCTTACTTGAGAGTGCATCTGCAACAACATTTAGCTTCCATTATTTGTAGATGATTTCAAAGTCATAACCCAACATCTTTTGTGACCCATTTTTGTTGCTCTTCTGAAGATAGTCTTTGTTCCAAAAAGTATTTAAGACTATCATGATTAGTTTTTACCTTGAAGTGTCTTCCCATTAGGTAAGGTCTCCCTTTCTTTAGTGCATGTAGTGTTTCCAACATTTCCTTCTCATAAATAGCTTGCTATAAATACTTTCATTTGATTTTACAGCTTTCAAAAGAAATGGGTCTTCCTTCTTGCATTAACATCACCAATTCTATTTCCTGAGGCATCACATTCCACAATAAAGGTTTTTGTGAAGTCTAGCGCAACTAATACCGATGCTTGGCACATTTCCTCTTTAAGATGTTCAAAGGCCTTAGTTGCTTTAGGAGTCCATGACAATTCATCTTTCTTCAATAATGTTGTTAGAGGTGTTTCTATTCTCCCATAATTCTTAACAAACTTGCGATAATACCCTGTTAACTCGAGAAATCCTTGGAACTAATTTATGGTTGTGAGGACTTTCCATTCCTTAATGAATTTAATTCTGTTAGGGTCTACCTTAACACCCTCTTGAGATACAAAATGACCCAGATATTCCACCTCTTGTACTCCAAAGAAACATTTGGAGGTTTTTGCATATAATTGTTTCTCCTCCAATATTTTGAGCATCCTGTCAACATGTTAAACATGATCCTTCCAAGACCTGTTGTAGATTAGTATATCATCAAAAAATACTAACACACATTTTCTAAGGAAGGGTTTGAAAATGGAATTCATCAACCCTTGAAATTTAGAAGGTGCATTGGTAAGGCCAAAAGACATGACCAAAAATTCATAATGACCCTCATGAGTTTGAAATGTTTTCTTTTAGAATGTCTTCAATCTTCATTCTAATTTGATGATATCCCGAATAGAGATCAAACTTGGTGAAATAAATTTATCCATGTAATTCATCCAATAATTCATCAATCACAGAAATGCGAATTTTATCTTTAATAGTGAGCTTATTGAGCTCCCTATAATCCAGACACATGTGCCATGCTCCATCCTTCTTGTGCACCAATACTATTGGAGCAGAGAAAGAACTTTGACTAGGTTGAATTATACTAGCCTCTAGCATTTTTTCAATCATACGTTCAATTTCGCTCTTTTGGACATAAGTATATCTGTAAGGCCTGATATTTGGAGGAACACTTCCTAGAATCAAATGAAAATCATGATCATGATCATGAATAGGTGGGAGTCCTTTGGGAGTTTCAAACACCTTGGAATGATTGTCCAAGACTTTTTGGAGATCCAGAGAAATAGATGATTTTGATGTTGGAACTTCTAGTGAGCATAATTTTGCAATTACGCCTCATTATTCTTTCTTCAAAAGCTCTGTCGTGACATTAGAGCTTATTATCTATCCAAGATTCGCTGCGATACCCCATAATTCAACTTCCTTTCCTTCCAATTTTTTTTTCAAGAAAATTTCTTGAAAATTAAAAGCTACCATCCTCAAATATTTTAATCATTGTACTCCTAGTACAACATCAACACCACCCATTGGAATGGAAAGCTTTGGACTATTCAATACATATTACCCCATGGTTATCTTGCCATTATGTCACTTTCCAGAGCAATTTATAGTTCCTCCATTTTCCACCATCACTTGACACTCTTGCGCTGGGTATATGAAGAAATTCAACTCCTTGGCTATCTTAAAATGAATACAATTATGGGTACTACATGAATCAATAAGAACTATTATAGTTTTCTTCTTTATATGTCCTTCTATCTTGAGAGTTTGAGGAGTAGTAATTCCTGCCAATGCATTACAAGATACGGTCAGATTCATTTCTTCTTCCTCTAGGGTTGGTTCCTGGTGTATATCCTCTTCTTTTGAAGTTTGTTGTTCCTTTTCTTCCTCCTCTTCACAATATATGTAAAATAATTTAGTCTCAGCACACTTTATGTCCTTTAATGTATTTTCTATCACAACTATAGCAAAGCCCTTTTTCTATTTTTTCTTCCAATTGTTGTGGTGTTAACCTTGTAGGTTGTGGAATTCTGGGAGTAGAAAAACTTCCATATTTATAGTTGTGAGTGGTAAGCTTCCTTGTTGCCATAATTTTTCCTTCAAATTTTCTTTCCAACTTGAATGTCTTTTCCATTGAACCCTTTTGTATTGAACCCTTTTGTTTGAGATTTATCAATTGGCTAAATATGGTGTTGCTCTTTGGATCCTCATAATGTGCTATCATTTCCTCCGTAAAAATTGACCAAGTGACCAAGGGTTTACGAGAAAAAAGCCATCGATACCATAAAAAATGATTTTGTTCTAAATATAAAGTTGCAATGCGTACCTTTTGTGTGTTTTTCATATTAAGTAGCTCAAAGTATTGCTCCATTTGTAGTATCCAAGTTATCAGATCCTTGCCATCAAAATTCCTCATATCTATCTTTGGAATATGGTGGGTCTTAAATCCAACATTAGAGTCTATGAAATCATGAATACAATTTCTTTTGTTCACATCATGAGTTTCCTCTACTACCTTTTCACCGTTAGGAATATTTTCTTGTAGCAACTTCGCCAAACCTTCCATGTCTTTCTTCAAATCTTCCTTGTTTCCTTCTATACCATCGATCTTAGCTTCCATGCCATCGATCTTAGCTTCCACATCATCCATCCTAGCTTCCATGCCATTATTCAAACTATCCATATTAGCTTCCACGCCTTTCTTCAAACTATCCATCTTAGCTTCCATTTCATTTTTTGTTACTCTTTGCGAGAGCAAAATTTGTTGCACTTGGTATTGTAATTTTTATATGTCATGTCACACTTCTTCACATTCATGAGTCATAGTAGAGCCTTATGAGGGCTTAAGGGGTGTTGAATCCTTTTTAGGGGGATTTTAGAACCCAATACTCATATCTATGCTTCAATATGCCCTTGTAATCACTTCAAACTGAATTTTCAAACAAGACTTATGCAAATTTCGAAACAAAATACGCACCTTTTTCTTTCTTTTGAGGAGCTCGATATTGAAATTGATGTATCTCTGTAATTTTGGATCCCCAAGATTTTATCTTCGGTCATTTAGTAGCCTTATGAATCTTCTTTCTAATGCCACAAGTCTGCCCTTATTTGGTTTCTTCAAGGAAAAGTTATGCCTAATCTACCACAATGACCTAATTATGAATTGGTTAAGTAGTTAAAAATTGTATGATGTGCCACATAACACTATTTCCTCCTTCGACTCTTAAATCAATACATAGGAAACTAAAATCTGTGTACTTTTGACCAATTTTTACAAAATTCTTATTCGATGCACAGAGAGAAATTTATGACAATTTTCCCAAGGCCACCTCTTTGAGATGAAATTAAGGAGCGTCCAAAAAACCTAACTTCTAGTGATCATATCTATGTAAATATTGCAAACCAAGAACTGAAAATTTTCCATGAAGTTCCTCTGGATTTTAGTGCAAATGGGTTTTTTGTTTTAGCTATTGAACCTTCGTAGAAAAAAATGTTATAGCGAAAATTCCACGATGACCTATTTGAAGCAGCGAAACCCTAGAATCCAAAGCTCTGATACCAAATATTATGAAACCAACTCACAAAATAGAAGAAAATATAGATCAATGCCTTAGAAATCAGCCTCTTAAAGGGGGCAACCTCCTTTACATTACATAAATGAATAATTCTTGGATGATTCAAATGACAAAACCTCATTTCTATATATGGGAGTCCATGGGGTCACAATATAATCCTAGCGGACCTAATGATAATAATGTAAGGGCACAACAATAAAAGTAGTGGGATATTATGGGGCACAATACTAAATATGGGGACTACAAGGGTACAAAAATAACAATAAGGGGGCTACACTAACAACTATAAGGGATTGCACTAGTAATATAGGGCCCTAACACCAATCCTCCTTTTACAATAAATCAAATGTATTAATGTTTAGGGCTCTACCCTAGATGAAGACACCAATAATGCAATAATTTTTAGGGCTCTCCAAAGCACCAACTTGGACTTCACTTGGCTCCAACCTCTAGGGCTCCAACTCTATCTAACAGCTTAGGATCCAACCTAATTTTCTTGAGGACACCTATCCTCTAGGGCACCAACCCTATCAATCTACTTCAACTCTTCAACGTAGGTTAAATGGTTCTTCAAGGCTTCCAATGTCTTCTGGAACATGCCCTAACAGTGTCTTCTTCAACAATGCCCTCAAAGTACCCTAGCTCGTCAATGAAAACTTTATGATTTTGATAAGGTTTCTCCACAACTCTTCATGTCACCCAAAATGATATTCTTCAAAGTCACATCATGAGGGCTTCAATCATGTATCAAGGTCTCCACCAATGTCTCCAATATTAGTTTCAAGATGTCTTCACAATATCTTCAATAATTCTTTCCCAACAAGATGTCCTCAATAGTCAATTTCAAAAGGGTCCAATCTATATTTCTCAAGATATGATCAAATATTATCTTCAAAGGTTCTTCTTTAGGATCTTCAATATGGTGATAAGTTCAAGCCTTCACAAGTCTACCAATTTTTGCAATTAATTTGATGTAAATTCTTCAAATGCTCCAAGGATACCCTTAATTTTTTTTTAACAGGGATATTTAATCTACTGAAATAAGTATCAAACTATTTCGTAGCCATATACTAACAACTACTCAACAATATATATGTCCCCTCAACAATACATATGTCAACGTGTCTGCTCCAGCTTATTAATGTAATTGTCACTATCGGAACAACATTAACCACTGTGCCAACCAACTGCTTTGCTTAGCTAAAGTTCTCTTCTTTCTGGGTATGCATTGAAGGAATAAATCATGAAGCAAACTTCATTTATGATGAAATTTGTAATATTCCCTTTTCTTGACAAGGTCAAAGTGGATGGAATCAACCCATGGTATTCACCATGGTATTCTCCCATGGTATCATCCCATGGTATCCGCCTTCGTTTTTCGAAGGAAAACAATAAAATAAAGTCCATATAACCTATAAAAGGGGATAAGGGCTAGATAGTGGGATTCATCCTGAGTTTTTCTATCTTACTGTGTTTGTTAAGAACTTGGCATGGCCAGTTCTAGGTTGATCATCTAGGGTCCATGATTGAGCTTCAGTGTCTAAAATCAATCAATTTCGGTGGTTCTTCACAACCACCCTAGTTGACTATTTCCCCCCCCAAAAAATAAACCTTTCCCATCATTGAAGTTTACTTGTGGTTAATTCTCATATCTTTTCTCAAGGTGCCAAAACAGGTTCATGTGCTGGTTCGTGGGAGATCAGGTTATTTTCCTGCAGAGGTTCAAGTTTATTGGAGGATGTGTTATTGAGTGGTCAAGTTCCGACCTGTTAAAGACCAAAGATATATGGCGGTTTTTTTCCATCATGTGAGGATCGACTATTGTCTCTCATTCATGGGTTTCCTTTGAAATATTGGTGCATGATGGACCAGGGTTGTGATCGTAGCAGATATTAAAGGTTGTTGGAGGGCCTGGTAGCACATGGATGTTGATGATTGGCCACGTTGAAGGACCAAACCCCAGTTGTGAGCAGAGAGTTGTGCTTCTAGCATTTAGAGGTCATGGGCTAACGATATGGCTAAGGAGTGAGGCCATGCCGATATTTGGAAGGCGCGTGTTCAACCAGGGCATAAGGGTCAAAAAGGTGTGAATATTGGAGGTCGAATGCAAGAGGGTCAACCACACAGCCGCCGAGGAACGTAGGTGTGGAAACATGAAGGTTCATTGCATGTTTACAACACTCCAAATTTTCTTAGATCTAGATCTGTTGTATAGATCTACACATTCAATTTTACAGGCTGAGATCGAACCCAAGTCTGAGAGTCTGTTTCTGACTATATTTCCACATCAAACAATGCTCAGTGAATCAATTTGTTGGAGAACGATTTGACGCTGATAGAGGTTGAATAAGAGCTGAAGACAAGATGAAAGCACAAATATTGCACAAAGTTAGTGTTTTTGAAAGAATATTTCCCAATGGAGGCTGAGCATGGAGAGAATTTGATGCCATAAAGAGTGTTGTTGCAGCATGAGAAGCATATTGAAAGGGAACAGGTGCAAGAGTATCTTCAATATCAACTAAGAAATGGGAAAAGAGAAAGGGAGGGCTCTAGGCTATTCGAAGGTGGTATCGAGCCTAGAGGTTGCAGTTCGAAATCCATTGAGCGTGGAGGTTGTAATACATTGAGGTTAACTCATTAATGTAGGAGAGACATTGGGACTAACGAAAAGTCATAGTGTTGTTTACACATTTTTTCCAAAGCATAAATAAACCTGTCTATGTTTAATTCCATTTGGGATATATTGGCATAATTACAATGGATTTTAATGATACACCATATGTGTACAGGAGGGTTTTAATTCCTTTATGTATTGGTTGCAATCAGGAGTACATGTTTAATAGTTTTTGAGATTTTGTATTTGGGAGATATAAGGGGTTTGATTTTGTTTTTGGGAGATATAAGGTTTTTTTATATAAATATAAAATTAATATTAAAAATAAAAATAAAAAAGAAGAAGAAAAGAGGAAGGAGGCTTTCATGAGAATCTTGAGAAGATGGATCATTTTGAAGAAATTTTGGAAAACAACCATAAAATACTTGATGAACTAGTGAGGATATATAGTCCTTTAAGCAGCCATACCTCCATAGACCAAAATGATAGTCAAATCAATAGACCATTCTAAAAAAGGGTCCATGTCATTCTGCAAAAAATCAACCATGAGAGGTGAAGGAAGGACAAAGAAGAGGAGCTAAGCTCCTCGCACTTGGCTCTAAATTGCAACAAACAAAATCAATCATAGACCTTCATAATTTGGAGGAATTAGATAGATGTTTGTCTAAGGTGGGACAACCAGAATGGAAGAAAGTTAGCTAGGCTCTCGAGCTATCTGTGCTTGCATTAATACAACCCAAACTTCAGGAACATCTTGACGAAGAAGTCAAGCTCACATTTGTTTCTTGTCTCAGCTGGGTTATAGCATTCACATCACCGCTACTGAATTGATAGTAGAATTCCTTCAGGGGTTGAATAACATAATGCTTCCTATCTTTCAGAAGTAGTGAAAAATTTTGAAACTCATCGTAGAGTTCAGCTTTGGCACCTTTATGCTGAATTTGGAATGCGATGACTTAATATTTCAGTTACTACAAAGTTTTACATCAACTCATCCAAACTGTGTCAAAACAAGCATGCAAAAGATTGTGTCTCTCTTCTTAGAAAGAAATTCTGACATCTACAAGATATTAAGATCCAAATTGTTTACCATTTGGAGGAAGGAACCACAAGTATCACTAATTGCCTATAATCTAGTCGAGAAGTTGGTCAGGAAAAACATAAAATTTCTCAGAAGAGTGCTGACTAGGAAGGAGTTGAGAAGGATTGATAGAGGAATCAAGAACAAAATCTGTAGCAAAAATGAACTAAGGATGAGAGGACTATACTTTATCTACAAGGGACCTTGGGCCCTTAACCATTCATGTCCAGGTGATAAGGAGGAAACAAGGGTAGAAAAATTAGAGACTTTTTTAGATCATTCATCCATATTTGGGTTTTCAGAAGAAAACCTATGAAGGATCCAAGAAGTTAGGTACATATGGTGAGCAACAACACCATGCTCTTCAGAGAAACTAGTAGGACAAGATGATGATAATCAGTTAGATTGAAAAAGTACATGGCAAAAGGAAGGAGATGATTCCTCCTGATAATGTGGTAGTTGAGTCTATAGATATCCCAAAGAAAATCTATAAAGAGTATGTGCAATCAGGTGTATATAATAATCCACAAGTACATCCATCACTAGAGAATTTGGCGGAAATTCCGACGGCCAATTCGTCGCTATTTCGACACATAGTCGTCGCAAGAGCGACAGTTAGAGGGTTGACAAACCGTGGTTTGTCATGCTGTCGCAGTTCCGACGCACGTAAAAAGTGTCGCACTATCGACACTTCTTCCATCGCTTCCAAACAAGCGTCACTCTTTCGACGTCTCACAAACCGTCGCGCCTCCGACGTTTGTAAACTGTCACACTTCCGATGAAATGTGATTCGACGTTTTGAACGTCGCTCTTCCGACGCCTAAAAACCGTCGTAATTCCGACCCAACATGGTCTGACGTTTTGGACGTCGCTCTTCCGACGTCTGTAAGATGTCGCAATGCCAACGATATGTGGTCTGACGTTTGGAACGTCGCTCTTTCGACGTTTGTAATCTGTCGCAATTCCGACGATATGTGGTCTGACATTTGGAACGTCGCTCTTTCGATGTTTTCATACTATCTCTCTTCCGACGTTTCTAGGTTGTCGCAGTTCCGACGCCTACAAGGCATCGGTAGACCGACGGAGGGTTCAATTTAAAAAAAAAAAATTGAAACTTTAAAAGACGAGAAACGTTGTTTTGAATATATTATATGAAGTAAAACAGTCCATGAAGTTATTACATTTTCACATCTGAAGATTGGAACCCAAATATCCATCCAGAAAAGTGGAAGTCCCACCCCAGACAGTGATAGAAAAATACCCCATGTCACATACAGGGACTTGATATAAAACCCAGTAACGGTCCACATGGAGATTATCGACAATCTGAGAAAGCATCCAAATATGCCCGAGGCATCTATAAGAAAGTGAAATAGCGGTATGTAGAATAGTAAAGCAACAGATAGAGTACCGACGTCCATTGTTCCAAATACAAATTAAAGTACCAAAAATCCTTGAACAGAGAAAAACGCTAATCATGTGAGGAGTGTGATATGTCCCAAATATAAAAAGACCATGAGACCATATCAATAAACCAGCAACATAGACCAGCATCGCTAGTTTTGAAGGCAGAGTGATAAACATTAATCAATTTTTTTTCACAAGAGAAAAAACGTTGTTTTGAATATATTATATGAAGTAAAACAGTCCATGAAGTTATTACATTTTCACATCTGAATATTGGAACCCAAATATCCATCCAGAAAAGTGGAAGTCCCACCCCAGACAGTGATAGAAAAATACCCATGTCACATACAGGGACTTGATATAAAACCCAGTAATGGTCCACATGGAGATTATCGACAATCTGAGAAAGGATCCAAATATGCCCGAGGCATCTATAAGAAAGTGAAATAGCAGTATGTAGAATAGTAAAGCAACAGATAGATTACCGACGTCCATTGTTCCAAATACAAATTAAAGTACCCAAAATCCTTGAACAGAGAAAAACGCTAATCATGTGAGGAGTGTGATATGTCCAAAATATAAAAGACCATCAGACCATATCAATAAACCAGCAACATAGACCAGCATCGCTAGTTTTGAAGGCAGAGTGATAAACATTAATCATTTTTTTTTTCACAAGAGAAAAAACGCTGTTTTGAATATATTATATGAAGTAAAACAGTCCATGAAATCATTGCATTTTCACATCTGAAGATTGGAACCCAAATATACATCCAGAAAAGTGGAAGTCCCACCCCAGACAGTGATAGAAAAATACCCCATGTCACATACAGGGACTTGATATAAAACCCAGTAACGTTCCACATGGAGATTATCGACAATCTGAGAAAGCATCCAAATATGCCCGAGGCATCTATAAGAAAGTGAAATAGCAGTATGTAGAATAGTAAAGCAACAGATAGAGTACGTATCGACGTCCATTGTTCCAAATACAAATTAAAGTACCCAAAATCCTTGAACAGAGAAAAACGTTAATCATGTGAGGAGTGTGATATGTCCAAAATATAAAAATACCATCAGACCATATCAATAAACCAGCAACATAGACCAACATCTCTAGTTTTGAAGGCAGAATGATAAACATTAATCATTTTTTTTTCAGAAGAGAAAAAACGCTATTTTGAATATATTATATGAAGTAAAACAGTCCATGAAGTCATTACATTTTCACATCTGAAGATTGGAACCCGAATATCCATCCAGAAAAGTGGAAGTCCCACCCCAGACAATGATAGAAAAATACCCCTTGTCACATACAGGGACATGATATAAATCCAGTAACGGTCCACATGGAGATTATCGACAATCTGAGAAAGCATTCAAATATGCCCGAGGCATCTATAAGAAAGTGAAATAGTAGTATGTAGAACAGTAAAGCAACAGATAGAGTACCGACGTCCATTGTTCTAAATACAAATTAAAGTACCAAAAATCCTTGAACAGATCAAGAAAAACGCTAATCATGTGAGAATTCCAAGTAAAGTTAATCTATTAACATTGCGAATAAAATTACACCGAAGTCAAAAAAATTGCCTGGCCATACTCATGGCAAATTTGTCATCAAAAAATCAAAAAATTAAGAAGACTGCCCTCATACGGGGAAACCAGTCTTGAACGTTTAATTTACAGAATTCAAAAATATTACAAAGGTCCAGCACAGTAAAATAAACTAAAAGTAGCCCAATTAAGTGGGCCTGCTAAGCAAGAAAAACAAATTAACCAAACTACTCCTCCGGTGGTTCCTCCACAATTCGGCACCATCCTTCGGAAGGTCCAGGATCGCTAGGTGCTATGTCCACATGCATGCCACGGCTCCCCTCCTGAAGGCCCGAATGCTGGTTGGCTTTTTCCGAGCTCAGACCCGCCGGACGGGTGCATTCTTCCTCCGTTTGGGCCTCTTCGCGGAATACCACAGTGACTAAAGTCGTGATTCTTGAGCGGTTGAGAGAGCAATTAAAGGAAAATTGCGCAGTGCGCGTCATGGGAGAAGGTGAACTAACAGTGGGGAAGCCAGGAGCAGAGGAATCTATACAGTGGCCAGATGCTACAAGCCGACCCCGCCCACTCCTAGTATTTGGATATCGACCTAAGTAATAATCACTGGACTGGCCGGAAGTCGACTCTGTTGAGGGGCTGGAGGGAGCACGCCGGGGTTGACGTCTAGTGCTCCCCACTGTGTGCATCCTATAGCGCACGCGAGCATGGGTGCAATCTCGAGCGCAGTGGGCAAAGGGAGGCAGAAACGAATTCCAGTGCGGAGGGAAGGCAGACGAGACGGAAGGCAGAGAAATGCAAATGTGCGACCTTAACGTCTCGGCTGAGAAGTTGGTGGCCACTCTCCTTATGCTTGCGATTAGCGAAGTGTAATGTACGGTAGCCGGCTTTCTAAGAAAACCATGGCTAAACGCCATTTTGTCGACCCGTCTGCAATGCAATCATAGGACGCCCGTCATAATTAATCTCTGATCATTAATAATGAGAGCCGAAGGCCGGATCAAATTGGAGCGTGCGGAATCGCTAAGAGGAGTGGAGGTCCGATCTTGAATAGTGTTAAAAATTAATTAATGCAGATTTGATGTGAAAATTTAATTGAGCAGCATTAAATGTTAGTGCGATTGATATGAAATCGCCATATCCATGTCCCATCACCTTAAA
The DNA here is from genome assembly GCA_034641835.2 of Pinus albicaulis. Lineage (NCBI taxonomy): Eukaryota > Viridiplantae > Streptophyta > Pinopsida > Pinales > Pinaceae > Pinus > Pinus albicaulis. Next base: position 1,313,741,033 of record CM076578.1, on the reverse strand, counting down.
CGCCATCGAATGCACCCGTAGCCGGGAGCAGGGCAAGTTTTTATTGAGGACACGTGGTAGAAATTGATTGGAGCGGATCTTTGTTTGGGCCGCTCGCGCAGTGGAAATCTGGACCCGTAAAATATTAGGGCGAATTTGATAAGAAATTCGCGTCACAAAATTGGCCGACATCAGCAGGCTATTTTGGAACGCGAATTTGGTTTGAATTATGGTTTATCGCCGTTTGAAGTCTGGCGGGCTCGACTCAAGAACAATTTTGTTTGATCCCATGTTATAAAATTTGTGTTGGTTTTCTTTGATAATACACATATTTATAATAAATCATGGGAATACCACACTAAACATGTGGAAAAGTTATATAAATAATTATTGAGAACAATCATTTTTATGTAAAAATATCCAATGCAAGGTCTGTGTAGAGAACCGGGGTCGTGAAAACTGTTCAAATATAAAAATCCCGCTTAATAAAGAGACAAAATTGTTGTGCTTTCGGAACCTGACCCGAGGATTGGACATGAGTTAACAAACAAAAGGATAGCGGAACTAGACTTGCACCCGTGGTCAAGCCCTCTACCAAAACCACAAGCGGAATCACAAAAGCGGGTTGCCCATATCGCACCGCTTTTGCGGAGTAGGCGGTATTTCCTATTCGCGAGCGATTCCATAGGGAATGCGACACGTGGCGAAGTGACCCCGGAAAACCACCGTTTAACCCACGCCATCGCACGTTAAAGCCCGACGTTGGAAGCCGAGCGAAATTGCCAAGAGTCGTTGATTTGGAGAAGGGCCATCGGACGGTGGTCGCACGTTGAACTTGCCGGGAGGTTAACTAAGGTGTGCGGAGGATAGCCAGGTACGATACGAGTGTTTGATTGGTTATTGATATATATAGGTGGGGCCGGAGTATAATGAAATTGTTTAATTAAACGATTGGCGGATAATTAGCATAAGTCTCGAGCGTGATTGTTGTAAGGCTGGGTGGTGAAATATAGAGCCGAAAGTTCATTACAAGTTATTTATTTAAAAAGAAACATGGAGTATAAATACAAAGTGTTGAAAGTTAAACATTGGTTATAAGGATTGGAGATAATATAAAGTCGGGAATATAAATTAAAGTCCAACCATTGTGGATTGTATTTATTTATCAAATTCTACGAATTTGATAAATAAACCCGAAGAAAGAAGAAGCCAATTAAGACTCAGGCTGGAGGAAAAGAATGGGGTACACCAAGGGAAAATGCTGACAGAGCGATTGTAGACACACCAGCTCTCCTTGGGGGTCCAATTTCAGTTTTGTTGCGTCACACGATGATCTCTCTTCTCTGGCATTTACTTGTATTGAAGATCACTATTCTAGGAATAAGGAGTTATTTTCTCCTAAAATAACCCTAGCCAAACATTGACAATGCATCAAGGATATCTTTCTATGCTTCATAAGCACATTTGTTCTACTTCTAAATCATGTCTTGGAAGTGGTTGTTGTGCTGGAAATTATTCACCAGTTGGTTTCATACCAAAGTCTTTTCACATTTTCAGCATCCAATACATGAAAAAGATAATGGTTTAAAACAACCTAAATATTTGAAATTTTGCAAGAATTGTCTGGCACACTTTGAATATGAATTTTGAAGTCAAGTGCATGATGCTGTATAGGATCAAGTGTCATTTTGAATACCAAATGTTTCACAAGAAACTTCTCAACATGCTACCTTGCGGTAAGGATTAAATGACAATATTGCATCAACTATTTCCATAATAAAAGTGCATCTCGACCATAAGACTAAACAACTACAAATGTTGTAGATCTAACAAGACGACACAATCAAATGTATTCCACAAGGCCAATACTGTATGAAAAATGAAAAGGAGTTTGCAACCAAAAATACCTTAGGCAACTAATTCAATTAGATACACCAAACCATCAGCAAAAAGGAAAACCAGCCTACTCAAAAGGCAAGCGTTTACCTGCTTTGACAAAATTTTGAGTTCCGAAACAAGGGCCTTTATTGTCTTGTCAATGCCTCTAGTAATTTGAACGGGGTTTGCACCTGCTGCAACAACCTAAACAAAAAGGTTTCATTTCAAATTATTTTTCACAAATTTAAGATACAACCATTGTCAGTTTTGTATTTCCTAACAAGCTCATAAATTTTGACAAAAGAACCAAAATTTTTTAATACCTGATAGCAATTTTTTCACTCAAAAACTATCTTAGACTCAATAATCCCAACCCAAAAATAAAAAACCAAACACCATAAGACCCTACAAAAATGAATAGATGATCTTAATCCAGTACTATCGACAAAAAGTTACCTTTACACCCTCACTTATTAAACCATGTGCTGTTGAATTTTAACTTCAACTGCTGCAGCAGAAGGACGGATGCAGCAGCAACATTTTTTTTTGGAGGTTGCTTGCATGCCATCCAGAAATTTAATTCAGCATTTAAAATTCCTACAAGTTTTTTTTGTAGACGACCGCAGCCATATTTCTGTACAGGATTGTATTTAAACACAACAACCAACATTAACTCAATTCACCAACCAGAAATTAAACAAACAGAAATTTACCCGACAATTTTGTAAATTCAAAAGGAGGACACGTGGAGCATTAATATTGGATCGCATGAAATTGAAGGGAATCTGAAAACCTGAAAACCGGACTCGAATTTTTTATAGGGCACATTGGATTGAGAATTCGAGTTAAAATTAGGCAGACGTCAGCATCCCATTTTGGAACGCGAATTTGGTTTGAAATTCAATCTATTCAGAATTTTGAAGTTCGACGGAAAGGGTTCTTTAATGTTTTGATAGTTTAATATATACATATGTTTTAAACATATGTTATATATATATATCATATGCGAAATGAAAGGTGGGCCATAGAATTTAGTTTTAATTTTTTTTTTTTTTAAAGAGGGTTTATTATAATATGTTTTATATGTTACGGCATATAAAAATAAAAAGGACAAAAAATCTTGGTAGTTTTTTTTATAGACAATACGTAAATTTTTTATTACACAACAGTGTGTAAAAAGTGAAAGACTGAGTGTAACTTTTTAAGTGTGTATGCACAGCAGTGCGAAAGGGAAAAACACAGCAGAGTGTTTTAGAGACAGAGTATGTTTGTTTTGAACAAACAGTGAGTTGGTTTTATGCATTGCGTTTTGTAGCAGTCATAATTTTGTAATCCCTCTCAGTGAGGAAGTAGTGTAATAGTTTTTTTTTTTGAGTTATTGAAGGGAATAGAAGTTTGTTTTCAAAGTATTGAAACTCTGTCTCTTGTCAAAGAAATTTTTATTTTCTCTGTGTTAGAGGAAAGGAGATTTATTCTCCATTCATTGTTCTGGAATTTTTCAATATTCCAACATGTGCAAGAACAACATATGTTGTGGTTCCATCCCCAGCTAAATCATTTTTCTTTGCCGCATTTTTCCTTACCAACTTAGCCCCAATATTTTCAACTGGGTCCTCTAATTCAACCAATAAAAAGGCCAAAACCATAGCATTGAGATACATTTCATTACATTGTCAATAACAATAAAATTTGACTCAGCCATAACCCTTTCCTTTTATTGTTGTGAAAATCTTTATGCATTACTCTAATGTGGCTAGTCCATAGGCCAAGTAGACCACTGGGTAACAAATATGTTTCCTTTCACCTTTGAGTTTTCAAATTATGCCCACCAAATCTAAGACATTTAAGAGGGGGAACTAATACAACGTTAAAAAGAAAACCAGAGCACACATCTACAAATTACCTCCTTAGCTACTGTCACACCATCATTAAATATTTTTGGAGAACCATGCTTGCTCTCCAAGACAACATTTTTCCCTTCGCCCCAAGGGTGACTCCAACAAGATCAGCAAGTTTGTTCACATCGCCTGCAAGACAAATTGACAATGCTTTCGGTAAGTGTGCAATTGAATGCCAGACCATATGCCAAAACAACCCTCCATGAAAAATTAAAATAACACATTAAAATCGAATATAGGTGGACAAGGAAAGATCCACCGCAGTGAAGTTTCACGTGCAGGTGACCTTCCTTTAAACATAATTTTTTCTCTGACCTGCAATTTTTTTGTCACTGAGCCATCCTTGTTGAAGTACAACTCCTTTTCCATATATCTTGTATTAACTACCTTCTCTCTATCGCGTAATCTCAGAGTCCCTCTTCTACTTGAGCGATTAAAGGAAATGGGTGAAAAAACTGAAAGAGAAGACAATTGTCTGCCATAATTATCAAACATTGCACCCAACTTCTTCCCCTTTCCATTGTTACCCAATGAGGTAGATGTGGTAATTGTTGTCATACTGCCCAAAGCAGAGGCCATCTTCTCTTATGCTGAATATAGAATTACAAGATCTTCGTATTAGTATGAACCTTAAAAAACATGACTCCCATTGCTAAAAACCACTTTTAAGTTGTAACAGGCAAACTAAACAACTATCGCAACTTTTGGCAACATCTGGAGCATTAAGAGAGAAACAACCAAAGAGAAATACAACCACAATCCTCATTTTAATGAGACCGGACTATATATTTGCATTAAGATAATAGAAAGAAATCACGACTATATTAAGGCCAGCACAAAACAATCTTTAACCAGTGTCTCTCGCGGCCTTCAGGTTGCCATGCTAGAGGTTTCATATTTTTCATTTAAATTCTTGACCTCTCTTGCCCATCTATGAATGCATCTAATGGGATATCTACATAAAATGCTCCTTTATATCCCCAAAAACAAATTCCCTACTACAAGAGCACCGGTATTGATGGATCTGTTAGTCATCAGTATTTTTCACATGTTAGTGATGGCTATATCCATAGCCGAGTTTTCTAAAAGCTGATTTCCATATGTCAATTTGTCATCTAGAAAACCCTCATAAAACTTTTTTCGCCCTCTTACTTTTCAGTCCGCCCATGTCAAAGTTAAAACCCATTATCACTATTTTTTCTAGCTTCAGCCCTACTGGTCTGACCATCAGCTCTAAAAGGAAAAATCCAAGTCTGTTTCAAAAGCCTCCCCTAAGTTAGGAAGTGGCGCTTTAAGGCATTTTACCCTTGGCAACCATCAAAAGGCCAAAAAACCACCATCTGCTACATACCAATCATGACTGACCTCCCACTCTGCAAATCAAGTTGATCACAGCTCTAAGTCGCGCCACTTATACCCCTAGGTCTCAGCACTGCATAGACCACAGTCTCAAGCTGATTATTAGGTGTTTCACAGTGTTTTATGGATTCTACAAAGACAGGAAATAAAACTTCATCTCAGGAGAAAATTTTTGAATGCACATTTAGAAGAACAGCTGCTTCTCAAATGTGAAAATGAGCCTGAGATATATCTGCAAGATTCAACATGAAAATCACAGTAAGAGAAAGACACCACTGTCACAGCAAACTGGTAATTTTTCATGGCCAAAAACCTCCTTCATTTACAAGCAGAGGGTTAGGGCGCCTCCTTCATCTACAAGTAGAGGGCGCTGGCCAGTATTGACTTTAAGGATTGCAAAAGCCTAGGTTTGCTTTTTACTAAACAGTGAAACAGTGACTCTAAGTTTTTCTGAGTATAAGTGATGATCATAACAAGGCTAGAGTCTGAAGTATGCAAGTTAAAGGGAAAACAGAGTTTTGGTCTTGTAAAGGAAGTCCTTTGAAGTTTTCAAATCATATGAATTGTTAAAATCTTAGAGAGACATATCATTAGTAAAAACAAATCTAATCATAAGCAGCCTGCTGTTTTCAACAAGACCAAATTGAAGAAATGTTGACAAATCATGTCATTACCCAGGCAGAAGAAAAGGTGGTTGTTTTTTAAAAAAGGGTGCTAACCTCCATAGTCACAGAGATTATCTTTTAAATAATTTGTCATAAGTTGACCAAGGCAAATGGTGACATTTCAGTTCCCCTCAGCAAAGAGCAGTACAGTGAGACAGTGACACCTTGACTAGGGTTTTCCTGAAGCACAGTAGTGATTGCAGGTAGAAGTAAAAGTATTAATGTTTTCAAGTTGTTTGCTTATCATCATATCCAAAAAAAACCCTTGTCAGGCAGGCTTGTCAAACAATCTTTAGATACTTTGCCAAGTGAAGGGCCTCCTTCATTCATGAGCAGATGGCCAAGGCATTGACTGTTTTTAAAGACTGATTGGTCAAAGATGCAGTGGAAAGAGACAAAGAAGGAAAGAAAAAGTCATTACATAGGTAACAGGTGGTGTTTATGTTTCAAAAGGTGTTGGTTTTTCTACTCATAGGGAAATGTCTTTCAAACTATACATCATAGTGGAGAGGAGACAATTTGAATATGTATGCCATTGATACAAAAAGGGGCAGTTTCCTTAGGAGAAAGGGTCAAACAACACCTCACTGTCACATTCCAAGAATTCTAAAAGAGTTCCTTTCAAGTAAACAGAGAAAGATAATATGAATGGATGCAAACTAAAATATGGCACTTACAATCAAAGGAGGAGATTATGAATCACCTGGAAGCAGAAACTATCAACCAAGTTGGAAGAAGACAGACCACCTCCTTTTAAAATGACAAAACAGCTTTCAATGCTCTTCAACAGTATTGAGTGGTTTTTCCTTGTTAAAAATATCACCAAAAGTGTCAAGCAGTGAACAGATTTGAACCTTGAAATGATTCTGTTACAAAAAAGATCAATGCACTGGTCAAAGGAAATGATAACTGTGTTTCAAAAGGACCTGTTCCTCCTGGTTCATAAAATTCTCCTTTCAGATATACATCACAAGTGATGGGAGGCATTTCAAGATTAGTTCCCAAAAGGACATTGTAAATAAGTATACAAGTTTATGAATAGGCAAAGAATTCATTTGACATACTGTCAGGGTTTGGAAGGTTTGAAACAAACACAGCTTTTTCATTATTTCAATGGACAGAGATATCATATAAAATGTTTTGAGCAGAGAAGTAATTGAAAAAAGGGCCATGGAAAATCCAGATAAGTACAGAAAATGCTTGATACCTGCAGTGGGGAAGAAGTTGAAGAAGCTTTTGGAGACAGAGACTGTCAAAGCATGTTGACAATACAAACCCTATCCTTTGAAAAACAAAGTAGTCTTCAGGTTTTTAACAGTTTTGAAGAGGGGTTTACATAATGAATATCAACATCAAGGATTGACAAAGCAGCAGAGAATGGTTTATAGGTCAATCCGGGCTTTAATCAAAGTTTGAATTTCGGTGTTAAAATTGACACCAAAGAGACGAAGCCAAACAGGAATTACCTTGCAAGACCCAACCGAAAGTTCATTTTACATTTAAAAAATATGACCGTTGGGAGTTTTGATATGTCGAGGGAATGAGGTTGAAGAGTGCATTTTCATTTTCAAACCGAGCCAAGACCCTTTGATCCCCTCAAAGCTCAAGCAAAGAAATTCGGGGCCTGGCAAACTGCGCGACGCGTCTAGAAGGGAATTTGCACAGGCGGTCAACGTATGCACGACGCGCCTGTACGTGTGTGCAACGCGCCTGTACACGGCGCCTGCCTGACCCGACAGAGCCACCCGACAGTTGTTTCGGCGCGGCACTCTGAGAGCCCAGCACGTCGCGCGTTTGTATGACCCTTATAAGCTGTTCGAAACACCTCCGGAGCTGGACTAAACGCATCAATAAGCTTCTCCATCATATTCTCAAGGTATTTCCATATGCCTTCTCAGTTTTTGAAACCAAGAGCTAAGTGACATGAAGGTTTAAAAAGCCCTGTTTTTAAGCTATGGTGTGAGACAAATTGTTGAGTTTGACATGGTTTATATATCGACATATATTTTAAGAAGCTGCCTAGCAAGGTTAAGGTCAAATCAAAAGAGTGGCTTGTCCTCGTTTATTTTTCTATATCACCATATCTGTCAAATGATTTTGCTGTGAAAATACCCCTGGGTTGAAGCTGTGTTTGAATGATAAATACACTGCTAGAAGTGCCTATAGAGAGAACAGTGTGTTGAACTTCTACAAATTCCTCATACCATAGCATACAGAACTTTCAAACTTTGTCACCTTTTAAGAAGAACAGTTTTTTGGCTGTATGATGATTCGAAGTGTAAAACTGTGATAAGATGCTGGATGTGTTATTTAAGGCACCTACAGGAGAGAATTTGTGTTGAATTAGGAGCTGGGTGATTTCACTTTCATTAATCAAAGGACCAGGGGTCCTATACCTTCAAAGCATCAAAGGGCAGAGGTTAAACCTATAAAATACAGAAAGGGCAGTTTATTCCTGAGTTTTTCCACTTAACTGTCTTGTTCTTCATGCTTATTTTGACAAGTTGATTTTCAGATGGGGTAGAAGTTTTTCTACAAAGAACAGGGTTTCCATATTAAAACAGGAGTTTTGATTGAGGGAAAGAGATAAAACTCCTACATGCTTGGTTGAAACTTGTAAAACATTCTTCAAAATTCTGTCACCTTGTTCCTTATCAGTAAGTCTGGCTGTATGCTCACACTGGGGAATTTATTTGTATGTATATAATTCTTTTGGATGAAGTGACATACCTATAGAAGGCAGTGAAGTATAATCAGAAAAGGGTTCTTGATCAAAGAGAAATTTATAGGTTGAAAGTTACAAGGGAAAGTTGCTCACACTTCTCACAAAAAGACAGTGTTCACTGTGTTTGTTGCTTGACTGTCTTTTGTTTTTCAAGCTTATTGATAAGTTGATATCCATACAGAGTAAAGGTTTTTCCTACATAGCCAGGGGTGTTATATTGATCAAAGGTCCTAGTTATTTTGAAAAGAGAAGACTATTGCAGGCTTGTTTGAACGTTTGGAACATTTTTTACTCTGTCACCTTGTTCAGAACTGTGATATTGACTGTCTAATCATACTAATGGTTGATTGCACCATAGGCAAGTTTGTTGAATGTTGGACACCTTAGACAGGGTAGGTTTTTAATGAGTGGAAATTCTACCTTGAGGCAAAGATTAAGATATATTGAGTGACCTCTAAACTTCACAAGAACAAGGTGAGTTCTTGACACTTTGCACAGGAAATTTACCTAGCAGTCTGTCTACTTTTTACTGTATGGTATCCTATTGAAAGTTCTGTTGGCAGAAGATACATTCCAGGTTTAAGGCTACTTTTTAAGAGAGCATGAGTTTTTGTATTGTAAAGGAACTATTTCAACCATCCAAATCACATTTTTTCTCTGTCAAAGTAGTACATTGACACAGTTTGACTCCAAAGGGGCAGTTTACACACAATGAGGCAGTTTCTTTCTTCCAAAGCATATTTAGGTCAAAATGCCTCCAAGGCAAGACAGCAGGAGCGGTCCGCATAAAAGATATGAGCCAATCTCTACAGAAGAGGTTAATGCTCATCCATCTGTCCTTTTCAACTTCCATGAAGTAGGTTGCCTAGATTTCTGCCAGAAGATACAGGAAGTCAAAAGTTTTTCGCCATTAACACACCTTTGCGCCCTGAGGTTCCAGAACAAGCATTTCAGGGTAGCGGACCTTGATTTCAAGTTTTCTCCAAGATCAGTGTCCAAGGCCACCAAGATTCCATATCATGGCGAAAAATGGTTCAAACAGGCCCATCTTGACTTAGAAGATTACAAGCCTTTCATCAAGCCTGAGCATAGAGATACTTTCACTGCTATTTTTCCTTTTTCTTATCTTCTTGACAGCTATGCTCCTCTTATGAAAGTCATAATGAAGTATTTTACTTGTGAAGGGAGGTTTGATCGAGTTTATGCCTACCATGTCCGACTATTGATGCATTTCACTAGAACCAGGCAACTAAATCTCCCTTACTTTTTATACAAGAGCATCGAGAAGATGGCATCCACAGTCCAGAAAAAGGCCCCACCTCTGCAAATACCTTCCCTTTTCCATCATTCTCTGATCAAGATTATCATCCTACACCAGCTAGAGAAAAAAGAGGTTCCATGGGATGTTTTTATCAGCCACCCAAATTTCTCTACCGTTCCTCCGGTCCGTACATCTCCCACTCAGCCTATTCATCGCCCTATACCCTTGTCCAGCAGGCCTACTCCTAGAAGCCTCAAAATTACTACTGAACAGTCAAAACAGCAGGAAGAAGGAGAAGGAAGTAGACAACAAGAAGAGAAAGATCATGAGCAAGAGGGAAGGGATGAAGAGCAGCAAACAGAAGATGAGGAACAGCAACAGGACAGTGGTGAAGGTCAGCAGCAAACAGAAAATGATGAGCAGCAGGTACAAGAGGAAGAGCAGCAGCTTGATATTGGAGGACAGGAACAGCAGCTTGGGCAGGAAATTGAGCAACATCTTGAGCCACAAAATGAATAGGAAATCCAAGCACAGCAGCAGCTTGATTTTGGTGAAAAAGGGCAGCAAGTTGAAACACAAATTGAACAAGGCATTGAAGTAGAACAGCTAGTTAATGTTGGCGAACAGGGAAGCAAATTGAACAACAAGAAGAAGACACACAGCAGCCTCAAGGAGAGCAACGGTCTCAAGAAGATGTCAAGGGTAAAGCAGTTGTGTCTCCTCCTTCCAAAAGAACAAAACCCAGCACAACAAGGAAGAAAGGGTCTAAAGCTGCCACTCCGAAAGTAACAAAAGTTGTCCCTAGCAAAAGAAAATCGCCCAAGAGGACACCCACTAGCATGCCAAGGAGGAAAAGTGCAAGATTGGCCTTCAAAGGGAAAAGCAAGGTTGGAGAAAGTGAAAAACATGGAGGTGCATTGGCTGTCATCCCAATCCAAAGTGATGACAGCGATAATGAAGCCCGCATTCTTGAAAACCTCCTAATCCATAGAGAGGGGAAAATTGAGGCATTAGAGAATGATCTTCAACGGGCAATGAACTTAAACCATTTCTTGGAGATCCAAAATAAACAGATGAATGTTCACACAACAGTTCATGAGGCACGAGCTATCAAATACAAGAATGAGGCAGCTAAGGCGCAAGCGAGGATAGAAGAACTCATTGTTGATTTTGATGAGGAAGAAGAGGGAGACCAGCCTAGGCGGAAGAGGCCTAGAACCATAGGGCTTAGAAGAGCCCTGGAAAAGAAAAGGGAAGAAGAACAAGCCCATCTCCAAGCCTTTCCCCTCACTGCCCTACTTGAGCAAGAAATTGAAGAAAACAAGGAGGCATGGTTAGAAAGAGCCAACAAACACTTGGAGATGAAACTTGAAAGAGCAAACAGAGATCTGGAGCTGCAAAGGAAAATGACACATCACTTTCAAAAGTTGAATCAGTTTGCCCGGCTCAAGCTAAAGGCCACCCAAGAGAAATTGAAGGAAGAAAAGAGGAAGCGCCCAGCACGGAAAGAGAAGAAAGACATATCGGCACTTGATATTTTGGCCTCAGATTTGGAGCATGTTGCTAGGGACCCTTGAGGGTCATGTGCACCAATTTTGGGCCCATTTCGACAACTTTTTGTTTTTGGGCATTTTTTGGGTTTTTGGTCGAAAACTCATAAATTCGCCATTTCATTTTGAGGATTTGTCAAGGGAGGAGGATGATACCAGTTGATGCCATGATTTCATGATTAGGTCCTCAGCGATTTTTAGAGCATCTGGAGATCATTCGCCCCCTCAAAACGGCGAAAAATGCTCACTTTTTGCACATTCTGCCCGGCATATCAGCAGTCTGCAATTTTCTGGCTTTTTACACCCATGTACAGATTTGGAGGACTTCCAGGCATCAGATTGAGGCGATTTTAGTTGCGCCGGAAATTACACACTCAGAGCTTTCCAACGAGCTATCATGAGCCTCGTTTTGACACCGGGAAGGCTGCCAATTGTTTCCAGCAAGTCAGGGGACCTTTTTCTGATATAAATTTGAAGTATTTTTGTAATTTTTGAACCTCAAAAATCTGCTTTTTCCAAATGTGCGTTTAGCTATTTTTACACTTGGAAAATGGTGTAAAGTCAATATAATTCCCATTTTTAGCATTTTTTTAGATATTTTATGGGATATTTTGTGCCTTGGGCTTTGCAAAGCCTCAAGGACAAGTTTAGATATTTTGATTAGGCCAATGGGATAGCTAGTTGCACCATGAGGTTTTCCTCACTTGAGCCTATTTATTCCACAAGGCTTCATTGTAAAACAGGGCTGAACTTGAGAGAAGAATCAATATATTGGTCATATGATCTTTGAAGAACATACTTGTGTTATGATTTTGGACTGCCTCTTGGATGCTTTTGATGAATGATGAAGGATTGTTGATGGATTCCATGACATGGTAGAATGGTATAGTGTTTCTTGCTTTGTTGTTGTCTTCTAGTTTTCATTCATAATACATGTTTCTTGCTGCTATAGATCAGTAGAGATTAATTTTGAGATATGCCCATGGAGGCACCTCAAAATTCTTGAATCTTCATAGCTTTGTGTTTTCTTCTTCCTTAGTTGTACTAAAGAATTCTTAACTACTCTTTAGTAACTTAAGGATATTGTTGCTAGTTTTATTTATAAGTTCTATGCATATTGAGTAGGATGTATGGTGTGCCCTACTTACCTATGAATGTCTATAGTTCTGTCCATAAAACTATCTCTTTGACTGATTAGCCTATCATCTTGTTGAACCAAGGAGGCCTAGTCCCGATCTAGCCCTTTGCCTAAAACTATGAAAGCTTGTTTGTCAAAGTGCCCAATAACTTAGAGACTGTGTTTAGGCATTCCGGCATAGTATTTTGAGTTGTTAGTCTGTCTTATGTGTTTTCCCCAAAGTCTGATAGCCATTTCCCAGAGTTAGAAGGTCTTATACTTCTATGCATGGCTGGAATGTTTGATTTCTATGTATTAATTAGCTCATAGTTACATTTAGCATGATTAATGGCTTGCTATAACATGTTTATGTCTGCTATAAACTAGTTACACTTGAAATCCCTTGTCTTTCACAAACTTGATATTCATTTACTCCATTTTGCCCAAAGATCCTTTCTACCTTGAATCAAATCGGCCCTACAGCAGCCTTACATCATCATCTGATAGTTTCCTTGACCTTTTTGACCCCATAGCCCAGTTGATATAACTTATTGTTACCCATGTTATATCTTTGATCAATTTTATCCCTCACAAACTTAAAAAACCAAAAATCAAAAACTCACTTCATAACTAGCCTAATATCAGAATACCATAAGCAAACACACCGATATCTTTTACATATAATAGAGAGAGCCCTCTCTGAGTCCAGGAAGGCTAGGTCCATGGGCTCCAAAGCTTGGTTTGATGTTACATCGTCATTTGGCTCACCAATTGGCCAAATCACGGGACCCTAACATAATGGCGATCACGGTGGGACTCTGAGTATTAAACAAACTTAGTTTCCCTAATCTTTAGAGACTTTTGAGAATATTAGTTGGCTGACTTATCCCACCGCTCACTAACATAATGGCGATCACGGTGGGACTCTGAGTATTAAACAAAATTAGATTCCCTAGACGTTAAGAGACCTTAAGAATACTGTCTGATTGACTTATCACATCGCTCACTAACATAATGGCGATCATGGTGGGACTTATTGAGTTCATGATAGTCTAGCAAACTTTTATAGACTCCTTAGTCCTTCAAATTTTAACTTAAACCATCAGCCTTTAGAATCATTTAGTATAAACTCTCTGTTTCACCATCTTAGCAAAGTGATGAATCAGGTTTATAACACTCTTACATCCTAGGCTGCACATAAAACTCAGAAAAAACCACAAAAATACTCCCTTAGATTGGTTTTTGTCAATATTGGTGGTGGACCATACAAGTATATCTCAAAACAAACTGATAATCCACCTGGAGACTCCACTAACCTCTAGTAAGCCTTACTATTTTACCAAACTCTAGGCTACTATCCGAGAGACCTATCTCATCGCTCACTAACATAGCAGGAGATGGTGGGACACTGAGTACATGATAGTCTAGCAAACTCTTATAGACTCTTTGGTCCTTTAGATACTTAAACAAGCAAGCAGCCCATAGACCCTTTTTAGAGTAAACTCTTTTTGTTCTCATCACCCTAGCAAAGTGTTGAAACAAGTCTAGGATACTTTAACAAACCATAGGCTGCACATAAAAATCAGAAAATCCAAAACATTCCTAGATTAGTTACTGGTGGTGGACCATAGCTATCTTGATAAAAACAACCCAGTTCCACCTGGCGACTCCACTAATCCATACCTTTTATTTTGACCATCCTTCACCTTAGTAGAACTTTAGAGAGACCACTCATCCAAAACATTCATCAATACCACCCTCTCTAAATCCAAAATCTGGCTTCACGAAGAATTAACACCAGATCCCATCCAGACCCAAACCCCCCTATCATAGTAGATGACCCAGAGAAGATTCTGTGGCAAGCTTCCGAAACTGACCATCTAGCTACTGGTAGATCCATCCGTAGAACAAGATCAGTACCTGAACATCTCACTATCCGACCAGATTCACCTTTTGAATTAGAATCATCAAAAACTCTTCCCAGAAGCAAATCATCTAGTAAGATAAACTTTGACGATCTTGAACCCCTAGACCCACCACAGAGTCCCAGTAGAGAAGCTTCACCTACCACTCCTCCTGACTTCCAGCTTCTCTATCAGTTTTTCTCCTACCATCCCAGATCTACTCAAAACCAGATCACTAGTCCAAGTTCATCCGCCACACCTGGTCAAACCACCACTGTTCAAACCACCTCATCTCAGCCTACTAGTCCTCATCTTGTACATCATCCATTAGCTCCCGTCATGGTAGCCTGGTATGCACCTTTGGTGTTGCCACCGCCTTTGGCTCCTCTCCCAAATAAATATCAAGAAAAAATCCCCCACTTTACTGGAGAAGACACCACTACACCTCAACAGCATATAAGTAGGATGACTGATGCTTATGAATACTTGGAGGTACAAGATGAGACCGTCAGAATGAGAATATTCGCCCAAAGTCTTGGTGGTGAACCCAAAACATGGTTCAAAAGCTTAACTCCAAACAGCATCCACGATATCCCAGAATTACATCAAGTTTTCAGAAATAGGTGGGAAATCCGAAGAAACCCCATTCAAATCCTATCAGAATATAACAACTTAAAACGGGAAAATGGGGAAAGTGTCCAAGCTTACTGTACTAGGTTCAACAGTGTATATAACTCCCTCCCACCTCATTTCAAACCCCCACTTGGTTTAGCCTTGGAAAAATTCCCCGAGGGTTTCGATCCGGACATGACATATCATCTGAGAGACAAGGATCCCCCTACCTTAGAGGAAATGCAACAAATAGCCATAAAAGCGGATGCCAACTTAGCAGAAAAAAGAGCCAGGACTAGATCAGAAAGAAAAGTCACATATAAATATGAGGTCTCCACTTCATCACCTTCCCTAGATCCCAGAATAGATGACTTAGTCAAAACCATGGCCAAAATGTGGGAAAAGATAAATGAAAAGGTTCCTGTTAGGGACAACCAACCAAACCCTCCAAACAGAAACTGGAACCAAAACATTAGGAGGGAATAGCCCCAAAACAGACCAAGGGAAAATGACCAGCAATTTAGGCCACCATTCAATGAAAACTATGTAGAAGAAGATGATAGAGATACAAAACCCATTGATGAAAGTCATTTAAATCTCATAGGGTCTGATAATGAAAGCAAGGTGTACCTCACAGCGGAAGAACAAGAGTTATGTTCTCCTAATCAAGATGAGACCAACTATGAAGATCTCGACGATCCTGCCATAGAGTTTCAAAATGCCATAATAGAAGCTCACCGGCAGTATAATCTTAGAAGCAGAAAAAACCAAAACCATTCCAAAAGGAGTAACCCTGACAGTACCCAAACCTCAGATGACATCCTAAATAAAACCATGGATAGTAACAAAGTTGAGGCCAAAAAGATTGACCCAAACAAAGGCAAAGCCATTCAGACAAGTATTAGCTCGGATACCCCTAGCACCTCTACAAAAACCCCAGAGTTGGCTGCATCAAACAAAGTCCCAAGCCAAAGTCAGCAAATTAACAACATAGAAAAGGTTATGTCTGAAAAAGCTGAGACAAATCTACCCAAACTACATACTCCTTTTAGTTTCAAAGGGGAAATTTCCAAAATAGAAATTACCATACCCCTCACGGAGCTAATAACTGTAGGTAAGTATAGATCTCAAATCTTCAAAGTCCTCGAGCTAGAGAGCAAGGCAGATACCTTGAATTTAACTGACGACAAACCCGAGCTCTTATTTGGCCCTAAAGTAGAAGGTGAATACCAAGAAGGATCTATTTCTCCTTTCTATGTAAGTTTAAACATACGGGACAAAATATTACATAATGCCATGTTAGATTCTGGTGCTTCCCATAACCTCATGCCTAAAGCAGTCATGGACAACCTAGGACTAGAAGTGACTCAACCTTACAAAAACCTGTATTCTTTCGACTCGAGCCAGGTCAAATGTTTAGGTCTAATAAAGAATCTAGATTTTTCCCTAACACAACTACCAGCCAAAAACTTAGTCATGGACGTAGTAGTGGCCGATATCCCATCCAAATATGGAATGCTACTATCAAGAGCATGGGCTGCCAAAATACAAGGTAGCCTTCAAATGGATATGTCATTCGCCACTATCCTGGTTTTCAACCAAACAAGGAGGTTATACCGAGAGACTCGCATGAAATACATGGTTAGCAACAGAGATAGGCCAAACAATACCCCCATCTATTCCATTCATTCCAATTTAGATTCTTTTATCTTATACAATGAAGATGATATAAACAAGCAGATAAAAGAAAATTAAGACATGTCCAAACCATTACTGAATGAAGAAAATGATGACCAAAGTCCCAAGAAACCTGAAAAACAGCTTAGTATCATGTATGAAAAGGAAGCTCTTTGGAGCATAAGCTTTGATGGTTCTTGTGGCAAGACAGGTTCAGGAGCAGGCATTTGGATACACAATACTAAAGAAGGTCATTCTTTTAGATTGGAATTCCAATGTACTAATAACATTGCGGAATATGAAGCCCTCCTCATTGGTCTACACATACTCAGGGACTTAGGCGCCAAGAGAGTATCAGCCCAAGGAGACTCAGAACTTGTAATCAGGAAAATCAAAGGTGAATATTCAGCAAAGAATCCAAGACTAAGAGAATATAGAAATGCAGCTCTGGATATCCTTAAAACCTTTGAGAAATATTAACTCACCTATATCCCTAGGATTCAAAACAACCTAGCAAATGAACTCGCCTTTGCTGCAAGTAATGGCCAGATACCATGCCTAAGTGAACAATATAGTACTCAGGTCAAACATTGCCCTACGGTGCCAGATAATCTTGACCATTGGTAAATATTCCAAGACAATGATCAAATTGATGATTTCCTACAATCTAGGAATGAGTTTGAAATAACCAAAACAGGCTCAGGAGACAAGGAAAGGAAACACAGCCAAAGTCAAGACCAAGAGCTAAATCCACCTTTGTGGACCAATCTAAACCTGGTAGACCATCCATATGACAAGGAAATAGAAGAGGACATTGACCAAAGGGAACTCGAAGTCTTACACTGCGAAAATGACACCATACCCAGAGGGCTCGCACCTTTAGAAGAATTGTTTGACTTTAATGATGTGGCCAAAAAGCCTAAAATGGAATCTACGGAGGGTGACATAGAGGAATACAACATAGGAAGTCCAGAAGAGCCCAAAAACATTAAACTGTCCAAAACCCTCCCGCCTCTCATAAAACATAAATACATCGAACTGTTTAAGAAATTTAAAGATGTGTTTGCATGGGGATACCAAGATTTGAAGTCATATGACACCAGCATCATCCAACATAAAATTCCCCTCAAAGAAAACCAAAAGCCTTTCAAACAAAAGTTAAGAAGGATAAACCCAGTATTACTACTGTTGGTTGAAAAGGAAATTAAAAAGATGTATGATGCCGGGATAATCGTGTCTCTCCGATACTCTGAGTGGGTCTCAAATCTAGTATGAGTGAGGAAAAATACTGGTGAAATCAGACTCTGTATAGATTTCTGAAACCTGAATAGGGCATGTCTGAAAGATAACTATCCTCTCCCCAAAATGGACCACATACTTCAGAAGGTAGTAGGCGCTAAAAGAATCTCATTGCTTGATGGTTTTTCTAGTTATAACCAAGTGTTGGTTTATCCTACCGATCAACATAAGACAACTTTCACCACCCCTTGGGGCACTTTTATGTACGTTAAAATGCCTTTTGGACTGATGAATGTTGGCGCCACATTTCAAAGAGCCATGGACATAGCCTTCTCAGAAGACATAGGTGTTTTCATAGTCATATATCTTGACGATATAACAGTATATTCTAAATCAGATGAAGAACACCTAGCACACTTAAGAAAAGTTTTCAACAAATGCAGAAAGTATGGTTTATCCCTAAACCCCAAGAAAACACTTTTTGGTCTAGAGGAAGGAAAAATCCTAGGTCACATTATTTCGGAAGAAGGAATTAAAATAGACCCCCAGAGAATCGAAGGTATCTTGCAGATAAGTCATCCCAGAAACATAAAGGAGTTACAGTCCTTTATCGGAAAGATAAATTTCTTAAGAAGATTCATCCCAAACCTTGCTGAACTCCTGAAAGATATCACAAATATGTTAAGAAAGGAGGTCGGAGTTAAATGGACTATAGAAGCCAAAAAATCTTTTGAACTAATTAAAAGGGCCTTAACTGAAACACCACTATTGATAAGCCCTGACTTCACCAAAGATTTTTACATTTTTTCATTTGCCTCAGAACATACAATAGCTGCGGTGTTGTTGCAAAAAAATGCAGCTGGGCAAGAGCAACCCATTGCCTTTTTTAGCAAATCCCTGAGAGATGCTCCCTTGAAATATAACATCATGGAAAAACAGGCATTCGCATTGGTAAAAGCACTGAAAGATTTCCGAGTTTACATCTTGCATTCTCATGTCATAGCTTTTGTCCCTAATACTGTCGTCAAGGACATTCTGAACCAAGATCTCGATGGTAAAAGGGGAAAATGGATCGCTATCATCCTAGAATATGACTTAGAAATCTGGCCTACCAAACTAGTTAAAGGACAAGGACTTGCAAGACTAATGGCTGAAACCAACCTCCAAGCTTTAGATATAAATTTTGTCGATGCCTTAGAAGAACAGGAAGAGTGCACACTCCCCCCTATTGATCAGACATTTTTGGATTCACCTTGGTATGCAGATATTCTTTATGTATTAACTTATCTGAATGCTCCTCCGACTTTATCAAAAACAAAAGCAAGATTCCTTAAACAAAAATCTTTAAAGTTTTGCATTTTAGATGGTTTTTTGTATTGGAAAAATCCCACTGGTATGCTGCTTAAATGTTTGCTTGAGTCTGATGCAGAGAAAATTATGCACGAAATGCACGAAGGGGAATGTGGGGGCCATCTCTACTGGAAAACCACTGCAAAAAAAATCCTTAGAGCCGGTTATTATTGGCCTACCTTATTCCCCGATACTCACAAACTAGTTATGACATGCCATAAATGTCAAATTTTTGATGGCAAGAAAAAGCTTTTACCTTTGCCCTTACATCCCATTATAGTTGAAGGACCCTTCCAGCAATGGGGTTTAGATTTCATCGGGGAAATTCACCCCTCCTCATCCGCTCAACATAAATGGATCCTCACTGCCACTGATTACTTTACCAAATGGATAGAAGCCATACCTTCCCGGAACGCCACTGATTCAGTCATCATCACGTTCCTAGAAACCAATATCCTATCCAGATTTGGATGTCCCAAGAAAATCATTACAGATAACGCCGCTGCCTTCTCTTCCAAGAAAATGATAGACTTCTGTCACAAGTATCATATTTCATTAGGACATTCCACAGCCTATTACCCTCAAGGTAATGGTTTAGCCGAGTCTTCTAACAAAAGCCTAGTCAACATTATCAAAAAACTTCTTGAGCAAAATCAAAAAGCATGGCATGGGAAACTAGTACACGCCTTATGGGCTGATAGATTAACCACCAAGAAATCCATAGGTATGTCCCCTTACCAGCTATTTTACGGTATAGATGCCATTTTCCCAACATCTTTAGGGGTTCCGGTAATGAAACTATTACAAGAAGTCCAAATAGAAGAAAATGACATGCAAAGGAGGGTAAATCAGACTATCCATTTACAACAAACCAGAGAAGAAGTTTACCAAAGAGCTCAGTTAGCACAAGATAAAATAAAACAGATTTTTGACAGAAGAACTAAGGAAAATGATTTTCAAATTGGAGATAAAGTTTTAAAATGGGATTCTAGAAGAGAAGACAAAGGTAAACATGGCAAGTTTGAAAATTTATGGAAAGGGCCTTACATCATCAGCTTAGTCAGTGGAAACAATGCTTTCTTCTTGCAAGAACCTGATGGGACTGAAATTTTTGGGGGTCCTGTGAATGGCAGGACATTAAAACATTATTTTTGTCAAGAGCTCCATTTCTGAGTTTGAAACACTTTCAGTCATTGTACATACCATTGTTTGAAATATTGAAAAAATTTAGAAAAGTCAAAAACAGTAAAAGATAGAAAAGTCAAAAACAGTAAAAGACAGAAAAGAGGGCAAGTGAAGATAGAACAAAGGCCCCATGTTCCAAAAATAGTCTTTCGGAAAGCGAGCAAGCCTAAATGCCGTTACTAGTACTTCAATGTCTTGTTCAGCTATCTAGCCTAATCATAGCTGAGCATGTTTAAATTTATTTGCTGATAAGTTAGTGAGTGCAAAGATAGTCAACATTGTGTAAGATTGACTTATCACAGAGTATTAGATTAGGGAGAGATTCTGGTTCCACATGCCTAAAACAGAATGAAAGAGAGAAGCGAGGGATGAAAAATACATTGTACATCTTAGCACCGCTTGTCTAATTTCCCTTTGTTGCAAAATAACATTTGTGTGCAGCTTGTCTTTTATGCCTCAAATGCATGACAAATCATACTGTCTAATCCTGATTTGATCATTTTGAATTTCATGTCTTAGATTAGAGAACAAAATCCTGTCAAACTGCTTAATCTTGACAGTCGATCTAGCATAGGTAGAGTAATGAAGGAGTTCATCAGTTTAATATGAACTCCCGGCAGATATAAGAGTAGAAATAGATAGGTTCATTTTGCAAAAAGAAAAATATACATTGTCAAAGGGCTGCTAGTTCAAATGCACCAAAGAGAAGAAAAAATGTTAGGAAAGATAGTGGGGTAGGTAGAAGTATCATTGATGTTAACCATGCTGTCACTTTTCAGAAATAACATCAAAAGAAGGGTGAATTTTGCGCCAATGGATAAGGCACTGGTATTCATAAGCCAAAGATCTGAATTCTGGACACCTCCTGACGAGGAGCTGCCCTCCCCAAATGGAGCCACTGTTAGTCATCAGTATTTTTCACATGTTAGTGATGACTATATCCATAGCTGAGTTTTCTAGAAGTTGATTTCCATATGTCAATTTGTCATCTAGAAAACCCTCATAAAACTTTTTTTCGCCCTCTTACTTTTCAGTCCGCCCATGTCAAAGTTAAAACCCATTATCACTATCTTTTCTAGCTTTAGCCCTACTGGTCTGCCCATCAGCTCTAAAAGGAAAGATCCAAGTCTGTTTCAAAGCCTCCCCTAAGTTAGGAAGTGGCGCTTTAAGACATTTTACCCTTGGCAACCATCAAAAGGCCAAAAAACCTCCATCTGCTACAGACCAATCATGACAGACCTCCCACTCTGCAAATCAAGTTGATCATAGCTCTAAGTCACGCCACTTACACACCCCTAGGTCTCAGCACTGCATAAACCACAGTCTCAAGCTGATTATTAGGTGTTTCACAGTGTTTTATGGATTCTACAAAGACAGGAAATATAACTTCATCTCAGGAGAAAATTCTTGAATGCACATTTAGAAGAACAACTGCTTCTCAAATGTGAAAATGAGCCTGAGATATATCTGCAAGACAGAGAGTTACTCGTCAAGACCTTGCAGCTTCCTTTCAGCATGAAAATCACAGTAAGAGAAAGACACCACTGTCACAACAAACTGGTAATTTTTCATGGCCAAGAACCTCCTTCATTTACAAGCAGAGGGTTAGGGTGCCTCCTTCATCTACAAGCAGAGGGCGCTGGCCAATATTGACTTTAAGGATTGCAAAAGCCCAGGTTTGCTTTTTACTGAACAGTGAAACAGTGACTCTAGGTTTTCTGAGTGTAAGTGATGATCATAACAGGGCTAGAGTCTGAAGTATGCAAGTTAAAGGGAAAACAGAGTTTTGGTCTTGTAAAGGAAGTCATTTGAAGTTTTCAAATCATATGAATTGTTAAAATCTTAGAGAGACATATCATTAGTGAAAACAACTCTAATCATAAGCAGCCTGTTGTTTCAACAAGACCAATTTGAAGAAATGTTGACAAACCATGTCATTACACAGGCAGAAGAAAAGATGATTGTTTTTCAAAGGGGTGCTAACCTCCATAGTCACAGAGATTATCTTTTAAATAATTTGTCATAATTTGGCCAAGGAAAATAATGACATTTCAGTTCCCCTCAGCAAAGAGCAGTACAGTGAGACAGTGACACCTTGACTAGGGTTTTCTTGAAGCACAGTAGTGATTGCAGGAAAAGGTAAAAGTATTAATGTTTTCAAGTTTGTTTGCTTACCATCATATCCAAGAAAAACCTTTATCAGGCAGGCTTATCAAACAATCTTCAGATACTTTTCCAAGTGAAGGGCCTCCTTCATTCATGAGCAGATGGCCAAGGCATTGAATGTTTTTAAAGACTGATTGGTAAAAAGATGCAGTGGAAAGAGACAAAGAAGGAAAGCAAAAGTCATTACACAAGCAACAGATGGTGTTTATGTTTCAAAAGATATTGGTTTTCCTACTCATAAGAAAATGTCTTTCAAACTATACATCATAGTGGACAGGAGACAATTTGAATATGCATGCCATTGATACAAAAGGGGGCAGTTTCCTTAGGAGAAGGGGTCAAACAACACCTCACTGTCACATTCCAAAAAGTCTAAAAGAGTTCCTTTCAAGGAAACAGAGAAAGAAAGTATAAATGGATGCAACTAAAATATGGTACTTACAATCAAAGGAGGAGCTTATGAATCACCTGGAAGCAGAAACTATCAACTAAGTTGGGAGAAAATAGATCACCTCCTTTTAAAATGAAAAAACAGCTTTCAATGCTCTTCAACAGTCTTGAGTGGTTTTTCCTTGTTAAAAATATCACCAAAAGTGTCAAGCAGTGAACAGATTTGAACCTTGAAATGATTCTGTTACAAAAAAGATCAATGCACTGGTCAAAGGAAATGATAACTGTGTTTCAAAGGGACCTGTTCCTCCTGGTTCATAAATTTCTCCTTTCAGATATACATCACAAGTGATGGGAGGCATTTCAAGATTAGTTCCCAAAAGGACATTGTAAATAAGTATACAAGTTTATGAATAGGCAAAGAAGTCATTTGACATACTGTCAGGGTTTGGAAGGTTTGAAACAAACACAGCTTTTTCATTATTTCAATGGACATAGATATCATATAAAATGTTTTGAGCAGAGAAGTAATTGAAAAAAGGGCCATGGAAAATCCAGATAAGTACAGCAAATGCTTGATACCTGCAATGGGGAAGAAGTTGAAGAAGCTTTTGGAGACAGAGACTGTCAAAGCATGTTGACAATACAAACCCTATCCTTTCAAAAACAAAGCAGTCTTCAGGTTTTTAACAGTTTTGAAGAGGGGTTTACATAATGAATATCAACATCAAGGATTGACAAAGCGGCAGAGAATGGTTTATAGGTCAATCCGGGCTTTAATCAAAGTTTGAATTTCGATGTTAAAATTGACACCAAAGAGACGAAGCCAAACAGGAATTACCTTGCAAGACCCAACCGAAAGTTCATTTTACATTTAAAAAATATGACCGTTGGGAGTTTTGATATGTCGAGGGAGTGAGGTTGAAGAGTGCATTTTCATTTTCAAACCGAGCCAAGACCCTTTGATCCCCTCAAAGCTCAAGCAAAGAAATTCGGGGCAGTGTGGAAAAGTTTGCAGCAGTTTTCACCGCGCGACGTGCCTGGCAAACTGCGCGACGCACCTGGAAGGGAATTTGCATAGGCGGTCAACGTATGCATGGCGCGCCTGTACGTGTGTGCAACGCGCCTGTACACGGCGCCTGCCTGACCCGACAGAGCCACCCGACAGTTGTTTCGGCGCGGCACTCTGAGAGCCCAGCACGTCGCGCGTTTGTATGACCCTTATAAGCTGTTGGAAACACCTCCGGAGCTGGACTAAACGCATCAATAAGCTTCTCCATCATATTCTCAAGGTATTTCCATATGCCTTCTCAGTTTTTGAAACCAAGAGCTAAGTGACATGAAGGTTTAAAAAGCCCTGTTTTTAAGCTATGGTGTGAGACAAATTGTTGAGTTTGACCTGGTTTATATATCGACATATATTTTAAGAAGCTGCCTAGCAAGGTTAAGGTCAAATCAAAAGAGTGGCTTGTCCTTGTTTATTTTTCTATATCACCATATCTGTCAAATGATTTTGCTGTGAAAATACCCCTAGGTTGAAGCTGTGTTTGAATGATAAATACACTGCTAGAAGTGCCTATAGAGAGAACAGTGTGTTGAACTTCTACAAATTCCTCATACCATAGCATACAGAACTTTCAAACTTTGTCACCTTTTCAGAAGAACAGTGTTTTGGCTGTATGATGATTCGAAGTGTAAAACTGTGATAAGATGCTGGATGTGTTATTTAAGGCACCTACAGGAGAGAATTTGTGCTGAATTAGGAGATGTGTGATTTCACTTTCATTAATCAAAGGACCAGGGATCCTATACCTTCAAAGCATCAAATGGCAGAGGTTAAACCTATAAACTACAGAAAGGGCAGTTTATTCCTGAGTTTTTCCACTTAACTGTCTTGTTCTTCATGCTTATTTTGACAAGTTGATTTTCAGGTGGGGTAGAAGTTTTTCTACAAAGAACAGGGTTTCCATATTAAAACAGGAGTTTTGATTGAGGGAAAGAGATAAAACTCCTACAGGCTTGGTTGAAACTTGTAAAACATTCTTCAAAATTCTGTCACCTTGTTCCTTATCCGTAAGTCTGGCTGTATGCTCACACTCGGGAATTTCTTTGTATGTATATAATTCTGTTGGATGAAGTGATATACCTATAGAAGGCAGTGAAGTATAATCAGAAAAGGGTTCTTGATCAAAGAGCAATTTATAGGTTGAAAGTTACAAGGGAAAGTTGCTCACACTTCTCACAAAAAGACAGTGTTCACTGTGTTTGTTGCTTGACTGTCTTTTGTTTTTCAAGCTTATTGATAAGTTGATATCCATACAGAGTAAAGGTTTTTCCTACATAGCCAGGGGTGTTATATTGATCAGAGGTCCTAGTTATTTTGAAAAGAGAAGACTATTGCAGGCTTGTTTGAACTTTTGGAGCATTTTTTACTCTGTCACCTTGTTCAGAACTGTGATATTGACTGTCTAATCATACTAATGGTTGATTGCACCATAGGCAAGTTTGTTGAATGTTGGACACCTTAGATAGGGCAGGTTTTTAATGAGTGGAAATTCTACCTTGAGGCAAAGATTAAGATGTATTGAGTGACTTCTAAACTTCACAAGAACAAGGTGAGTTCTTGACACTTTGCACAGGAAATTTACCTAGCAGTCTGTCTACTTTTTACTGTATGGTATCCTATTGAAAGTTCTGTTGGTAGAGATACATTCCAGGTGTAAGGCTACTTTTTAAGAGAGCAAGAGTTTTTGTATTGTAAAGGAACTGTTGCAACCATCCAAATCACATTGTTTCTCTGTCAAAGCAGTACATTGACACAGTTTGACTCCAAAGGGGCAGTTTACACACAGTGAGGCAGTTTGTTTCTTCCAAAGCATATTCAGGTCAAAATGCCTCCAAGGCAAGACAGCAGGAGCGGTCCGCACAAAAGATATGAGCCAATCTCTACAGAAGAGATTAATGCTCATCCATCTGTCCTTTTCAACTTCCATGAAGTAGGCTGCCTAGATTTTTGCCAGAAGATAGAAGAAGTCAAGATTTTTTCGCCATTAACACACTTGTGCGCCCTGAGATTCAAAGAAAAACACTTCCAAGTGGCGGGTCGTGATTTCAAAATTTCTCCAAGGTATGTGTCCAAGGCCACAAAGATTCCATACCATGGCGAAAAATGGTTCAAACAGGCTCATCTTTACTTAGAAGATTACAAGCCTTTCATCAAACCTGAACATAGAGAGGCTTTCACTGCTATTTTCCCTTTTTCTTATCTTCTTGATAGCTATGCTCCTCTTATGAAAGTCATAATGAAATATTTTTCTTGTGAAGGGAGGTTTGATCGAGTTTATGCCTACCATGTCCGACTATTGATTCATTTCACTAGAAACAGGCAACTAAATCTTCCTTACTTTTTATACAAAAGCATCGAGAAGATGGCATCCATAGTCCAGAAGAAGGCCCCACCTCTGCAAATACCTTCTCTTTTCTATCATTCTCTGATCAAAATTATCATCCTACACCAGCTAGAGAAAAAGGAGGTTCCATGGGATGTTTTTATCAGCCACCCATATTTCTCTATTGTTCCTCCGGTCCATGTATCTCCCACTCAGCCTGTTCATCACCCTATACCTTTGTCCAGCAGGCCTACTCCTAGAAGGCTCAAAATTACCACTGAACAGTCAAGGCAGCAGGAAGAAGGAGAAGGGAGTAGACAACAAGAAGAGAAAGGTCATGAGCAAGAGGAAAGGGAGGAACAACAGCGAACACAAGATGAGGAACAGCAGCAGGACAGTGGTGAAGGTCAGCAGCGAACAGAAGATGATGAACAGTAGTTACAAGAGGAAGAGCAGCAGCTTGATATTGGAGGACAGGAACAGCAGCTTGGGTAGGAAATTGAGCAACATCTTGAGCCACAAAATAAACAGGAAATCCAAGCACAACAGCAGCTTGATTTTGGTGAAAAAGAGCAGCAAGCTGAAACACAAATTGAACAAGGCATTGAAGTAGAACAACAAGTTAATGTTGGCGAACAGGGGCAAAAAATTGAACAGCAAGAAGAAGACACACAACAGCCACAAGGAGAGTAGCAGTTTTAAGAAGATGTCAAGGTTAAAGCAGTTGTGTCTCTTCCTCCCAAAAGAACAAAACCCAGCACAGCAAGGAAGAAAGGGTTTAAAGCTGCCACTCCAAAAGTGACAAAAGTTGTCCCTAGCAAAAGAAAATCGCCCAAGAGGACACCCACTAGCATGCCAAGGAGGAAAAGTGCAAGATTGGCCTTCAAAGGGAAAAGCAAGGTTGGAAAAAGTCAAGAACATGAAGGTGCATCAGCTGTCATTCCAATCCAAAGTGATGACAACGATAATGAAGCCCGCCTTCTTGAAAACCTCCTAATCCATAAAGAGGGGCAAATTGAGACATTGGAGAATGATCTTCAACGGGCAAGGAACTTCAACTATTTCTTGGAAACCCAAAACAAACAGATGAGTGTTCACACAGCAGTTCATGAGGCAAGGGCTATCAAATACAAGAAAGAAGCTGCCAAGGCACAAGAGAGAATAGAAGAACTCATTGGTGAGTTTGATGAAAATGAAGAGGAAGAATAGCCTAGGCAGAAGAGGCATAGAACCATAGGGCTTAAAAGAGCCTTGGAAAAGTAGAAATAAGAAGAGCAAGCCCATCTCCAAGCCTTTCCTCTCACTACACTCCTTGAGCAGGAAATTGAGGAAAAAAAAGAGGCATGGCTTGAAAGAGCCAACAAACACTTGGAGATGAAGCTTGAAAGAGCAAACAGAGATCTAGAACTACAAAGGAAGAGGACACATCACTTTCAAAAGTTAAATCAGTTTTCCCAGCGCAAACTAAAGGCAGCCCAAGAGAAATTGAAGAAAGCAAAGGGGAAGCGCCTGGCACAGAAAGAGGAGAAAGGCACATCAGCTCTTGACATTTTGGCCTCATCTTCGGAGCATGTTTCTAGGGACCCTTGAGGGTCATGAGCACCAATTTTGGGCTCGTTTCAACAAATTTTTGTTTTTTGGCATTTTTTGAGTTTTTGGTCAAAAACTCATAAATGCGCCATTTCATTTTGAGGATTTTTCAAGAGAGGAGGATGATAAAATTTGATGCCATAATTCTATGATTAGGTCCTCAGCGATTTTCAGAGCATTTGGAGATCATTCGCCCCCTCAAAATGGCGAGAAATGCTCACTTTTTGCACATTCTGCCCGGCATATCAGCAGTCTGCAATTTCCTGGCTTTTTACACACAGGTACAGATTTGGAGGACTTCCAGGCATCAGATTGAGGTGATTTTAGTTGCGCCGGAAAGTAGACACTCAGAGATTTCCAACGAGCTATCATGAGCTTCGTTTCGACATCAGGAAGGCTGTCAATTGTTTCCAGCAAGACAGGGGACCTTTTTCTGATATAAATTTGAAGTATTTTTGTAATTTTTGAACCTCAAAATCATTTTTCCCAAATGTGCGTTTAGCTATTTTTACACTTGGGAAATGATGTAAAGTCAATATAATTCCCATTTAGTATTTTTTTAGATATTTTATGGGATATTTTGTGCTTTGGGCTTTGCAAAGCCTCAAGGACAAGTTTAGGATTCATTGATTAGGCCAGTCGGGATATTAAAATGCACCATGAGGTTTTCCTCACTTGAGCCTATTTATTCCACAAGGCTTCATTGTAAAACAAGGCTGAACTTGAGAGAAGAATCAATACATTGGTCATATGAGCTTTGAAGAACATACTTGTGTTATGATTTTTGGACTGCCTCTTGGATGCTTTTGAGGAATGATGAAGGATTGTTGATGGATTCCATGACATGGTAGAATGGTATAGTTTTTTCTTGCTTTGTTGTTGTATTCTAGTTTTCATTCATAATACATGCTTCTTGCTACTATAGATCAGTAGAGATTAGTTTTGAGATATGCCCATGGAGGCACCTCAAAATTCCTGAATCTTCATAGCTTGATGTTTTCTTCTTCCATAGTTATGCTAAAGAATTCTTAACTGCTCTTTAGTAACTTAAGGTATTGTTGCTGGTTTTATTTATAAGTTCTATGCATGTTGAGTAGGATGTATGGTGTGCCCTGCTTACCTATGACTGTCCATAGTTCTATCCATGAAACTATCTCTTTGACTGATTAACCTATCATCTTGTTGAACCAAGGAGGCCTAGTCCCGATCTAGCCCTTTGCCTAAAACTATGAAAGCTTGTTTGTCAAAGTTCCCAATAACTTAAAGACTGTGTTTAGGCGTTCCGACATAGTATTTTGAGTTGTTAGTCCATCTTATGCGTTTTCCCCAAAGTTTGATAGCCATTTCCCGAAGTTAGAAGGTCTTATACTTCTATGCATGGCTGGAATGTTTGATTTCTATGTATTAATTAGATCATGGTCACATTTAGCATGATTAATGGCTTGCTATAACATGTTTATGTCTGCTATCAACTAGTTACACTTGAAATCCCTTGTCTTTCACAAACTTGATGTTCATTTACTCCATTTTTCCCAAAGATCCTTTCTACCTTGAACCAAATCGGCCCTACAGCAGCCTTACATCATTATCTGATTGCTTCTTTGACCTTTTTGACCCCATAGCCCAGTTTATCTACATCTTGTTATCCATTTTATATCTTTGATCAGTTTTATCCCTCACAAACTTAAAAAACAAAAAAACCAAAAACATACTTCATAACTAGCCTAATATCAAAAATACCATAAGCAAAACACACCGACATCTTTTGAGATGAGACAGAGAAGCCCTCTCCGAGTCCAGAGAAGGCTAGGTCCCGGGCTCCAAAGTGTGGTTTGATGTTACATCGTCATTGGCTCACCAATCGGCCAAAATCATGGACCCTAACAGATCACCCCACACCATCCCACCCACTAGAAACGGTGAAAAAGGAAACCCGAGAAACCTTCTGAAATATCTCAAGATGACTATATGGGTGGTTATTGTGAATCAACCAACCATTCAGAACATGCTCATCAATCCAAACCATAAGTATTATGTGACAATATTCAAGCAGGCACTGAATCGGATTTCTGAAGCTATGTTAGAGAAACCCTAAACTCTCACTGAAAATAGGTGAAATGTGCCACCACTCAGAGATTGACATGTGCCAATTGGTACAAGTGGTAGACAATTGGCATGCTCAAACAACGAGGTGATGCAAGAATGACATGAGGGAGAAAATATCAGAAAAGCCCCAAATCTGGAGAACTAAAGCTCATCACCAACCTGAGATCGACAACTTTACATGATGTAACCTATGAAATCGTAAATGGAGAAATCATAGTAACAATAAAGTAACCTATGTAACAATAAATTCGGATTCATCCTGGGAGTGGTAATGGGAGAAATCATAGTGAACAACAGGAAACATGCATAGTTGCTTACAATTAAATAGATGAAAAAACACATACAAAAAACCTAGATAATAATCGTGAACAAGCTTAATATTGAATTATGAATTGTAAAGGAACTTAAAAAATGTGACATTACGAACCTGGTCAAGTGCACAAGCAAAAATATCCTGGACATGACCCTGGTTGACAAGTTGTATTGCTCATGATGCAAGAGGATTTGTACCTGCACTGCCAAGTCAATCAAAATCCATCATTATCTATACAATAAATACAAGTATTTGATGTAGTATTTTTTACTCTAAGATGCATTCTTATGATAATGTTAGAACATATGTTGAAAATGTCAAAACATACCTGAATAAGCTCCTCTTCGTTTCGAGAACAATTTATTGGAGTCGCATGAACTTGGAACAAGCCTCCCACGATCTGAAAGAGTAGCAACTAAGTCAACAGTGACTTTTTTGTTGCTACGCCGGATCAAGGGAGGTTTGCTCCAAGATTAAATCGCTCCAATAAATTATTCTCTACTA
This sequence comes from Pinus albicaulis, assembly GCA_034641835.2. NCBI lineage: Eukaryota > Viridiplantae > Streptophyta > Pinopsida > Pinales > Pinaceae > Pinus > Pinus albicaulis. The sequence continues at coordinate 1,313,710,176 of CM076578.1, read as the reverse complement.
AACAGGGCCAACCACGTGAAGGTGGAAGCTCTTATGGCCTCTCCCCCCCCCTCACATCACTCTCAATTCCCCAATACCCAATCTATATTTCATTTTTTACTTTCATGAGCATAAAAAAAAATATTCAATAACTAATAAAAAAACAATTCAACAAAAAGTACGCAAGGAAACATTGCAATTTGAGATGAGAGGAATAACCTGTGTATGAGTTTTTTGTTAATAACATTGCAATTAATGCTTGACATAAAAATAGTATGATAAATGAGTTTTTTATATAACGCAAAAAACGTTCCAAGTATGGTAACGTTTGTCTTATAATAATACAATATTTTACATTGTCAAATTTTCCTTTTCTTCTTCCTATTTTTAAAGCTCCTAATTACATCATCAATATCATCGTGCTCTGCTCCTGTTTCGTGCCTTTCAACCCGCACTGCTGACCTAGTTGCGTATTCACGATGTCTGGGCTCATCTAGTGACG